>CM060915.1:753693000-754943000 GCA_030737875.1 Allium sativum
CCTATTATCACTTGTCTTTTAAATTTATTATTAGAGTATTTCATCTCATGTATAAGTCAGCTATTTGCTCTTTTCCTCATTCTTTCAGGACAAACGCTAGATCGCCACTTAAGCTCTACTTTGCAATTTTGGACAAAATATTTGATAACTTATCTTACAAAGACACCACCTAAAACACTTTCAAAACATTTTTCATGTTACACTTCTTGTGGCACTTTAAGTGACATGCCAACTTACCAAAACTAGCAGCATGAGATTCAACTATTTCTTACTAAGATGTTGGAAACCCCATTGACATTGGGAAAGGTGAAGACGTGCAGCTCTTATAAAAGACTTATAAATTACACGTAATGTTTTAGATGTAATCGATTGTATTTTGCTCGAACCAGTTTGAGTGATTAATGTTTTTGTCAGCCTGCTTTGTAACGATGCTGTATAAAGTTTGATAATTAAATATTGAACACACTCAAAGGTGAAGGACTTAGGTTATTGAGTAAAGGAAATCTGCGAATCAGGTATTAAAAGGGATATCAGGTCAGATCAGTTGCCATGTTCTTTCCTCCAGGAAACGAATCGGTTCGTAGTATATAATGGGATTGGTTTGGAGCTGGTGGAACAATTGGTTGGGTCGAGACCCCTCCCACCGAACTGGACCGACAAATATAGTTCATAAACAGTTATCTACCACATTCCTACATATTCGGAGCGGTTATTACCAATCTACCCACGTTTCAGATGTGGTGTCCTCACCATGGAGCATTCGGATCCGAAATTTACGGGATGGGACCCACATGGCATCCGACCTGACCTTGCTTGATGCCGATAAATACCCCATAGCACTCCATTTTCAAGGATCTTTTGGCTCTCTATCCACTCAAGCTTCATCACCAACTATATTCCTCTGTTTATTTCAGATTGTACCCAAACTCCTTGAGTATAATCGTACGAATTTAGAGTGATTATTGATTGTCTAGTGAGAATTAAGTGGCTATTGTTATTGTATTTGTGATTAGTTCATCAATCAAGAAAGTTTAAAGTGGACGTAGGATTATTAATGTCGAACCACTATAAATCTTGTGTTCAGGTTGCTTTTTATTTCATTTTCTTTGTATTTCATAATCGATTGGGTGTTAGATACACTTTTTGGTCTAACATTTTGGTGCTTTCATTGAGAAATCTGAATTCTCATCATTTCGGATTATCATTCTAGTTTTTGGATTCTTAAGTCCGAAGAAGTTAGTCCGCTTTTTCACTATCTCTGAAGTTTTTGTTGATCACAAAAGACACATATTTCATGACCCCGAGAAGAGGAAAGGAACCACAAACTTCTCGGGAAAATGATGCAAATGAAGATCAGCAGGCGATTGTAGTCACCAGGTGGCGAGGACCCGGTTCAGATACAAACCGATCCGGAGGGGGCAACCTGACCCAAACCGGTTGTGATGCATCTGGCTGACCCGATGACGCCGGACCGAACCAGACTAAAGGCTTGAATGTTGCCGGTACCACACCTCCGAACCGATCTGGGGGTAATACCACTACCCAATCCGAACCGGCTGCAGCTGAGGTTGGTACTTCTACTCAAGCCACTGCAGATGCTCCAATACCAACCACGACAACTAGTAATCAGCCTTCTACTTTTGCACATGTTTCACATATGGATTTATCGCGCCTGGTCGACATGTTGGATAGAACTAACGATGCCTTAGAAGCCCAAACGTGATAGCATTCTTATGCGAGAAAACATGAAAGCTATGTGTAGAGAGATAGACGAGCTTCACAAGCAAAGAACACCCTCTTTGACTCATCATCTCGCTAAAGACCATTCATCTTCTTCGGAGGAAAGACGTCCACGTCAGACTAGGCCGTATAAGAGACCCGAGAATCTTAAAGAAATGAAATTAGGATCGCTGGGATCTCGCGTCCTTGGACCTGATGATCCTAGCTTGAGGGAGGCAATGTTGTTGCCAATGCAGGGATCTTGTGATCTGCCAGGGACCCAAACATCACAAATCCTACTCAAGGCCAACTCCTTCAACTCACTCGTACTGTGAATGACCGGGGCCACAGAGGACAAGGAAATTCGATTGCTGCTAGAAATCGAAGAACATCACCTGATGTAGGGGCTGGATATATTAGGAGAACCAGCAGATCCTGAGCCAACACTAACCAATGCTGAGGTGGAAGCAATGGTACGCCAGATTATAGCTGACAGTAAGGGTTACACCAACGAAGATTGGGCCAGAGAGCGCAACCATACCCCTTTCACTAACGATATTCTAGATGTCCAGTTCCCCAGACACGTTAATCTACCCACGATGGATCGATATGGCGGAAGAACCGATCCAAGGCAGAATTTGATGAGGTATTCATGGTATATGAATGCCGCAGCAGCACCTGATGTAGTAAAGTGCAAGGCTTTTCCCATATATCTTGAAGATGTTGCATAAATGTGGTTCACCCGACTCCCACCTCGATCAATTTCCAATTTCAATGAGCTGGTGAAAGCTTCATGAACTAATTTCGACTCCATGCATGGAAATCTAATAGTGTCATTAAACTATCTAAGATCAAGCCAGCTCCTGGTGAAACTTCGAAGTCATATTTATATCGCTTCAACCTGGCAATTACTAAAGTAAGTGACCCACATGAGCAGATCATCTTGATGACACTTATTGGTGGGGTTGACAAAGACACAGAGTTCGGGAAATATTTGGCTGGAAAACCACTACTAAAAAGGGAACTGTTTAACGAGAAAGTCAATATCCGTTTGCGACGGGAGGAGATATATGTCAATCGGAAGAGAAAGTTTGACAAAGTCACGAGAGAAGATATTCAAAGCAACTTTTCCATCAAGCAGTTTGGTGACAACACAGGAAAGGTTGAAGTAAATGTTGGAAACAAAAGTGGATGAAATGGTAATTAGGGTGGAAATGGTGGTAAAAGAAATAGGAATCGGAGGAACGATTCCAGAAAGAGACCTCGATTTCAGACTTTTGAAAATTATACGCCGCTAAGCGATACTTTGGAAAATATCTATTTGGATACTTATAACGTTGTTGAGTACAAGAAACCTCCACCTAGGTATTCGACTGAAAAAGAGCGTGAAATCCATAAAATTTGCTTGTTTCCATTAAACCTACGGCCACTCCATGAATGAGTATCGCCACCTTAGGTATGTTGTTGAGAAGTTACTTCACGCTAGAAAACTGGATGAATATAAGGTCGCCCCAAAGGATAGAGGGACAAGCTCCAAATCAGAATCAGCCTGCTCCTAGGCCTACTGCCTAGCAAAAGGGAAAAGATATAGTCATCAATACCATCATCAATGGACCACATCCGGCGGGATTTAGCAACAAAACAATGGAGCAATATGTGAATGTTGTTAAACACCCAGAAGTGAGGGAGTGTAGTAATCTTGAAGACACTGCACCCGTGAAACAACAGAGAACGTCAGCGGATGATGTTATCTTCTGAGATAGAGCGAGTGTAGGAGTCGAAGCGCCCAACACTGATCCATTGGTGATAACTACCATTATTGGACCTGCATTAGTTAAGAAAGTCCTCGTGGGTAACGGGAGTTCTGTCAACATCTTGTTTAAAAAAGCGTTTGATCAAATGAAGCTAGAAATGAAGGATTTAAAGCCATGTGGAGGTTGTTGATGAAATTCCCAACCGATGTCGAGTGGTAATGGTTCGTGGTGATCAGGTCACTGGAAGAGCTTGTTATATGACGGAATTAAAGTTGTTGCGCAACGTAAAAAATGCAGAGTCTAAGAATACTTCTCCTCCTGCCGAGGAGGGCTCAACATAGCAAAATAAAGAAAATGTCGCCGAGGGAATCGCCTGACGACCTGCCTGAAGATATCGATCCTAAAGAGAACGAAGAACGAGGAAGTAGGAAGGCAACACCCAATGAAGCAACCATAGACATTCCGATCGATAAAGACGTCCCGACAAAGGTCTTGAAGATTGGATCTCACTTGGATTCTTTCCGGACGAAAGAATTAACAAACCTTTTGAAAGCAAACATATATGTGTTTTCCTGGGCCCACGCTAATATGTGTGGGATTTCTCCCTCAATTATGAGCCATTCACTGAGCATAAATCCAAAGCATCCTCCTGTGAAACAAAAAAGATGTATGTTGGGCCCGGAGAGGTCAGCCGCCTTGAAAGAGGAAGTGGAGAAGTTGAGAGATAATGGGTTCATAAGAGACTCGACATATCTAGACTGGATATCAAACCCCGTCTTTGTCAAGTAATCCAATGGGAAGTGGCGAACGTGTATTGACTTTTCTGATCTAAACAAAGCCTACTAGAAGGACAACTTTCCACTCCCCAGAATTGACCAATTGGTAGACTGACGGCAGGGCATGAACTTCTCTCTATCATGGATGCATATTCAAGTTACAGCTGGATTCCCATGCATGTACCGAATCAGGAGCATACCAGTTTCATTACGGACTTAGGGTTGTACTGTTATGTGGTGATGTCGTTCGGAGCCACCTATCATCGCTTGGTGAATCAGATGTTTTACAACCAAATTGGGAAGACAATGGAAGTATATGTGGACGATATGCTTGTAAATTCAAAGCGATCATCTGACCATACAGCGAACTTAGCAGAAATGTTCAGTATTCTACGATGATATGGAATGAAGCTTAATCCTCTGAAATGCTCATTCGAGGTCGCATCAGGAAAATTTCTATGCTTCATAGTCAGTTCCAGTGGAATTGAATTCAAACCCGATCAAGTTGCGGCAATCAGAAATATTGAAGAGCCGTGAAGGATCAAAGATGTCCATAGTTTGGCGGGAACGGTCGTGACATTAAGCAGATTTATTTCTAAGGTCACAGGCAAATGCGTTCCTTTCTTCGATATGATAAACGTGGAAAGCTTAATTTTGAGTGGCCCCAGATTATGTAGAAACTTTTTAGAATCTGCTGAACCTCGTAGAAAAACCTCCAATACTGTCTAAAACAGTGGACCATGAAGATTTATTCGTATATTTGGCAGTGTCATCCTATGCCATTAGTTCAGCTCTGTTTCGTGAGGAAGACAAAGTTCAGGGACCAGTATATCATGTGAGCAAGAAGTTGGTGGCAACATAATGAAATAATCCAAAGATAGAGAAACTTGCTTATAGCCTACTGATTACCTCCAGAAAGCTCCACCATTGTTTTTAGGCTCACCGAATTGTTGTATATACCGACCAGCCGCTCTGGCAGGTCCTGCAACGACCTGAGGCATCCGGACGACTTCTCAAGTGGAATATTGAACTAAGCCAGTTCGACCTAAACTTCCAACCCAGAAGGTCAATAAGTGGGCAAGCATTAGCTGACTTCATTGCTGAATTCACAATCCCTGAGGAGGATGTCTCAGGTCGTTTACCTAGAAAGGGTAGAAGAGCTATTAGACAACTTAGAGCATTATAGCATAACACACATTATGCCGAAAGAAAATCAGAAAGCGGATAAGTTAGCTACGTTGGCAAGTTTGGAAAATCCAAAGGAAACTGAAATGGTCCCAATCGAGGTACTAGGGTCTTTAAGCATTGACTAGATGAAAGTTGATCTGGCGCTGGAGACCGAACCGGAAAGCTAATCAAGGATGATGCCGATAAAGGACTTCCTGCAAAATGGAACACTCCCGACAAAAAAGAGTGAAAGGCAAGTTGTGGTTCGCAAAGCACCGAGATATGTCATACATGAGGAGTCCTTTATCGACAGGGATTTTATATGCCCTTGCTCCGATGTGTAGCACATGATGATATCAAACGTGTACTAAAAGAAGTGCGTGAGGGTGAATGTGGAGACCACACCGGAGGTCAAACGTTGGCAAAGAAAATATTACGGTAAGGCTACTTCTGGCCTACCATCAACAGAGATGCATCTGATTATTCATGATGTTGTGATAGGTGCCAGTAATTCGTGAAGATTCCCAGAGCACCTCCCAGTCAACTAAAGTCAATGGTGGGTCCGTGGCCGTTTGCTGTGTAGGGGAATAAACATCATTGGAAGTCTACCGATCGCTAAGGTGGAGCAATATATGCAATCATGCCCGTAGATTATTTAACCAAATGGGAAGAAGCCGAACCATTAACTACGATCACGACAAAGCGGGTAATCAATTTTGTCATCAGAAACATAATTTCCGGATTTGGAATTCCCAAAACCATCATAACTAATAATGGAACCCAATTCGATAGCACCGAGTTCAAAAACTTATGCCATAAATATAAAATTAACAAGAGATACACGCGGTAGCTCACCCACAATTGAATGAACAAGTTGAGGCAGTAAACAAGATCATCAAATCCATTCTTAAGAAGCGACTGAAGCAGGCAAAAGCCATGTGGGTTGACGAGTTGCCTTTAGCATTGTGGGCTTACTGGACAACTTACAAATCGGCGACCGGTCACACCCCCTTCTTGCTACCATTCAGATCAGAAGCAGTCATTCTAGTGGAGTTGAAAGTTCCCTCCCACAGAATGACGTACTATGATCCAATGACGAACAAAGCACTTCTTCTCGAGTCCTTGGACATGGTTGAGGAAAATAAAGATAAAGAAGGCTTACGTGCCTCAAGGCACATACACCAAGTTGAGCGATATTAAAACAGGAAGGTTCGGTTTCAGACCTTTGAACCTTGAGAATTGATTTTGAAACGTGTCTTTCCGACCCCCGTCCACCTGGGTCCGAAATGGAAAGGACCGTATACCATTCAACGGAAACTTGACACATGAGCTTTCAAGTTCACGACCGCAGATAGTGAGGAAGTACCCAGAGCATGGAACGCCCAACACTTGCGGCAATACTTGACTTAATATTGTACCGATTCTTTTGATTTATAAACTATATAAAAATGCACGACTTGCCTAGAAAAGTTTAGTTAATATAAACAAAAGATTACAAAATGGACGTAGGCTATGATTTGGCCGAACCACTATAAAAATATTGTGTGTCATTTATTTTTCTTGCATTTATCTCTTTATATCCTATGATTGTTTTGTTCTGGGTATGAAAAATTAAACTAGAATTGAAATTGGAAGCGAGTATAGCACTCGAATTGGTGAGACTCCGCCTTAAGAAATAAGGTGTAGAGAGAAGGAAGAGCGAATAGGACAGCCGTTTGCATGGTAAGCTCTAACTCTCATGATTCGAGGGAAAATATAAAGGACAGAAAGACGACGTCCCAAACTCTAACTCTCATGATTCGGAGAGAGTATAAAGGACGAAAAGACGACGTCCTAAACTCTAACTCTCATGATTCGAGAAAGTATAAAGGACGGGAAGATGGCGTCCTCGAGGCATGATGGTGAACTATGATTAAGACCGCCTTGACCGCTCTCTAACCTGGGCATACAACAGCAGAGTATAAAGGTGCTGAGAGCGATAAAAAGGATCCTTACCCCTACTAAAGAATTGGGGGCAATTTAATGTCAATCCTAATCAATCCCGAACAAGCCCTGGCTAGGCATTTTATTCAAGATTGATTGGGGGAATACACATACACATCACATCCCCCTGTTGTTTACTACTTAGTTTAGTAATGATTATGTATTGCAAAGATTATTGTTCGCGGGTCAAAACTCTAATTCCAATTTAATGCATGGTCAAAAAAAATTCCGCCGCTTCCTTCTTCATGAACGGTTGCGCCGTTCAAATCTTCTTTCCCTCTGTTCTTAAAATCCGATCAATTAATTTCAAAACTTCCTGAAAGAAAATTGTAAAGAAGACCAAGTTCGGGCTACTCAATGGTTATGATCTTTATTAATTTCGTGATTTGGGAATAATCAAGCTACGAAGGTCTGGCGTTTCGTAGGTTCTACGGGGCACTTGGGGGTGGCGAGTTCAATGAGGCGGTGGGCGGTGGATGGCGAGACAAAGCCCTACGACGTGGTGAACTCCGATCAACCTACGACGACCTGAGGTGAAGGGCGTAGTGAATTTGTAACGACCCGGAAATTCTGAGCCAATTTAAAATTTTTATTTTGGCAATTTTATTGAATTTTGAATATTTAAAATGAATTATTATAAATAATAACGACAAAAAATTTATTTTGAATAGAATTAGAACGTATATATTTATATCGATCGTCGTTAGAATATAAATATTTATTTTAAATTATAAAAGGAATTGAAAATGGCGCGGTAGTTCGATAATTCGATTTCAAATTTTAATTGAAAATACCGGATTCAAAATAAACCGGATTTTGGTGAAACAAAAAATAATAGAATCTAATTGAGAATATCTTTCCAAGGAATCCGAAAAATCAAAATTTCATAGCGGGAATCAAAAGATATGTCCAGTTGAAAATTCGGAATAGTCGCTATGGAATTTCAGCCCTTAAAAATAGCCATTTTGCAAACGACCTCGGATTTCGACGAAACCACTTTTGTTGGATCTGTGATGTCAAGTTTTTGCTAGGTTTCAAATTTTGTAATTTTTCGAATCAATATGTGAGCGTGGCAAAGGAAAACGCGTTTGACCAGTTTTAGTTGATTTTAATCGACTAGAAAATGGCCATTTTTCCAACGGTCTCAGAATTTGACGAAATTAGTTTTGTTAGGACAGTATCATCAATACGAAGCTAGAAATATTTTTTCTGGAATTTTTCGAGTTAGTATGTGGCCCCCGGTAAATTGAAATGTGCGTTTAAATTCAATATACATAGATTTATATTTTGATTTGAATGAAAACTGATCGTAACAGCCAAATTGGCTTGCGAAACATATCCCATTGTGTTCGGAATGGGGGTAATTAGCTATCGACGACAGTCGTTGGGTTAGAGTTGGAATTCGTATGCAAAACCCAATTTTCGCAAATTAAATAGTATTAAAAAAATTAAATATAAAGGATCTCATTAGCCTGTCAAAAGGGGTCAAACCCCACTTTCTTTTCAGCGCGGTCAGACCCTAATTGGAGCCTCCTCTTCCACCGCGATAATGAACGATATTATTCGATCCATCTTCCACAATTTTCTTCAAATACACTTCGAATTAAACCTTGGTCCTTTGGGGAAATCGAAGAGCAAGTTGAGCTCTCTCCATCCCTACCGAACTGATCTTCTATCGTGGAGCCTCGAGCGCGATTTTTCTTCTCCAACTCGAGTCGTTCGAGGCCATTTTCCGGCTATTCGGGGGTGGCGAGTTCATCATGGGTGGCACGCGCGGGGATCTAGCATGGCGGGCATGGACGTGGAGCACTCCGATCATCTTCTAGGGCATGGTAGGGCCTGCAATTTCAAACCCTAACTCTGAACAGTGCTTTGAACGGCGAGGACGAGTTCTACAGAGGAAGGTTTCTTTTCTTATTTCCTTTTTAACTTATACATTGCTTAATTGATGATTGAAGTAATTAATTTTTGAAAGTGAATAACACTGAAATAAAAATCAATTTTTTTATATGAAAATCATTAGTATAAAAACCAAATTTTTTTATGAAAATCATTAGTTTGAAAATCAAGTTTGTACGTGAAGAGCATTAGTTTAAAAATAGCAAGTGTTTTAAATAAATTTTCATTGATTTTATTTGAATAACATTGGATTAAAAATGAAATGTATATATATAAATATGTAAATAGTTTAGTATTGGAAAAGAAAAAAAGAAATATACGTTGTTTTGAAAAGTAAAAATACGATTTTTGTTCAAGTAAAAATGGGATTTTTGTTTGTTTAAAAATATGAATTCTTTGGTTTGAAAAATATGATTCCTATTATATGAATAGCGACATAGAAATATAATTTTGATTATATATAAAGCGAAGAGAAATATAATTCTTATATATACGATAGCAGAATAAAAATGTGATCTTTATTTATTGAAATGGCTTTGTAATAAAAATGCGATTTTTTTTATTTATGAACAGCGTAGAGAAGACTGCGTTGGAATGTCAAGCTAATCCCGACTGTTTTGAAATTCAAAAATATAGAATGGAGGAGTGGAACCCCATGGTGAGAACTTCTCACTTTAACTCTTCTTTTCTAGTTATAATATATATACAAGGATGCAGACGGTGTTTAGTAACACCCGACACCCGTCGTCCACAGACCATGGACGGCTTGTATGCTTGTTTGTTTAATTGATGTGTAGTTGATTGTGTGATGTGAAATGAAATAAAATATTTGTATACAAAATAAAATATTTATATAGAAAATAAATATTGTATAGTTAAAAATGGAATTTTTAACGTGTATTTAAAATAAATATAAACAAATCGGACGATTTGTTTATATACACACATTTGACTGATATTGATTGGGACGATAAATTTTACACATCGCCCAACTGCACAAATAATATTCGGTGTTTGTTGATGTGAAACCCCACACGGGTGTTGGGATGATATTTGATGTACACTAGTCCCAATAATTAGTTGTGTGTCGACCGATAGGTTGACAGACAGTTGTGTTGTGAACTTTGGATGATGGTTGATTATTTATTGTTGCTATTATATACATGTGTTGTGTGGAATCCATATAATTAACATTATATGGTAATTGATTGGGCCTCATTCCAATTGGGAAAATAAAGAATATTATAAAATATAGTCACATGTGGACAATACTCATTTGTTGAGATTAGTCATGTGTTGAAAGAAATATAGATTCATTTGTTGAATAGAATAACGAATTCGAATTGAATTGAATATAAAGCGAATTCGAATTGAATTGAATATAAAGTGAATTCGAATTGAATTGAATATAAAGTGAATTCGAATTGAATTGAATATAAAGTGAATTCGAATTGAATTGAATATAAAGTAAATTCGAATTGAATTGAATATAAAACGAATTCGAATTGAATATAAAGAAAATTCGAATTGAAATTGAATATAAAGTGAATTCGAACTGAATTGAATCTAAAACGAATTCGAATTGAAATTGAATATAAAGTGAATTCGAATTGAATTGAATATAAAACGAATTCGAATTGAATTGAATATAAAGTGAATTCGAATTCGAATTGAATATAAAGAAAATTCGAATTGAAATTGAATATAAAGTGAATTCGAATTGAATTGAATATAAAACAAATTCGAATTGAATTGAGTATAAAGCGAATTTGAATTGAATTGAATATAAAGTGAATTCGAATTGAATTGAATATAAAGTGAATTGAATTGAATATAAAGTGAATTCGAATTGAAATTGAATATAAAGTGAATTCGAATTGAATTGAATATAAAGTGAATTCGAATTGAAATTGAATATAAAGTAAATTCGAATTGAATTGAATATAAAACGAATTCGAATTGAATTGAATATAAAGAAAATTCGAATTGAAATTGAATATAAAGTGAATTCGAATTGAAATTGAATATAAAGTGAATTCGAATTGAATTGAATATAAAACGAATTCGAATTGAATTGAATATAAAGTGAATTCGAATTGAAATTGAATATAAAATGAATTCGAATTGAAATCGAATTGAAATCGAAATCGAATTTGAATTGAAATCAATTTGAAATGAATGTAAAACGAATTTAAAAAGAAAAATTCAATTTTGATTTGAAATTGAAATGGAAGTTGAAATTGTTTTTGAAACGAATTTAAAATGATTTATAAAATACGTTTTAAAAAGGAAATCGACGAAGTATATATTATATATATATATAATATAATGGCCTGAATAGAACGCGCCGCGCTGCGGCAGTTCGCGAATTTCGACAATTGACTTCGAATTGACGTTACGGGAGATCCGACCGCCGGATTCTCCTGAAACCTGAACCGTTGGGTTCGTATCGAAAAGAGCTTTCCAATGAATATTAGAAATTTGAAATCTAACGGTTGGATTTGGAATTATGTCAAAATCAAATTTGGAAAAGGTCGCTGTAAGTGCAGTTCGATGGCCGTAGATGGAAATCGACTGTACGGGCCTTGATAAAATTATTAAAAATATCTATAATTTGTGTAAAATCAAAAGAAATGATTTGGAAAAATCTGGGATGAAAAACTCCATATTTGAAAAGATAAAAATAGATTTTTATCAAAATGAACTAGTTTTGAACTAGAATTAAAATCAATTTATTTTTGAAATAAATAAATTGAATTTGAAATGGGTTTTAAATAACCAGAATTTCTAATATATTTTATTGGAATTGAAATATAATGTGGTTTGGGTTTATCGTGAACTGTGTTTTAAATGACATTAGTTCTTTAACCCAGTAAAAGGAGTTTTAATGGATCTTTAATTAGATTGAAATATGAATTGATAATTTAAAATTATCAAAATTTGGAAATGATCGAAAGGGGAGTATCACCGGTTTTACTCCTAGTGATAGTTAAATCTTTAATTAGATTTGAACGTGAAATGGTAATTAACTTTACCGATAGCACCGTGGTGTTAGTTATGGGGTAGTAACAGTTTTGCTCCATGGGATAAATAGGTTGGGATTGGGAAATAAAATAAATAATTACTTCGGTGTGGTTCGCTAATCCAGACTAGTTTGGAAAACCATGATATGGTTTGAAATGATATCCAAAGGAAGATTAAAGAATAAATTTAAAAGAATTTATCTTTGATAAAATTAATGGGAACCTTTCCCTAGGAGTGTGAATATCTGAATAAAAGAATATTCTGAATTGGAATTAGGCGTATGTTGTGTTTTATAGCACTTGTTGATTAAGATACGCGAGTTATTCAAAATTGCCGGGTATAACCCATTCTGAATAACTGATTCGACGATGAGTCGAAGAGATTGAAGACGGTGCAAGACCGACGATCTTCACATCGAATGGATGGGTGCTACTGATGGTCATGATGGGAGTAGCTACCTTGAAGGGGGCTAAAGTAGTAGCCGTCCGGACGTACTTGGAGATCGACGAATATGCGAGGAAAGTGCCTCCGGTTTCGTTCAGACCTAGAACGGACTTGTAAATGGATGGTGTGTCTGACATTGTATTCCTTTATATTGTATTCGTTGATCTCTGCTAAATATGTATCTATTTGGCGGCGGAGAATTTATTCTCTTGCTTAACGCCCATCTCTGAGACATACGAGCTCAGAGGTTATATATTGGCAGAAATCAATGGTACAATATGGATTGATAGTGTGGCATGCTGAGATGCAGTGATCCAGACTTTTGTTGAAAAGAAAAGTTTGGTGGATGATGATCAAAGCGCAGCTTTAATATAGCACGGCTTTGTGTATAGCGTTGATTCGCGAGCCTCACACCCCGGTATGGTGGTAACCTGATGGTTTGATCAGTATGCTTTTTAGTGGATGGGCACCTTAGTGGTGTCGTGGATTCGGTCGACCGAGATTGAGCTTAGTGCTTAGAGGGATAGAGTAAGCGGTGTTTTCTCTCGCCGAGACGTAAGCCGCAGTGATACTCGATTTCCCAAAAGTGCGGATGTGCATTACGGTGTTTTCTCTAGCTGAGACGTAAGCCGTTGTAGATGGCACTACGCGATCGATCTTTCGAATCAGGAGCTACCATGATGGAAATCCAATTTCCAAATATGACATTTTGCGGTTTTGATTGTAGAGCCTAGTATTGGCGACATGATATATGGTACCCATGCCGTCTATGATTGATACATTTATATTTGAAGTAGTTTTCTTCACTTATAATAATAATATAAGATGAAATTTCACGTATCAAGCATATTTGGCTATTATAAGGGAAAACCCTATCCTCCGGCTTGCGTTGCATTGTGTGATGGGATCTGGGTCTTATAATAGCTTCATTGTTCTTTATTTAGCATTGCGCTGTTTGTTTTATGCACTGGTATTCTTGGGAGGAAACCCGTTCCATGTTATACGGCGTGGTCCCTTGATTTACCTTACTTTAAAAACAAAGATTAATAACTTTTTTAGTTCTCACACCAGTCACATGACTGACCTGGAGTTTATTGTTTTAACCTAAACTCTAGGTGCCCCTATTTTCCACACGGGCAGCTAGTAGTTTTGGTTTTGCAGATTTATATTCACAGGATCCTGATTTACAGCTGGAACGATGCTCGCAAAGCTCTGTATCCGTGTATTACTTTCAGTTGTGTTTTATATTGTTTTTCCGCTGCTATGTAATTTATTGTAATCTCTGATATTTGTCGAATGTATATTTATTCATACTCTGTATATTCTTGTATCCTGATGGAATTATTGTAATATACAATGAAATGTTCTTCCGTTTGCATTCTATTTTGTCTTGTCCGCAAAACGATCAGGGGTTTCGAACGGTCTTGGTCGGTTTAACGATCGATTCGGATCGAGCGAAATTCCTTACTGTAACAACCCGCTACTTTTAACGATTTAAATCGATATTTTTATTTTGAAAATATTCTATCATTTCTTGTAACGGGAATTTAAAATTTGAAATGCGTGTAGTGAGATGTTGCAGCTGTGAAAATTTCGTCGGAAAATTTGAATGTTTGTCGATCGCGCAATTTTCAGTGCAAAGCTGCGCAAAGCAGTTCAAATTTTAGTGATTTTAAAATCTCTTCGAAACCAGTTCGGACCAACATGAAAAATATTCTATTCGATGTCACGAATCCGAAGGTAAATTTCGTTTCACGAAAATCGAACGTTTTGACCTCCGTTTATTTGTTTTTCTGCCCGAATTTTTCATTTAAAGGGGTCTGTAACGCGTTTTTGAACGGAGCGTCTTGGCACTGCAAATTTTATACCGTTGTGTCCGTCTCATCGCGCTGATTTCGACAATATATTCATTTGTCAGTTTCGGTGTTCGGTTCGCGCTGAAATCGTAAAATGTCTTATGCAGTTCATTTTTGAAACAGAGCCATCTGAGTTCGATGTGTCCCTTTTACGATCTTACATATTTTTTCTAGACATTTTAGGTCTGCAAAATCCGTCATTTTATTTTACTAAGCTATCCATTTATATTATTGTTTTTCAAAAGCTTAGTAAAGGGACACACACACACACACATATATATATATATATATATATATATATATATATATATATAAACTATGCATGTGTTAGTTCTATTCTCATAACTTTTCACGCTTTCATTTGTTCTTTGAATTTCCGAACCAACAAACCAAACATGCATCCCATTTTCAATGTATAACGCATGCATTTTCTTATCCTTGCGTTTCTAAAACTAGAGTTGGTTATAAAGGTTTTGTTCCCATTCCCATGCAACATTTCATTTTGTTTCAAAAAAAAAACATGCGTCACTTTCAAATTCAAATATTTAAATGCATACATTGTCACCTTTTGAATGATATATCCATTTGTTACTTATTCATTCTCTTTTAGATATTATCCATTCGTTACTGATTCATTACCAACGTCGGTTTGCTTTTGAATTTATAAACCATGCATTCAACTTTTGAGAAGGTATTTTACAAAGGACTCGTTCCATCCAAAAACATCGTTTTTGTTTACTAAGTCCAAGCAACCGTTCAAACACATCCTTCATTCACTCGTGCACCGTTTCTTCCACTCTCCTCATTATCCGGTTCACTCATTCATTGGTATCTGCACCTTGTTACTTCGAAGAGAAAAAGCATAAATAATACAAAAGCTGCTGCACTTTTCTCTCATCCAAATGAAGAAAGAAAAATGGAAAGCTTTCGAAACCAATGTCCTTCGTGACCCACCACTGCAAGCCAACCCCTCCACCTAGCCACTGAAACCGAGCTCCTCCCTCTGGCGAACGTCCGTCCCCTCCCAACCAGCCAACGTCGTGATAACCTCCCCTCTCTCCTTCCCGTTCGCTCCTCCCTGTAGCCGCAAAAGCTCCGACCAGTTAGCCGATAATAGTGCCGAGCTCTGATTCCCTCTTAACTATGAAGCCGAACCCGCTTATGTCAACACCTCCACCGCACCTCAGACCGCTGCCTTCACCGAGTCAAACCTAGCTTGCCTAACCACCGAACTCGACAGCATCTTCGGCCCTCTTCTCCCCTACATCCTTTCGTGCGTGAGTAGAGAGTATTTTGGTTGTGTATGTGTGTGTGTGTGATGCTTTGTGCGTGCGATGCGTGAGTTAAATGTTTACATGAGTTGATTTTGCTGTGTTATTTAATTGCGTTAGAGATTTTTGATGTGTGGTTTTCAGATGGGTGCGTGCATTTGTGTTGTTTACTGCATAGTGTTGTGTTTTTGTATCTGTATTCTATACTATATATATATATATATATGTATATATATACGTATATATAAAGATGAGATTTCGTGAAGGAATGTGTGTTTTTGGTTGTTTGCTCGTGTTTGCGTGTTGTGTAAGTTCTATTCTTTTGGTTTGTTATTTATATATGTATATTTATATGTAGGGATGAGTTTTGAAAACTTATTGATTTTGAAATATCTCTCTCTATATATATTTGAGCAATTATATTTTTTTTTAGTTTCGACATATTTTGGGTGTATACATGTATGGAAATATTCATATAACATTTTGCAAAGTGTTGTGTGTATTTTTGAATAAAATTGGTGTTGAGTTCGTAAGCTGTTCCAAACCCTATAGTCGAACCATTCCAAAACCCAAGAACCGAACCGATCAATTGAGAAGCCCTCTAACCTCCTCTTCTAAATAAATAAATATTGAATGATCATCGAGTTGAATCTATTTTAAACCGTGCTTGGAAATCGTCGCTTCATTAAGTGTTCATCCGTTGTCATTTCTATTTCTGTGCCACGAAAGGTGAGTTTATCTCACACCCGGCTTACATTTTTCATGGATGCTAGATCAATAATGAACTGTTATATGAAATGTATAGGATTGTTGGTAGAAATTATTTGATTTGATATGTATGCAAATTTCATATGTGACACGACATATTCATATGACACGTAGTTACACTGATGATATATATACTGTGATTGATGCTATGTGATTGTTGTTGATACCCTAGTTTTAGTAAAATCGCTAAGGGTTGAAATGATACATACCCGAACGAACATTAGAATAGGGAAAAATCGTTATAGGTTGAAATGATAGACCTGAACGATTTTTTAATGAATTTGGGATCGCGGGTTGAAATGCTAAACCCATAGAAATTTTATAAATCGCGGATTGAAATGATAAATATCCGTATTACTTGACCATAGGGTAGAAAACTATATACGGAGACCGTTGGTCATGTTTTCGAAGTTAACTGATTTGAGAAATTTAAATTTATATTAATTAAAGATTTTATATTTTATATTTTAAAGATTTTAAACTTAAATTTTATAAAATTTAAATTATATGTTTGAAATGGTTTTATGAGTAAATATAGATTTAAATGTTTGTTTAAGATTTTACTTATAATTTTATCTATTTTAAACCATATAATTTATTCATATAAGTATTTTAATTTTGTTTTATTATAATAAATATTTCTTTAAATCTATTTTTATATTATATTAAACTTATATATATATATACATATCTATTTTCAAAATTTATTTTCTTAAATATATTTTATAACTTTAATAATAAACTCAAGATGGGTAAAAGTATGAAATAAATTTGAATTCGAATTGATTTAAACTATAAGAGATGAACTTGAAATGTGAAATTTGTTTTTTGAAATTGAATTTCCAAATTAAGGAATGAATTTGATTTTAAATCAACTGAATGCGAATTTGAATGATTAAATATTGAAAAATGAATTTGAATTACGTAAATTGATGTTTAAATTGAAATTTATAATTGATATGAAATTGAATTTGAATTGTTTTAAAATTTTGAACTATATGACTTGAATTATAAAGTACGTTATAATTTGTTTAAATTGAAATGAAAATTTTGACTTGAGTCGTATATTCGAATTCGAACCAAAATGTTGGATTTAAATGAATTGACTTGAAGCGATTTCTTATAAAGGAAAATTTTGATTTATTTGAATTGTTTCGAACTTGAATTCTTGCGAATATAAACCGAACCAAAAATATTATTGGAGTTAAATGTTTGGCATTGATTTAAATGGAAATTAAGACCTTTTAAGATATGATTTTAATATAAGTCGTTTATATTGAAATTCATTATACGTATATTTCGGACATTTTATCGAAGTTAAAAGTTATAGTATTAGTTTATACTATATTTGGAATCTTTATGATATGGTTTTAAATTGATTTGGGTTAAACGATTTGAGTTGTTTTCAAATTTAAATATAATCGAAGTTAAATATTTAAATTTGATTTCAAATTTGAATTTGAGTTTTTTTGTAAAACTAACTTTATAAAGTGATTTATAAAATAATGACCATGGTGTGAAAGATGTAAACGATTGGTTGTTAAAGAGACCGGGATCGGTTATTGTCATACTCTCTGCCAATACCGAAAACCACTTTGACAACTGTGTACGCAGTGGAGTTCCAGAATGAAGGGGATGATTTGGCGAACGACTCCATTTTATTTTATTTCATATTAATTACGAGACCCTGACTACCTTGTGTCAGCTTGGTGTGGCTAAAACAGGAGCTATGCACGGACCAAGTGAGGTCATACCTCTTATCGAGCACACTTCTTCGATATTATTCTATTACTGTTGAGATTCGATTTGGGCCCTTTTGATTATGGGAGTGTGTATCGAGGTGGGCGGTAGTAGCTACTATGCGTTACCACCAGTTCGGCTCTACAAACGGTGAATCCACCCTGGCATTCCTTGTGTGCCTTGTCACACGCCTTATACGATCCCACTACGACTTTGTTTTGCACCGTTTTATATGGAGTGCCCTCTGATCAACCTCCAGTTTACGGAGGAATTACGGTACTGTATATACTATGGGAATATATAAACGGTGTAAGGGTAATCATGGTAACCCGCTTACGCTATTTTGATATTTTTACTTTACTGATAGACACTATTGTATATAGCGTATTATACTACATAGTATTTGACGGATCCTTAGAGGATGGTGATCCCAAACATCCTTTAAGTTACTGATTGCATTTCATCGAACATTTCATTCGAATTGATTTACTTCCACGAGAATGTTAGTCCTGATCCGAGTTGGTTTGTTTTCATTATTGCTCGGGTCAGATCGAGTATTACAGCTTTTGAGATTCGCTTTTGAAGTTTGGAGCTTATATCGGGTTTTGATCAACTATATCTATTGGTCAGTTGATCCAGTTTTCAGCTATCCATGTTGTTCTGTTTCAAACGGTTATTATTTATTTATGGATTAGATAATCATTGTATTAGACTTCCATTGTATTAATTATGTAAACTCTGATGTAAATAATTTTTTTAGTAGCTTCATGAACTACTATTGTATTTTTAAATTTTTCGCTGCGAGATATTATATTACTCTGTATATGTATCTGTGATTTGTGATTTATTCTATTTACCCCAGAAGCTAATAACAATCTGTTGTTTTGAACGTTCGAGTTGACATGGTTTGTCGATTCGACACGGTCAAAATGGTGGGTCGTTAAAAGTGGTATCAGAGCTTTGTTTTTTCAAAGCTTTAGCCGATGGGGTAAAAACTCATTAGAGATAGGGTAGCGATACCCTAGAATGAGTGGAATCAGTCGCACAATCCTTCTTGAGAGAGTGTATTTTGGAAAGTATAAATGTTTGAAAATGGTTTTAAAATGTTTTAACAAATATTTTGGATATAAAATTTGTTAATCTTTTTCCGAAATTTCTCTTCCGTTTGAATCCATCTTCCTTCGTAGATTCTCTTTGATTAGGTTCTCTCATTTGTTCAGCCTCTAACTCGAATTCTATAACTTATCTTTTCCATAATAAGGTAGGAAGTAGAATGAGAGTATAATGTCTTACAGCGAGTTCATTGTTATTTAAATATTGATTTGAAATAGATATTATAACATTAGATTTTCTGATCGCTATATTGAAAATTTAGATATTTATATTATGTTTTGGTAATACCAATATTTTGAAGAGATTTGATGTTATACTTTAAGATTTATATTTTATATAAGATTTAAAGATGTAGATTTTATAAGAAAATGATTTTATTTTGTTTGAAATCTGTAATAGTATTGTCTATAAATGTATGTGTATTTGGGAATTTATAAATTTTTAATTTTTTTATAAATTTTTATTTGTGATATATTTATATGTCAACTTACAGAATTTTTCCAGTTTTATAAGTATGGATATTTATAACATAGGTTTGAAAATATTTAAATATTGTATAAAATAATATTGTTAAGTATTTGATTTGATAATAATATTGTTTGTATATTTATTTTGGATTGTGGTTGAAATTTTATTAAATAAATGAGTGGGGAGAGATAAAAAAATTCCTTACTTAGGATTTTATTATATAATGATTTGATATATATTATTTATAATATTTGGTATATATTCTGTATAAATATTAAAAAAAGATGTTTTGAGAATTATTTGACGTTAAAATTGGCCTATCAAATACCTAGTGATTTGGGTATACGTCTAATCAACGTATATATTAAATCATACATGTACTAGATAGATATATTGTCACGCTCTAGTCGCTTGGAAATGATTCTGGTGATGACTGCGGCATCATCAATATCTATATTCGAGTTTCGAAAGTAGGATAGATATATATTGCCAATCGAGACGTCAAGTGAATACTTAAAACTATTTTGAAATATTTGAAATATTTAAACTTTTGACTTATATATATATATATCTCAAATTATATATATGTATGAGGATAAATTTGAACCAATTGGTCTATATATATATATTAATTATTTAATTACTATTTCTCTGCCTCGTTCCTTTTCGGGGATGAAAAGTTTTGAGTGGGGGAGAGTGTAACAACCCGCTACTTTTAACGATTTAAATCGATAATTTTTTTGAAAATATTCTATCATTTCTTGTAACGGGAATTTAAAATTTGAAATGCGTACAGTGAGATGTTGCAGTTGTGAAAATTTCGTCGGAAAATTTGAATGTTTGTCGATCGCGCAATTTTCAGTGCAAAGCTGCGCATAACAGTTCAAATTTTAGTGATTTTAAAATCTCTTCGAAACCAGTTCGGACCAACATGAAAAATATTCTATTCGATGTCACGAATCCGAAGGTAAATTTCATTTCACGAAAATCGGACGTTTTGACCTCCGTTTAATTGTTTTTCTGCCCGAAATTTTCATTTAAAGGGGTCTGTAACGCGTTTTTGAACGGAGCGTCTTGGCACTGCAAATTTTATACCGTTGTGTCCGTCTCATCGCGCTGATTTCGACAATATATTCATTTGTCAGTTTCGATGTTCGGTTTGCGCTGAAATCGTAAAATTTCTTACGCATTTCATTTTTGAAACAGAGCCATCTGAGTTCGATGTGTCCCTTTTACAATCTTACATATTTTTTTCAGACATTTTAGGTCTGCAAAATCCGTCATTTTATTTTACTAAGCTATCCATTTATATTTTTGTTTTTCAAAAGCTTAGTAAAGGGACACATATATATATATAAAACTATGCATGCGTTAGTTCTATTCTCATAACTTTTCACGCTTTCATTTGTTCTTTGAATTTCCAAACCAACAAACCAAACATGCATCCCATTTTCAATGTATAACGCATGCATTTTCTTATCCTTGCGTTTCTAAAACTAGAGTTGGTTATAAAGGTTTTGTTCCCATTCCCATGCAACATTTCATTTTGTTTCAAAAAAAAAAACCATGCGTCACTTTCAAATTCAAATATTTAAATGCATACATTGTCACCTTTTGAATGATATATCCATTTGTTACTTATTCATTCTCTTTTAGATATTATCCATTCGTTACTGATTCATTACCAATGTCGGTTTGCTTTTGAATTTATAAACCATGCATTCAACTTTTGAGAAGGTATTTTACAAAGGACTCGTTCCATCCAAAAACATCGTTTTTGTTTACTAAGTCCAAGCAACCGTTCAAACACATCCTTCATTCACTCGTGCACCGTTTCTTCCACTCTCCTCATTATTCGGTTCACTCGTTCAATGGTATCTCCACCTTGTTACTTCGAAGAAAAAAAGCATAAATAATATGTAACACCCCACCTCCGCCAATGCCACTCTTGCAAGGGCACTGACTTTGGAGGGGCGTTTGAACAAGGTAAACATGCATGCAGATATCACAAGACACAACATATAAGTAAAAACAGAGTAAATATAGCAGCGGATAAAAACTAGCATATCAAAACCATAAGTTAAGTTACAACACAGTACTTGATCATTATTTTCCATAAACAAAGTCTAGAAACATAAAACTAGAAACTGGAAAGGAAAACATAAAGTAGCTATCCCCAAGGTAGAAAACCATAGCGAGCTCAAGTCCAAAGCATACATGAGCTATCCAAGAAAAGCAGCTAAGATCCAAGCTAAGTACTGGTATTCCCGCCCTGTAAACCTGGAGAGGGGGGGGGGAAACGAAAGAAAAGAGGCGAAAGAAAATGGGTCAGTCAAAAGACTGGTAAGTCCTACCTACTATTGTACAACAACTAATAAAGTTAACTGTATATGTAAACAAGGATGAGTCATAGGATGATAACTGGCATGGTAAAAAGTCAACAAGAAAGATCAAGTGTGGCACCGCATATACAAGGTTGAGGTTTGCACCAAGTGTACTAGTTTCACGAGTCATGTCAAGTGTAAACAAGAAGTGATCCCCAGGCCCAAGTTTGGCCCAACACCATGAATGACCTAAATCAAGGTCCAACTAGCACGGTCTAGTCGATCGGCTCCCTAAAGCCTAACTCGTCAAGTGTCGGTGTCTTACGGCCCAACTACGAAGTGTAGCTAAACTGTGCTAGGTCCACCCTAGGGTGTATCAAGTCCTAGGGTGTCAACCACTGACACAAACCAAGCACGCACAGTTTAAACCTACTGGTGCCCGTGCCTGCTTTTTCAACTCCGGACCATGTGCACGACCATGGCCCGCCTGAACCTACACCGGCGCACCTACACAGCCGTCGTTTTGGTCGCTTACATGTCATCCCAGTAATCATGCCCCACCCTAACCTAGTCCCTAGGGTATCATGATACAACCAAGAGGGTTACTGGTGCAAAGGACCACGTAACTAGGGTTTCCTTAATGGGTTAAACGTGGTTAACCCAACTCATCCAAGTACCAAGTTGGTTAAGTGTACCCAAGGTTCATGACTTAACCCTACCAACCCATCGTGTTTAATTGGTTAAGTATCCAAGCGGTCCATGACTTAACCCTACCATATGGCATTAATTAATTTAATGCACCCAACCTCTCACATTAGACCTTGTTGTGGTTACTAGTTAGGCCGGGCGGGTCCGGGTAGGTTTACACCACAACTTAGTCTAACCTCGGGTTTCACGTGCAACATGACCAACTACTCACATTGGGTCCTATTGCTTGTAGCCACTAGTTAAGCCGGTCGGTTCCGGGTAGGTTTATGCTACAAGCTCAACCCAACCTCGAGTTGGCCATCCTCATGTTTTCTAAGTGTCATGTCCATCATGTTTTCAAAACACATTACAAATTTTCAAGCAATTGGGTAGACCTAACTTAATAGGTAAATTCCCAATGGGTAGACCTAACTTAATAGGTAAATTCCCAAGCTTATGTTTTTATGTCTTTTAAGTTTACCCAACCCCAAACGCAATCCCCTCGCTTTACATATCGCAATAGCGCATAAAGGATAGAAAGAGGGAACTTGGCAAAATCATGACATAAAGGTGTTGGAGCCACAAGTTAAACATGGTGGCATATGAGACAAAGATGTGATCATAAACTTTCATATCATGTTATCAACTTGCAAGACATTCATAAGCATGCATAACATCATTTTAACTTGCATAGTGTTCATATGCATGCATAACATGGTTTCAACTTGCATAAGGTTCATATGCATGCATAACATCAAACTTGGCAAATAGGCGGAACATGGCCATAGATAGCATGAGATAAGAACTAGTAACATGCATATAACATTATATGCATGTTAATACAAGGTTTATGAGAGTTTCAAAGTTGCATCATGCAACCTTTCCAACCAAAGATCATATCTTTCTATGCATAAAGCCAAGGTAATGACTTTACTAACATGCATAGAGTAAGCTTATGCATAAAATCATAAGATCAAAGCACATATCATGATTAACCCCAAACTCAACTTGCAACATAACATATTAACTTCATAGTTAAAATACAAGAGTAGAAATAGGCTTACTATGCTATGACGACTCAAATGAGTATAGCAAATGTAAGAAACCCCCTTATGCAACTAATTAAAACCCCAAAATGCAAGCAAACTTGATCAAGACTCCTCCTTTATGATGCCAATAGAGAAACAAGGCTTTAATGCAAGCTAAAGAGGATCATACAAGCCTAAATACACTTGTATGCATGGAAATTTCTTGAAAATTGATTTAGGAATTTATGAAGAGAGTGGAGGCCATGAGAGGATTGATTTTGCCATAGTTTAGTTGTAGGATAGATTAATGATGATTTAGGGTAGGTTAGGGTCTTATTTATAGATTAGGCTAGTGATTTAGACCATAGGATTAAACCCTAGTTCTCATCTCAACCCTCCAAATCGAATCTGGCCCCAAGCTCAACACAAACCCAAAATGGTGCACCAGGCAAAACTGGGCGTCTGAGCCAAGTCGACAGCCATGTCGACAGGGCTGTCGACCTGGTCGGACCCAGTCGACTCCCAAGTCGACAGGGCTGTCGACTTGGGTATTGTGGCGGGAATTTTTCCCGCCTGGCCCAACTGGCCCAATTTCCAAATTCAGATTTGAATTTGAAATCTGTTTTTACTTAGAAATTTTCTGAAAACTTCGTCGGGCCTTAATCAGGTCATACGAACTCTGATTTTCGAAAACTCGGACTCTATTTCGCGTATTTTTCCGAGACGAACGCAATGGCATAGCCCGTTTCCCTTGATTCAGGTTTATAAATTAAATTCTGCCTTGATTTCTGTTATAACAGGTTATTGAAAATACGGGTTGTTACATTCTCCCCTCCTTAAAGGATTTCGTCCCCGAAATTCTCAAGTTAGGAAAAACGTATCCTACCATCCAACATCCATCTACTCAAAACATCATCCACGAGCAATCATTGTCCTTACAAGATTCTAAATGCTGTATGAACATATGCAAAGGTGTGTGTATATGTACTTATCTAATGCAAATATCATCAATGCAGATTATGTTAGTGAAATGAATCCATATGTATGCAATTCCTAACATAATGTATAACAACTATATGTGTGCACATCACATACATCCATATGCAACATCCATGTGATAACACAAAAAATTTTCATCCATGAATAAGCATAAACACTCATGCATATGCAATATGAGGAGTGTGTGAGCCGATCTAGTGCCTAATCGTGTATAATGCATCCACGAGTAACCACTTGCAACCACTTGCAGCCACTTGCAACCATCAAGCATAACATGTTTCAAACACATGTTTCATCCAAAGGGTTTCTACCTAAGGTTCTCATGACAAGATTAGCACGATAACTAGACAAACATGGATAGCAAAGAGAAAGATATGCTAACAAAGAAAAGAGATTGAGAGTGTACCCTCAATAAGGAATGGATAAAGCCCACGCATCTTCTCCTCGGTTTCCCAAGTTGCGTCTTCTTCGGCTTCACCCCATTGAACCTTCACCAACTTGACCTCTCGATTCCTTAGCTTCTTGGTCTCCGTCCCCAAGATACGAATCGGAGCTCTCCTCAAAGTAGCTTCTTTCTCCACTTCCACATCTTCCAGAACACTTGGCTCAACAACCTCTGCTGACTCATGTAAACACTTCCGGAGATGCGAGACATGAAAAACATCGTGTACTCCGGCAAGCTTCTCGGGCAATTTCACTCTATAAGCCATCTGCCCGATCCTCTCTATAATAGGGAAGGGTCCAACAAATCTCGGTGCTAACTTTCCCACGGCTCCAAACCGGACCACATTCCGCAAAGGAGAAACCTTCACGAAAACCATATCTCCAACGCCAAACTCCAAATCAGATCTTCGCTTATCAGCATAGGATTTCTGTCGGTCTTGGGCCGCTTTCATCCGTCTTCGAATCAACTCGATCTTCTCGGATGCATCTTTGATCATATCAGGCCCAAGTATAAGCTTATCTGTAGTCTCCCACCAACATGTAGGCGACTTGCACGGCCTCCCATATAAAGCTTCAAATGGTGCCATCCCTATGCTTGCTTGATAACTGTTATTATATGCAAACTCAACAAGGGGAAGATGGTCTTCCCAAGTACCACCAAAATCCAGAATACAAAGCCTTAACAGATCCTCGAGTACCCTATTCACCCTTTCGGTTTGACCGTTCGTCTGTGGGTGATAAGCAGTACTTAGATTCAACCTCGTGCCCATGGCTTCTTGCAAGCTATTCCAGAACTGGCTTGTAAAGATTGGGTCACGGTCACTGACTATACTAGAAGGGACTCCATGAAGTCTCACAATCTCACGAAGATATACAGACGCTAGCCAAGATGCGGTCCTCTTGCTCTTTACCGGAATGAAATGAGCACTCTTCGTAAGTCTGTCCACAATGACCCAAATGCTCGTATTCCCTTTTCTTGACCTTGGTAGCCCATCAATAAAATCCATGGAAATACTCTCCCACTTCCAAAGTGGAACGTCTAGAGGATGCAATAGCCCACCGGGCTTCTTCGACTCGGCCTTAACTTGCTGGCAAATGATACATCTAGAAACAAACTCTGCCACATCCTTCTTCATCCCAGGCCAAAAGAAAATACGCTTCATATCTTTATACATCTTATCTCCGCCTGGATGTATAGTCAACTTGGAGCGATGCGCTTCCTCAAGAACTTTCCTTACTAGATCTTCTACCACTGGAAAACATAACCTTCCATCTCTCCTTAGCCAACCTTTGTCATCAACAGAGTATCGAGCGAGATGACCAGACGTCCCTCCTCGAATCAGCTTATCCATAATCTCAACTATCTGAGGGTCTTCTTTCTGCGAAGCCCCAACTTGATCAAGAAGGGTAGGTCTGAGTTCCAGAGATGCTAAAGAACCGGTCATCGACTCAATTGCCAAAGAGAAATCAAAGGTTGCCACATACTCTAAATTCTTCATCTCAACGAATAGAGGACTTAGGGTCAACCTCTTTCTGCTTAATGCATCAGCCACAGCATTACCCTTGCCAGGGGTATAAGCTATCTCGAAGTCATATGATGCCAAGAATTCCATCCACCTTTGCTGCCTAAGATTCAGATCTTTCTACGAGAAGAGATACTTGAGTGATTTGTGATCAGTATACAACTCAAACCTTTCGCCTAAAAGATAGTGGCGCCAGGACTTGAGTGCAAAGACAATCGCAGCCAACTCCAAGTCATGAGTGGGGTAGTTCTTCTCATGAACTTTAAGTTTCCTACCCCCATAACATATCACTCTTCCCACCTGCATTAGAACAGCGCCTAACCCCGTGCCACATGCATCGGTATACACGGTAAACATCTTACCGCCATCGGGTAATGCCAAAACTGGAGCTGTGGTAAGGGCCCTTTTGAGCCTTTGAAAAGCGAGCTCACACTCTAAGTCCCATGCAAAGACTAAGTTCTTCTTCGTCAATCTAGTGAGGGGGGCTGAAATCTTAGCGAAGTCTCTAATGAACTTCCTATAATAGCCTGCCAGACCGAGAAAGCTTCGCACTTCGGTTGCATTCCTAGGAGTCTTCCAGTCTTGAACTGCAACCACTTTCCCGGGATCCACAGCTATACCCTGTTTAGAAACTATATGCCCAAGAAACCGGACTTCCTTTCTCCAAAAGTGGCATTTGGAGAACTTGGCTTTCAACTGATGGGCTCTAAGCGTATCCATCACTTCCCTGAGATGTCTAGCATGCTCTTCCTCGTCTTTTGAGAAGATCAGAATATCATCCACGAAGACCACGACAAACTTGTTCAAGAACTCCCTGAACACCCTACTCATCAAGTCCACGAAATATGCGGGTGCATTAGTCAAGCCGAACGGCATGACAAGCCATTCGAAGAATCCATCTGGAGTCCTGAACGCAGTCTTGTCTATACCGTCTTCAGCTACCCTGAGCTGATGGAATCCAGTAGCAAGGTCAAGCTAAGAGAAAACAGAAGCACCAACAAGCTGGTCGAAGAGGTCATCTATCCTTGGTAATGGATGCCTATTCTTCTTGGTCAGCTTGTTCAACTCTCGATAATCAACACATAGACGAAGCGAGCCGTCCGCCTTAGTAGCGAACACCACAGGAGCACCCCATTCGGAAATGCTTCGCCTAATAAAATTCTTCTTAAGTAGCTCCTTGATTTGCTTACTGAGCTCTCTCCTTTCACGCGGGGCCATGTGCCTAACTGGTAAGGAGACTGGCTTAGCGTTATCAACCAGATAAATGCGGAAATCTATCTCTCGCTTAGGGGGTAACCCCTTAACTTCTTCGAAAACATCAGGGTATTCTCGAACCACCCTTACAGATTGCAGATCATCGATAGACGAGTCAAGAGATTTAAGATAACATAGCATGACGGGATCTAGCGGGTTGCAAGAAATCTCTAGGGTATTACCAAGGCGAGTCATGAGTCTCACCACCCTATGCTCACAATCGAGAATGGCTCCATAGCGGGATAACCAATCCATGCCCAAGATTAACCCGTATCCCGTGAACCCGAGAACATAAGCATCACACGAGAATTCTACGGTCAAGATAGAAATCCTCAAATCCATACAGATCATAGATAAATGGGCTGAACCCCCAATCGGATTCGAAACACAAACGGGATCCTCAACTAAGCTAGTACTTAGGTGCAAACTTTCAACAATGTCAGAAGAAATAAAACTATGCGATGCGCCAGAATCAAATAAGGTGCGAACAGGATAATCAGAAATATAAACAAGACTTTCTACAGAAATGCTACCTCGATCCTGAACTGGAGCGGCGTTGAGAGCATGCACTTGTCCTCCGGATGAACCTGCACGTTGAGTCTGTCCATGCCCCTGCTTCTTAGGGCAATCCTTGCTAAAATGTCCTGTCTCTCCACAGTGAAAGCACCCACCCAATTTCATTCTCTTCTTCCTACAGTCCTTGGCTATGTGCCCAACAATCCCACAGAAGTTGCACTTTCTTGGGTCCTTTGCCTTGTTCTTGTTGCCCTTGTTGTTCTTGTTGTTCTTGTTGTTCTGATTACTCTGATTACTCTGATTCCCTCCCCACTTGGAGTCTGTCTTCTTAGGCTGAGTCTCATTGGGCTTGACTTCTTTCTTCCCATTCTTATCCTCTCCCTGCAACAATGCCATGTCTACTAGGCTCTCGAAAGTGGCCCCCATGGGTATGTGTGACATGGCTAGACCTTGTAATGGCTCATTTAACCCTCGTGCAAAACGTAGAGCCTTCTTCTCGGGAGTATTGACCATGTCCAAACCGAATCGGGCAAGCTGGTTGAACTTATTCACATACTCTCTCACTGTCATGTCTCCTTGCTTCAAGGCTATGAACTTTTCTAGTTGCAAATTTGCCTCTGCAGACGATAGAAACTTAAGCCCAAACCTTGCCCTAAAGTCGGCCCAGGTTTCTACGGGCCTAGTAGCATTGGTGACCTCCCACCAATAAGCAGCTTCCTCCTTTAGTAGCCAAACCGCCAACAGAACCTTTCTACGGTCCTCTATATCAAAGATGGCAAAGAGATCTTCGGTTTCCTTCAACCAGTTTCTTGCTTCCACGAAAGTCTCTGTCCCAATAAATTTTTTGCCACCCATGGCCTTGAAGTCCTTGCAAACCTTGGCGAAATCGGCTTGCGGTTGCTGAGGAGGAGGAGGAGGGGGTGGAACCTCAGTGATAGTGGGAGTGGTTGCTGGGCCTGCATTGTTGGCCCTAGCTTCCAAGTACCTCCGGAACCATCCGGGAATGGTGACTCCCTCAGGAAGATTGAGATCGGCCATGCTGAAAAAGGGAAAAGATAGATTTAGAACGAGGAAATGAAGGATAGTGCTTATGGCTCTTGGGGGATAGCCTTTCAAAATAAACTAGACTTTTCTTTGGAAAATACTTAATTGGTTTTGAAAATAGCTTTTAAAAGTAACTTTAAAACCCTTTTTGCTCCAATCTCGTAAACCTGGCTCTGATACCAAATGTAACACCCCACCTCCGCCAATGCCACTCTTGCAAGGGCACTGACTTTGGAGGGGCGTTTGAACAAGGTAAACATGCATGCAGATATCACAAGACAGAACATATAAGTAAAAACAGAGTAAATATAGCAGCGGATAAAAACTAGCATATCAAAACCATAAGTTAAGTTACAACACAGTACTTGATCATTATTTTCCATAAACAAAGTCTAGAAACATAAAACTAGAAACTGGAAAGGAAAACATAAAGTAGCTATCCCCAAGGTAGAAAACCATAGCGAGCTCAAGTCCAAAGCATACATGAGCTATCCAAGAAAAGCAGCTAAGATCCAAGCTAAGTACTGGTATTCCCGCCCTGTAAACCTGGAGGGGGGGGGAAACGAAAGAAAAGAGGCGAAAGAAAATGGGTCAGTCAAAAGACTGGTAAGTCCTACCTACTATTGTACAACAACTAATAAAGTTAACTGTATAAGTAAACAAGGATGAGTCATAGGATGATAACTGGCATAGTAAAAAGTCAACAAGAAAGATCAAGTGTGGCACCGCATATACAAGGTTGAGGTTTGCACCAAGTGTACTAGTTTCACGAGTCATGTCAAGTGTAAACAAGAAGTGATCCCCAGGCCCAAGTTTGGCCCAACACCATGAATGACCTAAATCAAGGTCCAACTAGCACGGTCTAGTCGATCGGCTCCCTAAAGCCTAACTCGTCAAGTGTCGGTGTCTTACGGCCCAACTACGAAGTGTAGCTAAACTGTGCTAGGTCCACCCTAGGGTGTATCAAGTCCTAGGGTGTCAACCACTGACACAAACCAAGCACGCACAGTTTAAACCTACTGGTGCCCGTGCCTGCTTTTTCAACTCCGGACCATGTGCACGACCATGGCCCGCCTGAACCTACACCGGCGCACCTACACAGCCGTCGTTTTGGTCGCTTACATGTCATCCCAGTAATCGTGCCCCACCCTAACCTAGTCCCTAGGGTATCATGATACAACCAAGAGGGTTATTGGTGCAAAGGACCACGTAACTAGGGTTTCCTTAATGGGTTAAACGTGGTTAACCCAACTCATCCAAGTACCAAGTTGGTTAAGTGTACCCAAGGTTCATGACTTAACCCTACCAACCCATCGTGTTTAATTGGTTAAGTATCCAAGCGGTCCATGACTTAACCCTACCATGTGGCATTAATTAATTTAATGCACCCAACCTCTCACATTAGACCTTGTTGTGGTTACTAGTTAGGCCGGGCGGGTCCGGGTAGGTTTACACCACAACTTAGTCTAACCTCGGGTTTCACGTGCAACATGACCAACTACTCACATTGGGTCCTATTGCTTGTAGCCACTAGTTAAGCCGGTCGGTTCCGGGTAGGTTTATGCTACAAGCTCAACCCAACCTCGAGTTGGCCATCCTCATGTTTTCTAAGTGTCATGTCCATCATGTTTTCAAAACACATTACAAATTTTCAAGCAATTGGGTAGACCTAACTTAATAGGTAAATTCCCAATGGGTAGACCTAACTTAATAGGTAAATTCCCAAGCTTATGTTTTTATGTCTTTTAAGTTTACCCAACCCCAAACGCAATCCCCTCGCTTTACATATCGCAATAGCGCATAAAGGATAGAAAGAGGGAACTTGGCAAAATCATGACATAAAGGTGTTGGAGCCACAAGTTAAACATGGTGGCATATGAGACAAAGATGTGATCATAAACTTTCATATCATGTTATCAACTTGCAAGACATTCATAAGCATGCATAACATCATTTTAACTTGCATAGTGTTCATATGCATGCATAACATGGTTTCAACTTGCATAAGGTTCATATGCATGCATAACATCAAACTTGGCAAATAGGCGGAACATGGCCATAGATAGCATGAGATAAGAACTAGTAACATGCATATAACATTATATGCATGTTAATACAAGGTTTATGAGAGTTTCAAAGTTGCATCATGAAACCTTTCCAACCAAAGATCATATCTTTCTATGCATAAAGCCAAGGTAATGACTTTACTAACATGCATAGAGTAAGCTTATGCATAAAATCATAAGATCAAAGCACATATCATGATTAACCCCAAACTCAACTTGCAACATAACATATTAACTTCATAGTTAAAATACAAGAGTAGAAATAGGCTTACTATGCTATGACGACTCAAATGAGTATAGCAAATGTAAGAAACCCCCTTATGCAACTAATTAAAACCCCAAAATGCAAGCAAACTTGATCAAGACTCCTCCTTTATGATGCCAATAGAGAAACAAGGCTTTAATGCAAGCTAAAGAGGATCATACAAGCCTAAATACACTTGTATGCATGGAAATTTCTTGAAAATTGATTTAGGAATTTATGAAGAGAGTGGAGGCCATGAGAGGATTGATTTTGCCATAGTTTAGTTGTAGGATAGATTAATGATGATTTAGGGTAGGTTAGGGTCTTATTTATAGATTAGGCTAGTGATTTAGACCATAGGATTAAACCCTAGTTCTCATCTCAACCCTCCAAATCGAATCTGGCCCCAAGCTCAACACAAACCCAAAATGGTGCACCAGGCAAAACTGGGCGTCTGAGCCAAGTCGACAGCCATGTCGACAGGGCTGTCGACCTGGTCGGACCCAGTCGACTCCCAAGTCGACAGGGCTGTCGACTTGGGTATTGTGGCGGGAATTTTTCCCGCCTGGCCCAACTGGCCCAATTTCCAAATTCAGATTTGAATTTGAAATCTGTTTTTACTTAGAAATTTTCTGAAAACTTCGTCGGGCCTTAATCGGGTCATACGAACTCCGATTTTCGAAAACTCGGACTCTATTTCGCGAATTTTTCCGAGACGAACGCAATGGCATAGCCCGTTTCCCTTGATTCAGGTTTATAAATTAAATTCTGCCTCGATTTCTGTTATAACAGGTTATTGAAAATACGGGTTGTTACATAATACAAAAGCTACTGCACTTTTCTCTCATCCAAACGAAGAAAGAAAAATGGAAAGCTTTCGAAACCAATGTCCTTCATGACCCGCCACTGCAAGCCAACCCCTCCACCTAGCCACTGAAACCGAGCTCCTCCCTCTGGCGAACGTCCGCCCCTCCCAACAAGCTGACGCCGTGATAACCTCCCCTCTCTCCTTTCCGTTCGCTCCTCCCTGCAGCCGCCAAAGCTCCGACCAGTTAGCCGATAGTAGTGCCGTGCTCCGATTCCCTCTTAACTATGAAGCCGAGCCCGCCTATGTCAACACCTCCACCGCGCCTCAGACCGTTGCCTTCACCGAGTCAAACCTAGCTTGCCTTACCACCGAACTCGACAGCATCTTCGTCCCTCTTCTCCCCTGCATCCTTTCGTGCGTGAGTAGAGAGTATTTTGGTTGTGTATGTGTGTGTGTGTGATGCTTTATGCGTGCGATGCGTGAGTTAAATGTTTACATGAGTTGATTTTGTTGTGTTATTTAATTGCGTTAGAAATTTTTGATGTGTGGTGTTCAGATGGGTGCGTGCATTTGTGTTGTTTACTGCACAGTGTTTTGTTTCTGTATCTGTATTCTATACTATATATGTATATACTTATATATAAAGATGAGATTTCGTGAAGGAATGTGTGTGTTTGGTTGTCTGCTTGTGTTTGCGTGTTGTGTAAGTTCTATTCTTTTGGTTTTTTATTTATATATGTATATTTATATGTAGGGATGAGTTTTGAAAACTTATTGATTTTGAAATATCTCTCTATATATATTGGAGCGATTATATAATTTTTTTTAGTTTCGACATATTTTGGGTGTATACATGTATGGAAATATTCATATAACATTTTGCAAAGTGTTGTGTATATTTTTGAATAAAATTGGTGTTGAGTTCGTACGTTGTTCCAAACCCTATAGTCGAACCATTCCAAAACCCAAGAACTGAACTAATCAATTGAGAAGCCCTCTAACCTCCTCTTCTAAATAAATAAATATTGAATGATCATCGACTTGAATCTATTCTGAACCGTGCTTGGAAATTGTCGCTTCATTAAGTGTTCATCCGTTGTCATCTCTATTTCTGTGCCACGAAAGGTGAGTTTATCACACACCCGGCTTACATTTTTCATGGATGCAAGATCAATAATGAACTGTTATATGAAATGTATAGGATTGTTGGTAGAAATTATTTGATTTGATATGTATGCACATTTCATATGTGACACGACATATTCATATGACACGTAGTTACACTGATGATATATATACTGTGATTGATGCTATGTGATTGTTGTTGATACCCTAGTTTTAGTAAAATCACTAAGGGTTGAAATGATACATACCCGAACGAACATTAGAATAGGGAAAAATCGTTATGGGTTGAAATGATAGACCTGAACGATTTTTAATGAATTTGGAATCGTGGGTTGAAATGATAAACCCGTAGAAATTTTATAAATCGCGGATTGAAATGATAAATATTCGTATTACTTGACCATAGGGTAGAAAACTATATACGGAGACCGTTGGTCATGTTTTCGAAGTTAACTGATTTGAGAAATTTAAATTTATATTAATTAAAGATTTTATATTTTATATTTTAAAGATTTTAAACTTAAATTTTATAAAATTTAAATTATATGTTTGATGGTTTTATGAGTAAATATAGATTTAAATGTTTGTTTAAGATTTTACTTATAATTTTATCTATTTTAAACCATATAATTTATTCATATAAGTATTTTAATTTTGTTTTATTATAATAAATATTTCTTTAAATCTATTTTTATATTATATTAAACTTATATATATATACGTATCTATTTTCAAAATTTATTTTCTTAAATATATTTTATAACTTTAATAATAAACTCAAGATGGGTAAAAGTATGAAATAAATTTGAATTCGAATTGATTTAAACTATAAGATATGAACTTGAAATGTGAAATTTGTTTTTTGAAATTGAATTTCGAAATTAAGGAATGAATTTGATTTTAAATCAACTGAATGCGAATTTGAATGATTAAATATTAAAAAATGAATTTGAATTACGTAAATTGATGTTTAAATTGAAATTTATAATTGATATGAAATTGAATTTGAATTGTTTTAAAATTTTGAACTATATGACTTGAATTATAAAGTATGTTATAATTTGTTTAAATTGAAATGAAAATTTTGACTTGAGTCGTATATTCGAATTCGAACCAAAATGTTGGATTTAAATGAATCAACTTGAAGCGATTTCTTATAAAGGAAAATTTTGATTTATTTGAATTGTTTCGAACTTGAATTCTTGCGAATATAAACCGAACCAAAAATATTATCGGAGTTAAATGTTTGGTATTGATTTAAATGGAAATTAAGACCTTTTAAGATATGATTTTAATATAAGTCGTTTATATTGAAATTCATTATACGTATATTTCAGACATTTTATCGAAGTTAAAAGTTATAGTATTAGTTTATACTATATTTGGAATCTTTACGATATGGTTTTAAATTGATTTGGGTTAAACGATTTGAGTTGTTTTCAAATTTAAATATAATCGAAGTTAAATATTTAAATTTGATTTCAAATTTGAATTTGAGTTTTTTGTAAAACTAACTTTATAAAGTGATTTATAAAATAATGACCATGGTGTGAAAGATGTAAACGATTGGTTGTTAAAGAGACCGGGATCGGCTATTGTCATACTCTCTACCAATACCGAAAACCACTTTGACAGCTGTGTACGCGGTGAAGTTCCAGAATGAAGGGGATGATTTGGCGAACGACTCCATTTTATTTTATTTCATATTAATTACGAGACCCTGACTACCTTGTGTCAGCTTGATGTGGCTAAAACAGGAGCTATGCACGGACCAAGTGAGGTCATACCTCTTATCGAGCACACTTCTTCGATATTATTCTATTATTGTTGAGATTCGATTTGGGCCCTTTTGATTATGGGAGTGTGTATCGAGGTGGGCGGTAGTAGCTACTATGCTTACCACCAGTTAGGCTCTGCAAACGGTGAATCCACCCTGGCATTCCTTGTGTGCCTTGTCACATGCCTTATACGATCCCACTACGACTTTGTTTTGTACCGTTTTATATGGAGTGCTCTGATCAACGTCCAGTTTACGGAGGAATTACGGTACTTTATATACTATGGGAATATATAAACGGTGTAAGGGTAATCATTGTAACCCGCTTACGCTATTTTGATATTTTTACTTTACTGATAGACACTATTGTATATAGCGTATTATACTACATAGTATTAGTTTGACGGAGCCTTAGAGGATGGTGATCCCAAACATCCTTTAAGTTACTGATTGCATTTCATCGAACATTTCATTTGAATTGATTTACTTCCACGAGAATGTTAGTCCTGATCCGAGTTGTTTTGTTTTCATTATTGCTCGGGTCAGATCGAGTATTATAGCTTTTGAGATTCGCTTTTGAAGTTTGGAGCTTATATCGGGTTTTGATCAACTATACCTATTGGTCGGTTGATCCAGTTTTCAGCTATCCACGTTGTTCTGTTTCAAACGGTTATTATTTATTTATGGATTAGATAATCATTGTATTAGACTTCCGTTGTATTAATTATGTAAACTCTGATGTAAATTTTTTTTAGTAGCTTCATGAACTACTATTGTATTTTTAAATTTTCCGCTGCGAGATATTATATTACTCAGTATACGTATCTGTGATCTGTGATTTATTCTATTTACCCCAGAAGCTAATAACAATCTGTTGTTTTGAACGTTCGAGTTGACATGTTTTGTCGATTCGACACGGTCAAAATGGTGGGTCGTTAAACTTACCGTTATAGTTGGTATCAGAGCCAGGTTTACAGAGCTCGAGAACAAGACGCATTAGGACCAAACGAAAGAATTCATCAGAAATTGAATTAGTAATATCCAACGAGAATGACTCGTTAGAGACGGGATCAGTAATATCCTAGAACGAGTGTGAAGAGTATATTTTTAAAATAAAACAAATTTTGTTTTGAAAATTAAATTCAAGTATACATATTTGAATATTTATTTATTTTGAATTTGGGCAATCGAGTATATAAAGGTTTTGCATATACGCGTCATGAACGTATATTCGAAGTTTTAATATACTGGATAGATATAGAATCGCACTCTAGTAGCCCGGGGATGATTCCACTGATGACGTACGGCATCGGTGGTTTATTTTCGTGCTTCGAAGGTGTGATTTCTATATATTTCCATTAGGCTGGTGTGAGAACCAAAACTAGATAGATTTATTGTTGTGATTTGGCATCAAAAACATGATTTTCTGTATATATATCAAAGTTATGTGTTTGAAATTCTAGTCACTAATTGATTGATGGTTGTGTTGTTTGTTTATTTGTTTGATATTTTGAACCATTTAGCCTAATTGAACCAAATATTGAACTGTATTGAAAAATGATTACAAATGCATGCATATACATGTACTTACATTGAACAGGTCATAGCAAGGAGGCTAGAGCAGAGAATAAAATTGTTTGTCCGACAAATAGGTACATGTTTACCATAATTTACTTTTTTGCTGGGGTGATGATGATTTTATGAGCCGATTGGCTAGCCGCTTGGCTTTTTCTTTTTCTTTTGGATTGAAGAAGGCCATGTGAGGCTATATGAAATATCCTGAAGTCCCCGATGCAGGGGAGGTTATGGCGAATTTTTTCGGAAATTTAGGGTGTTAGCCAAATTTTTGAAAAATTTGAAAGGTTCTTAGAAACTGAAAAGTTGAAGAACTTAAGCCATAATAAAAATACTGAAAGTTGAGTTGGTTTTTAAAACAACTTTCGGCTTCGTTCCTTTTCGGGGACGAAAAGTTTAAGTGGGGGAGATTGTAACGACCCGGAAAATCTGAGCCAATTTAAAATTTTTATTTTGGTAATTTTATTGAATTTTGAATATTTAAAATGAATTATTTTAAATAATAATGACAAAAAATTTATTTTGAATAGAATTAGAACGTATATATTTATATCGATCGTCGTTAGAATATAAATATTTATTTTAAATTATAAAAGGAATTGAAAATGGCGTGGTAGTTCGATAATTCGATTTCAAATTTCAATTGAACATACCGGATTCAAAATAAACCGGATTTTGGTGAAACCAAAAATAATAGAATCTAATTGAGAATATCTTTCCAACGAATCCGAAAAATCAAAATTTCATAGCGGGAATAAAAGATATGTCCAGTTGAAAATTCAGAATAGTCGCTATGGAATTTCAGCCCTTAAAAATAGCCATTTTGCAAATGACCTCGGATTTCGACGAAACCACTTTTGTTGGATCCGTGATGTCAGGTTATTGCTAGGTTTCAAATTTCGTAATTTTTCGAATCTATATGTGAGCGTGGCAAAGGAAAACGCGTTTGACCAGTTTCAATTGATTTTAATCGACTGCAAAATGGCCATTTTTCCAACGGTCTCAGAATTTGACGAAATTAGTTTTGTTAGGACCGTATCGTCAATACGAAGCTAGAAATATTTTTTCTGGAATTTTTCGAGTTAGTATGTGGCCCCAGTAAATTGAAATGTGCGTTTAAATTCAGTATACATAGATTTATATTTTGATTTGAATGAAAACTGATCGTAACAGCCAAATTGGCTTGCGAAACATATCCCATTGTGTTCGGAATGAGGGTAATTAGCTATCGACGACAGTCGTTGGAATTCGTATGCAAAACCCAATTTTCGCAAATTAAATAATATTAAAAAAATTAAATATAAAGGATCTCATTGGCTTGTCAGAAGGGGTCAAACCCCACTTTCTTTTCAACGCGGTCAAACCCTAATTGGAGCCGCCTCTTCCACCGCGATAATGAACGATATTATTCGATCCATCTTCCACAATTTTCTTCAAATACACTTCGAATTAAACCTTGGTCCTTTGGGGAAATCGAAGAGCAAGTTGAGCTCTCTCCATCCCTACCGAACTGATCTTCTATCGTGGAGCCTCGGGCGCGATTTTTCTTCTCCAACTCGAGTCGTTCGAGGCCATTTTCCGGCTATTCGGGGGTGGCGAGTTCATCATGGGTAGCACGCGCGGGGAGCTAGCATGGCGGGCATGGACGTGGAGCACTCCGATCATCTTCTAGGGCATGGTGGGGCCTGCAATTTCAAACCCTAACTCTGAACAGTTCTTTGAACGGTGAGGACGAGTTCTACAGAGGTAGGTTTCTTTTCTTATTTCCTTTTTAACTTATACATTGCCTAATTGATGATTGAAGTAATTAATTTTTGAAAGTGAATAACATTGAAATAAAAATCAATTTTTTTATATGAAAATCATTAGTATAAAAACCAAAATTTTTATATGAAAATCATTAGTTTGAAAATCAAGTTTTTACGTGAAGAGCATTGGTTTAAAAATAGCAAGTGTTTTAAATAAATTTTCATTGATTTTATTTGAATAACATTCGATTAAAAATGAAATGTATATATATAAATGTAATAACCCGGAAAATACGAGCCAATTTAAAATTTTTAAATTGGTGATTTCAAAGGAATTTGAACAATTGAAATAGAATATTTCAATAAAATAGTGAATTAGAAATAGTGAGTCAGTTTGAAAATTTGAATTCATACTTTGACCGACTATGCAGGGTGGAAAATATAACGGATTTTAGCGAAACCAAAAATATTTAAATCTGTTAGTCAATACCTTTCTAACGAATCTGAAAAATCGAAGTTTCATAACGGGAATCAAAAGTTATGGCCGAATGAATTTTCAGAACAGTCGGTATATAGAATATATAGCCCTGGAAAAATGATATTTTGCATACGACCTCGGAATTCGACGAAACCACTTTTGTTGGGTCCGGGATGTCAAACTATTGCTAGGTTTCAAATTTCATAATTTTTGAAGCTAGTATGTGAGCGTGGCAAAAGAAAATGTGTTTGGTCGATTTTTGTTAAATTGGATCGACCAGAAAATGGCCATTTTTCAAACGACCTCAGAATTCGACGAAACTAGTTTTGTTGGGACCGTAGCGTCAAAACATAGCTAGATTTATTTTTCTGGAATTTTTCGAATCAGTTTGTGGCCCTGGCAAATTGAAATGTGCGTTCAGAGTTAAAAATTAAATGTTTTATACTTTAATTTGAAAAAAAAACTGATTGTAACAGTCGAATTGGCCTACGAAACATATCCCATTGTGTCCGGAATGGGGGTATTTGGCTAGGGGCGACAGTCGTTGGGTTTAAAAAGGAGTTTGTTTGAGAAAGCACTATTTAAAAATTTATTGAAATTATGGGCCAATCAAAAATTTCCATTCATAATTTAAAAAAAAAAAAAAGAAAACCCTCCCCGTTCAACGGCGACCCGAGCCCCTACCTTCTCTCCTCCATCGCCGCCGCCTCAGGCGATTCCAGCCTGCGCCACCCCCCTACCTCGACGCGCCTCAGCCTCCTCTTCAAATCCGACCCCACCGCTGCCACCCTCGTCGCCTCCTCCGCCTGTATCGACTCCAGGAAGTCGAACACTTCCCGCCGCCGCCCTGAACGCCACCGACCACCGAACGCCACCAAACCACCACCGATTTAAAGCCCTCTCTTCCCTCTTCCACGTCCAACTCCCCGATCGTCCCCACGTGCCACGGATTTCGCGAAAACTGTAAACCTAGTTTTGAAGCTTCGTGAAAGTGAGTTTTCTTTGATCTTTACACTTTGAAAAATCATATCTTTTTGGTGTGTTGACGAAATTCGATGAAACAGGAAACATCGAGACCGCAAGGAAGCTCTCTACCCAATAGAAGAAGCTGCGGATTTTTCTGACATCGTATCGATTTTTAGCGCTCAGAAAACCAAGGTGAGAAATCTAAATTAACGTGAAATTGAATGGAAAATGTCGTGTATAATTTATATTAGCGAAATATAAATTACATACGTGTTGTATACCTCATGTACATGCGTAGTGTAAGCTATATAAGCGAAGTATGAATTTTTACATGCATAGAATAAGTGATATATGTGTTGAAATGCTAGTGAAATATAGCAAATATATATTATATTATATATTTATATATATACTCCCCTCGTCCACAAACCATGGACGATATTTATTGTGGTGAATTGGTGTGAAATATTGGATGAAAAATACGAATGGTTGAATAATTGTTTGTGGTTGATATTGTTTGGTTGTGGTTGAAAAATACCCATTGGTGATTGAAATGAATTGAAAATATTTGTGGAAATAAAAATAAACATGCCGCCTGCGTGCGAATTAGATGCATGAATCCCCATTGTCAAAAACCGCGAGGTTTTAAGGTAGAGCGAGGAGCCGTACTAGGGACGGTGCCGGTTTTAACTACCCTGCCGTTATGCTGCCGAAATTTTGAATAATCTTTGTGTGTTAGAATTATTTTCATATGTTGAAATTATTTTCATGCATAGAAATTAAAGTCATATATTGAAACTATGTCCATGTGTGGAAATATTCATGTGTTGAAAAGTGTTGTATGAAAATTAAATTCATTTGTGAATGAGTGAAGTGTTTAAACAATAAAAATCACATTTTTATATATATATATAAAGTATGAAAAATATTCGCCTTATATAAATAATTTCAATCATAAAAACCCCATCTTTCTAATATGAACAACGTAAATAAAATGTCCATGTGTGGAGATGCTCATTTGTTGAGAAGTGTGTGTAGTGGAAAGGTTCATGTGTTGAATAAAAAGATCGAACGATTAAAATTATATTTTTATTGAAACTATGAAGTGCTGGAACATCTATTTGTCGAATAAATATTTTAAATGATAAAAATATCATTTTTATCATATGTGTGATATGCTAAAGATATGCGGACGTTAAAATAAATATTTGTGATAGAAATATTATTTTTAATATGCATAGGAACTAAATAAAATAGTCATGTGTTGAAATCTATTTTAGTTCGCCAAAATTATCATCTTTGAAATGTGAAGTGTTAAAAATAGCCACTTGTTCAAATAAACGTGCATGAGTTGAAATATACATTAACTAGCTAATGATATGATTTTAGCCTATGCATGCAACATTAGAATGAATGGTGTTTTTAAACCAAAGCAAATCAAATATGAAATTGAATGGAAAATGATAAATGTTAGAAATTGTATATATGTACATGCATATCTATTGAACAGGTTAAAGCAAAAAGGGGCTAGAGAAGAGAAATAGAATTTTGTGCCCGACAAATAGGTACACATTTACTGCTTTGTTTGGGTGATGATTTTATGAGCCTGTTGGCTAGTCGCTTGGCTTTTTCTTTTTCTTTTTGATATGAGACGCCCGTGTGGCTATTTGGGAATTTTCCCAGACCCTCCCGTACAAAGGAGGTTATGGCGAAATTTTCCAAAATTTAAAGGCGTTAGTGAAATAATTGAAGTGGAAACGATATAGGAATTTTTGAATGAACTATATTTATATAAATATATAAATATAAATAGAATAAAAACGAAACGTGGCCGTGCAGTTCATGTTTTGAAACCGTGATTTCAAACGACTAGTGCGGGAAATCCGACCATTGGATTTTCCCGAAACCTCAACCGTTGGGTTCGCCTTGGAAATATCTTTCCAACGGCACCAACTTTGTGAAGATCCGACGGTTGGATTGTCTGGAATGTTTAATTCAAAACTGAAGAAAAACAGCGCCAGAAACGATTATATTTATATATATATATATAAATATAATTAAATTAAATCGAATAACGACGCTGCAGTTCGTAAATTGAAATCGTAACTTCAAATGGTTAGTGTGGAAGATCCGACCGTCGGATTTTCCCAAAACTGAAACCGTTGGATCCGTTTTGAAATGACCTTCCTAATGATGTAAAATTTGTGAAGATCCAACGGTTAGATTTTCATATATGTGTAAAACAAAATTAGTGAAAAGCAGCGCCAGTGCATCGACACGACCTGAAATGTCGTTTAATTAAATATGGCCGTTTTGAATCAAATAAAAATGGCGATATATCGTTATAAAATATTATGGACGATATAGAGTGGAAATAAACCAATTTTGTTATGTTTGCTTGATATGTGATGGTTGAATGTATTTGACATGAAAATTATAACTAAATAACTAAAATGTGATTGTTGAATAGTCCAACCATGTGATTGATTGATTTGAAAATCTAAATATACGTGGGTTATTTGAAAAGGCCGAGTTTATCTCATTTCAAATAATCGATCGACGTTGAGAAGTCGAAGAGTCGAAGATGACTGAAGACCGACGATCTCCACATTGGATGGATGGGCGCTACTGATACTCGTGACTGGAGTAGCTACCATGAAGGAATTGAAGTAGTAGCCGTCCAAACATACTGTTGATAGTACGGATATGCGAGGAATTGGTGCCTCCGGTTTCGTTCAGACCCAGAACGGACTTGTAAATGGACTGCGTGTCTGACATTGGATTTTGTTCTGTGATGATTGATCTCTGTTAAATATATATCTGTTTGGCGGCGGAGAATTTATTCTCTTGCTTAACGCCCTTCTCTGAGACGTACGAGCTCAGAGGTTATACATTGACAGAAATCAGTCGCATGGAGTGGATTGCCTGTGTGGCACGCCTAAGTGGCATATGATCAAGGCTTCTGTTGCAAAGCAAAGTCTTGTGGTTGATGATCAAAGCATGGTCTGTGTGACGTAGCTTTGTGTATAACGTGAATTCGTGAGCCTCACACCCCGGTATGAGTCAAAAACGGGAGAAGGACCCAAGGAGTGCATGACGTTTCTTTCTAGCTATGGTGGTGTCAGTGACCTCCCAGCCCTGACATTTATATTTACTTTTCACCTGAGTGGTTGTTGGAATGCGAGGCGCCTCGATTATAGGTCTGTAAGGACCGGGAAACGTGTGTTCAGGAATAATTAATCCTCAAAAGTAAGAGAGGACCGGCCTTGGAGGATCCAGGAGATTGCTGTGTGCGGTCCCGAGGCATTTGCTAGAGTGTCTCGAATCGGAGAGGAGCTTGCCCCTTGCCTCGACTCATGAAGGAATCCAATTTCCAATACGAAATATGCGGACGTGATTGTATTACTAGTATGGCGACATAGTAGATGGTAGCTATGCCGCCTAGGATTGATATTTATGATTGAATTGCTTTTGAAACATATATGCACTAGTAATAATATCGAACACCTTTGTTTTATTCGTATGAAGCATCTTTGGCCATTATAAGGTAAAAACTCTATCCTTCGGCTTGCGTTGCATTGTGTGATGGGACCTGAGTCTTATAATGGCTTCATTTTATAAAAAGCATTGCGTTGATTTAATTATTTATTTTATTTCATGCACTAGCACTCATTGGAGTAAACCCGTTCCGCGAAAGTGGCGTGGTCCTTTGATTTGCCTTATTATTGTTGTTAATAAGTTGAGTAGATTTCTCATACCAGTCCCATGACTGACTCGTAGTTTGTTTCACCTTGCAAACTCGGGTGCCCTCCTTTTCACACGGGCAGCCTAGTTACAGGTTTCTGACGCACCTTTTGGCTCATGGCGAGGCTTGACTACACCGCGCTGACTTGGATTTTCTCCGCCATTATTGTATTTATATTATGATTCCGCCATTGGTGATGTAGACTGATATTTATTTTGAGTACTCTTTATGTATGATTCCGCCTCTGGCGATGGTGACTGATTATGTATCATTATGCACTAAGTTGTATCCTGTACTGTGCTTCTCTGATGTGATGATATCTATATGATTCCGCTGTCATATGTGTGTAAATTATTCTATTTTCTGTTTATGCTATTATCTGTGATCTGCTAATATTGATTAATGTGTTATATTCCAATGATTATCCTTAACACCGTGTCACGGGGTTTTGGGATCGTCACAGCTGGTATCAGAGCTTTGGTTAACCTTAGTTCTGGAGTCTAACACATTAAACACTTCGTCAAAATAGGATCAGTAGTATTCTAAGGCGAGTCGCTCATTAGAGATAGGACTAGTAAGGTCCTAGAATGAGCTGAGAAGAATAGCAAAAACAATTGATCAGTCCATCGTTATCTTTCCGTAGAAATTTTCTGCTTAACTATGCAATAGACTATCATTTCTGTTAGCTGACTTTTTCGTTGCTTATACAGAATTTGACAAATGGCTACCAGAGCAGCCGCCGCTAGAGGAGGCCGTGCCGGCCGAGGCCGAGGAAGGGGAGAAATCCCAGCTCAAGAAGGACCTTTGATACAACCTCCGGCAGCTCAATACTTCGAGCTTGACCGCGTAGCTAAGAGATATAAGAACTTAGGAGGCAAGACCTTCTCGGGAACTGGCACCGTAATAGAGGCCCTTGCATGGCTCAAAACATGCGAGAAAATTCTTGAAGGCCTAAGGCTTGGAGACGAAGACGAAGCTATTATGGGCGCCTGGCTTATGCAGGAACAAGCTGAATTATGGTGGGAATCTCTTACCGCCGGGAATAGAGAAGCTGGAAGAACATGGGATGGATTTAAAGAACTCTTCAAGGAGAAATATGTCCCAGAACAAGCTTTAGAAAGAATGCACGATGACTTCGCCAATCTTCAGCAAGGGGATCTTTCCGTGCAAGATTATCTGAATAAATTTACAATGTTGTCGTCCTATGCTCCAGAGCTCGTCGCCACCGCGAAATCCAAAAATAAGAGGTTTATCCTTGGACTAAGACGACAATATCATGATAGAGCCATGGCCCATGTCAAGCTGGAATTCAACGAACTGGTGGAAATGACATGCAACTATGAAGACCTTGATCAAAGGCATCTGGATCAGGATCGCGCTAGGAGCCAAGCAGGAAACAAGCGCAAGCCTACTGTAAATCAAGGCGAGTCAAGCCAAGCAGCATCTTCAAAACCTCAGACTGGCAAGCCGCCAAGAGGAAATTGCTTTAACTGTGGTAAGCCGGGGCACTACTCAAACGTCTGCACTGCTCCGAAGAGACAGAAGACAAATTCTCAAGGCTCGAGCCAAGGCTCTCAGAACCCTCGCTCGTGCTTCAACTGTCACAAGACCGACCATCTGGTCAAAGACTGTCCTTTGCTGAAGAAAGCTACAGTAGCTCATGTTTATGACGGGTCTAGCCCGCCAGCTGCTTCCGACGGAGCAGGTAAACCCGATGTTTTGGGAGGTACCCTTACAATTAAAAATATTCCTGTTTCTGTATTGTTTGACACAGGTGCATCGCGTAGTTTTATTGCTAAACACACAATGCACAAATTAAAGTTAAAACAGTGAAAGCTTAAAGAATCGGTTGAAGTTCATAACCCGATAAGGGGTCCTGTTACTCTCAGTACATGTTGTAGAGTGCCAATCTCTTATTCTTTCTACAAATTTCCCATTAATTTGATTGTTATGGATTTTCCCGAATTCGACGTTATCCTTGGGTTAGAATGGTTAATGAAATACGAAGCTGAAGTAAAGTGTGCGGAAAGAATTGTTAAAATCCGAACGGAGCTTGGACATATATATATACCCTGTCATGGTTCGAATCCGAATAGAGAAGAATTTTGGTCAGCATTGGAACTTATCCCCACTTCCATGGAAAAGATTCTGATTGTTAGAAACTATGCGGATGTGTTTGAAGAAGTTGAAAACTTACCTCCGCAAAGAGAAATAGAATTCCGAATCGATCTAATTCCCAATGCCAGACCAGTGGTGCATCCAATTCGCAGAATGACTCCGAAAGAAAAAGAAGAATTAGGCGATCAAACTCGTCAACTGTTGTGGAAAGGTCTAATCAGACCGAGTTTTTCCAATTGGGGTGCAGCTGTTGTGTTTGTCCCGAAGTCAGACGGTACTCTTAGATTATGTGTTGATTACCGAGACCTCAACAAACAGACGCTTAAAAATAAATATCCATTACCCCGCATTGATGATTTGCTAGACCAATTGAATGGGGCGAAAGTATTTTCCCGAATGGACCTAGCTACAGGTTTTCATCAATTGAGAATAGCAGAAGAGTGTGTTCCTTTGACCGCTTTCAGAGGTCCAGACATATTTTATGAATGGTTAGTAATGCCGTTTGGCCTATGCAACGCTCCAGCATACTTTGTCGATCTAATGAATAGAGTGTTCAGGGGAGTTTTGAATAAATTTGTCCTCGTATTCATCGATGATATTTTAATCTACTCCAAATCAAAACCCGAGCATGAAAAACACTTAGAACAAGTATTGGAGATTCTAAGGAAGAACGTCTTCAAAGCCAAATTCTCTAAATGTGTCTTCTGGCAAGAAGAAGTTAAATTTCTTGGCCATGTCGTGTCAGAGAAAGGAATTTCTGTTGACCCAAGCAAAATAATAGCGATTCAAGACTGGAAACAACCCACTACTCCCACAGAAGTTAGAAGTTTTATGGGGTTGGCTAGTTATTATCGAAAGTTCGTTAAGGATTTTTCGAAGATATCCGGTCCGTTAACGAAGCTCACAAAGAAACATGAGAAGTTTAAGTGGACTTCCGACTGTGAAGAAGCTTTCCAGGAATTGAAATCGAAGCTGACCACCGCTCCAGTGTTAACAATTATTGATGGCAATCAGGATTTAACGGTTTGGACAGATGCTTCTATTAGAGGTCTTGGTGCAGTGTTAATGCAGAGAGGCCAAGTAGTCGCTTATGCAAGCCGCCAATTGAAACCGCATGAGAAGAATTATGTGACTCATGATCTTGAGTTGCTAGCCATCGTTTTTTCCTTGAAAATCTGGAGGCATTACTTGTTGGGCGAGAAATTTATACTGTACACAGATCATCAATCATTGAAGTATTTATATACCCAGAAAGATCTGAATCTGAGACAGCAGCGTTGGCTAGAATTTCTTGCAGCGTATGATCTTGATATCCTGTATACGCCGGGGAAAGCTAACGTAGTAGCGGATGCGCTTAGTAGAAAGACCGCAATCGTTGCCCATCTTATAATTACACCTGGATTGATTGATAGGATTTCAGCCCTTCAGAAAGACGATGAATTCATTCAGAGAATCAGTAAGAGAGTCAAGGAAGGTGAAACCACGAGTTTCCGTATTGACAATAGGGGGTTCTCAGGTTAAATAATAGGATTTGCATCCCAAATATTCCAGGCCTTCGAAGAGAAGTGCTGGACGAATGCCATAAATCCAAATTTTGCATCCATCCTGGGGTGAGTAAAATGTACAACGATATCAAACGCACTTTCTGGTGGAAGGCAATGAAAAGGGATATTTCTTTGTATGTTAGCAGATGCCCTACTTGTCAATTGGTCAAGAGTGACCAACAGAAGCTAGCTGGACTGTTACAACCGTTGGAAGTCCCAGGTTGGAAATGGGAACAGATTTCCATGGATTTCATAGATGGTTTGCCGCGAACCAAGAAAGGTAATGACAGCATTTGGGTAATCGTAGATCGCTTCACGAAGACTGCCCATTTTATACCCGTCAGGTCCAATAGAACTGCTCAAAGTCTAGCACAGATATATTTCAAAGAAATTGTTAAGCTGCATGGAATTCCCATCAGCATAGTCAGTGATAGAGATCCCCTATTTACTAGCAAATTCTGGGAGGCTTTCCAGACAGAATTGGGGACAAAACTGAATATGAGCACCGCTTATCACCCTCAAACAGATGGCCAAACTGAGCAGGTGAATAGAATTCTAGAAGATTTATTGCGGGCTTGTATAATCGATTTTGGTGGGTCATGGGAAGATCATTTGCATTTGGCAGAATTCTCATATAACAATAGCTATCAAGCAAGTTTGAGAATGTCACCATTTGAAGCATTATATGGCAGACCATGCAGATCTCCAGCATGTTGGGTAGAACCTGGCAACAGACTTGTACTAGGACCCGATATGATTAGGGAAGCATCTGATAAAGTGGACTTCATCAAGAAGCGATTGAAAACCACCCAAAGCCGACAGAAAAGTTATGCAGACTCTAGAAGGAGAGATTTGACATTTGCTGTTGGTGATCATGTTTATTTAAAGGTTTCTCCGATGAGAGGAGTAATCAGATTTGGAAAGACTGGGAAGTTGGCACCGAGATTTATTGGTCCCTTTCCTATACTTGAGCGAATTGGAACTCTTGCTTATAGGGTTCAATTACCAGATTGGTTGCCTGGAGTGCACAATGTTTTTCACGTATCTCAACTTAGGAGACATGTGCATGATCCAGATTTTGTTGTAGAAGAAGCAGCGCAACGGGATGTGGAGATAACTCCAGAATTAGCACTCAGAAGAGAGCCATTAAAAATTGTTGGCAAAGAAACTAGAGAACTCAGAAGCAAAAAGGTTCATTTAGTTAAAGTGCAGTGGAGCAGTGATCCTAGAGACTGTACTTGGGAGACTGAGGAAAGCATTAAGCAAGCTTACCCCAAATGCAGAGTGGATATCTCTGACTAACTCCGGTGCAAGGTACCTTTATAATACGTCGCAATTACATTTTATTTCCTACTTTACTGTTGTTTCCTTTTCGAGGACGAAAAGTTTTAAGTAGGGGAGATTGTAATAACCCGGAAAATACGAGCCAATTTAAAAATTTTAAATTGGTGATTTCAAAGGAATTTGAACAATTGAAATAGAATATTTCAATAAAATAGTGAATTAGAAATAGTGAGTCAGTTTGAAAATTTGAATTCATACTTTGACCGACTATGCAGGGTGGAAAATATAACGGATTTTAGCGAAACCAAAAATATTTAAATCTGTTAGTCAATACCTTTCTAACGTATCTGAAAAATCGAAGTTTCATAACGGGAATCAAAAGTTATGGCCGAATGAATTTTCAGAACAGTCGGTATATAGAATATATAGCCCTGGAAAAATGATATTTTGCATACGACCTCGGAATTCGACGAAACCACTTTTGTTGGGTCCGGGATGTCAAACTATTGCTAGGTTTCAAATTTCATAATTTTTGAAGCTAGTATGTGAGCGTGGCAAAAGAAAATGTGTTTGGTCGATTTTTGTTAAATTGGATCGACCAGAAAATGGCCATTTTTCAAACGACCTCAGAATTCGACGAAACTAGTTTTGTTGGGACCGTAGCGTCAAAACATAGCTAGATTTATTTTTCTGGAATTTTTCGAATCAGTTTGTGGCCCTGGCAAATTGAAATGTGCGTTCAGAGTTAAAAATTAAATGTTTTATACTTTAATTTGAAAAATAACTGATTGTAACAGTCGAATTGACCTACGAAACATATCCCATTGTGTCCGGAATGGGGGTATTTGGCTAGGGGCGATAGTCGTTGGGTTTAAAAAGGAGTTTGTTTGAGAAAGCACTATTTAAAAATTTATTGAAATTATGGGCCAATCAAAAATTTCCATTCATAATTTTAAAAATAAAAAAAAGAAAACCCTCCCCGTTCAACGGCGACCCGAGCCCCTACCTTCTCTCCTCCATCGCCGCCGCCTCAGGCGATTCCAGCCTGCGCCACCCCCTACCTCGACGCGCCTCAGCCTCCTCTTCAAATCCGACCCCACCGCTGCCACCCTCGTCGCCTCCTCCGCCTGTATCGACGCCAGGAAGTCGAACACTTCCCGCCGCCGCCCTGAACGTCACCGACCACCGAACGCCACCAAACCACCACCGATTTAAAGCCCTCTCTTCCCTCTTCCACGTCCAACTCCCCGATCGTTCCCACGTGCCACGGATTTCGCGAAAACTGTAAACCTAGTTTTGAAGCTTCGTGAAAGTGAGTTTTCTTTGATCTTTACACTTTGAAAAATCATATCTTTTTGGTGTGTTGACGAAATTCGATGAAACATGAAACATCGAGACCGCAAGGAAGCTCTCTACCCAATAGAAGAAGCTGTGGATTTTTCTGACATCGTATCGATTTTTAGCGCTCAGAAAACCAAGGTGAGAAATCTAAATTAACGTGAAATTGAATGGAAAATGTCGTGTATAATTTATATTAGCGAAATATAAATTACATACGTGTTGTATACCTCATGTACATGCGTAGTGTAAGCTATATAAGCGAAGTATGAATTTTTACATGCATAGAATAAGTGATATATGTGTTGAAATGCTAGTGAAATATAGCAAATATATATTATATTATATATTTATATATATACTCCCCTCGTCCACAAACCATGGACGATATTTATTGTGGTGAATTGGTGTGAAATATTGGATGAAAAATACGAATGGTTGAATAATTGTTTGTGGTTGATATTGTTTGGTTGTGGTTGAAAAATACCCATTGGTGATTGAAATGAATTGAAAATATTTGTGGAAATAAAAATAAACATGCCGCCTGCGTGCGAATTAGATGCATGAATCCCCATTGTCGAAAACCGCGAGGTTTTAAGGTAGAGCGAGGAGCCGTACTAGGGACGGTGCCGGTTTTAACTACCCTGCCGTTATGCTGCCGAAACTTTGAATAATCTTTGTGTGTTAGAATTATTTTCATATGTTGAAATTATTTTCATGCATAGAAATTAAAGTCATATATTGAAACTATGTCCATGTGTGGAAATATTCATGTGTTGAAAAGTGTTGTATGAAAATTAAATTCATTTGTGAATGAGTGAAGTGTTTAAACAATAAAAATCACATTTTTATATATATATGAAGTGTGAAAAATATTCGCCTTATATAAATAATTTCAATCATAAAAACCCCATCTTTCTAATATGAACAACGTAAATAAAATGTCCATGTGTGGAGATGCTCATTTGTTGAGAAGTGTGTGTAGTGGAAAGGTTCATGTGTTGAATAAAAAGATCGAACGATAAAAATTATATTTTTATTGAAACTATGAAGTGCTGGAACATCTATTTGTCGAATAAATATTTTAAATGATAAAAATATCATTTTTATCATATGTGTGATATGCTAAAGATATGCGGACGTTAAAATAAATATTTGTGATAGAAATATTATTTTTAATATGCATAGGAACTAAATAAAATAATCATGTGTTGAAATCTATTTTAGTTCGCCAAAATTATCATCTTTGAAATGTGAAGTGTTAAAAATAGCCACTTGTTCAAATAAACGTGCATGAGTTGAAATATACATTAACTAGCTAATGATATGATTTTAGCCTATGCATGCAACATTAGAATGAATGGTGTTTTTAAACCAAAGCAAATCAAATATGAAATTGAATGGAAAATGATAAATGTTAGAAATTGTATATATGTACATGCATATCTATTGAACAGGTTAAAGCAAAAAGGGGCTAGAGAAGAGAAATAGAATTTTGTGCCCGACAAATAGGTACACATTTACCGCTTTGTTTGGGTGATGATTTTATGAGCCTGTTGGCTAGCCGCTTGGCTTTTTCTTTTTCTTTTTGATATTAGACGCCCGTGTGGCTATTTGGGAATTTTCCCAGACCCTCCCGTACAAAGGAGGTTATGGCGAAATTTTCCAAAATTTAAAGGCGTTAGTGAAATAATTGAAGTGGAAACGATATAGGAATTTTTGAATGAACTATATTTATATAAATATATAAATATAAATAGAATAAAAACGAAACGTAGCCGTGCAGTTCATGTTTTGAAACCGTGATTTCAAACGACTAGTGCGGGAAATCCGACCATTGGATTTTCCCGAAACCTCAACCGTTGGGTTCGCCTTGGAAATATCTTTCCAACGGCACCAACTTTGTGAAGATCCGACGGTTGGATTGTCTGGAATGTTTAATTCAAAACTGAAGAAAAACAGCGCCAGAAACGATTATATATATATATAAATATAATTAAATTAAATCGAATAACGACGCTGCAGTTCGTAAATTGAAATCGTAACTTCAAATGGTTAGTGTGGAAGATCCGACCGTCGGATTTTCCCAAAACTGAAACCGTTGGATTCGTTTTTAAATGACCTTCCTAATGATGTAAAATTTGTGAAGATCCAACGGTTAGATTTTCATATATGTGTAAAACAAAATTAGTGAAAAGCAGCGCCAGTGCATCGACACGACCTGAAATGTCGTTTAATTAAATATGTCCGTTTTGAATCAAATAAAAATGGCGATATATCGTTATAAAATATTATGGACGATATAGAGTGGAAATAAACCAATTTTGTTGTGTTTGCTTGATATGTGATGGTTGAATGTATTTGACATGAAAATTATAACTAAATAACTAAAATGTGATTGTTGAATAGTCCAACCATGTGATTGATTGATTTGAAAATCTAAATATACGTGGGTTATTTGAAAAGGCCGAGTTTATCTCATTTCAAATAATCGATCGACGTTGAGAAGTCGAAGAGTCGAAGACGACTGAAGACCGACGATCTCCACATTGGATGGATGGGCGCTACTGATACTCGTGACTGGAGTAGCTACCATGAAGGAATTGAAGTAGTAGCCGTCCAAACATACTGTTGATTGTACGGATATGCGAGGAATTGGTGCCTCCGGTTTCGTTCAGACCCAGAACGGACTTGTAAATGGACTGTGTGTCTGACATTGGATTTTGTTCTGTGATGATTGATCTCTGTTAAATATATATCTGTTTGGCGGCGGAGAATTTATTCTCTTGCTTAACGCCCTTCTCTGAGACGTACGAGCTCAGAGGTTATACATTGACAGAAATCAGTCGCATGGAGTGGATTGCTTGTGTGGCACGCCTAAGTGGCATATGATCAAGGCTTCTGTTGCAAAGCAAAGTCTTGTGGTTGATGATTAAAGCATGGTCTGTGTGACGTAGCTTTGTGTATAACGTGAATTCGCGAGCCTCACACCCCGGTATGAGTCAAAAACGGGAGAAGGACCAAAGGAGTGCATGAAATTTCTTTCTAGCTATGGTGGTGTCAGTGACCTCCCAGCCCTGACATTTATATTTACTTTTCACCTGTGTGGTTGTTGGAATGCGAGGCGCCTCGATTATAGGTCTGTAAGGACCGAGAAACGTGTGTTCAGGAATAATTAATCCTCAAAAGTAAGAGAGGACCGGCCTTGGAGGATCCAGGGGATTGCTGTGTGCGGTCCCGAGGCATTTGCTAGAGTGTCTCGAATCGGAGAGGAGCTTGCCCCTTGCCTCGACTCATGAAGGAATCCAATTTCCAATACGAAATATGCGGACGTGATTGTATTACTAGTATGGCGACATAGTAGATGGTAGCTATGCCGCCTAGGATTGATATTTATGATTGAATTGCTTTTGAAACATATATGCACTAGTAATAATATCGAACACCCTTGTTTTATTCGTATGAAGCATCTTTGGCCATTATAAGGTAAAAACTCTATCCTCCGGCTTGCGTTGCATTGTGTGATGGGACCTGAGTCTTATAATGGCTTCATTTTATAAAAAGCATTGCGTTGATTTAATCATTTATTTTATTTCATGCACTAGCACTCATTGGAGTAAACTCGTTCCGCGAAAGTGGCGTGGTCCTTTGATTTGCCTTATTATTGTTGTTAATAAGTTGAGTAGATTTCTCATACCAGTCCCATGACTGACTCGTAGTTTGTTTCACCTTGCAAACTCGGGTGCCCTCCTTTTCACACGGGCAGCCTAGTTACAGGTTTCTGACGCACCTTTTGGCTCATGGCGAGGATTGACTACACCGCGCTGACTTGGATTTTCTCCGCCATTATTGTATCTATATTATGATTCCGCCATTGGCGATGTAGACTGATATTTATTTTGAGTACTCTTTATGTATGATTCCGCCTCTGGCGATGGTGACTGATTATGTATCATTATGCACTAAGTTGTATCCTGTACTGTGCTTCTCTGATGTGATGATATCTATATGATTCCGCTGTCATATGTGTGTAAATTATTCTATTTTCTGTTTATGCTATTATCTGTGATCTGCTAATGATGATTAATGTGTTATATTCCAATGATTATCCTTAACACCGTGTCACGGGGTTTTGGGATCGTCACAATAAATATGTAAATAGATTATTATTGGAAAAGAAAAAAAGAAATATACGTTGTTTTGAAAAGTAAAAATACGATTTTTTTTCAAGTAAAAATGGGATTTTTGTATGTTTAAAAATATGAATTCTTTGGTTTGAAAAATATGATTCCTATTATATGAATAGCAACATAGAAATATAATTTTGATTATATATAAAGCGAAGAGAAATATAATTCTTATATATACGATAGCAGAATAAAAATGTGATCTTTATTTATTGAAATGGCTTTGTAATAAAAATGCGATTTTTTTTATTTATGAACAGCGTAGAGAAGACTGCGTTGGAATGTCAAGCTGATCCCGACTGTTTTGAAATTCAAAAATATAGAATGGAGGAGTGGAACCCCACGGTGAGAACTTCTCACTTTAACTCTTCTTTTCTAGTTATAATATATTTACTAGGATGCAGACGGTGTTTAGTAACACCCGACACCCGTCGTCCACAGACCATGGACGGCTTGTATGCTTGTTTGTTTAATTGATTTTGATGTGTAGTTGATTGTGTGATGTGAAATAAAATAAAATATTTATATAGAAAATAAATATTGTATAGTTAAAAATGGAATTTTTAACGTGTATTTAAAATAAATATAAACAAATCGGACGATTTGTTTATATACACACATTTGACTGATATTGATTGGGACGATAAATTTTACACATCGCCCAACTGCACAAATAATATTCGGTGTTTGTTGATGTGAAACCCCACACGGGTGTTGGTATGATATTTGATGTACACTAGTCCCAATAATTAGTTGTGTGTCGACCGATAGGTTGACAGACAGTTGTGTTGTGAACTTTGGATGATGGTTGATTATTTATTGTTGCTATTATATACATGTGTTGTGTGGAATCCATATAATTAGCATTATATGGTAATTGATTGGGCCTCATTCCAATTGGAAAAATAAAGAATATTATAAAATATAGTCACATGTGGACAGTACTCATTTGTTGAGATTAGTCATGTTTTGAAAGAAATATAGATTCATTTGTTGAATAGAATAACGAATTCGAATTGAATTGAATATAAAGCGAATTCGAATTGAATTGAATATAAAGTGAATTCGAATTGAATTGAATATAAAGTGAATTCGAATTGAATTGAATATAAAGTGAATTCGAATTGAATTGAATATAAAGTAAATTCGAATTGAATTGAATATAAAACGAATTCGAATTGAATATAAGAAATTCGAATTGAAATTGAATATAAAGTGAATTCGAATTGAATTGAATATAAAACGAATTCGAATTGAAATTGAATATAAAGTGAATTCGAATTGAATTGAATATAAAACGAATTCGAATTGAATTGTATATAAAGTGAACTCGAATTTGAATTGAAAATAAAGAAAATTCGAATTGAAATTGAATATAAAGTGAATTCGAATTGAATTGAATATAAAGCGAATTCGAATTGAATTGAGTATAAAGCGAATTCGAATTGAATATAAAGTGAATTCGAATTGAATTGAATATCAGGTGAATTCGAATTGAAATTGAATATAAAGTGAATTCGAATTGAATTGAATATAAAGTGAATTCGAATTGAAATTGAATATAAAGTAAATTCGAATTGAATTGAATATAAAACGAATTCGAATTGAATTGAATATAAAGAAAATTCAAATTGAAATTGAATATAAAGTGAATTCGAATTGAAATTGAATATAAAGTGAATTCGAATTGAATTGAATATAAAACGAATTCGAATTGAATTGAATATAAAGTGAATTCGAATTGAAATTGAATATAAAATGAATTCGAATTGAAATCAAATTGAAATCGAAATCGAATTTGAATTGAAATCAATTTGAAATGAATGTAAAACGAATTTAAAAAGAAAAATTCAATTTTGATTTGAAATTGAAATGGAAGTTGAAATTGTTTTTGAAACGAATTTAAAACGATTTATAAAATACGTTTTAAAAAGGAAATCGACGAAGTATATATTATATATATTATATATATATAATATAATGGCCTGAATAGAACGCGCCGCGCTGCGGCAGTTCGCGAATTTCGACCATTGACTTCGAATTGACGTTACGGGAGATCCGACCATCGGATTCTCCTGAAACCGGAACCGTTGGGTTTGTATCGAAAAGAGCTTTCCAATGAATATTAGAAATTTGAAATCTAACGGTTGGATTTGGAATTATGTCCAAATCAAATTTGGAAAAGGTCGCTGTAAGTGCATTTCGATGACCGTAGATGGAAATCGACTGTACAGGCCTTGATAAAATTATTAAAAATATCTATAATTTGTGTAAAATCAAAAGAAATGATTTGGGAAAAACTGGGATGAAAAACTCCATATTTGAAAAGATAAAAATAGTTTTTTATCAAAATGAACTAGTTTTGAACTAGAATTAAAATCAATTTATTTTTGAAATAAATAAATTGAATTTGAAATGGGTTTTAAATAACCAGAATTTCTAATATATTTTATTGGAATTGAAATATAATGTGATTTGGGTTTATCGTGAACTGTGTTTTAAATGACATTAGTTCTTTAACCCAGTAAAAGGAGTTTTAATGGATCTTTAATTAGATTGAAATATGAATTGATAATTTAAAATTATCAAAATTTGGAAATGATCGAAAGGGGAGTATCACCAGTTTTACTCCTAGCGATAGTTAAATCTTTAATTAGATTTGAACGTGAAATGGTAATTAACTTTACCGATAGCATCGTGGTGTTAGTTATGGGGTAATAACAGTTTTGCTCCATGGGATAAATAGGTTGGGATTGGGAAATAAAATAAATAATTACTTCGGTGTGGTTCGCTAATCCCGACTAGTTTGGAAAACCATGATATGGTTTGAAATGATATCCAAAGGAAGATTAAAGAATAAATTTAAAAGAATTTATCTTTGATAAAATTAATGGGAACCTTTCCCTAGGAGTGTGAATATCTGAATAAAAGAATATTCTGAATTGGAATGAGGCGTATGTTGTGTTTTATAGCACTTGTTGATTAAGATAAGCGAGTTATTCAGAAAGGCCGGGTATAACCCATTCTGAATAACTGATTCGACGATGAGTCGAAGAGATTGAAGACGGTGCAAGACCGACGATCTTCACATCGAATGGATGGGTGCTACTGATGCTCACGATGGGAGTAGCTACCTTGAAGGGGGCTAAAGTAGTAGCCGTCCGGACGTACTTGGAGATCGACGAATATGCGAGGAAAGTGCCTCCGGTTTCGTTCAGACCTAGAACTGACTTGTAAATGGATGGTGTGTCTGACATTGTATTCCTTTATATTGTATCCGTTGATCTCTGCTAAATATATATTTGTTTGGCGGCGGAGAATTTATTCCCTTGCTTAACGCCCTTCTCTGAGACATACGAGCTCAGAGGTTATATATCGGCAGAAATCAGTGGTACAAAATGGATTGATAGTGTGGCATGCTGAGATGCAGTGATCCAGACTTTTGTTGAAAAGCAAAGTTTGGTGGATGATGATCAAAGCGCAGCTTTAATATAGCACGGCTTTGTGTATAGCGTTGATTCGCGAACCTCACACCCCGGTATGTTGGTAAACTGATGGTTTGATCAGTATGCTTTTTAGTGGATGGGCACCTTAGTGGTGTCGTGGATTCGGTCGACCGAGATTGAGCTTAGTGCTCAGAGGGATAGGGTAAGCGGTGTTTTCTCTCGCCGAGACGTAAGCCGTAGTGATACTCGATTTCCCAAAAGTGCGGATGTGCATTACGGTGTTTTCTCTAGCTGAGACATAAGCCGTTGTAGATGGCACTACGCGATCGATCTTTCGAATCAGGAGCCACCATGATGGAAATCCAATTTCCAAATATGACATTTTGCAGTTTTAATTGTAGAGCCTAGTATTGGCGACATGATATATGGTACCCACGCCGTCTATGATTGATACATTTATATTTGAAGTAGTTTTCTTCACTTATAATAATAATATAAGATGAAATTTCACGTATCAAGCATATTTGGCTATTATAAGGGAAACCCCTATCCTCCGGCTTGCGTTGCATTGTGTGATGGGATCTGGGTCTTATAATAGCTTCATTGTTCTTTATTTAGCATTGCGCTGTTTGTTTTATGCACTGGTATTCTTGGGAGGAAACCCGTTCCGTGTTATACGGCGTGGTCCCTTGATTTACCTAACTTTAAAAACAAAGATTAATAACTGTTTTAGTTCTCACACCAGTCACATGACTGACCTGGAGTTTATTGTTTTAACCTAAACTCTGGGTGCCCCTATTTTCCACACGGGCAGCTAGTAGTTTTGGTTTTGCAGATTTATATTCACAGGATCCTGATTTACAGCTGGAACGATGCTCGGAAAGCTCTGTATCCATGTATTACTTTCAGTTGTGTTTTATATTGTTTTTCCGCTGCTATGTAATTTATTGTAATCTCTGATATTTGTCGAATGTATATTTATTCATACTCTGTATATTCTTGTATTCTGATGGAATTGTTGTAATATACAATGAAATGTTCTTCCGTTTGCATTCTATTTTGTCTTGTCCTCAAAACGATCAGGGGTTTCGAACGGTCTTGGTCAGTTTAACGATCGATTCGGATCGAGCGAAATTCCTTACCGTTACAGAATTTTTTGTATCAAAGTTGGGTTCGGCTGAAACGGAAATGAAAACGATGGATTAAAGGTTAATGAGGGATTATGGGGATTAATTATATTTTGATTAATTTAATTATGTAATTAATATATAAAATGCCATATCTTTTTTCATACGAGACCGGAATTCAACGATTTTAGTTGCGTTGCACTCGTATCATCGAACGCTACAACATGGAACTGACCAAAACGGAAACGAGCAAGTTGAATTTTTAAGCTAAATTAAATGTCCATTTAATTTAGTTTAAAAATAAATTCTCAGTTAAAGACTGACGGAGTGGAAATCAAAGTGAGAACTCTCTCACTCAAATATTTTGTCTAGTTATTTATTTTTATAACTGAATATATATTGACTATCTGTGATTGTAATATTTGTTTGGTGACTGATGGTTGTTACAGTTTTAATCGCATTATTATTAAACTGTAGATAAATTCATGTGGATTGTGATGTAAACCCCACACGGGTAATGGGACGATAATTTTACACACCGCCCAATTATTTGTTGATGATTGAAAACCCATCTGGGGATGATAATTAATTCACATCTCCCTTGGATTTAACTGTATGTCAACCGATTGATTGACATACTATTATAAGCGTTATTTAATTATTTAATGCTTATACGGTTGTAAATTGCACTCTGGATGTGAATTGAATGTTTAATAGTTGTTTATCACTATTTTTGAATACATGTGATGTATGAAATCCATATAAATAAAATTATATGGTAATTGACTGAGTCTGATTCCAATTCAGAAATAACGAATATTTTAAAATAATATTCAGTCAAGAATCAAAATATGATTTTGATGTCCGATTTTGGATGGATACAAAAATATTGAAATATGTGAAGCCGAGTTAAGTAGATATACGTCATTTTAACTCGAGCAGAATTTTCTGTTGATTTCATACATTTTATAATGAATATCGAAAAAATTTGATTTCAAAATCTGATATTTTGATGGTATTATCATTTTAATATTATAATGATATGGGATATTCAATTTTGATTTAAAATTGAAATGGAAGTTGGAATTGTTTTTAAAATGAATTTATAAACCATTATAAATTACGTTGTAAAAGGAAATCGACGAAATATATTACATATATTTAAATGTCCTGAATAGAACGTGCCGTGCAACGACCGTTCGCGAATTTCAACCATTGACTTTGAATTGAAGTAACGGAAGATCCGACAGTTAGATTCTCCTAAAACCGGAACCGTTCGGTTCGTATCGGAAAGAGCTTTCGAATGATAATAAGAGATTTGAAATCTAACGGTTAGATTTTTAGATATGTCCAAATCAATTTTGGGAAAGGTCGCTATGGATGCAGTTTCGTGGCCGATATTGGAAACCGACTGTAAGGACCTTAATAGAATTCTTAAAAATATGAGTAAATTATGTAAAATCATAATATGTGATTTCGAAAGATCCTGGATGAAATATTCCATGTTTGTAAAGATAAAAGATATTTTTATCAAAACAAGTTGTTTATTAACTTAAGTAAAGAACTGAACTGAATTGAAATGGTTTTAATATAACCAAAATTTTCCAATATATGAATTGGATTGGATTTGAATGGAAATAATCTGCGGAATATTTCAATATTGGATTCCGTTATTATACAGATATTATTGGGGAATTTGGAAGATATAAATATCGTTATTCCCAATACGATATTTGCTGGTTTCAGAATTTGATGTTGAATATAAGCCGATATGATTTCTATTCAGAGCCTTGTATTTAATATCAAACTGGATTTTGGGTTTTTCGTGAATTGTGTCTTCAATAACACTGTTTTTAAACCCAGTTGAGAAAATAATAAAGATTTAGAGAAGTTTACCAATTAATTAATTTAACTGGAGTTGAAATGAAAGTTGATTTTGGGTTTATCGTGAGCAATGTTTTAAATAACATTTGCTCTTTAACCCAATTAACAGGGAAGTTATGATCTGGAATTTATAATCTCTTAATTAAGATTAATGGAATTTTCCGAAGTAAAGTTTTCCAATTTAATATATTAAATTGAGTTGAATCGAATTCGGTTTAATAATCGAGATGAACTTCTGTAAAGGAAGACCGTTACTATATATGGAATTTAAAAGGCCTTGCCGCTATTCCACTTATAGTATTACTTTGATACGGAAATTTATATCGATTATATACTGTTATGATTTTCGTGAAGATCCCATTTTGATGGAAGAAGATTTTGAATTTATCGTAAACTTTATTTTAAATGACATTGGTTCTTTAACCCAGTTAAAGGTAGGATTAATTTTCTAAAGTTGAATAATCATTAAGTAATGACTTTTAAAGATCAAAACTAAGTAGAGTTTAAATGAATCTTTAATTAGATTGGAATGCGAATGAGGTAATTAAATTTACCGAATTCAAGAAATGATCAAGAATGCAGTACCACCAGTTTTACTCCATGCGGTAGTTAAATCTTTGATTAGATTTGAACGTGAAATGGTAATAAATTTTACCGATAAAATAGTGGGTGTTAGATATGGAGTATCACCAGTCTTGCTCCAAGGGATGAATAGGTTGGGATTGGAAAAAAAATAGTTACTTCAGTAAGGCTCGATAATCCCGACTTGTTTGATAAACCTTAATTTGGTTTAAATTGTGAAAAATATATTTGAATAAAAGAATATTCTGGATTGGAATGAGGCGTATGATGGGTTTTGATAGAACTTGATTATAAGATACGCGAGTTATTCAGAAAGATCGGGTTTGACCCATTCTGAATAACTGATACGACGACTAAAAGTCGAAGAAGACGGTGGTTGAAGACCGGAGATCTTCCACATCGTTTGGATGATTACTGATGTCTTGATTGGGCTGTACACCCAAGATGAGGTAATAAGTGGTGATCGTCTAGATGTACTTGGAGATCGACCGGATATACGAGGGTCTCTCTCCTGTATTGGACATATGGGACGAGGAACAAGGTGCCTCCGGTTTCGTTCAAACCCAGAACGGACTTGCAAATGGATTGTATGTCTGACGTTGTATTCCGCGCTGTATTCGTTGATCTATTCTAGATATATATCTGTTTAGTGGCGGATAATTTATTCTCTTGCTTAACACCCTTCTCTAAGATGTACGAGCTTAGAGGTTATATATTGGTGGAAATCAGTGGTATGGTATGGAATGACAATGTGACATGCTGAGTTACACGGATCAAGGCTTTTGTTGAAAAGAAGAGCCTTGTGGTTAATGATTAAAGCACAACTTTAAGTAGCGTAGCTTTGTGTAGCGTTAATTCACGAGCTTCACACCCCGGTATGAACTAAAAACGGGATGAGGAACGTATGGAAATGGACATACGTTAGTTTCTAGCTATGGGTGATGTCATGGTATGGATCCCAGACATTTACTAATGTGGATGTTGGATATTATTTGATGGAAGGCGAGGTACCTCGGATTTGATATTAGGACCGAATAAAAGGTCTTAGATGGTCGACGTCACTGACCATTTTAGAGGTTCGATATAACTGGCTAACGTATAGTTTATGGTATAACTAATCAGCGACGGCTGACCGGCCATGCGGCTAACCTAGGGCTCACCAGAGTCTGAGTCCTAAGGCATTGGTAGTGTGTCTCGAATTGGTAAGAATCATCGTTTGCCTTGGTTCATAGATGAAAACCCAATTTCCAATATGCGATTTTACGGTTTTAGTTGTAAAACTATATGGCGACATAATATAATGGTACCTATGCAACCTATGATTGATACATTTATATTTGAAGTCGATTTCTTCAATTATAATAATAATAAAAGATAAATTTCGCGTATCAAGCATGTTTGACCATTATAAGGTAAAACTCCATCCTTTGGTTTGTGTTGCATTGTGTGATGGGACCTGAGTCTTATAATGGCTTCATTTTTCCTTTTAGCATTGCGCTGTTTGTTTTATGGTATTCTTAGGAGGAAACCCGTTCCGTGTCATACGGCATGGTCCCTTGATTTATCCACCTAAATTCTGGATGCCCATATTTTCCACATAGGCAGCTTGTAGTTTTTGTTTTCGCAGAAATTTCTTTTCACAGGATCCTGGATTACAGCTGGAGCTATATATGGAATGCTTTGTATCTTGTATTTCCTTCAGTTGTGGTAGTTGATGTTTTTGGTTGCATATTATATTTATGTATTTTATTTCCGTTGTTTTGTAATTTAAATCTCTGATATATTTCTACTGCATATTATTTATTTGAACTCTGATGTCTTGTACTCTGATGTAAATTGTTGTAACAAGCAATGAAATGTTCTCATGTTCTGCATTCTGATGCAATGTGTTCTCACACAATCCATGTTCTCGTTCGGTCTAGGCCGGATGGGGATTTCGGGTCGTGACAGGCTCCCTTAAAAATTGTCTTTATTTCATGCTTGAAACCCAAATCAACAAGCATCGTCTCAAAATAAATGGAGACAGCAAACAATCATCTTTAAAATATTAATGACCTCACTAATGGTCTCAAGTAAGCGCCTAAATTAAAAACTAGTTATAGATAATTTTATGGGTCTCTAGAGTAACTATAAAGACCATATTCAATGTTCCAAATTAGTCATTAACATAATTTTTATTATGAACTTAACTAGAGACGAAAAATGTAACATAATTTACCTTCAATATCATTATAAATCGATGAATAAACAAAATATAATGTCACATATTACAATATGATGGACAAATTTTCAACATAAGCATATAAAAGTGACCAACTTCCTGTTGCTTGAAAAACATGGTACAAAATTTCCAAGGACAAATGTCATAACTATAAAACAACATATTCAATTCATACCATGCAAACTAGCCTTGAAAAAAAATACAAACAAAAACAAAACCTATAGTAAAAGTTCAAAAGAAAAGGCAAGTTTCACAATAAAGCATGCTTAAAAAGGCATTCATGCATCATCTTCATTTTGTGATCGAACATCTCCTTAAAGGTCTGATGCTTGATTACTTCCAAATTGATTATGACCAGGTTGATCTTGTATTATAAGTCTCAATAATTATGTGAAAGATCCAATTTGTTCAATCTTGTTGACATGATGGTAGTGGTAACAGATAAAGTGATTGAGAGGACTGACCAAATGGCTATGAGAAAAAAATTATTTTATTTTCAGGTAGACCCATAAATGAGATAAAGTGCTAAATAGACACAGCTAAGCATTTATTTTGACATAAACCCATAAATTAGATAAACAATTTTTTTGTCAAATTGAAGTTAAGAGAATTCTGCTATTTTAATTTTTAAAGAGATACTAAATGTGGCATGCTAATCTGATACAGCTCCTTGTCATATAACATTAAAGCAACTAAAAATTTAAGTGAAATAAAAAAGTGGAAAATAGGAGGAACCATTTATTTTTTCTACACGTTATGATAGTTTAAAACTCATGGCCAAAACGACCACCGAAATATTGAATACAAAGGTGAAACCGCATTCAAATGGTATCAGTAAAAAATTGATAGCGAAATTTTTCTTTTTCTTGTTAAGAATAATCAAACTCTAACATCATTTCAAAACTTTTTTCCCCATCAATATTGTACTCCAGCAATATAAATATGCAACTACTAATGTGCCCCCAAAGTATTATGTTACTTAAAGCTCCTGCAGGGACATGAAACATCCATGAAATATTAGATCCTTTTCCAAAACACTTTAATCATACAAGTTATCGGTTTCTCAGGTATTCGCTCAACGTATTTTCTAGGTTAAGGTTCCATGTATCCTAATAAAAGCCCATTGACTGTAGGCCATCAAAATACAGGATTGGGATTAGCTGCATAATTCATGTTGCCAATTTATGCTATCTATCTATGACTATATATAATAATAACATGATTGTCTTGGTCTTCATGTGTATTAAAATATGAATTATTCTAGTGACAGTTGCCTTTGAATTGCACTCGCGCAGTCGTCCGTTCTGATTGGTTAACCTTAATTAACTGAATTTAAAAATATGGTGTGGTGGACCCTGTGTAATGTTTCGGTCTAATAAGAGGGAAAGTGAAGGGCGACTGTAGATATAAAGCGACTACGGCTAGAATTGCTCTTAAAATATTATATATATTTTCATCTTAATTATATATATCAATGTATTCTTGTCCTTTAGAGTAAGATGCAGAAATTCCAAATAAAAAGTACTTATTGGAAACTTGACATTCACTGAATACAAGGTAACAATTAACTTGTAATCCTTATTCTTTCACACCGTCATAATTTCCCATCTTAAATTACTTTGCTTCAGTCATATTTGCTCATTCATCGCATTTATTTTTATAGCTTCTATGAAAATGGTAAAAAGATTATGTGTTTGAATTTATTTTATATTGTTCATGTAAATAATTTTGCCAGTCCTCTTAAGCATAATAATTTATTAAGGCTAGATCCTAAATCATCTTTTGATCACAACATTTGTGTAGAAATAAATCAATATGATCACTGCGAAATAATGCAAATCCAGTTCAAAAGCTTAACATCTCAAGAGCTCTGCTATTTGTAAATCCAAATGTGCTTTTCACAGAGGTTGCATTTGCAAAGAAAATTCAAATATACAACTTTCCAAACTAAATAGTCTGTCTGATAGTTTAAAATATTTAATAGTTAAACTTGAAAGCTCCTTTCAAACAACACAAAGATTATGAATCCTCCATATTTTCTTGCTTACTTATAAATCGGGATATGTTTTGAAGTATAGTTAGATTTCCAGAAAATATATTGGAAGAGAAAAGACTTTGTATTATTGCTTCTGAAATGTAAAATGAACGTTACATTGAGTACACAGCAAGGGCCACTATATATAATATACAAGCAGCGGATTGGGCCAAGCCTTATAATACAAAGCCCACAAAGGAAATATAAAATATCTTTATTAGAGAAAGCGGAGCCGATATTATTTTCATTTCCCCCCTTCAAACCTAGGGTTAGGGTTTGAGCATGAGAAAATAAAATAATGGCGACTCCATCGGCAAAAAGACTCTTATTTATGAAAGATCTCTCTCAACAGGCCTCCACGACAGATAAATCTAGTGATTCTAGAGCTTAATGGCTTGGGATGGCTTGATTTATTGAGACAAGTTAAATTGGATGACGAATCAGATCAGATTTAGGTCAATCTGATGTAGATCTGATAACCATCAGAAGAAATACAACCAAATAAGCTTGAATTTTATCAGAAATCTAGAATATAAATTATCCTTTCCAATCTCCAAGCTATATCTGCAACATCTGTGTTCAATTCTTCTTTGATCTTGAGAAGCAAGGTTTTGATAGAGGCTTCGTAAATATGTCCGCCTTTTGATCTGCTGATGGTATATATCCAATCTTTAATTTTCGTTTAATAACTTGTTCTTTAATAAAGTAGAGATCTAATTCAATATGTTAGTCTTCGAATGCAACAGTGGATTGGATGTTAAAGACATTGTCACACCATATAGTAGCTTTTTTAGTTGTTGTAAACTGTAGTTCACTTAACAACCACTCTATCCACGTAACTTCAGCAGTACAGCTAGCAACACTTGTAAATTCTGCTTCAGTACTTGATTTTGAAACTATACTCTGCTTTTTAGCACACCATGGCACATGATTTTTACCCAGAAAAATACAATAACCTGATGTAGATTTTCTATCATCATAATCTGTTCCCCAATCTACATCAGCATATGCATTGATATTTAAAGTATGGCTAGCCTTTAGAATAAGATCATGATCGATTGTTCCTTTAAGATGTCTAAGGATACTTTTAACTGCCTTCCAATGATCATCTAAGGGGTTTCGCATGTATTTGACTGACCTTTTTGACACTGAATGCTATGTCTGGTTTTGTTATTGTTGCATATTGAAGTGCACCAACAATACTTCTATACAGTTTTCCATTTTGAATTGGTTCTCCCTTGTATTTCGATAACTATATGTAACACCCCGTATGTTGGATAACTTGCTATAATATAAAACAGGGCAGAATTTAATTTTAAATTCTGAATCAGGGGAAACGGGCTATGCCATTGCGTTCGTCTCAGAAAAATACGCAAAATAGAGTCCGAGTTTTCGAAAATCGGAGTCCGTATGACCTAGATATGGCCCGAAGAAGTTTCAGAAAAATTAAAAACAGATTTAAAAATAGAAATTTCAAATTTCAGAAGTGGCGGGAAAATTCCCGCCAGACCCAGGGGGTCGACTGGGGAGTCGACCTCCCCCCCCCCAGGTCGACTGGGGAGTCGACCCTAGGGTCGACCTGGGAGTCGACCTCCCTGGTCGAGCCCAGGTGACCTGGGTGCATCAGTATGGCTTTTGGACTGTGTTTTGGTGGCTAGGACGTGATCTGACGGCTCTAATCTGATTTAGGGTTAATCTAAGGGCCTAAAACACCTAACTAATCTATAAATACACCCTAAGACTACCCTAATTCATACTAAAAATAGCTACAACACCGTTATGCCGTCAAAATGCAACTTGAAGGAGCCTCCATCAATCTAAAGAGGAAGATAGCTTCTCAAATCAATCTCTAATCAACTCTAGCAACTTAATCTTCTTCTTAGGAGTGCTAATCAACAAGTTGTGAGTTTCTATAGCCTTAATAACCAATTGTTGAAATGATTATGATAGGATATAATGAGGTTATGGCTATGAATGTGGATCAATGCAAGATTATGTTATCATATGCTATATGTTAATGATGTTATGCAAGTTATGCAAGTCATATGATATATGATCATGATGTTATGCAAGTTATGCAAGTGTTAGGCTATGTGTTCATGATGCTAGTTATGCAAATCACTATGATAAACATTGATCCATTATGACACCATGATATGCAAGTTAGGTGTATGATTATATGCAAGTTCATATATGATATGTTATGCAAGTTTGGTGTATGATTATATGCAAGTTCATATATGATATGTTATGCAAGTTTGGTGTATGATTATATGCAAGTTCATACATGACATGATATGCAAGTTAGGTGTATGGTTATATGCAAGTTCATATATGATATGTTATGCAAGTTTGGTGTATGATTATATGCAAGTTCATACATGACATGATATGCAAGTTTGGTGTTTGATTATATGCAAGTTCATATATGATATGTTATGCAAGTTTGGTGTATGATTATATGCAAGTTCATACATGACATGGTATGCAAGTTTGGTGTTTGATTATATGCAAGTTCATATATGATATGTTATGCAAGTTTGGTGTATGATTATATGCAAGTTCATACATGACATGTTATGCAAGTTTGGTGTTTGATTTTATGCAAGTAACATGTGCAAGTTTACACCTTTGTATGATATGCATACATATGCAAGTTAACCCCTTTGTATGTCATACATACATATGCAAGTTTACCCCTTTGTATGACATAAGTAACTTATGCAAGTTAATCTCTTTATGACATATGTGATTCATGCAAGTTTGGGTCGATTATTTATGCTAGTTGGGTTTGATGCTATATGCATGATGACACCTTTAAAACCCATGTTGATGCTAATGTTATGCAAGTTGAACCCATTGTATTTGTGATGAATCTTCCCTATTATGTCATGTTCGCGAGTTACGTGGGGAACGATGGGGTTAATATACATGTTAATGAAATGGTGTGAAGTTGGTATGATTATGCATACCATAAAGTAGATGGACATAATTGAGTCAATTATGTACATCGTTAAATTTGTAATTAATTAGGGATAATTAATACAAATTATGGGGTGATTAATTAGGTGTAATTAATCGACTAAGACACGAGGTTGGACCCTTTTGTAGCATAAGACTGCCCGGAACCGACCGACATATCCAGCGGCTACAAATGATTGGCCCAACGTGAGAGGTCTTAGGCACAAACTAAATACGTGACAAGTGTATAGACACGAGGTTAGACTCGGTTATGGCGTAAGGCTGCCCGGACCCAACCGGCAAATCCAGCTGCCATAAAAGATAGTCTAATGTGAGAGGTCTTTACAACGGTTACGTTCTTAATCAATTAAGAAACACTTAACCAGATAAGCATGTAGTGGGGCATGAAGGGTTAAGTGGGTGCCTTGGGTGGCATGTGGAGATTAAGTAAGTGCCTTGGGTGGCATGAGAAAATCTAGTGGTTGCCTTGGGTGGCAATAGAAAATACGATTAGAATACTTAACCAAAGTGGAACATGTAATTAAACATGATTAAAGGGTTAAGTGGGTTCCTTGGGTGGCATGTGGAAAAATCTAGTGGGTTGCCTTGGGTGGCAATAGAGAATACGACTAGAATACTTAACCAAAGTGGAACATGTAACTAAACATGATTAAAGGGTTAAGTGGGTGCCTTGGGTGGCATGTAGAAATCTAGTGGGTGCCTTGAGTGGCAATTGAAATATGATTAGATGACTTAACCAAACCTTAACATGTAAGTGGGCATGATTATAAAAAGGGGTTAAGTGGGATGCACTAGATTAAATGACAAGCTTAAGTAGTAGCTTGTGGGGGCCTTGAGTGGCAATTGAAATATGATTAGATGACTTAACCAAACCTTAACATGTAAGTGGGCATGATTATAAAAAGGGGTTAAGTGGGATGCACTAGATAAAATGACAAGCTTAAGTAGTAGCTTGTGGGGGCCCATTTCAACCAGTAACCCATATGTATCTTATTGGGCTCGACCCATGTCGAGGACGGGACACGCGTACTGGGCTTGACTATAAGAGGCCAAAACGGGGTAGCGGTGGCAACGCGAGTCCAACGGGTTTCATATGCGTGTGTGGACCCGGGCTGGTAGGTAAGACGTTGTTGCATCGTGTAGATATCAGCCGTGCACCATTGATATTATCGAGTTGCCACTTTGGGGAGTGATACACCCCACTGTGGGGCCAGCACGGGTATCTACGGTAGGGAGCCGATCGCTTGGGGAGTAGCAGGTACACCTAGTGGAGATAGGGGTAGACGGCACCTATGTAGTCAGCTAGGGGTACAAGAGACTACAATTAAAATTACTAAATTGTGGGTACACCTAGTGGAGATAGGGGCAGACGGCACCTATGTAGTCAGCTAGGGGTACACGAAACTATTATTAAAAATTACTAAGTACACTTAGTGGGATCAACCTTTAAGTAGGAATTACCCTTGGGTGGGTAGATCTGGTGTGGTGCAGTGTAGGAATTACCCTTGGGTGGGTAGATCTAGTGTGGTGCAGTGTAGTATTTATACTTGGGTGGATAGGCGCGTCTTTACCGTTATCTTAGTTTATCCTAAGTCTAGTTGGCTACTTAGTGTAGTCATTTATCCCCAGTCGTACCGTACCAGGTTTATATCATACCCTAATTACTTTAATGATTGTATTGTTAAGGTTATAGGGCTCACTCAGACTTATGTCTGACCCCGTTGTTTTTATCTTTTTCCCCAACCCTCAGGTTCTCAGAGTGGGCCTAGCACTAGTGGGCTTTGATCAGATTGATTTATCTATCTTTTGGAGCTTGGACTCTTGAAGAAAACTCGGTTATCTTTTCTATTATGGCTATTAGTATGTAGTGGGATTATGTACTTATGTTTTAACGAGATGGATATTTTGTACTTGACTCTTGTTGGTTTTTGAGATGTAACCAAACATGTTTACCTTCTGCTGCAATGAAATGATGTTTTAAATTTCAAGTATTACTTATATCTGTCTTGTTGTAATTTTTCAGTTCTATATTCACTTAAATACTCCACCGAAGCTAAGGCATTCCCTTTGTGAGTGACCTTAGCGGGTGTGAGGTGTTACACGTGGTATCAGAGCTTAAGGTTACCAGAACAGATAAAATTTTTAGAAAACTATTTTCTAAAAACATTTTCGGAAGAAGTATTTTCAAAAACATGTCTTTTAAGAGAAAAGTTTTTGAAAGAAAAGCATAATCCCCAAATAGCCATAAACTTATCCTTCGGATTCTCCGTTTTGAATCTCTTCCTCTATCTCTTTTTGAATTTCCCCTCCGCGTATAGATGTCTTTTTAAGATAAATAAGGACTTCCGCATGAAGGACGGAAGAACCACTTCAAGGGACTATGACGTTTGCCAGGCTAAGAAGTTAGTCCAAGGAGGTGGAGGGCTTATAGGTACCTTTAAGATGGACGAGAGAGGAAGGTTCAAATAGCTATTAGGTAAATAAAGGACGAAACCTCATCGTGGTAAGAAGGCCACGAAAGGAGAATGTGAAGGGGAAGGCTAGTTGTCTTGGAGAAATAGGACACCTTGGGGTTGTCCAAAGAGGTAAGGACGAAGTACAGGATCTTCTGGAGGGTAGATGTATTCCCTCACGACGGGTATACCTGATGGGGGTAGGACCGTCTAAGTTGAAATTTGGTTCTCTCGATCATCCTGTTCGAACTTTATTCGACTCTAGTGCACCACATTCGTTTATCTCATCATCATTAGTTGAGTCACTGCACCTAGACACCAGTTTAGTAGATGATCCCGTGGTTGTTTCAAACCCAATTGGGGGCTCCACTTATTTGTCCATGATATGTTTGGGTTTGAAGATCCTCATACTTAGCGTTGAGTTTAGGGATGATGCTTTTGTTTGGGCTTCACGGGCTATGGGTTGATTTTGGGCATGGACTGGTTATCCAGTAATGGTGCCGTTCTTGATTGCGAAAGGAGAGTTGTTAGGGTCATGACCCGCTTGGGTAACACTCTCGAGATCTCTTGTAATCCCATAGATTCTGTTTTGCTAAGTTATTTTGAATCGATTGACGCTTCGGTCGAGAGTTTGTGATCTGTTAGAGTAGTCCGGGAATACTCGGATGAGTTCGAGGAGGTGAAGGGCTTACCTCCGAAGCGGGAGATAGACCTCCGAATATATCTGGTAGACGATGCTAAACCAGTATCTTTGTCAGTGCGCCGCATGGCTCCTCGTGAGTGGTGGGAACTCCATAAGCAAGTAGGGGAGAGTTGCTTGAGAAGGGGTTCATAAGACGAAGTATATAGGAGTGGGGTGCTCCAGTAGTTTTTGCCACGAAGGTGGATGGGTCCCTCAGACTTTGTGTAGACTATAGAGAACTCAACAAGCTCACAAAGAAGAATAGATACCCATTGCCGAGGATTGATGATCTCTTTGATCAGTTGGTTGGCGCCTCAGTGTTTTCGCAGTGGGACTTGGCCACGGAGTTTCATCAGTTGGGAGTGACTAAGGATAGTATAGAGAAGAACGCCTTTAGGGCTCCGGATGGTTTCTTTGAGTGGCTGGTGATGCCATTTGGTTTGACGAACGCCCCCGCATACTTTGTTGATTTGATGAGTAGGGGATTCAGGGAGTACCTAAATAACTTTGTAGTGGTCTTTGTGGATGACATCTTAGTATTTTCTAAGAGTGAAGAAGAGCGAAATAAGTTTTCGTATGTGCTTAATAGGTTAAGCAAAGCCAGTTATTTGATCAACGGTGGTTTGGAGCGAGACTGGCAAGGACATCCAGAGTTGGACAAGGGCTTAATCATTTAGCCGTTTTACTAGTATCATCTCGCGTAGGTCGTCTGAATTCGAAGGAAGTATCCCTTGGGTGTTTGTCTGATATTGGTTTAGGCCTTTGGGGCTTGCACTTGGGGGATGTCGAGTTCGACTAGGATGGTCTGCGGGAGAGATGGATAGTTGTGACGATTTTGTATGGGAGAATATCCTGGTTTTCTCCAGAAGTGGAGAAAAGCATGCCCTACATCTTAGGGAAGTGTCGGAGACTCTTCGAGCGCATAGTCTTGAGACAGCAAAGGTGGATGGAGTTCTTAGCATCCTAAGATTTCGAGATGGCGTATACCCCTGGCTAGGGTAACGTGGTGGCGGATGCCTTGAGTAGAAAAGGTTGTCCTTGAGTCCATTGTTCGTGGAACGACGAAGCTTGGAATTTATCTCGATGTTTGATTTCAGACCTTCTGTTGACTTTATACCCGGTTTGCTAGCATCCTTGGAGGTCAGACCTACTCTTTTAAGACGGATTGGCGAGGCACAGCGGGACGACCCACAGTTGGATGAGTTGGTAGAGATGCTCATAAGGGGGGAGTCGTCCAGCCATTTGAGTAGGTACACCCTAGACGATAGGGGGTGCTTGCGTAGAGACGGTAGACTTTGTGTACCGCAAGACGAGGGTTTAAGGAAGGCTATTCTTGATGATGCACACCGTTCTAGGATGACCATTTATCACGGTGGGGATAAGATGTATTAAGACATGAAGCGAGTTTTCTTTTGGGCCGGTATGAAGAAAGATGTGGCCGAGTATGTCGCTAGATGCTTGGTGTGCCAACAAGTGAAAGCGGAGCAAAAGAAACCTGGTGGATTGCTTCACCCATTGGAAGTTCCGCAATGGAAATGGGATGGCGTCTCGATGGATATTATTGATGGGTTACCTAGGTCGAAGAAGGGTAATACGGGAATTTGGGTTGTGGTAGACAGACTTACTAAGAGTGCTCATTTCATACCCGTGAAGAGCGAGAGGACTGCTCCATGGCATATAGAGTGGATTTACCCGAGAGACTTAGTGGGGTACATGGCGTATTCCATGTGTCACATTTGAGGAAGTGCCTACATGAGACCGTAGAGGTGGAAGAGCCGAGCTTGCTTAAAGAAGTGGAGGTAGAGCGTGATGTGACTATTCGACGAGCTCCTACCCGCATCCTTGGGTCAGAGATTAGGAAGTTGAGAAACAGAGAGGTTCGACTAGTCAGAGTGCCAAGGGGAGAAGATGAGAGTAATGCTACTTGGGAGACAGAAGCGAAGATGCGTTCATAGTACCCATTCCTTTTTGAGGATATGTCTTTTAACTTCTCCTTTATCGTTTGTCTAGTACTTATCTTATCTTTAGTATGTCCTCTCATTAGTACCTTTGACCTTTAGATAGGGTAAACCTATGATTGAAACATGTGTTTGAGACATGTTATGATTGATGGATGCGAGTGGATGCAAGTGGTTGCTAGTGGTTGCTCGTGGATGCATACACACACACTTTAGGCACTAGATCGGCTCAATCACTTCATATTGCATATTGCATAAAATTGTGTGTAGGTAGCTATATTAATGGATGTATAATGGTTGTGATATCACGTGGATGATGCATTTTGGTGAATGATTGTGCACTCATGTAGAGATAGTATGTGTCGATAAGGTTCTTTCGCATACATATTGGATGCATGGCACTATCATGGTTTGCATTAAGGAGGTCAACTAAATTAGTAGACCGCCTAATTTTGCATTAGACAGGGAACATATACACACACTTTTTGCATATGTTCATACAGCATTAGAAACTTTAAGGACAATGGATGCCAGTGTTTGATGGTTTGAGTAGATGGTTGTTTGGTTGGTAGGATACGTTCTTCTTGACTTAGAGATTTCGGGGACGAAATCCTTTAAGTAGGGGAGAATGTAACACCCCGTATGTTGGATAACTTGCTATAATATAATAAAGGTTAGAATTAAATTTTAAAATCTGAATCAGGGGAAACGGGCTATGCCATTGCGTTCGTCTCGGAAAAATACGCGAAATAGAGTCCGAGTTTTCGAAAATCGGAGTCCGTATGACCCAGATATGGCCCGAAGAAGTTTCAGAAAATTTAAAAACAGATTTAAAAACAGAAATTTCAAATTTCAGAAGTGGCGGGAAAATTCCCGCCAGACCCAGGGGGTCGACTGGGGAGTCGACCACCCTGGTCGAGCCCAGGTGACCTGGGTGCATCAGTATGGCTTTTGGGCTGTGTTTTGGTGGCTAGGACGTGATCTGACGGCTCTAATCTGATTTAGGGTTAATCTAAGGGCCTAAAACATCTAACTAATCTATAAATACACCTTAAGACTACCCTAATTCATACTAAAAATAGCTACAACACCGTTATGCCGTCAAAATGCAACTTGAAGGAGCCTCCATCAATCTAAAGAGGAAGATAGCTTCTCAAATCAATCTCTAATCAACTCTAGCAACTTAATCTTCTTCTTAGGAGTGCTAATCAACAAGTTGTGAGTTTCTATAGCCTTAATGACCAATTGTTGAAATGATTATGATAGGATATAATGAGGTTATGGCTATGAATGTGGATCAATGCAAGATTATGTTATCATATGCTATGTGTTAATGATGTTATGCAAGTTATGCAAGTCATATGATATATGATCATGATGTTATGCAAGTTATGCAAGTGTTAGGCTATGTGTTCATGATGCTAGTTATGCAAATCACTATGATAAACATTGATCCATTATGACACCATGATATGCAAGTTAGGTGTATGATTATATGCAAGTTCATATATGATATGTTATGCAAGTTTGGTGTATGATTATATGCAAGTTCATATATGATATGTTATGCAAGTTTGGTGTATGATTATATGCAAGTTCATACATGACATAATATGCAAGTTAGGTGTATGATTATATGCAAGTTCATATATGATATGTTATGCAAGTTTGGTGTATGATTATATGCAAGTTCATACATGACATGATATGCAAGTTTGGTGTTTGATTATATGCAAGTTCAGATATGATATGTTATGCAAGTTTGGTGTATGATTATATGCAAGTTCATACATGACATGATATGCAAGTTTGGTGTTTGATTATATGGAAGTTCATATATGATATGTTATGCAAGTTTGGTGTATGATTATATGCAAGTTCATACATGACATGTTATGCAAGTTTGGTGTTTGATTTTATGCAAGTAACATGTGCAAGTTTACACCTTTGTATGATATGCATACATATGCAAGTTAACCCCTTTGTATGTCATACATACATATGCAAGTTTACCCCTTTGTATGACATAAGTAACTTATGCAAGTTAATCTCTTTATGACATATGTGATTCATGCAAGTTTGGGTTGATTATTTATGCTAGTTGGGTTTGATGCTATATGCATGATGACACCTTTAAAACCCATGTTGATGCTAATGTTATGCAAGTTGAACCCATTGTATTTGTGATGAATCTTCCCTTTTATGTCATGTTCGCGAGTTACGTGGGGAACGATGGGGTTAATATACATGTTAATGAAATGGTGTGAAGTTGGTATGATTATGCATACCATAAAGTAGATGGACATAATTGAGTCAATTATGTACATCGTTAAATTTGTAATTAATTAGGGATAATTAATACAAATTATGGGGTGATTAATTAGGTGTAATTAATCGACTAAGACACGAGGTTGGACCCTTTTGTAGCATAAGACTGCCCGGAACCGACCGACATATCCAGCGGCTACAAATGATTGGCCCAACGTGAGAGGTCTTAGGCACAAACTAAATACGTGACAAGTGTATAGACACGAGGTTAGACTCGGTTATGGCGTAAGGCTGCCCGGACCCAACCGGCAAATCCAGCTGCCATAAAAGATAGTCTAATGTGAGAGGTCTTTACAACGGTTACGTTCTTAATCAATTAAGAAACACTTAACCAGATAAGCATGTAGTGGGGCATGAAGGGTTAAGTGGGTGCCTTGTGCGGCATGTGGAGATTAAGTAAGTGCCTTGGGTGGCATGAGAAAATCTAGTGGTTGCCTTGGGTGGCATGTGGAAAAATCTAGTGGGTTGCCTTGGGTGGCAATAGAGAATACGACTAGAATACTTAACCAAAGTGGAACATGTAACTAAACATGATTAAAAGGTTAAGTGGGTGCCTTGGGTGGCATGTAGAAATCTAGTGGGTGCCTTGAGTGGCAATTGAAATATGATTAGATGACTTAACCAAACCTTAACATGTAAGTGGGCATGATTATAAAAAGGGGTTAAGTGGGATGCACTAGATTAAATGACAAGCTTAAGTAGTAGCTTGTGGGGGCCTTGAGTGGCAATTGAAATATGATTAGATGACTTAACCAAACCTTAACATGTAAGTGGGCATGATTATAAAAAGGGGTTAAGTGGGATGCACTAGATAAAATGACAAGCTTAAGTAGTAGCTTGTGGGGGCCCATTTCAACCAGTAACCCATATGTATCTTATTGGGCTCGACCCATGTCGAGGACGGGACACGCGTACTGGGCTTGACTATAAGAGGCCAAAACGGGGTAGCGGTGGCAACGCGAGTCCAACGGGTTTCATATGCGTATGTGGACCCGGGCTGGTAGGTAAGACGTTGTTGCATCGTGTAGATATAAGTCGTGCACCATTGATATTATCGGGTTGCCACTTTGGGGAGTGATACACCCCACTGTGGGGCCAGCACGGGTATCTACGGTAGGGAGCCGATCGCTTGGGGAGTAGCAGGTACACCTAGTGGAGATAGGGGCAGACGGCACCTATGTAGTCAGCTAGGGGTACAAGAGACTACTATTAAAATTACTAAGTTGTGGGTACACCTAGTGGAGATAGGGGCAAACGGCACCTATGTAGTCAGCTAGGGGTACACGAAACTATTATTAAAAATTACTAAGTACACTTAGTGGGATCAACCTTTAAGTAGGAATTACCCTTGGGTGGGTAGATCTGGTGTGGTGCAGTGTAGGAATTACCCTTGGGTGGGTAGATCTAGTGTGGTGCAGTGTAGTATTTATCCTTGGGTGGACAGGCGCGTCTTTACCGTTATCTTAGTTTATCCTAAGTCTAGTTGGCTACTTAGTGTAGTCATTTATCCCCAGTCGTACCGTACCAGGTTTATATCATACCCTAATTACTTTAATGATTGTATTGTTAAGGTTATAGGGCTCACTCAGACTTATGTCTGACCCCGTTGTTTTTATCTTTTTCCCCAACCCTCAGGTTCTCAGAGTGGGCCTAGCACTAGTGGGCTTTGATCAGATTGCTTTATCTATCTTTTGGATCTTGGACTCTTGAAGAAAACTCGGTTATCTTTTCTATTATGGCTATTAATATGTAGTGGGATTATGTACTTATGTTTTAACGAGATGGATATTTTGTACTTGACTCTTGTTGGTTTTTGAGATGTAACCAAACATGTTTACCTTCTGCTGCAATGAAATGATGTTTTAAATTTCAAGTATTACTTATATCTGTCTTGTTGTAATTTTTCAGTTCTATATTCACTTAAATACTCCACCGAAGCTAAGGCATTCCCATTGTGAGTGACCTTAGCGGGTGTGGGGTGTTACACTATATGCTTGTGATCATTGGAGTAGGCAAAGGGTTTGCTTTGATCATTTGAGCCCTATGTAGAATTTCAAAAATATTTTTTTTTTTCTGATTAAGATGCATTACAGAATTTGATGTTCTTCTAACTTCAACAACTAGGAAGTAATTTAAGTCACCCAACTCTCTGATTGAAGAATCTGAATTCATTATATTTGTAATGGCTTTAATTTCTGCATCACTGCTTCCTGTTATAATGAAATCATCAACATAAATTTGAACATATGTTGCTGCAATATTATAAATTTTCATAAATATTGAGTTATCATATTTTGATTATTTGTAGCCATGGTTGACAAGTGTTGATTTCAAGTTGTCAAACCAAACCCTAAGTGCTTGCTTTAAACCATAGATGGCCTTATTGCGTTTGCACACCTAATTCTTATTTGCATATTGAGTTAAACCTTGAGGCTGCTCCATGTAAACCTCATCCTGCAAATCACCATTAAGAAATGCATTGTTAACATCTGATTGTTTGATGCTCCAATTTCTATACAAAGAAATTGTTAAAATAATTATGATTGAAGTTGGTTTCACAACAGGTGAAAATATTTCTTAAAAATCAAATCCACACTGTTGTGAATACCCCTTTGCAACGAGTCTTGCTTTGTACTTAAAAATTTAACCATCTGCATTTCTTTTTAATTTAAAAATCCATCTGCAACTATAATATTTTTGTTTTCTGCTTTTTCAGCCAATGTCCAAGTTCCTTTCTTAATCAATGCACTGTATTCATCTTGCATAGCTGAACTCCATTTGTCACTTTGAGCTGCTTCACCATAGGATGATGGTTCTTCTAGAACAATTGCAGTGTTGTAAAAAAAATCTTGTATATACCACACTTTACTCTAGTAAGCATTGGATGTTGATTAAGAGCATCTCTGACTGTAGTAGTTTGATTGTCACTTGTGATATTATTATTTGTTGTTTGATCAACATGTGGATCACTGGCATCTTGTCTTTGTTGCTCTGCACTATCACCAAAGTTGGAGGAGGATTGCTCTTGACCTGACCTACTTGAAGGCACAGTGTGTTGAGAGCTGGTATTAGTGTAATGCTCTTTATGATGAACAGGCACCAATACTTCAACTTCATTAGGTATATCATACATTACCTGTCTAGTACTAACAGTTTTATCTATAGTACTCACATCAGTTTTACTAAAAGGATAAACATGTTCATTAAATCTGACATGTCTAGAGATATAAATCTTTCCTTTGTTGTCTAAATATTTATATACTTTTTGTTTGTTACAAATAGGCATGTTAATGGGGCGGGGCGGGCGCGGGTAGTACCGCCTCATCACCCGCCCCGTTAGGTAATTTCTTGCCCCATCCCCGCCCCATACCCATACGGGCATGCATTAAACGGATTTTAAACAAGTTGTAGGTACTCGTGGGTATCCGCGGGTATCCATGATATTTTATTCAGTTTATTTTTAATCATATATTGAAATTGTTTAAAAATTCATTCGGTAAACAAAAACAAATTAGACCAGGCGTGAACTTTGGCAAAGCGTTGGTTGGATTTGGCAACGTATTAATATAAACCAGTGAGGAGGAGTGAAACAAGAACTCTAGCAGGATGTGCTGAATTTTCTGAAGAGAGCAGAAGGTTTGGAGATAAGAAAAAATGCGTTGCTTGCTAGATTGGAATTTGAAACAATTAATGTGAAATTTGAGAATTTCTAACTAGGTATATATAGAGTTTTAATTAGCAACATGCACAGTTATTACGATAGCCTCTTATAAATTGTTCAATAAAAACATGCGCACAAATACCCCATTGCCAACACCAATGATTTTTTCATTGGCAATAAATCACACTCAATACGGGCACAGGTACCCATAGACAGAGATTTCTTACTATCTGTACTGCCCCATTAATTAACGGATATTAAAAAACCCATTTAACTATCCGTTTCATGCTCATAACGGATTTTATCCGCGAGTAACTGCGGATACAGGTTTTTTTGCCATCCCTAGTTACAATACCAAGAAAGGTGCATGTAGTAGACCCGTAGTCTAATTTATGATTATTGAACGGTCTTATATAAGAAAAACAATGACATCTAAACACTTTCAAGTGCTTATAATCTGGTTTAATTTTTGCTAACACCTTCTGTGGACATTTGAAATTTAATACCTTTGCAGGCATTAAATTAATTAAATGTACAGCAGTATTACATGCATCTGCCCAATATTTAAATGGCATAGAAGCTTGAGCTAACAAAGTTAAACATGTTTCAATAATATGCCTACGTTACCTTTCTATGATTCCAATTTGTTCAGATGTATAGGGGCATGTTGTTCAATGATAAATACCTTTCTTTTAAAAAACGACTTTAAGGGTAGAAATTCTCTACCACCATCTATTTGAAAGGCATTTACCTTATTTCTAGTAATGTTTTCAACCTTATCAATAAATTTTATTACAACATTATTGGTTTCGGACTAAGATTTAAGCATGTAAATCCACACAAATCTAGAATATGCATCGATGAATGATATATGATATTTGTACCCATAACTTGAACTGATATGTGAAGGACCCCACAAATCTGTAGCAATTAATTCAAGTGGGTTAGAATAATTAATTTGTGAGTCTGGAAATGCAAGTTTACGACTCTTTCTCGATTGACAAGCAGTACATATATATATGAATTAGGAATTTGACCAGTAGAAAAATCATTATTCATCATGACATGCTTAGCCATTTTTATACTGGGATGACCCAGTTTACAATGCCACATATAAGATTCCTTAAAGCAATCAGAATCATTTACTACAAACATTGTAAAGCTGTTATTTTTATGATCAGAATTTTTTGAGTGACTGATATCAAATCTGTATAATCCCTTACCCTCTTTACCCTGCAGGAGAATTTTATGAGTCAGTATGTCTTTTACTATGAATACATTAGGGTAAAATTCAAAATTAGCATTATTGTCTTTAGCAAGAGAAACACTCATCAGATTTTTCTTAATTGATGGAACCCTTAGCAAAATTTTCAAGATTAGCTCATTAGGTCCATTAAAACTTGCATTTCCATTGTGTGTGATAAGTGCAGTTTTACTATTACCAACAGTAAGTTTTTGTGTACCTTTGTACTCCTTATTTCCTAGATTTAAATTGCTTAAATTGTTGGTGACATGGTTGGCTGCATCAGAATCTGGATACTAGCAATCATCTGACACATCACCATTAGTTGTAGCTTCTGTATTAAGAACTTCTACTTTACTATTATCTTTAGCAGTATTAACTAGGGCTATCAATGGGTCGTGTTGAGTCAGGTTCGGGTTGGGTCAAATCAGGTTCGGGGCGATTTATAAACAGGTTGGGTTAACCCATTTATTAAACGGGTCATTTTTTGCCTAACCTTAACTCGACCCATTTATAAACGGGTTGACCCGACCCGACCGACCCGTGTAACTCATTCAACTAAATGGGTCGGATCGTATCGGATTGGGTTTATCCATTTGACCCATTGGTAAATATTGTCCACTAATATAAACAACAAAAGAATATTGTATTAAGAACTTTTGTTTGTGCTTTATTGTTATCTTTAGCAGTATTAACTAGGGTTGTCAATGGGTCGTGTCGATTCGGTTTCGGGTTGGATCAATTCTAGTCGATTTATAAACAGGCTGGGTCAATCCATTTATTTAACAGGTCAAATTCGGGTTACCGGGTCAACCCTAAACCCACCCATTTATAAACAGGTCAAATTTGGGATGACCCGAGAATGACCCGCTAATTAAACGGGTCGGGTTAACCTGCTAATTTCTGTGCGGGTTTCGGATTGTGTAGGAAATTGACAGCCCTAGTATTAACCACATTTGCACTAGCATTGTTGTTTTGTTGTGGAGTATAATTGGTATTGAACCTATAACAACATTTGTTAGCACTATACCCCATTTTTTCACAGATTTGATATCTGATTCAATTATTGCTATTTACTTCTATTACCTCTTCTTCCTCTACCAGACCAACCACCTCTCTGATTGTCAAATTGGTTTCTTGATCCATTTCCTTTGTCTTGATTTTTTTCCTCTGCCATATGCAGTGTAATTAACTAATAGATCAGAATTAATACTTTTTTATGCTCTATTCTTCCTTCATGAGACAGTAGAGTAGAATACACATATTGTAATGAGTGTGTTGGATTCATAGAAAGAATGATTGTTGTAACAACTTCATAATCATCATCTAAACCACTAACAATTGCAATTACCTGTTCTGATTCAGGTATTCTTTGGCCTGTAGAATTTAATTGATCACATAATTTTTTTTACTTTGAATAAATATTCATTCATAGACGATTCACCTTTTCTTATGTTATGCAATTATCTTCTATGATGCATAACTCTAGCAGAAGATTGATTAGAAAATTTTCTTTGAACCATTTCCCAAACTTCTTGAGCAGTTTTGACCCCTATTAACTGTGGTAATATAGCTGGGCCAATTGAGGACATCATCCATGTACAAATTAATCCTTCTTGTCTTTGATGCATGGTATTGAAGTGACCCCCATTTATATCTATTTAATTTATAATTAAATGCCCTGCAATTACAACAGATTTAACCTTGGTCACCTCCTTAATAGAATATACCCCTATTAAGTCTCCCCCAAGATCCTTTTATCTACACACTATTAGTTTAAATAGTGAAGAAAGCCTGTTGCTTGAGTGGGGATAAATGTGCAAATGGGATACTTAATAATGCAGAATTTTTGCAAATCCCACTTTTCTAATATTTTGAATCAAGCTATTTTTAAACATGTAATTCCTACTATATCATAGAGTTAAGAATATGGTTTACTCTTCATACAACTATATGTAATGTTGCATTCAACTATATGTAATGTTGCATTAGTCAAAACATCTATAAAGTAATAAGAATTAAAGGATTTGTTGCCTTGAGATTGTGCACATGCACAATGTATATACTACGCACATGCACAACTCTTTATACCCTGGCTATCCCTCAATCCTTCTTTTATTCATAAGGCATATAAAGGTAAGAAAACAAAGTATATGCTTAAACCATTTCAGTATTTCTAGTTAGAAAGCATCTTATACCCTTTAAATCATTTCCATAAACACATTGTCAACTGTTTGATAATATGCCTTAGTGAACCTAAATAACTATATACAATACTTTTGGAGCTTCTTATCTGCCAGAAGTTACTTCTTTTATACAATAAACAAATCCCATTTTATTACATGAATCATTTTGATATATTAGAGCATTCAGGTTCACGATATTTTAGTGGCAAAATGTATACATTTAACTTGTATGCCTTACCATTGCATGTCACATATACAGGTTATGTATATTCTAGTTTCATCGTAAAACCTACTAAAATTAGCTGCTGATTACAAGCTCATATGCATATACTATCAAACCATTTTAAAATAGACGGTAATAATCAGTTCAATAACCTGAAAATACATAGTTTGATCAATCATTTTAGCTTCAGATATGGCACATCATATGAAGCATACATCTATTATAGATTAGCTAAACATAGGTTCATGATTCATTTAGCATGCATAAAGCAAACTCCTCTTTATTTCTAGCAACTAAACTACTTCAGATTTTAAGTCTTACTGCAACATATTCTTGGCATAGAGCATCTTAACAAAGCATCTTCAAGACAACAAATCTTCAAGACAACAACTTATGCTTCGTTTCCTGGATTCAATCCATGGACTGCCTCATCAAAATGAGACACCCCATCAGATTGAAAATGCAATCAAAACAGGGTCAGACAACATAGCCTGATATGAGTATAAATCAATATTTACATTACTTATTTATCCTTACAGACACGTAGATAGCATCATCATCATATCACACATACAAATATGTCCCCAGTCCCCTCCCTTCATTCCATGTTATTTCCTCTAACTCTAACATGAATCCTGGACTGAATATCACATTTTAGGTGGGTCACATACCTAAAGTATTCATGCATTGAACACCTTGTGCACATTGCCCGGGTCATCTCTCAGTTATCCCAGCCCATAGAGGCCTTCAGGATTTATGTTAAACCATGTACATACCCACCATCCTCACTTATGATGAATAAATCAATGCAACAGGTGTTGAACCACCTACCAGACCCCTTACTTATATATTTAGTTAGGTTTTTTAACTCATTAATACCCAAACAACCCCATACATGCTCGCTGATACATGTAAATCCCCATCTAAATGATGAAATATGCATATATAAATGTAGACATACATAATCTGTATAGTCATATTAACACATCAGTCACAAGCAGGAAATCATCCAGACTTAGATAAGCACGAGGTAGTGATAGCATAAACAGATTTCACTACTAAGCATTCTAGTTATTAACCCATTATTATATTTATATAATAGCATATTGCCTTGAACATAAGATGAGAGTGATTTGGACACACCCAACCCTTACATTTCTCTTCATTAAATATGATCTAAATCAGAGAATTGTACATGCTAAATAGATCAGCTTATGAGCACTTATCATAGCTCTATTTACCATCATTACTGTTAAGAATAAACATAAGCTTTGAACCTTCTTGTTTAATGCTGCTTATCCTTAAGCTTTCAAACTCTACCCCATGGCAATATTATTTCATGTCATTATTTCAGATCAGATTCATGAACACTTATTGAAACACATATTCATACATAACCATTCAATCCATACAAATAAGCAAACATGTAATACTGAATGATTAAAACATTAACATATAACAAACATAGGCTGCTTAAATAGGTCTTAATGCCTTATAAATAGTGAGATAAGCTCATCAAAGTTCTTCCTTCCCTTAACTTTATGTTATCCAGTTTCCTTCTATAATCTCTACGACCAAATTAGCAGTTATTTTCCAGAGAATATGTTATGGCATTAACCTTTTCAAGGATGGTTTATAGGATATTTATAACCAGTGTTTCCAAGGGTTTTATCTTATGCCAAATACCAATGTTATCCCCTATTTGTATTTATCTAGTATAGCTACATTTTCAAGCAAACTGATTTTCAGGTGTACCATACTTAATACAGTTAGCCATAGTTTATAAATGGTAATGCGTTCATCATGTAAATGGTGTGATTCCTAAATCGTCCCCTCCCTCTTTTGATTTTCCTTAGCTTAAAACAAATTAGAAAAAGTTGCATAGTGACAAACAAATTTGCATAGCCGATTTAAAGTTTATTTTCCCTCGACCATTTCATATAAATCTGAATGTAAATGTCATATAAACACACATATTACATGTTCAACCATAATCTATTACTTATCTAATAATTTTATTCTGAATACATTATCATTATTCCATATTCTTTGTTTAACTATGGCTTTAATAATATTCAGAATTATCACTATCTTCGCCTTATCACCTATGTGTAAAAGAAATCAGCATATACAAAAAAGGATGACAACCTAGGGTTATCACAGGTATATTCGGGATTATTCACCAGTTTATCTTCACCATCTCTAATAAACTTGGGTGGAAAAATCTTTGTTCCAAGAATATAGTCTTCCAAATCATATGCTATAACTGTAGTTTCAACCTGTAATTTCCATAACAGATAGTTGGATTCATCGAGGTGGATTGAGATTAATTGGCTTTGAGGTTTAATAATGGTCTTCATCAAATCTTGGACGGGATCAGTCTGATTTTGATGAACTCTATTACTGGAAACTTATGGGCTGGAATTGGTATTATCTTCAGAGTTAACCATGCTAAAAAACAATGAAGCAAATACAGAAATGCACGGGTAAGATCCGATCTCTAAAACTTTGAATTGAGATAAAATTCAGGAAATTTCACTATTGTAGAATGAAACAACTCAGATTGCCTATGTGAAGAACAACTCAGAGCCTATAATTCTCTAATAAGAACATATAATAATTCTGATATGCGATCTTTGATAGCACTGATACAATAGAAAAGGTTTCTTGATTTGTCATGATCGGTTTCTCGAGTTACAGATCCGATCTTGCACCAAGCTTTATGCTGAAATTAAGATGCAACCACAAATTGTAGGCAAGACACTTAGATTTTTGAATAAAGCAACAATCTTCAAATGATAAGATGAAACTTTGATGAAGGGAGATCCAAATGATGAAGATTCTCCGATGGATCGACTATTGATCAACATTGCTGATGATCAACACATTGAAATCAATTCTTGGCGAGGCTGATCTAAACTCCGATACCAAGTTAGATTTCCAGAAAATATAATGGAAGAGAAATGACTTTGTACTGTTGCTTTTGAAATGTAAAATGAACGTTACATTGAGTTCTACACGGCAAGAGCCATTATATATAATATGCAAGCAGCGGCTTGGGCCAAGCCTTATAATATAAATCCCAAAAAAGAAAATATAAAATATCTTTATTAGAGAAAGCCAAGCTGGTATTATTTTCATTTAGTATTGATCTTCATTTACCCCAAAACTCAACTAAAACCCGATAACATGACTTTTCACAATTGATAGCAGACGATTTGAGAAAATTTATGAGCATTGGTATTTCTAGCAAGCAAAATGAGGATTTTCCAATTTAATATGATTTATTCAAAGGTATTTTAAGTAATCGAGTCTAAACTTAAGTACATCAGTTTCTTTTTATAAAAAATCAAAACCGGTTTAAAATGGAGTTTGAACTCCTGGTTAACTCATTTTTTAAATTAAGCATAAATCCAGATTTTTTATTTTAAAAAAGCGAGTTAACTGAGTCCTTAACTTTGCTAGTAAGCTTCAAACAAAGTTGAATGAAATATACTAAATCACATGATGTGTACAGATTTTGCGAGTAACGTTTTCGATTGAGCAGTAGTACATTTGGTTTATTATGTCTTCAGAAGCATCAAAGCTAGTACTTTATACTACTATAGCAATAAAATATGGATTTTCCTATCATGTTAATTTAAATGACAAATAATGTAAATAGTTTAGATTTCGACCCAAATAGAAAATAACAGGTTTAATAAAGTTTAATATAAAATTATACAGACATTGTGTGACTTGCTACCAACAGGTTTTAACCATTGTCCTACTTATTATACAATGATTAGATTCGTTCTTCTTAATTTGACCAACAATCATTTTTGACAGGAACCATATTCATCAACCTTCCTTATTTAATCATGAACACATTAATCAAGCATAACAAACGTCTGGATAAGTCGCTTGGTATATAACTTAAAAGATCAATTATATTTTATTCAATTACATTACAAAAGTTCAATTTTTTTTCCCAATAACTTAAATGATTTCTATACATAAATCGTTTTAAGGAAGTTACCATGAAAGAAGTCGAGAAACATGTGAAATGAATTAAACCACATTAACAGTCGAAAATTCAATGTCAATCTTCTATGTGTAAAATCTATTGCTTATAAAGGAGGCAAAAACATTTAACCAAATGCTAACTACAAACCATGTAGAGAATGTATAGAATGGTTTTAAAATTAAGCAAAACTCAATTCCGGGCTAAGTGAAACAAAAATACCTCGTCTTAATTTGGTGTCAGAGCCATGGATTTGATGCATGGATATTGTAGGGCATATTACATTTCCCTTACTTTGTTAATTTTTCTGCATTGAACAATAGAAGTTAAATTGGTGGATTCAAGCAACAATTTTCATCAAATTAAAGAAAATAAATTAATGGCAGTGTGATCATGAACTAAAACTGGTATGGGATTTGACAAGAAAAATCCAAAGGTGCGTTTTTATGCAAATAAATAAGGAACCGGTGAGTATGCAGGCCGTGTTTATTTCCACTATAAAAGTTTGGGCAGAAAGTTTTACTTTTTTACATACCATCATTCCGGCATGCTCATGAAATTCCATACAACTTGTTTCTAATGTATTAAATTACACAAAACGGTTATCCAGCACATGAAATTCCATACAAAAAAATTGTAGATGCATGGCGAGACTAACGTTATAGTTATAGGAGTAAAGATGTTTGAATTCCAAATATAGAAATTCATGTAGTAGAAGTGGTATGTTTTTTTATACTGTAAAAACATCCAAATCTTTAATCTAAATCTTTCATATAACCTATCTGACCTACAAGGCTACAACTGCTTAGGCAGTGTGTTGCAGATATTTGATATTTTTTTATACTGCCAAATAACCCTGACTGTTAAATTTAAACGCAAATAGTATGAGTGTCCAAAATTTAAACTAACTTGCTATAAGATATCCATATTTTAGCTGCTGGCAATGTCAGGCGAGTAGCGCAAAAGTATCAACCATGACACTAACCTTCTAAAAGTAAATAGGTATATACAATTATGTAGACGTGATAAATATTTTATATGACTAACACAAACACATATCAAATGTGGTAATACATACTATACTGGTCCGATAAAGGGCAAAATAACCATTTCAGGAAATTTCCATCATATGCTGATAATTCAACAGAATGTTTATGACTAATCAAGAAGGAAACCTGTAAAAATAAAAATAAAAGGTTAGACTGCTAAATAATAACGATGCCTCTAACTAGTACATTTTCAGTGAGATATATTCATGTGATTGGGTGAGAAGAGAACAAATGAATGGGAAAAACTGTTTGGATAGATCAGAGATGTAAATTGTATCACCAAAAAGTTAAGTGTTATACAACATTCATCTATGAATTACTAAAGACATTTAGTTAGTCTTTTTGAAAATCACCAGAGACGAAACTATTTGGTCCCTAGTTGGAACCTATTAAAAAACAAAATTCATTTAGACCTTATAATGTTATCTTAATTTTCCTTTTATGTTATAGTGTGCTCATTGATAAATAAAGGTTTAACTCCTGAACATAATTCAAAAAAGAAAAGGGGGTTTGACTCCGATCAGGTCGATAGCCACTAGCAACAACATGAATACATTGTAAATTTAAAATACGAGTTTTAAAGAATGACATCAACATAAATACATAGCCACTAGCATCACCAAAAAGTTAATTTAAAATACGAGCATTTATAGTCCAAAGGTTAGGATAATTACCTTCCAAGCAATAGATCCTGGTTTGACTTCTGGTAGACGCAACCTTCAACTGAAGTTCACACCTGAAATAGTTGCACACAGTGAAAAAGGTTTTATTGGACACACTGAAATAATTGCAATTTCTAGCTGAAGCATAAAGCAGGGTAGTTGTAACGACCTGAAAATCCGAACCAATTTGAAAATGTCATTTTGGCTAATTTAAAGAATTTCGAATATTTAAAGTGATTTATTTCAAATAATAACGACGAAAAAATTATTATAATCGAAGTAAAAACGAATAAATTTATTTTAATTATATAACGAGCCTGAAATGGCGCGGCAGTTTGAAAATTCGATTTTAAATTTCAATTGAATGTATAAAATTCGTTTTAAATCAGAATGGGGACGACCCGGGAAAATATAACTCTGTTTGACGATATCTTTCCAACGAATGTGAAAAATTGAAATTTCGCTGGATAAATTGCGAGTTATGAGTAAATCAAAATTTCAAAAGGTCGCTATGGAATTTATATAATTATTTATATGGCCCTGCAGTTCGAAAATTTAAATTCAAAGTTCAACTGACTGCACAGGATTCAAAATAAATCGGATTTTAGCGAAACAAGAAATATTCAAATCTGTTTGATAATATCTTTCCAACGAATCCGAAAAATCGAATTTCCGTAATGAAGATCAAAAGTTATGATCAAATGAATTTTCAGAATAGTCGCTATAGAATTTATAAGGGCCTGTAAAATAGCCATTTTCAAACGACCTCTGTTTTCGATGAAACCCCCTCTGTTGGATCTGGAATGTCGAATTATTGCTAGGTTTCAATTTTCAGAATTTTTCGAATTAGTATGTGAGCGTGGCAAGTGAAAACGCGTTTTGTCAGTTGACAGTTAAATTGGATCGACCCGAAAAAGGCCATTTTTCCAACGGTCTCGGAATTCAACGAAATTAGTTTCGTTGGAATCGTATCGTCGAAACATAACCAAAAATAATTTTTCTGGATTTTTCAGGGTCAGTATGTGGGCCCGGTAAGGTGAAATGTACGTTCGAATTGATATACGGTAGCGGTGTGTGTGTTAATCAGTTTGGACCTTATATTTATATATATAAACCAAGCCACTTAACACACATCAGCCATTTCCTCTTTCCTCCACCAAATTTCCTTTTCCATGGCAGAATTTATTTATTTTTTATTTAAAAACAAAAATTCACTCAAAATTAAAATCTCTCCAAACCATGACATATTATATGTCGATTCGAAGCTCTCGACGACACGAACCTACTGATGGTCTCAGATCTGACATGCAGTGAAGGACGCGGCCGGAAATCGCGGTCAAACCTCCTGATTTTCGAAATTCAAAGGTCAATTTTGGGGCTTTTCGATTTGGGAGTTTATGGACAAATCAAGGATCTGGGTATTGCAGAGGATGTTCACCCGAGTACAACGATGGCGTTCGTTTGAATTATAGTCGAGTAGGGCGCCGGAATTTGGTGGTTAAAGTCATGAATGGCCGGATCTAGGGTTCGATGGTGGCGGCTCCACGGTTGACCGGAGGTTCCGTGCTTGGGTGGGTCAGGTGCGGCGGAGGATGCTCTTCGAGATGGAGTTGGTCGGAGGACCTCCGATGGTCGGAGCAAGGGGCAAAGGCCGGTCAAAGCTGGCTGCGAATGGGTTAGTTCACATCGAGCTACTGTAGCACGGAGGAAACGAGCGGGAAGAGGACATCCAGGGTGCTGACGTGGCATCAATTGGTTGGTGAGGAAAATTAATTTATTAATTTTTATATATTTAAAATTCGAATAGAAAAACACTCATATCTCTTTCGTTTTAAGTCGGATTTGGACGCAGTCTGTTGCGTTGGGATCATGGCGGAGATGCGGACGTTTTGACACTAACCAGGCTGCATTCTGAGACTATCAAATTTTGGGCTATTGTCGGACGTTCAATTCAAATTGTAACGCAAAGGTGAGTGTTCATTCGCTCACGAAGACTGAATTTATCCCATATTTATCGAATTAATATATGAAATGATGTGGTTGTATGGTTGTGATTTGACTGATGAATTTGGTTGCGTGTATTTGACATATCCGTGTGCTGACATGCAATTTGACCGATAATTTGTATTTAATCAAAATTTGAATTCTCGAATTTGAAAAATCCGAATCCCTGCTAAGCCTGGAACAGTAAATACTGTCAGTTGAGTAAGAATTGTAAGATGGATGTTCGGTTGGATTTATTTATTGAATTGATGTGGACACTGTTAATACTCCTTATTTCAGTGAATTGTAATGCATGTTGATTGTGACGATAATCCCATTTTACCCTTGATGTTGCGGGCATCGAATAAACCCGGGATTTATCGATAAAATGAATTAAGAACACAGAGTGAAATGATAAACCTCTGTGACCCCGATTTGGATTGAAATGATAGATCCATCCCAAATATCGAGAAATTAAATTTAATCACTTGGCCATAGGATAGCAAATCTTATACGGACACCGGTCAGTTAAATGAAATTTTGAATTTTGAAATTTATTGTTTAACGACAATAAGCGATGTTTTATAATTTCTTTTCCGTTGAATTTGAAGTTTGAAATACGAATAAAAAGGGAAATGAAATTGTGTTGTAATTAGAGTTAAATATCAAGTGAAACTTATTTGAATTCGAAATTATTGAAATTGAATTGTTTTATCGGCTTTCGAGATGTGCGTCAAATCAATCTTGAATTGGATTAAATATGGATTTGTAAAAATCAGTATTCGTTATGAAGCTTTGAAAACAATGAAATTGAATTGTAAATTTAAATTATGTGATAAACTGAAGCTTTGAAATGGGAATATGGTTTGAAATTCAAATTTTTGTCTTTGGAATTGCATTGTTTTCATTGAAATAAATATGAAAGTGGAATATGAAAAATTGAGATGATTGAATTTGAATTCGGGTTATTTGTTATGAAATCGAGATCTTTGAACTGGGAATGCCTATTGAATTCCATTTGAATTAAATTGGCCGATCTAGAATGAACGGAAAATTGAAATGAAGTCGATAGGGATAATGAATTTGAATTCGATTTACTTGAGGTTGAAATACAACTGCAAGTGTAAACGAAATCTGGTCGAAACGATTCTAATTCCAACCATAGTATTTCAAAACCGTTTTTCAAACTATTTTGATAGTAAATTTAATTTCTACATAACTATTTATTTTATAAATTATTCAATAAATTATTTATAATTGATTTTTCTTTATGAATTATCTTAATGTTTTAATTGTATATTTTTAATAAATTTGATAAATTCTAATTTTTATTAAAAAAAAAACTATTATTTCAAACTATTTTAATTATATTTTTAGCTATTTAATATATTGTTAACTATTTTGATATTCAAATTTTATTTAAGTTGGAATTAGTTCAAGATGTTATGCGTAAGTGGAAAATCCCAGTTGAATAATATTCTATTTAGAATATGAAAATGAATTTCGAAACATGATATTTTGATATGAAACACGAACTCCTTTGAAAGGTAAAAGCACTGACCGGTGGGAAAAATGTAAACGTTTGGTTGGCAAGGAGACCGGAGTCGACATAAGGCATACTCTCTGTCAGTGTCGATACCACCTTGACAACTGTGTACGCGGTGGATGTTCCAGAACCGAAGTAGGATGGTATGGAGGCGATTACTGGATTTGAAGAAAGAGAATGATGATGGATTAGCCTTGACCTTCGGGTCATAATTGAAATGACTAAAACAGGAGCCATACCCAGGTTAATGAGATCGCATCTCTGATCGAACGCGCTCCTTCGAAACCATCTCTATTACTGCTGTGATCGATTTGGGTGCACCCCTTTGAATACGGGAATGTCGTTCGAGGTGGGCGGTAGTTGCGGCTATGCGTTACCACCGGCCTGGGTCCGCGAATTCGGTAGAATCCTACCGGGGTATTCCTCAGTGCCTTGTCATATTATCCTGATCGAGCCCCTACGATTTTGATTTAACGTTGTCGTATCACGGCGCATCCCTATCCACCGACGTACTGGTGTGTTATATGCAAAATGTACGGCAACGGTATAAACGGCGTAAGGGTAACATGGTAAGCTGCTTACGCTATTTTCGATATTATACCTTACTGAATAAACACTATTGTAATAGCGTATTATACTATGTATGTATTAGTTTAACGGATCCTTGAGAGATGGAAAAATCCCGTAACATCTCTTGAGTTACTACACCATGACACCGATATTATTCTGTATTTTAATTTGACTAATATGAGATGATTTAGTGCTGATCCGAGTGTTTGTTGTGTTTTCTTTTTATGCAATACGCTCGGGTCAGCAGATGTTGCAGTTAATGAAGATTGTTTGGCCTTGAAGATCGAAGACGGAGTTCGGTATATGTATCCACTACATTATATTTCCGCTGCATTACTGTATGTAAGTGTATAACTCTGATGATGTAAATGTTGTAACTCAAATGTATATGTTTAAATGCTTTTGAATATTTATTTGTCTATTATAGGTGATCCTTCCGCTGTGAGATTCTGTGATTGTTTTTCCTTTCTGTCTTCTTTTTCTTCTCTTTTCCCAATAACTATCCGGATTAGTGATTTGTTTGGGTCGACATGTGTGGTTTATTGTCGATTTAAACGGTCAAAAATCTGGGTCGTTACAGCTGGTATCAGAGCGATGGTTATCGATAACCTTGGCTCTGTTGGGAATTAACTCATTAGAGATGGGGTTAGAAACGCCCTAGAATGAGTTTGAGTGATATATGAGAGAGCGTACTTGTATTTTTGATATAAAAATGGTTTTTATTGTGTTGGCTTGTTCTGTTGAATATTTATGGATTCTGGTCGATATATGGGACGCCATACGATCGATAGGAATTTCTAAATAATCGAACAGAATGATTTGACATAATATGGTTTTCAATTATATTTTTAAATATATCGAATATATATTATGGTTCAAATATGTATGTACTTGATTTAGTGGGTGATAATGTAAAGTTATTACCTATTGTGGTTGATTTAAATCGCAAAAAAAAAACTAATACGGAAAATTAAGTGGATTTAGAAGTATTTGGAAATGAAATCTGTTGAATATAATTGGGTGAGAAAGGCTTGAGATTGAAATAGAAATTAACTTGAAATTTGACCCTGGGTTACTCTTGAAATTGTTTTGTCGAACTTTGAAACAATATCGTATTATAAGTATCTCCAAAAGAAATGGTTTAAAGGATCTTTAAGAAATAAGTGTGTAATTCCCCCTCGGACGTCGGAAATGACTTCGGTAATGAGTGCACACATTATCGATGTTTATTCTGAAGAGTCTAAGTGGGGGAGAAACCACTCTGTATTGTATAACTGGTTTGAAAAGGATTTGGACTTAAATTCCTATAGTATAAATATATACGTATGTTATTTAAACTTGAACTATAAAAACCCAAAATCAAGCACTTTGAGTCGTCTTAACTAATGATAATGATTGAGATTTAGTACTCGATTTATTGGAGTTTTAGACTTCGGAACCATAGAAAGGACTTAAGAATTTAGGGGTCGTCACGGAACTGTTAAGTATGGATGATGATAAGGGAAGCAAATTCCGACGTTAGTAGTGATGATGCTAGTAGAAATTGAAAGTACCACGAAATAAAATTCAATTAAAGCTAACTAAATTAATTGAAATTTGGTTGTGTAATAAGAACGATAGCACACGTCTTGAATAATTCATAAGTTATTAAGTTAGTCGAGAAGGTGTTGGTCGAGACTTATGGTTGTCGATAATATGATTGCGGATAAATAAAATTGGAAGTAATGAGGAGGTTAATAGAATTTGAGTGGTCGGTAAAATGCTTAAACAGGCGATAATAAGGAAACGAACTTTGCCGAGGAAATTTATATATATAAATAAATGGTTTAAATAGAATGCGCAGCGCGACGACTGTTCGTGAATTTCGACCATTGACTTTGAATGGACGTAGCGGGAGATCCGACCATCGGATTCTCCTAAAACCGGAACCGTTGGGTTCGTATCGAAAAGAGCTTTCCAACGAATAGGAGAAATTTGAAATCTAACGGTTGGATTTGGAGACATGTCCAAACCAAATTTGGAAAAAGGTCGCTATGGCCGCAGTTCGGTGGCCGTTATTGGAAACCGACTGAAATATCGATAATAAAATTTTTAAAAATAGTAATAATTTGTGTAAAATTATAATAGGTGATTTGGGAAATTTTTGGGATGAAAGTATAAAATTCTAGATGGGTTAAAACTCATTTGGACGGTATATCGAATATGAACCTAAGGATGAACAATAAAATGGAATGCCAATCATCTTGTCGAAGGGTATATAACCTAAATTTAGTTGAGGAATCGAGTCAAATGGAGTTCAACTCAGGAAATTGAATAAAATGATTTGAGAACTAATTTTGAAAATTTCGAGGGTAAACATTACCTTAATCCCAATCATGAGAGGGTGAGTCGAGTAAATAAGCATGTTAATGGAATAATATTTCATGTAACTTGAATGGGAAATATATCGGAAGTTAGTAAACAAATTTAATTCGAATCCATTTTCCAAGTAAAGGGATGGCAACAACTGAAATGAATAAATTGAAATGAACTTGAAGAGGATAGACGATGGCATAATATGAATAGATAAAATAAAATTTGCTTAATACAAGTGAAATGAACGGGAATATACTTAAGCGATAAAGGATAAACTTCATTTGGTTTGCTGGCCTGACATAGATATATTGGCTTTGGGGTAAAATTGATTAATGTATGTTGGATAAGTTGCCATATATTGTATATTTGCTTGAATCTCATGTGTATGCAAGTTGTAACAGGTGTAAGGAATGTGCGCTACGCTTTGGAGCTCGCTTGCGCAAATGCTAAATGCTAAGGTAAATAAAAATGCAAATTAAACGCTAAACGAGGTACGTACTTGTGGTATATGGTTTTGAGGGTTTTATGTTTTGTTTTTCCCCACTTTTGGGATGCCTCATCGTTGGATGAGATGTATATTGAGTACATATATGTTTTGAGATTCTCCCCGGACCTCTCCGTACAAAGGAGATGCTGCCGAAATTTTCTGTGATTTCGGAAGTTAGAAAATTTTACGAGTTTTACAACTATACTTGTCTTGAAAATATTATTTTAAGCATGAATTTGAAATCTATATGCACTTAATATCAGTTCGTTCTCTTTTCGAGGACGAAAAGACTTTAAGTGGGGGAGAATGTAACGACCTGAAAATCCGAACCAATTTGAAAATGTCATTTTGGCTAATTTAAAGAATTTCGAATATTTAAAGTGATTTATTTCAAATAATAACGACAAAAAAATTATTATAATCGAAGTAAAAACGAATAAATTTATTTTAATTATATAACGAGCCTGAAATGGCGCGGCAGTTTGAAAATTCGATTTTAAATTTCAATTGAATGTATAAAATTCGTTTTAAATCAGAATGGGGACGACCCGGGAAAATATAACTCTGTTTGACGATATCTTTCCAACGAATGTGAAAAATTGAAATTTCGCCGGATAAATTGCGAGTTATGAGTAAATCAAAATTTCAAAAGGTCGCTATGGAATTTATATAATTATTTATATGGCCCTGCAGTTCGAAAATTTAAATTCAAAGTTCAACTGACCGCACAGGATTCAAAATAAATCGGATTTTAGCGAAACAAGAAATATTTAAATCTGTTTGATAATATCTTTCCAACGAATCCGAAAAATCGAATTTCCGTAATGAAGATCAAAAGTTATGATCAAATGAATTTTCAGAATAGTCGCTATAGAATTTATAAGGGCCTGTAAAATAGCCATTTTTCAAACGACCTCTGTTTTCGATGAAACCACCTCTGTTGGATCTGGAATGTCGAATTATTGCTAGGTTTCAATTTTCAGAATTTTTCGAATTAGTATGTGAGCGTGGCAAGTGAAAACGCGTTTTGTCAGTTGACAGTTAAATTGGATCGACCCGAAAAAGGCCATTTTTCCAACGGTCTCGGAATTCAACGAAATTAGTTTCATTGGAATCGTATCGTCGAAACATAACCAAAAATAATTTTTCTGCATTTTTCAGGGTCAGTATGTGGGCCCGGTAAGGTGAAATGTACGTTCGAATTGATATACGGTAGCGGTGTGTGTGTTAATCAGTTTGGACCTTATATTTATATATATATAAACCAAGCCACTTAACACACATCAGCCATTTCCTCTTTCCTCCACCAAACTTCCTTTTCCATGGCAGAATTTATTTATTTTTTATTTAAAAACAAAAATTCACTCAAAATTAAAATCTCTCCAAACCATGACATATTATATGTCGATTCGAAGCTCTCGACGACACGAACCTACTGATGGTCTCAGATCTGACATGCAGTGAAGGACGCGGCCGGAAATCGCGGTCAAACCTCCTGATTTTCGAAATTCAAAGGTCAATTTTGGGGCTTTTCGATTTGGGAGTTTATGGACAAATCAAGGATCTGGGTATTGCAGAGGATGTTCACCCGAGTGCAACGACGGCGTTCGTTTGAATTATAGTCGAGTAGGGCGCCGGAATTTGGTAGTTAAAGTCATGAATGGCCGGATCTAGGGTTCGATGGTGGCGGCTCCACGGTTGACCGGAGGTTCCGTGCTTGGGTGGGTCAGGTGCGGCGGAGGATGCTCTTCGAGATGGAGTTGGTCGGAGGACCTCCGATGGTCGGAGCAAGGGGCAAAGGCCGGTCAAAGCTGGCTGCGAATGGGTTAGTTCACGTCGAGCTACTGTAGCACGGAGGAAACGAGCGGGAAGAGGACATCCAGGGTGCTGACGTGGCATCAATTGGTTGGTGAGGAAAATTAATTTATTAATTTTTATATATTTAAAATTCGAATAGAAAAACACTCATATCTCTTTCGTTTTAAGTCGGATTTGGACGCGGTCTGTTGCGTTGGGATCATGGCGGAGATGCGGACGTTTTGACACTAACCAGGCTGCATTCTGAGACTATCAAATTTTGGGCTATTGTCGGACGTTCAATTCAAATTGTAACGCAAAGGTGAGTGTTCATTCGCTCACGAAGACTGAATTTATCCCATATTTATCGAATTAATATATGAAATGATGTGGTTGTATGGTTGTGATTTGACTGATGAATTTGGTTGCGTGTATTTGACATATCCGTGTGCTGACATGCAATTTAACCGATAATTTGTATTTAATCAAAATTTGAATTCTCGAATTTGAAAAATCCGAATCCCTGCTAAGCCTGGAACAGTAAATACTGTCAGTTGAGTAAGAATTGTAAGATGGATGTTCGGTTGGATTTATTTATTGAATTGATGTGGACACTGTTAATACTCCTTATTTCAGTGAATTATAATGCATGTTGATTGTGACGATAATCCCATTTTACCCTTGATGTTGCGGGCATCGAATAAACCCGGGATTTATCGATAAAATGAATTAAGAACACAGAGTGAAATGATAAACCTCTGTGACCCCGATTTGGATTGAAATGATAGATCCATCCCGAATATCGAGAAATTAAATTTAATCACTTGGCCATAGGATAGCAAATCTTATACGGACACCGGTCGGTTAAATGAAATTTTGAATTTTGAAATTTATTGTTTAACGACAATAAGCGATGTTTTATAATTTCTTTTCCGTTGAATTTGAAGTTTGAAATACGAATAAAAAGGGAAATGAAATTGTGTTGTAATTAGAGTTAAATATCAAGTGAAACTTATTTGAATTCGAAATTATTGAAATTGAATTGTTTTATCGGCTTTCGAGATGTGCGTCAAATCAATCTTGAATTGGATTAAATATGGATTTGTAAAAATCAGTATTCGTTATGAAGCTTTGAAAACAATGAAATTGAATTGTAAATTTAAATTATGTGATAAACTGAAGCTTTGAAATGGGAATATGGTTTGAAATTCAAATTTTTGTCTTTGGAATTGCATTGTTTTCATTGAAATAAATATGAAAGTGGAATATGAAAAATTGAGATGATTGAATTTGAATTCGGGTTATTTGTTATGAAATCGAGATCTTTGAAATGGGAATGCCTATTGAATTCCATTTGAATTAAATTGGCCGATCTAGAATGAACGGAAAATTGAAATGAAGTCGATAGGGATAATGAATTTGAATTCGATTTACTTGAGGTTGAAATACAACTGCAAGTGTAAACGAAATCTGGTCGAAACGATTCTAATTCCAACCATAGTATTTCAAAACCGTTTTTCAAACTATTTTGATAGTAAATTTAATTTCTACATAACTATTTATTTTATAAATTATTCAATAAATTATTTATAATTGATTTTTTTTTATGAATTATCTTAATGTTTTAATTGTATATTTTTAATAAATTTGATAAATTCTAATTTTTGTTAAAAAAAAACTATTATTTCAAACTATTTTAATTATATTTTTAGCTATTTAATATATTGTTAACTATTTTGATATTCAAATTTTATTTAAGTTGGAATTAGTTCAAGATGTTATGCGTAAGTGGAAAATCCCAGTTGAATAATATTCTATTTAGAATATGAAAATGAATTTCGAAACATGATATGTTGATATGAAACACGAACTCCTTTGAAAGGTAAAAGCACTGACCGGTGGGAAAAATGTAAACGTTTGGTTGGCAAGGAGACCGGAGTCGACATAAGGCATACTCTCTGTCTGTGTCGATACCACCTTGACAACTGTGTACGCGGTGGATGTTCCAGAACCGAAGTAGGATGGTATGGAGGCGATTACTGGATTTGAAGAAAGAGAACGATGATGGATTAGCCTTGACCTTCGGGTCATAATTGAAATGACTAAAACAGGAGCCATACCCAGGTTAATGAGATCGCATCTCTGATCGAACGCGCTCCTTCGAAACCATCTCTATTACTGCTGTGATCGATTTGGGTGCACCCCTTTGAATACGGGAATGTCGTTCGAGGTGGGCGGTAGTTGCGGCTATGCGTTACCACCGGCCTGGGTCCGCGAATTCGGTAGAATCCTACCGGGGTATTCCTCAGTGCCTTGTCATATTATCCTGATCGAGCCCCTACGATTTTGATTTAACGTTGTCGTATCACGGCGCATCCCTATCCACCGACGTACTGGTGTGTTATATGCAAACTGTACGGCAACGGTATAAACGGCGTAAGGGTAACATGGTAAGCTGCTTACGCTATTTTTGATATTATACCTTACTGAATAAACACTATTGTAATAGCGTATTATACTATGTATGTATTAGTTTAACGGATCCTTGAGAGATGGAAAAATCCCGTAACATCTCTTGAGTTACTGCACCATGACACCGATATTATTCTGTATTTTAATTTGACTAATATGAGATGATTTAGTGTTGATCCGAGTGTTTGTTGTGTTTTCTTTTTATGCAATACGCTCGGGTCAGCAGATGTTGCAGTTAATGAAGATTGTTTGGCCTTGAAGATCGAAGACGGAGTTCGGTATATGTATCCACTACATTATATTTCCGCTGCATTACTGTATGTAAGTGTATAACTCTGATGATGTAAATGTTGTAACTCAAATGTATATGTTTAAATGCTTTTGAATATTTATTTGTCTATTATAGGTGATCCTTCCGCTGTGAGATTCTGTGATTGTTTTTCCTTTCTGTCTTCTTTTTCTTCTCTTTTCCCAATAACTATCCGGATTAGTGATTTGTTTGGGTCGACATGTGTGGTTTATTGTCGATTTAAACGGTCAAAAATCTGGGTCGTTACAGTAGTTGTACACGCTGTAAAATATTTTATTGCACACACTGTCTTCAAGTAGTAATTTTGCTCTTGACCTTCTCACCTTCTTAGATATGTTTGTTCACTGCACTTACAAGTAGAAATCATGAATTTACAGAAAAAGCGTCATAAAAATTGTAATCCAAGGTTAGGTTATTCCCTTTCCACCCACCAAGTTGAACATCAATGAAACACGTCTGGTTCCAACTTTATTCTACTAGCCACACTTTAAGACAACTAATGGATAAGTAATTCCTAGAACAATTAACCAAGTATTTGTGCTCTTGTAATCCTAGGAGGAAAACTTTTGCCAGCAACATTGTTGTAACAACCTTAGTCATATGTGCATCATCTTTCCAACTTCAAGACTAAAATGTTTCATAGATGAATGTTATACAAATTACATTCAAGCATTTGTAATCCAACAATTATAATGATAATTGTATTCCAACCAATTACAATAAACGCTGCAGATGCACCATTTCTTTAACCTCACATTTCTTATTGAACCTCAAGATAATGACTGCCAGACTGTTTTTGAGGGGGTCACTGCTCCCATTACCAGGTCAGACATTGAACATCACCAGTTATAGGAAAGCTTTTGGGATAGAAAGTATATGAAGTGGAGAGGAAACTGAAAAGTACATTGTGGCCATTATGCAAGTTTAGCTTTGAAAGAGGGGAAACGTAAATGAAGAGTTGAGAGGTAACCAGGCAAATCTTACAAGTTTTCCTTCATAGGTTTATCTGTTGTTATTTGGACAGCTGATGTAAGATAAGCGATGTAATTTAAACCAAGTTAAGATGAACAAAAATAGTTTGATAATTCATATCATGGAAACATTGTTTTGAACATGTGGGGAAATCTTCTTTAATTTTATGTGAAACTACATTACATACCATAAAGGTCTCATATGCTTGTTTGCTGAAGAAATCCTATAAAAATAGAAGCAGGCATATCCTTAAATTAAACAATCGTTACATGACCATTTTAGAAAAGTTCTAGTATTGTAGACCTGGAAAAGAATCTGCAAAGATTGTTTTGGATTCTAATTGTTTTGGATTCTAAGCACGCAGGTAGTTTGCTTATTGCTAAAATGTGAACTCTTGGGAAAATAGAAATAAGTACGTCCTTTGGTTATTAATTTCAATTTTTTTTTCATACCCAGATTAAGCACATGCCTAACAGATTTGCATCTCGAAATTAACACCATGTGCTCTTATAACTAAAAAATAATTTTGGCGCATGAGAGATTGAGTGATGATTTTATTTCATTTCTTCTTTGGATTTCCTAATATTACTTTGAACTTGAATGAAGGGGGATATATATCTTTTGGTTGATGATACCAACTGATACGATTATGGTGCATGAACTGATATATGCACTTATGTTGTATGATAATATTATGAACATAGCAGCGCTTTGCGGAAGCTTATATCAACGGATCTTTGTCACCCAAACCAAAATTGATAGTGTTAAACCACTTAATAAATGACTTATGTATGATTTACAATGTCTAAGATCTGTATTACACTGCGAAATAATTGGTACAAAACCAATATAATATGTAGTTTTAAAATAGAAAATTTGTAAATATTAATTATAAATTGGTAATAAATGTCAAATATCATGATTGTTTAAGTGATTAACCTATATATCTGATTTAGATTCATTAATGTTTTCACAACCATACAACTACCCACAGTAGGGGATAGTGAATTACTTGAAGGTGCATATCCTACCCTAACAAAATGTGGTTGATTCCAGTCATTATAGGTGAAGCTTCAAGTCATGGGTGTCAAATGGGTCACGTAGGATCGTACGAGGATCAACCCAAATTTGACACAACCCATTTACCACTCATTTATTTTGATCCATTTAACACAAAGCTTTATCTAATTCAACCCACCTACTAAGTGGGTTACCCATATGACCCATCTAAATGTAGTCTGTTATTTTTTATATACAATTATGAGAATTAGTTTGTTATTTTCTAAGTATAAACGTTAATCACTTTGGAGAGCCATGGTATTCGTTCATAGGACGAAATATCTGAGTGTTCCATACTGTATGTAATTTAGGTGAGAGCCTATCGGTCGAAGTCTCGTCCGATTCCGAGGTAATATGGAGAAATTACTGTAGTTGTTACAAAAAAAATAGCGACTTTGCATGTAGACAAAGTTCAAATATGAGAATATAGCCTGTTATTTTCTAGGTACAACCGTTAGTCACCTTGGAGACCTACGGTGATCGTTCACAGGACAAAACAATCGAGTATTTCATACTGTCCGTAATTTAGGTGAGAGTCTACCAGTTAAAGTCTCATACGGCTCTGAGACAGATGAAGAAATTACGGCAGTTTTTGCAACCAAAAAAATAACGACTTCGTATGTAGGCAGAATTCAAATATGGGAATATAACCTACTATTTTCTAAGTATATCTGGTAGTCACCTTAGAGAACTACAGTGTTCAGGCATAGTGCAAAACGTCCGAGTTTTTCACACTGTCCGTAATATAGGTGGAAATCTATCGGTTGAAGTCTCATCCGGTTCCGAGTCGGTATGAAGAAATTACTGCAATTTTCACATAAAAAATAGCGACTTTGTATGTAAGCAGTGTTCAAATATGAGAATATAGCCTGTTATTTTCTAAGTGCAACTGTTACTCACCTTGGAGAACTGCAGTATCCGTCCACAAGATGAAACATCCGAGTGTTCCATATTCCCAGTAATTTAGGTGAGTGTTTATCGGTCGAAGTCTCGTTCGGTTCCAATGCAGTATAAAGAAGTTACCGTAGTTTAAACAAAAGAATAGCAACTTCGTATGTTGGTAGAGTTAAATGGGTAAGTGGGTTACCCATTTGTAACCCTTTTAAAAATAGGTCAACCCTTTTATGATCCATTTAATATTAAAATTATAAATGGGTTGACCCAAGAGGGTTGTAATTAGGATTAAATGGGTTGGATAAATGGATAGGGTCATATTTTGATAGGTCTACTTCAAGTTATCTAGCAGCTGAGACTTATATAACCACAAATTGTAAAAGAATAGGAACTTTTTTACTGAAGCGTAGGCATGGTTGTTACGGAGGTAAGTCGAGTCGAGTCGACAGAGGTCCAATTAATCGACTAGTGGACTAGTCGTAAACTAGTCGCAGACTATTCGATAAATAAATAGATGCATAGAATATTAGTAATGACTCTGGAGAGGCAACAGTAACACTGGAAGAGACTAGTCGACTTTGCTTTTTCCTGGCTTCGACTTTGCTTCTTTTGATCTACCCTTGGTTTCTTTTTCTTTTTTTCTTTTTTTGGACGAATAACTAGTCGGAGCAAGTCGTAAGCCCTAGTCGATGGACTAGTCGACGAATTTCGTTCCAGACGCTCAAAATACTTACCAATTGCGAGTCGAGCCTTCCAGTCGATGGCTCAATCTCGACTGGTCGAGCATTGTGATAAGAATGAGCTTAAGAAGGACGCAGCTATAGCTGAATATAATTAAGTATGTAAACTCTTATATTTTGAATCTAATAGTATTATCACTTTTGTCCTAACAAATTATTCCCAAATCATGCCTTCATCCTTCATTTTACTCCATTAATTCTGCGCTTAGTTTATTATCGTCTTCTGTTCAATCTTTTTTCTTAGTCATAATAATCATTGTATGCATGAATTGCACGTCTTTTTTCCATTCATAAAAAGAAAAGTTGCCTTCTAACAAGTTAAATTAAATAGTGCAGTGTTCGAGATTGTCACATAGCTTACCAAATGGCATTTAAAAAATAAATGGGATAAATGAATCATGGTGATGTTGAATATTCAAACACATTGAGGTTCTCTCGAGGTAAACCGAAGAATGAGTTTGTGAAATCGTATCATTATAGTTTCATACAAATTTACAAAATATCCAAATGAACAAAAAATAAGTCAGATAATCTCCATTCATGCTTTCATTTTAAGCTTCTGAATATTACCTAAAATTATTTTATCATAAGCTTATGGATTTTCGTATAAAACGAATAAAATGTAAGTCTCGCAGTATGTTTTTCCCATTTACGATTTACACAGAAACCAAATTGATGAATGAAAAATATAGGAATGAGTTATATATGTGCATTTGCTCATATTATTTCATAATAAAAAGAAATTAGCTCACTTATTTGTGTGAAGCATTATCTATGCAAGTATGCACATGACCATTATTTAATGGTAGGAGGATTTGCTCTCAATTTTTTTCGCTATGTCCAACGAAAGTGTCTAATATACTCGTAATTGTAGATGAAACTAACGGTTTTGGTGGTTATACAGGTAAAAAATGTAATTTTATTCATGATTATAAATGAAACTTTTCTAGAATAATTATTTAGCATGCCATCAATATTAATCAAAACCCATAATTCATCCGAACACTCTTGAAAAATAAAGAAATCCACATCTACTTAGAGATTTGTAAAGGAAAAAAAATATATAATAGTCAAAAACTTATCCTCCATTAAATTCCACCAAAAGCACTAGAACACCGTTAAAACTTGATATTACTTCAAATTTCAAAAAAAAAAAAAAAAAAAAACTAACGTCAAATAATCAACTTTCGCTATCCTGCATGTTTAGAGACCAATTTGTTTGTTTATAATCATGTATGTTTTCAAATATATTGGGGGTTTCGCGCCCGAAGGGGGAGAGGGGTGCTGTATATACATCATACGCGCGCACACAAACACATAATTTTAAAAACAATGCAATAGGAGAAAGATGAAGGATAAATCAGAAAAATAATATGAGGAAGGCAATTTTAGATAACATGTTACTGATGATTTGCATGCCACTATAAAATATGATTCGTTTTTTAACACAAGGTTGTCGCATATGCAAGGATTCGAGTCCAGTTTCTCTAGCAGAATCTTAAGCCAGGTAGCTTGCCACATTCTAAGCAATTTTGTGCACTTCATCGTATATTATTTTAGTTGACTACGCTCATCATGTTCTGTAGTCATAATCTCATATACAAATGCATCCTATAGTTTATATTATAAATTGTCGGGGTTTCTTTTCCACTCCATTTCGTTTTGCTACAGTTTTAAGAACTGATTCCACTTTTTGGACAATAGAGTCTAGATGCATATTAATTTCTTTGAAACAATAACATCATATACTTGTTTCTTCCAAAAAAAAATTTATAATAATGTTCAATAGCGTATAACTAAGCATCAACAGTCATGTTATCTTTTCTCAAAATACGACTGTCGTGTTTTCTTTTCTCAAACAATACCAGATAATTCGCCATGATTTTTGAAAGGATCAAACGATAGCATATTTTCTAACGAGGTCTTGTACATTCTAAGGATAGTAACCATAATTTTTGGATGGATCAAACAATAGCATATTTTCTAATGAGGTCCTGTACATTGCAAGGACAGAACTTTGCCATGATTTTTGAAAGTGTTTTCAATATTGTGTATTTTAATTCATGCAAATTGTGTTTTGAAAACCCAACTAATGGGCTTTAGTTTTCATCAAATAGAAAATATGTATTCAGATAACCTTCGACGGAGAAGAACGAACATTATAAATGTGAAGCATGCCTCCATTCTCCATTGATCAACTCGCTATGATGATCAAATTACCAAGCCCATATTCAGTCTCTTCCTTTAAATGTCGTTTTTCACGTCATGGCACAGAGTGACATCATTATTGCTAAACCCAATCACTGTTCCAGAGAACCAGGCTCGACAAAATCCTTCACCATCATCGCCAACTTAAACATGATCTATTTTAAACTCCAACTTTATTTTTCTCTGCAGAAAACAGAAGTGTGACTGCAGTAAGCAACTAACTACATTCATTATATAAAAAAAACACTGATGTCAAAATCAAGTGGCGTCAAGTGGGCAATGACATCACAATTTAGAACACCTTCAGCAAGAACGAGAAAAAAGAAAAAAAATGAAATGAAAAGTAAACTACAAACGGTACTAAAGGACATCGTTTTATATCAAAACATTAATCATGTGTAGTCCTCAAAAGAGAAAGTAAAATTTGGATCTTCACATGCATGTGTTGAATGTTGAGCTGTAGGTATTGATTACCACCTTAATAACGTTCAGGGTTTAGTAGGATGGGTAAATTCTGTTCACAAATAGCAAAACAAATTTCATGAAGAAATAATAATTGAGACCGTAAGTATAATAACCAAATTGAATATCCAGCAATAGGCCCATGTTTTACTACCCATGGACATATTTTCATTAAAATTCATTAAAAAAATTGCTACTTCGAAAATAAAAAATTAATTTCATGCCTAATAGACAAAGTTCTACATACAATATTACTACTAAAAAAATTACAAGCCTAGGAGAAATGGTTTTCTATCAAGCAAAGGCCCAGTTTGGGTAATGCGGAAATATTTTCTTCTAGCTCCATATTAACATACCGCACTTGTGGTCGAACAGTTACGGTAAAACTACTTGTCTATTTCATAGTACAAAACTGTTGGACACAACATCATAGCATTTGTAGTCAAAATGGTTAAGGTAATTGTTCTTAAATAATAAAAGTAGAGCTCCTGAGCATAATTCCAAAAAAAGGGTTAAACTCCTATCAGGTCTAGTTCTACAGCATCAACACAAATACATTGTAAATATTAAAAAAGAAAAAGATAAAAAGAGAGTTTTAAAAGATGAAAGTCACATAAACATAGCATCCGAGCGTTTGTAGTCCAACGGTTAGGATAATTGCCTTCCAAACAATAGATCCGGGTTCGACTCCCGGTAGATGCAAGCTTCAAGTTTGCAATTCTTCAAGTTTCACCAAACAATGATTTTGTATATAAATTTTCTTTTTCCACTCCATGATCTCACACTTGGTCAATGATTACAATAATGGTTTTCCAAACAATAAACTATATGACTAGACCTTGTTAACAGATTCATATTTATTTAGTATTTAATTATTAAAACATGTTTAAAATATTTAATATTAATAAAATTGTTTATTTATGGTAATTGACTTCCAACCATTCAATGATTGCTGTGGATGCATCTATTCTTTAGCCTCGTTGCATCACCAGTAATAGGCAAAATTCATTAAGCATGTTCGTAAAATGGTTACAATAATGGTTTTCCAAACAATAAACTATATGACTAGACATTGTTAACAGGTTCATATTTATTTAGTATTTAGTTATTAAAAGCTGTTTAAAATATTTAATATTAATAAAATTGTTTATTTATGGTAATTGACTTCCAACCATTCAATGATTGTTGTGGATGCATCTATTCTTTAACCTCCTTGCATCACCGGTAATAGGCAAAATTCATTAAGCATGTTTGTAAAATGGCACAAAATTCATTAAATTTGGGTTCTTAAAAGAGCATAAATGAAATCTATTATCTGAAATGATGCTATTTGATCAAAATAAATCTCTCATCAAAAGAAAAAAGAGGCATCATTCATCCTAACTCCATCAAAACTTGTCAAAACCCAGGTCTACTGAAAATAAATATATCATTCTAAAAAGTATACTGAAAGATACTCAAAATCCTAATTTCCTTTAATTTTCCCAACAAAAAAAAAACAGCTTATGTCGAAGATTCATTTTGTCTTCATTGTTCGTGATTAATGCTTGGTTCGTGTATTTGTAATCAAAAAGTGAGTGTTATATATTTATTGACTATCTGAATTCTGAAATGATGTTATTTGATCAAAATAAATCTCTCATCAAAAGAAAAAAGAGGCATCATTCATCCTAACTCCATCAACACTTGTCAAAACCCAGGTCTACATTCAAATTTTGCAAAATTTCCAAAAAGAAGAAATTTGGAAAATGAATATATCATTGTAAAAACTATACTGAAACGTACTCAAAATCCTAATTTCCTTTAATTTTTCCAAAAAAAAAATACAGCTTACGTCGAAGATTCATTTTGTCTTTATCGTCCGTGATTAATGCTTGGTTCGTGTATTTGTAATCAAAAGTGTCATACATCCAGTTTCAAATTTGATCATGATTCAAACGTAAGTGAAAAAGAAGTGGAAAATAGGGAGAGAATCTAAGTAGGAGGAAAAAAGACGTCGAATGAACTAGAAACATATAAGAAAAACACTGGTTTATGAAAAAGGGATAATCATTATCTGACGACAAGTTTTCGTGATTAATGCTTGGTTCTAGTATTTGTAATCAAAAGTGCATACATCCAGTTTCAAATTTGATCATGATTTATGTACTTCAAATATAAGTGAAAAAGAAATGCTAGAGAATCTAAGTAGGACGAAAAAAGACGTCGAATGTACTAGAAACATATAAGAAAAACATTGGTTTATGAAAAAGGGATAATCATTATCTGACGACGAGTTTATAAAATATGATTTGATAACAACTAAAGATTTTGGTAAGACCACAATATGTATCCAATTGAAAGCGGAAATATTACTAATGTTAAGAATCCCGATACTCTACCCATATAACATCTTATGTGTTGCGATTTCTTAAGCATGAGAACATGGCTCCATCTAGGAAGTTTAACTCAACTTTTATTTACCACACTTCAAGTTTGCAATTCTTCAAGTTTCACCAAACAATGATTTTGTATATAAATTTTCTTTTTCCACTCCATGATCTCACACTTGGTCAATGATTACAATAATGGTTTTCCAAACAATAAATTATATGACTAGACCTTGTTAACAGGTTCATATTTATTTAGTATTTAATTATTAAAACATGTTTAAAATATTTAATATTAATAAAATTGTTTATTTATGGTAATTGACTTCCAACCATTCAATGATTGTTGTGGATGCATCTATTCTTTAGCCTCGTTGCATCACCAGTAATAGGCAAAATTCATTAAGCATGTTCGTAAAATGGTTACAACAATGGTTTTCCAAACAATAAACTATATGACTAGACCTTGTTAACAGGTTCATATTTATTTAGTATTTAGTTATTAAAAGCTGTTTAAAATATTTAATATTAATAAAATTGTTTATTTATGGTAATTGACTTCCAACCATTCAATGATTGTTGTGGATGCATCTATTCTTTAGCCTCCTTGCATCACCAGTAATAGGCAAAATTCATTAAGCATGTTTGTAAAATGGCACAAAATTCATTAAATTTGGGTTCCTAAAAGAGCATAAATGAAATCTATTATCTGAAATGATGCTATTTGATCAAAATAAATCTCTCATCAAAAGAAAAAAGAGGCATCATTCATCCTAACTCCATCAAAACTTGTCAAAACCCAGGTCTACTGAAAATAAATATATCATTCTAAAAAGTATACTGAAAGATACTCAAAATCCTAATTTCCTTTAATTTACCCAACAAAAAAAAACAGCTTATGTCGAAGATTCATTTTGTCTTCATTGTTCGTGATTAATGCTTGGTTCGTGTATTTGTAATCAAAAAGTGAGTGTTATATATTTATTGACTATTTGAATTCTGAAATGATGCTATTTGATCAAAATAAATCTCTCATCAAAAGAAAAAAGAGGCATCATTCATCCTAACTCCATCAACACTTGTCAAAACCCAGGTCTACTTTCAAATTTTGCAAAATTTCCAAAAAGAAGAAATTTGGAAAATGAATATATCATTGTAAAAATTATACTGAAACGTACTCAAAATCCTAATTTCCTTTAATTTTTCCAAAAAAAATACAGCTTACGTCGAAGATTCATTTTGTCTTCATTGTTCATGATTAATGCTTAGTTCATGTATTTGTAATCAAAAGTGTCATACATCCAGTTTCAAATTTGATCATGATTCAAACATAAGTGAAAAAGAAGTGGAAAATAGGGAGAGAATCTAAGTAGGTGGAAAAAAGACGTCGAATAAACTAGAAACATATAAGAAAAACACTGGTTTATGAAAAAGGGATAATCATTATCTGACGACAAGTTTTCGTGATTAATGCTTGGTTCTAGTATTTGTAATCAAAAGTGCATACATCCAGTTTCAAATTTGATCATGATTTATGTACTTCAAATATAAGTGAAAAAGAAATGCTAGAGAATCTAAGTAGGACGAAAAAAGACGTCGAATGAACTAGAAACATATAAGAAAAACACTGGTTTATGAAAAAGGGATAATCATTATCTGACGACGAGTTTATAAAATATGATTTGATAACAACTAAAGATTTTGGTAAGACCACAATATGTATCCAATTGAAAGCGGAAATATTACTAATGTTAAGAATCCCGATACTCTACACATATAACATCTTATGTGTTGCGATTTTTTAAGCATGAGAACATGGCTCCATCTAGGAAGTTTAACTCAACTTTTATTTACCACACTTCTAGATGGCGATTAGTTATGTGTTTTCAAGGAATCGTCGCTATCTATATCATCAATGATTGTAGACAAAGCTGATTGTTTTGGTAGTTATACAAGTAAAAATTGAAATTTATTAATGATTTTAAATGAAATCTTTCTAGAATATTTATTTAAAGTGCCTTCAATATTAATCGAAACCCATCATACAACCAAATACTCTCGGAAAGTAGAGAAATCCACATCAACCTAGAGATATATAAAGTAAAAAAACATGGTAATCAAAACTTATCCTCCCATAAATTCCACCAAAAGCATCAAAACATCCTTAAAACTTGATACTACTTCAAATTTTCAAAAATTATTAATTGATGTCAAATAATGAATTTTCAACGTCCATATTTAAAGAATTAAAGTTCAATTTGTTTGCTTGTAATGGAATTGATAATAATATACGATTATGTTTTTAAATACGGGGTATGTACGTACACACTATACGCACACACACAATTTAAAAAAACAATGCAATGAGAGGAAGATGAAAGATAAATTAGAAAAAATCAAAGGAGGGGGCATCCATATTGATAAAGCGATGATGATGTTTGGTCACGCCATTAGAAAATATGATTTGTTTTTTTAAAAATGATCGTCACAAATGCAAGGGTTCAAACCCACATCTTAAGCCAAATAGCTTGCCACATTCTAAGCAATCGTGTGCACTTCATCATAATATTATTTAGTTGACTACCATTCATCGTGTTATCTCTTTTGAAACAGTGAAATATGGCTCAAAAGACTGAGGGATTTTTTTCCCACTCCAATTCAATTTACTGCGGTTATAAGAATTGATTATATATTTGGAAGGTAGAGGGTCTAGATGCATATTAAATTAAAATTCTTTGAAACAATGACATCAGATAGTTTTGTCCACCAAAAAAGTTACAATAATGCTCAACAACATACACTAAGCATCAACGATCATGTTATCCTTTTTCAGAATATGATTGTCATATTCCCATTCCTCAAACTATACCAAATAATTTTGCAATGATATGAAACGATCAAACAATAGCATATTTTCTAATGAAATCTTGTATATCGTAAGGATAGTAACTTTGCCATGATTTTTGAAAATATCTTCAACATTGTGTGTTCTAATTCATACAAATTCGGTTTCAAAAACCCAACTAGTGACCTTAGTTTTTGTCAAAGGGAAGATGCATATTCAAATAAGCTTTGGCGGAGAAGAACGAATATTATACCTGGGAAGCACGACTCCATTCTCCATTGATCCACTCATGATAATGTCTCAAATCACCATGCCCATATTCAGTCTCTTCCTCCCATGGTTGAAGGAAACCAAGTACTTTGAACCATTTAGATTGAAATCTATCCTACTCACCTGGCATCATTACAGAATGCATCTTCTTCTTCGAGCAAGTTAAAGTTGACTGCCCCAGACTTAGCATGACACAGCCTTATGTGAAATACATCAATAGTTTCATCAAAAAAAATCCATATCATTGTCCTTTTTTTTTAAGGTCATGGTACCGAGTGGAATCGTTATTGCTAAACCCAAAGACTGTTCCAGAGAATCAGGCTCCACAAAAATCCTTCATCATCATTGACAACTTCCACATGATCTATTTTAAACTCACATTATTTCTATCTGGAGAAAAAAGAAGTTTGACTGTGGTAAGCAGCTAACCAAATTCATCATATAAATAAACACTGATGTCGAAATCAAGTGGCATCAAGCGTGCAATGACATCACAATTTAGAGCACCTTCAGCAAGAAGGAGAAAAAAGAAATTGAAAAGTAAACTACAAATGAAACTCAAGGAGAACACTGTTTTATATCAAACATCTCACATGTTGCAGTTTTTAAGCATAAAAATATGATTCCAACCAGGAATTTTAATTTAGCTTTTATTTACGCACTTCTAGATGATGATTAGTTATGTGTTTTCATTGTAGACAAAGCTGATTGTTTTGGTGGTTAATACAAGTAAAAAACTGTAATTTATCAATCTAAATGAAATTTTTCCACAATATTTATTTGATGTGCCATCGATATTGATCAAAAGTCAGAACCCATCATTCATCCGAACACTCCTGAAAATTAGAGAAGTTCACATCTACCTAGAGATTTGTAAAGGAAAAAACATAATAATCAAAACTTACCATCCCACAAATCCCACCAAAAGCATCGAAACACACTTAAATATTACAACTAACGTCATAATCAACTTTCGATGCCCTTTATATTTAGAGTTCAATTATAATCGAAATTGATAAGAATATACAATTATGTTTTTAAATATGTGGGATGTGTATTTATACCATAATTTTAAATCTCGCTCATCTCGCCCGAGATAGAAATCCGAGACTGACAGTATTTTTAGTTAGAAGTGTTTTAAATCTCCCCCATTTTAGCCGAGATATGAAATCAAGATTTTCATCAGAATCCGAGATTTGAAACCTTGGTTTATACACTATATGCACACACAAACAATTTAAAAAACAATGCAATAGGAGAAAGATGAAGGATAAATTAGAAAAATAAGAGGGGGCATCAATTTTGGTAAGAAGTGCTAATGATGATTTTGTCATGCCATTAGAAAATACGATTCGTTTTTTAAACCATGGTGTTGTCACATATGAAAGAATTCAAACCCAATTTCCCTAGCAGAATCTTAAGTCGGATAGCTTTCCACATTCTAAGCAATTGTGTGCACTTCATCGTAATATTATTTTAGTTGACTATGTGCATCGTGTTATGTACTCATAATCTCATATACAAATGCATCCTACAATTTATACCATAAATTATCAGGATAAATCTTTTTTGAAACAGTGAAATAAGGTTCAATTCAAGACAGGGGATTTCTTTTCCACTCCATTACGGTTACTACGGTTTTAAGAATAGATTCTGTTTTTGGAAGGGTCTAGATGCGTATAAATTCAAAATTCTTCGAACCGATAACATCAGATAGTTGCTTCCTTCAAAAAATTTACAACAATGTTCAATAGCATATAACTAAGCATCAACAATCAAGTTATCTTTTCTCAAAATATGATTGTCATGTTCTATTTGCTCAAACTACACCAAATAGCTTTGCGAGGATTTTTGAAAGGATCAAACTATAGCAAATTTTATAACGATGTGTTGTACATTGCAAGGACGGTAACTTTCCCATGATTCTGAAGCTATCTTTTGTATTATGTGTTCTAATTCATGCAAATTGTGTTTTAGAAACCCAACTAGTGGCCTTTACTTTTAGCCAAAAAGAATATGTAAATTCATATTACCATCGACGGAGAAGAACGAACATTATACGTGGGAAGCACGCCTCCGTTCTCCATTGATCCACCCATGATGATGTCTCAAATCACCAAGCCCATATTCGGTCTCTTCCTTCCATGAGTATAAATAAACCAAGTATTTTGAACCATCTAGAACCTTTTTCTCTTTCTCCCTAGGCATCATTATAGAAATGCATCATCTTCTTCTTCTTCAAGTAATTTAAAGTTGACTGCCAGAGACTTAGGAGGGCACGGACTTAGGATGACGCAGCCTTATGTGATACATCAACAGTTTCAGCAAAAAAATCCGTATCATTGTTGTTTTTCAAGTCATGGTACTTTACAGTGATATCATTATTGCTAAACCCGATAATTGTTCCAGAGAACCAGGCTCCACATGATCTATTTTAAACTCCAAATTTAATTTTCTCTGGAGAAAAAAGAAGTGTGATTACAGTAAGCAACTAACCAAATTCATTATAAATAAAAACACTAATGTCAAAATCAAGTAGCATCAAGTGTGCAATATGTAACATCCCAAAATTTTGCGATAAATTTTATTATTTAATTCAATATGTTTTTGATATTATATGGATTTTAAATAATATTTAATGATTTAAATTGTGAAATTCTATGTTGAAAACATAATTGAATTGTTTAAAATAATGAAATTCAACCTATTATTGCGATAATAACTTGCATTGATCGCAAATAAATTTAGGATTTATTTATTTCGATAAAGGTTGAAAGTGGGAATTAATATTAATGTATTTAATGAAATTGATTGGTGTGATTAATAGTTGAAATAGAACTTGAATTATAATTAATGAAAAATTGAATTAACAATTAACGATAGTTGATTTATAAGTTATATTAATTTATTTGTATTGATTTGAATAGAGTTTATAAATCTTTGAATTTAATTTAAAAGGTGAATAAACGGAAATTAAAATGCGTATAGATTTTTGTAATAATTAACTTTGAATTTTATATGTGAATTCGTTTTAAACTATGGTAACTTTTTGAGTAATCAAAACGATAAAATTTGCTACTTATGAAAGTTGAATAAAAAGGAATGTTAATTAATTTAATAGAATTAATGTTCAATAGAAATTGGTAAATAATAATTGAATTTAAGGTTTTAATGTATGTAAATTGATGGAATTAAATAATGGTTATAAATGGAATGAACATTTAGTTTGGATTCAATTACAATAATAGCAAAGAAGAATTTGTTGATCAAAATTACTCTCACTATTTGTTGTAGATATAATAATCACTGTCAACGTAACTTGAATTCCATTAATCAGTGATGGAAATCATATGTGTCAAACTGATTGGTTAAAAGCGTAATTTTCAAAATAACGGTTACTGAACAATCAAATTTCGAAGCTTAATATAAAGTATTTAAGGTTCCATTTGGATATAAATAAAATTAATGAACTTTAAAAATAAAATAAAAAAATGAATATATAGAAATTGAAATAAATAGTATATGCATGTGTGAATAAATGCTACTTATGTCCATATGACATTTTATGGTTTTATCGAATCATAGTATAAGCATTCATTAGAAATTTAATTATATCCAATGGTTTTGGTGTTAAAGAAATGGCATATTTTAGGTAACATGTAATTAATGATGGACAAAGAAAATATTGCAAATCCAAAATATAGAAAGAATTAAATTTAGAAATTAATCATCTTATGTTTATTGATTTCTTATATTTCATTATTTTCTCATATGACAACAAATGAAACAATTAGCCGCACCCTATATTTCTTTCAGAAAATGTCAATGGTCGCTCCTCTTATATATCCTATGAGAAAACATTAGATCTCCTAAAATACTGCACAAAAAAAATTCTTGTTTTATTCTAGCGTACTCGTATCTTAATTATCTTCGATCTCATACCTAAATTTAGAGGTGTGATGGAATTTGAGTGGTGTCGACAACTGCTAAAGTGAAGGATAAGAAGCTAGGATTGAGATTCTTGATTTATATAGGGATCGATGCATGAGTTGAACATCGTATTCGAGTTTGTGACATGGAATAGCATCTTGTGTGCAAATTTGGGTGGATTTCACGACAAAAATTGTCGCAACCTACATGGTGCATGCGTGAGGAAGCTGGTGGATGCAATTTTATGGGTGGAGCGAGCTTGAAGTTATTGTGATGGAGAGGAAGTGTGCGCGAAGAAAAATTTGTTGGATCTATCCATTCGAGTTTTCGTTGAGAAACAAGAAAGAGATTGAGGAGAGAAGTTATGTATATTAGTGGGTTTAATTTTTCTTGTGAGTGTATTGTACAGGAATAGATGGGTGAAGGGGGGAAGAAGGTGCTGACATGGCAAGCTTCTCATATTTTAGTCCATTTTTCGTTTTTTTATTTTATTTTATTTAAAACTCTAATCGCTAGAACTTATATAACTTTTGCATACGACTTCAGAATGACACGCGGTTTGTTGCATTTGAATCGTATCAACGAGCTCTTCGAGATGGCGTTGGTTTGGATTGATTCTAAGACTGAAAATTTTTGGGCTAAAAATTGGATTTCAATCGCATATAGAACCAAGGTGAGTGATTTAACCCACTCACGCTTAACTAAAGTATTCTAATATTAGTTAAAATAATATTATGTCATGATATGATTGTTTGGATTGATGTTTGACAGTTTAATTTTGCATATTATGTTTATTTGCATTGATAGTGTAGTTAATTTTGACTGTTAAATTTATGTTTTCAGTTAAGTTAAAAATTTGACATTTAATTACTGTTTAAAACCTGACACCTGATAATTTGTACATTTATGTGATATTGAACTGTTTGTATGTATTGATGTGACGAATGGCTTGAATTTGATATGTTGACATATTGATGTTAATTATGTAAATTTGCCTGTTATTCATATTTATTTGTATATGACCGTTGTTGTGCCGATTAATCCCAATCATTACCCTAGATGTTACGGGCATCGAATAAACCCGGGGTTAATCATTAAAATGAATTAAGAACGTAGGTTGAAATGATAAATACCTATGACCCTAATTTGGATTGAAATGATATATATCCTTTCCCAAATACTAAAATTAAAAATTTAAGTATTACTTGGCCATAGGATAGAAAATTATATACGGACACCGGTTGGTTAAATAAAATTTGTTTTAACCATGAATTTTGAAATATTGTTTTAAAGACCATATAAGCGATGTTTTATAATTTATTTCCTTTGAACTTGAACCTCGAATTTTGAAATATATATATAAGAAAAGGAAATAAATTTGTATTGTAACTGAAGCTAAATAAATAGTGAAATATAATATAAATCGAATTGATTGAAATTGAATAGTTTCACCCACCTTTGAATTTTATTATGAATCAACATTGATTTGAATTACATATGAATTGTGAACTCGATATTTGACATAAATTGAAATCATTGAAAATGAGAATCTAATTTGGAACGTAACTATTTGAATTAATTTGATCAAAGTGAAATGAATGTAAATTAGAAGTTTAATCGATGGAATTATAAAAATTTGAGTTGATTGAATTGAAGATTGAAATATGACTTCAAGTTTAATTGAAAATGTTAGAGAACGATTCTAATTCCAAATATAGTATTTCAAAACCATTCTTTATAAACTATTTTAATAATAATTATATTTTCTGTATAAACTATTTTACTTTATTACTATTTTATTTTATAATTATTTTAAATAAATCATTTTATAATTAACTATTTATTTTATAAATTATTCTAATATTTTAACTATAGATTTTACTAAATTTGATAATTCTGTTTTAATTACAAACTATTTATTTTTCAACTATTTCAAATTATATATCTAAACTATTTCATATATATTTTTACTATCTTAATATTCAAATTATTTTAAAAGTTGGAATTGTCCAAGATTTAAGTTTGGTTTTTAAAGGAGATATCATTATGAAACATTATATTTTGACTATTGAAATGATTTTAGAAAATATGATATTTTTGATATGAAGTACGAACCCCCTTTGAAATGTAAAAGAACTGACCGGTGTGAAAAATGTAAACATTTGGTTGTTAAAGAGACTGGGATCGGATATTGTCATACTCTCTGCCAATACCGAAAACCACTTTAACAACTTTGTACGTGGTGGAGTTCCAGAAATGGTGTTGGATGGATTTGGAGGCGATTACTGGATTTGAAGAAAGAGAACGATGATGGATAACCTTGACCTTCGGGTCATAATTAAAATGACTAAAACAGGAGCCATACCCAGGTTAATTGAGTTAGCTACTCTGAGCAGGCATACTTCTTCGATACCATATATATACTTTGTGATTGATTAGCGCCTTTGATTTGATTTTGGGGTATGTTTGGGGTGGGCGGTAGTTGCGGCTATGCGTTACCACCGGCCTGGGTCAGCAATCCTGTAGAATCACTACTGATGGGTATTGCCTCGATGCCTTGTCATATTTATCCTGATCGAGCCCCCTACGATTTTGATTTAACGTTGTCGTATCACGGCGCATCTCTATCCGCCGACGTACCGGTGTGTTATATGCAAACTGTACGGCAACGGTATAAACGGTGTAAGGGTAATAATGGTAATCCCGCTTACATTATTTTATTATGTTATATTTAACCATAGACATTATTATAATAGCGTATTATATTATATAGTATTAGTTTGACGGATCCTTAGGAGATGGAAATTCCCGTAACATCTCTTAAGTTATTGCATTCATATTATTACATGAAATTTGATTTAACTAATATGAGAATGATTTAGTTCTGATCCGAGTGTTTGTTGTGTTTCTTTTTATGCAATACGCTCGGGTCAGAACGAGTTGCAGTTAGCGAAGATTTCTTACTTTGAAGATACAAGATGAAGATGGAATTCAACAGACGTACTATAATTATTATTCCGCTGCAAATGCATCGGTATGTTGTATGTTAATTTACTCTGATAATTGTTGTAAATGAAATAAAATGTATTGTTTTAACAGCTTTATAAAATGTTATTTATTTATTATATTTAGTCCTTCCGCTGCGAGATTCTGTATTTGTTCTTCTTCTTCTCTTCTTTTTTCTTATATAAATCCCAATAACTATCCTTATTTTTGATTTGTTCATGTCGACATTGAGGATCATTGTCGATTTGAACGGTCAAAAATATCGGGATGTTACATTTGGTATCAGAGCTGGTTAGAGAATGTGATAGGGGGTTCTCGCTTGGCTGTTTGGTGGCGAGCAGGAGACTCTTACCCCTACACATCCCAATGGGAAGATTGGGTTGGTTGTTGCAGTCGAGAGGCTGGCCGTAAAATCAGTTCTGAGGTATCACTGTATGTCACGGTGGGAGGTTAGCCCACTGCCTGATGGATCTTCCCATGCATGTGCTGTGTTGAGCTATAGGTATTGATTGCGACTTTTATAACTTCAGGATTTAGTAGGATGGGTAAATCTTGTCCACAAATAGCAAAACAAATTTTTCACAAAATAACAATAATTGAGACTGCAAGTATAGCAGTCAAATTGAATATCCAGCAAAAGGCCCATGTTTTACTACCCACGGACATATTTTCATTAGCATCCATCAAAAAAATTGCTCCTTTGAAATTAAAGGATTAATTACATACCCAATAGAAAAAGTTATACATACAAAATTAAAACTTCAAGAGGAAACAAAAACGAAGACGAATATTATATGCCTAATGCAAATAGTTTTCTTTCAAGCGGAGACCCAATTTGCATTGTGTGGAAATATTTTCTTCCACCTCTAAATTAACATACTGCACTTGTGGTCGAACCATTAAGGTAAAGCTACTTGTCTATAACAAAACCGTTGGACTCAACATCATAGCATTTGTGGTAAAACGTTTAGGATAGTTGTTTTTTAATAAATAAAAGTTGAGCTACTGAGCATAATTCAAAAATAATAATAAGAAGTTGGATTCCTACCAGGTCAATAATACTCCAGCATCAACATAAATACATTGTAAATTTAAAAAATGAGTTTTAATGGATGAAAGTCATACAAATGTAGCATCCAAGTGTTTGTAGTCCAACGGTTAGGATAATTGCCTTCCAAGCAATAGATCCGGGTTCGACTCCCGGCAGACGCAACTTTGTCCAACGGTTAGGAACATTTTATTGAACAGCTGGATGCACTCTCCAGGTAAGCTGTACACTATGTAATATGTTTTATTGAACAGTTTTCTTCCAGAAATGATTTTGCCTTTGAATTTCATAGATAGATTTTCTTCTTCCACACAATGATTTCAAACTTGGTCAACAGTTACAACAATGGTCTTCCAAACAATAAACTATATGACTAGACCTTGTAAAAAGTTTTTTTTTAAATAAAAAAATTCAACTTCACATTTTTTTCACCGCACTTTTAAGCAGTTACTGTTTCAAACAGTCATGAATTTACAAAGCATCATAGAATTTGTAATGCAGCGGTTATGTTAACCCATTTTCAGTGTACCAAGTTGAACATCAGTGGTATACTAAGTTAAACATCAGTGGAACACATTTCTTTCCAACTTTAGTTACTACGCTTTCGAAGAACAAATAGATAAATATTTCCCAAAATAGTAGATTATAAACAAATACCCAACTATACGTACGAGAACTTTTTCCAAGCAACATTGATGTGCATGTGATAGCCTTAGAAACATAGTTGTTAAGGCGTACGCCTAAGGCTCAGCCTTTGCGCCTCGCTGGCCTTCGAGGCGCCTCGGCTAACTGAGGCGCAAATAAAGCGCGTCTTTGGCGCTTTTTCTCGAGGCGTTGAGGCTCAAATAAGCGCACCTCGAGAAATAATTGATTTTATGCCAAGCCCACTTTCGTTTGGACTCGATCCAACTCTCAGCTCTCAAATTCGAGAAATAATTGATTTTATGCCAAGCCCACTGTTTTTCATTTAAATTATTTAGTTTAAAGGTTTAAACTTTAATCTAAACTTCTTAGTTAATTTACTGAGTTATGTTTTAAATTTAAAATTAAAATTTAGATATGTTTTAAACTTTATTGAATTATGTTTTAATTTTGAAGCTTAAAGAGTTATGATTTAACTTTTAAATAGTTAAACTTATTGAGTTTGTAATCGTTTTAGTTCCGAAATTGCATTTGTGACTTCGTATCTACTAATCTATGTTTTTTAATCACTAAATTTATTATGTTTAGTAGCATTTTGTAGTACAGATTTTTTTTTTTAGCAAAAAAGCTCACACTTGTATAAAAGTGTCACAAAAAAGCCCAAGGCTCAAGCCTTGTGCCTTAACTACTATGCTTAAAAATGACTCACATGTGCATCATCTTTCCAACTTCACGACTAAAATGGCATACTCGTTCATGAATTACACTCGAGCATTTCTAATCCAGTCATTATAATAATTGACTTCCAACCAATTATAATGATTGTTTTGGATGAACCTTTTATTTAACCTCGTTTTTTTTATTGGACCTCAAAATAATGACTACTAGACTGACAGAATTAATAATCCTACTACCCGGCCAGAAATTGAACATCACCAGTTATAGGCAAAATTCATTAAGCACGTCTGTAAAATGGCACAAAGTTTGATAATTTTGGGTTCGTAAAAGAGCAAAAATGAAATCTATTGATGGTCTGAAATGATGTTATTCCCAAATTACTTTATTTGCAACTGGATACTAATGATCAAAATCCATCTCTCATCTAAAGAAAAAGAAAATTGCATCACTCACCCCAATTCCATCAAGAATTATCAAAACCTCAAATTTTGCAAAATTCCAAAAAAAAACTAAAAAACTAAAAAGAAAATCAAAATCCTAAGTTGCTTATATTTTTTTAATAAAAAATTATAGCCTATGTCAAAGATTCATTGTTCGTGACTAGTGTTTGCTTTGAGCATTTGTAATCAAAAAGTGATTGTTATATCTAGTTTCAGATTTGATCAAGATCTATGTACTTACAAATTACAATATAACTGAAAAGGAAACGTTAAAGAATCTAAGAGGAAAAAAGACGTTGGATGAATTAGAAACATATAGGAAAAACATTGGTTTATAAAACAGAGATAATTATTTGAGTATGAGTGCATAAATTATGATTGGATTACAAATTTACAACCAAAGATTTTGGTAAGACCCATATCCAAATGTATCCAATTGGAAGCGTAAATATAAGTAACGTTAAGAATCCTGGTACTATCTATACATATAAAGTCTTACGTGTTCCGATACTTTAGGCATGAAAACATGATTCCATCCAGGAATTTCAACTTCTATTCACCGCACTTCTAAATGATGATTAGTTATGTGTTTTCCAAGAAGTCCTATCTATATGATCAATAATTATAGACAAAATTGATTGTTTTTGTAGTCATACAAGTAAAAAAGGGTAATTTATTACTGATTTTAAATGTAACTTTTCTAGAACATTTATTTAATGTACATCATTATTAACCAAAACTCATTATTCGCCCAAACACTCTTGAAAATTAGAGAAGTCCGTATCAACCTAGAGATTTGTAAAGGAAAAAAAAACATAACAATCAAAACTAAACCTCACATAAATTCCACCGAAAGCATCAAAACACCCTTAAAACTTGATACCACTTCAATTCTCCAAACATAACCACTGATGTCAAATAATTAACTTTTGATATCCTTTATTATTGAGTCCAATCAGTTAACTTATAATCACATTTGATAATTACATACAATAATGTTTTTAAATCTATCTATCTATATATATACACACACTCGCATGCACGCACACACAAACATAGGCACATGCAAATGCACACACGATTGCACACATGCGCAAACAATTAAAAAAACAACGCAAAAGAAGAATGATGGATAAATTAGAAAAATTAAAGGGGAAACATATAAAGTGCTAATGATGATTTGGTCATTCTATTAGAAAACATGATTTGATTTCGAAACATGATTAGCGTATATGTAAGAATTCAAATCCAATACCTCTAGCAACAACATCTTAAGCTTGATGGCTTACACCATTCTAGACAATTGTGCGTGCATTTTACCATAACTTTAATTTAGTTTACAACACATTCCACATGCTACGTAATTATAATCTCATATATGAATGCATCTTGGTATTTATGTCATAAATTGTCAGGATAAATCTCTTCTGAAACGGTGAAATATGGTTTAACTGAAGATGAGTGATTTCTTTTCCACTCCATTTTGATTTACTATGGTTTTAAGAATTGATTATACTTTTGAAAGATGGAGGGTCTAGATGCACATTAATTTAATAAATTGAAACAATAACTATAGACAGTTGTTTCCTCCAAAAAAATTACAATAATGTTCAATAGCATATAACCAAGCATCAACAATCATGTTATCTTTTATCAAAATATAATTGTCATCTTCTCTTTTCTCAAACTATACCAAATAACTTTGCCATGATTTTTGAAAGGATCAAACAATGGCATATTTTCTAAAAACGTGTTGTACAATGCAAGGACAATAACTTTGTCATAATTTTTGAAAAGAGGTAATTAGGGAGAATGACAAACTTTGGCAAAAAAAATTAGGTTGAAGGACATCAAGTTTAATTTTTAGACTGAAGGACAAACTTTGAAAAAAAAAGTAGACTGAAGAAAAATGTTAAATACAACTAGCATTATATTCAGTTTTTCCACTATACCGAAATGTTAGCTACATTAGCATTATATTCAATTTTACACTGTACAAAATGCTAGTTATATTTAACACTGTCCTTCAGTCTAATATTTTCCAAAGTTTATCATTCAACCTAAAAACAAACTTGATATGCTTCAACCTATATTTTTTCCAAAATTTATCCTTACGCCTATTTTTCACTTTTGAAAATATCAAAAATTGAAAATATATTTAATATTATGTGTTCTGATTCATGCAAATTGTGATTTACAAATCCAACTATTGGGCTTTAGTTTTAATCAATGTATATTCAGATAACCTTAGATGGAAAAGAATGAACATTATACTTAAGAAGCACGCTTCCTGTAATAACCCGGAAATTCTGGGCCAGTTTAAAATTTTTATTTTGGCAATTTCAGCGAATTTTGAATATTTAAAATAGATTATTTTAAATAGTATCGACGAAAATTTATTTTGAATATATATTTGGAACGTATATATTATATACGTCGTCGTTAGAATATAAATAATTATATATAATTATAAATAGAATTGAAAATGGCGCGGTAGTTCGATAATTCGATTTCAAACTTCAATTGAATGTACCGGGTGCAAAACAATCCGGATTTTAGTGAAACCAAAAACATAGGATCTAATTGATAATATCTTCCCAACGAATCCGAATAATCGAGATTTCATAGCGGGAATCAAAAGATATGTTCAGTTGAAAATTCTGAATAGTCGCTATGGAATTCAGGCCCTTAAAAATAGCCATTTTGCAAATGACCTCGGATTTCGACGAAACCAGTTTTGTTGGGTCCGTGATGCCAAGTTATTGCTAGATTCCAAATTTCATAATTTGCTGAATCAATATGTGAGCGTGGCAAAGGAAAACGCGTTTGACCAGTTTTAGTTGATTTTAACCGACTGGAAATTGGCCATTTTTCTAACGGTCTCAGAATTCGACGAAACTAGTTTTATTAGGACCGTATCGTCAATACAAAGCTAGAAATATTTTTCGGGAATCTTTCTAGTTAGTATGTGGCCCCGGTAATGTGAAATGTACGTTTGAAATTCAATATAATGATTTAAATGTAAATTGTGACGGAAACTGATTGTAATTATAGAATCGGCTTGCGATACATATCCCATGGTGTTCGGAATGGGGGTAAAACGCTACGGACGACAGGCGGTGGGCCTTGTTTTGAAGTCGAAAATAAAAGTTGCTTTTTGTGGAAAATTAAATAATAAAATAAAATAAAAAACCTTTTCTCCCCCTTATTTCCCTCTGCCCCCCCCCCCCCCCCCACGTTCAAATCGATGCAGTCAAAAAAAAAAAAAAAACGAAACCCCCCTTTTCGATCGATCCCGCCGCTCCACCGTACATCGCCCACCTTCACCGACGCCGCAACACCCCCAGGCGACCCCGCTCCACCCTCCTCTCCTCCACGACTTCCCCTTCTCGTTCCGCTCTCCTCTGATTGAAGCCCCAAATCGCCAATCCCCCACAAGCCCTAACCGCCACCGCTACCTGCCTCCACCCTGCGCTCAACCGTCGGACCCCCTTCCCCTTGCCACCACCGTCGAATGGCCTGCCTCCCCTCCACCTTTCCTCCCTTCGATGAAGACAACCGCCACATGCGCCCCAGCCTCGCCAGCACCTCCGACCACCTCAGGCAGTGAAACCACCCCCCGAATGGAAAAGTAAGTTTTATTATTTGTTTTAATTTTATTTATTTATTTCTTTTATATATGGTTATGCAAACCTGATTTTATTTTAAAATAAAAGGGTTAGGCCTTTAAAATGATAATAAAAAAAAGGATTAGCGAAATAAAAATATAATTTTTATTATATGGAAAGTATAAATGTAACGACCCGTATTTTCTGCCAATTTAATTGGATTATTTTAAATATTTTAATAATTTAAAATATTGGTTTGAGGTTGGATAATCGAATTTAACAATTATATTGTGAATATATTTAAAATAAATAATAAATATTATTTTAATTTCCAAAATATGGGAAATTGTCGAAATTGAAATATACTGTGATACGACAGTTTAAAGTGGTCGAATATTGTTTATGGGGAAATTTTAGTGATAATTCGTTTTGAAAACGACGACGAATATAAATAGTTTATAATTTAATTAAATAACGAGCTGCAGCGGCGCGGCAGTTCGCGTTTTGGCGTTTTGAACTTCAATTGGTCGTACCGGGTTCAAAATAAGTCGGATTTCCTCGAAACAAGAAACGGTGGGACCAGTTTGACAATATCTTCCCAACGGCAGAGGAAAATCCAGTTTTCGTCGTGTAGATTTTGTTTTATGTCCAAATCAAATTTTGGGAAAAGCAGCGTCAGAATTCCTTTTATATATATAGCGCTGCAGTTATATAAAATAATGGTTTTTAAATATTTTGAACATCGAATTGGCTTGGAATTCAACCCGGGATATTTTTCCTTGGTAATACATCAAATTCTGGTCGTGTATGGCCAACTGCAATATTTTAATAATATTATATTGAAGTACTTTAAAATTGGGTTATTTTATTCAAAATTGGCCAGTTCAAAAGGGACATTTTGCAAACGACCTCTGTTTTCGACGAAACAAATTTTGTTGGAACCGTAACAGTAAATTATTGCCAGATTTTCAAACGGCGCGTCAATCGGGGTTATTCTGTGAGCGTGGCAAAATAAAATGTAAAATAAATCGATCAAATTGAACGTGTACAAACGCTATTTGAGCATACGAGCACGGAATTCGACGAAACAAGATTCGTTAGGACTGTATCATCAAAATATACTATGCCGTCCAGTTGCGTCTCGAACGGGGTTCGTATGTGAGCGCAGCAGCGAATAAACGATGTTCGAAAATGCGATAGACACGAAATAAAATATCGTCAGTCACATCGTCGGAATTAAAATATATTTTTCCTAACTTTTTCCCCCTATATAAAGCCTCAAACCAGCAAAACCCTAGCCACCAAATCCATTTTCTTCAACACATTTTGCAGAAAGGTCCCTAGAACTAAAATAATTTATATCTCAAAATCCGGCAGTGTTTTGTGGTGGCGGCCAAAGGGAAAGTCGTAGATCGTGTCGAGGGGGAGGTACTGTCAAAAACTTGGGTTGATCGGAGGTCCGAGGTGGCCGGAATCCACGAAGAACAGCGAAGAACAGTCTTCGGTTGTGGCCAAAATTCGAGAGCTGTGGTTGATTTTAGAAGACAAGATCTTGGGGCTTTGGTAGAGGACAGAAAGGGCTTGGATTTGGCTGGCGCCTCGAGGTCTGAAATCGACCGTGGTGGTCGTGGCGGTTGGATGAACGGAGGTCAGGTTTTTGGGTTGATTTTCGAAGTCACCAATGGGAATTGCCGAATCCTGGCGTCGTGGGGGGGTGGTTGGCGTCGCGGTCATGGGGGGATTGGTGCTGGGTGGCGAGGTCGACGGTTTGGGGGTGGTCCGGTCAACCACGACAGGCTGTGGTGGCGGAAAAAGGGAGTTGAACGGAAAACGTCCAACATAGAAATCTGGCGACCTGGGGCATCTACGGAGTTGGGCGTCGCAGGCATAGGCGGCTCTCAGTGTCAGGGAGGCATGGCGGTGGTCAGTTGGAGCCCAGGCGGACTGAGGCGTCGCCGGCAAGGTGAAGTGGAAGTTGTACTTGGGTTGGATCGTGAAATGGAAGAAGGGATCGGGTTTTACAAATTAAAAAAGGGGAACGTGTTTGAGCAAACTGAGGATGACGTGGCGTGATTAGTGTTGATTAAGGTAATCATTGCTTAATTATTTAAATTATTAATTAGTTTAAATAATAATCGATAAATTTGCAAAATGTATTTTGGTGATAACTCTTTCATACATTAACGAAATTTAACGAAACAAGATCCGTTGGGATCGCAGGGACGAGACCTACCCGATGGCACTGACTAGGAGTCAATCCGACACCGTTGAAAAATCAGCTATTTTTGGACGAACGGTTCAAATTAAAAGCGACAAACGCGTCAACCGTCGACCAGAACAAAATATGGTGAGTTAATTCTCACACCTTCTGAAATACTGTGATGTGGTAAAGTCACGGTAAATTATATTTTGCGGTTAACAGTTTAAATTGGCTGATTGGATGCGATGGATGCAAGTTGCTTGTTGTTGGTTGATGTTTGCAGTTAATTATATTCTGCCAACTGTTTAACTCGTATATTGTTATCAACTGACATCTGTGATGCAGAGAAGGACAGGTTGGAGGATCCAACCGGATTCCTCAAATTTACTGTATTTGTTTTTGTTGTGCATATATATGGATTGTTCACATTATCTGACACCAAAACTATTGAATGTTGATAGTTGAATATACAACCATCGTTGTTGTGGTTAAAGTCAATTGATTGTGTTGACTGAGTAGATGGCAGTAATGGTCTAGTCGTAGTGTTTTGACATTGTTCTACCGTCAAGGGAATTGATGGGGTTTCAAAGTCATAATTTATTTATAACTGAATTTTGAGTTATTCAATTATTTCATACGAGTATTTAAATCAGGAATTTAAATTTAATAAGTTAAATCGAGTCATTAAGAGAATTTAGTTAAATGGTTTGATCAGTGAGAAGCAGAAATCAAGATATTCCATGGGTTGTTTAAAAGGGAAATTTATTGTTTCAAACAATTAAAAGGTGACTCTAATTAATTAAGTTAATTAATTAATTTAAGAAAGGGGAAATGACAATTGGAATTCAGTTAATAGTTAACTGATGTGTAGGATTGGTAAATCCAACGTTTGAGTAGAATGGTCAAAGGAAATAAGTATTGTTTTAAATATTCGTGAAAGTGTAACAAGTAGTATTAGACATTAGTTAATCGTTGATTAACTACAATCTAAAAGGGTAATTGAATTGGTTATTGTTAATAACCTTGATTATTATCGAGTAAACGTATAAACATGGTAATAATACTATTTTTTTTGGGTTAAGATTAAAATTAACTATATTTTGATATAGTAGAGATTAAAGCAATGGTTCTTTAATGATTTGAGTGGTGAATCCAATTCAAGGACAAGTAAGAATTGTATTAAAAGGATTTGTGAATCCAAGTTTCAACAAGCTTTGATAGATAAGAATCCAATTAGAAAGTGGTTAACTGACGATAAGGTTATCCAAAAAGGCGGTAAAGGGTTATTATAAGATGTCCAAGTAGATGGAATCAAATCAATTTACAAGGAATTTACATTATAAACCAAAAGGTTTAAAGTTGAAGAATGCTTGAAGATTAAGTGGTGTTTCAAAGGGTGTTTTACTTGAATAAAGTAAATTAAGCAAAGACCTTAAGCGAGGATTTCAAATAAAGGATGGGTTTAAAAACTAGAATTGAAATCCAAAAGGGAATTCAAGAGGTGAAATGTGATTGTGACGTTAGTAGTTAAACTAATATATTCTGAGGTGAGAAGGTTGTCGACTAAGGTCTGAGAGGTAACTAAAATACCCCAACTTGGTTGGCATCCCTATTATCAAGGAATATTATTAGTTGGGAACCCGTGAAGTGTTGAGAATTGGTTTATCTATTTTCGAGGAATGTCAAACTCAAATGCAAAGTTTTGGAAATAGATAACATTGCAATATTAGTTCAAGGGAAATAAGAATAGGGTTTTCAAATGATATCAAACATTAGTTATGCAATTAGAATTGATCTAAATCGTATTTAAGTTAGAGTTGGTCAAACAAAGTTATTTAGGAAAAGTTCCATCGTGTACGACTGCTAGCGTAATTCGCAGGGCTGCAGATAGCCTATGGCGGTCGGATGTTTCCTGAGGGAATCAGGCGTAACCATTGTGATCGCTGCGATCTAGAGTCGAGCGAATGGAGTTAAGTCAAGTATAAATTAATCGATAAGAGTAATCAAATCAAGTTGTTTCAGTTAAGTAAATAAGCCAAATTAGTCAAGTTAGAGTTGGTCAATTAAGTTAAATCGAATAAGAGCTATTCAAATATCATATTTTTGAATCTTAAAGAGTTAGAGTTTAATTTAACAAAAGTAAATTAGTATTAAAGGCCGAGTGATACTGAATACTGAACCAGTGTACTCATTTGTTGTTATGTTTGAAACACTGCTTATTTCGATAGTTAAAACACCGACTATCAAAACCAGACCAATACGTTTGTTGGTATGGAAAGACCGGGATCGAATTTACATTCGAAAACCATTCCGACCAACAAATACGTGAAGATATTTGAAGACGGTCGAGATGGAGCATTGAAGACCGTGGATCTTCATAAGCGGAGGAACTGCTAAGAATCTCTGGTTTAGCGGCCAGAGATAAACTGTGATTCTGTCGTGGTTGAAATCCACGGGTTGCAAGGACTTCTCGCTACTGATTCATGGGGTGATTCCTATATGAGATGCAGTAGGAGAGTATCTTCGGTTCATCCTGTTCCTGGATGACTTGTATGGACGAATGTCTGACAGAGTATTTCCAAAAAGGTTTACATGCGTTGATTTCTCCAAACGTACGATAGTTGACGGCGGAGAAATGGTTATTCTCTAGCCAGATAGCTAGAGTATGTTTGTGGACGTCAATCAAGTGTGATCTGGCGGATCTGACGATGTGGCATTCAAAGTGAATGATGACCAGATGTTCTAGAGATAAAGTTCTAGCCTCAAGCCTCATCAACCGGGAAATGACAAAAATCGGGCAGGCAGCATGGCTATGTGGGTCGCTCCCATTAGGATGTATGATCACCTATCTAGAGAAATTCCTATTGCTTCTTTGTCTATTCGATGCTGACCCTATTCGGGTGGCGGTTGCTGATCCCAACCGTCGGTGATATACATTCGGCACACTCAAGCGAAATGAGTGGTCGGTCATGTGAGGGCCGGGTTGCAAGACGTTCTTGTTGAACCCAGTGTATTCGCCTCTAGAGATACACGTGCGGAAGGTGGACCCATACCTTGTCAAGTTGGAATTCAATATCCAATAAGCGCCCACGGGTTTTCGATTGTATACTATATATGGGGAGCGTGAGATGCAAGCGTTCCTCTAGATTGCTAATTACTTGTAATTAGACATTATGATAATATCAGATCAAAGTATGATTTCAAACATAAAGGTTTGGGTTATAGTAAGGTAAAAACCGTCCGTGTTTATGTGTGGACTGGTCTTACTATTATTCTTTGATTTCATAAAGGATTTTGCAAAGTTAAACAAGTTGTGTGATATGTGGATTTATCACTGATAGTATTCCAGACTGACCCGGTGTATTTTGTTTTAAATCAAATGTGCTCGGGTCAGACCGAGTATGTTCCAGGTTAGGTTTTGCTTGGAGTTTCAGGAGCTGGAAGCAGGCGGCTTCACCGCTAGTTATTCAAAGTTATTATTCCGCTGTGACTAATGTATGTGTACTCTGATGATTGGTATGTTTTATATAGTTCTTGATATAAAGAGATTTGATATTATATTTTATCTGTTCCGCTGTGAGATTCTGATGTGTTCCTCTTCTTTCTTCTATTCTAATACTTCTTTCTTTCTATCCTCACCCTCTAAATTCTTTCTCATGACAATCTGGGGATTCGATACTTGGGTTTTGGCAAGTGATACGAGTTTATGTATTGTTGTCGAGGACCTGGTCGTCGTTCTTTTCCCCGGGTCGTTACAGTGGTATCAGAGCTATTGGTTTAATGATTAACCTTGGCTCTGTGGTGTGACTCAATAGAGATGGGGTTAGCAGTACCCTAGATTGAGTTTGAGTAGATATACGAGAGAGCGTATTTGTGATTTGATATAAAATTATTTTTAATGATTATTTTTGCCCAATTTTATTTTATAAAAAAAATAAAAGTAAAATTTATTATAGTATGGGCAATCATCTTGAGTGGTTAATGTTGGTTGTATGATATGTTTGTGGTGCATGGTCGATTGTTTGAATATAACCTGAACTTGAAATAGATAGACTTGGTTGAAAAACCCAAGATGAAATAAACAAGTTGGGTAATCAATCCAAATTTAACAGATCTGAATGGATAATTTAAGAAATAAGCGAAGTGATATAATTAATTATAATCCCGTATGGATTGAATTGTGTGTATCATTGGCTGATGTGGATATTTGAACATAATCAACATGTGTTTGATGACTAATGGGTTTATTGAGTTGAGAACAGGTGCAGAAACCCATTCAAGGGAGAAATTCTGGAGTTAAGCGAATCCAGTTTGAATGAGAGCTGCATTATAATCAAGACAGCTCAAGTATAAATTATCGCTTATCGCATAATAGCGCTCGCAAAAAGGTACACCTACGCCAAATATAAATTTTTGGTTTTCTTTGGGGTTTTGAGTTTGGATTTTTAATTTTCCGACCATGAGAGTCGATGTATACATATTTCTTGATCCTGCGATATTGCAGATGGTCCTCCGTACAGGGGAGACTCTGCCGAAATTTTTCTAAAATTCAAGGAGTTAGAAAATTTTTGGAAATTTTAGAGAAATCCTTTTATTTGAATTGAATTGGTTTTAAAACCCATAGGGTCAGTTTGAAAATAAATTCGAGTTTTAAATTTTATTATTTTTGAAAAGACAATAATAGATGACATTTCTTCTACTTAGCAATTTCGAGGACGAAATTATTTTAAGGGGGAAGGAATGTAACGACCCGTATTTTCTGCCAATTTAATTGGATTATTTTAAATATTTTAATAATTTAAAATGTTGGTTTGAGGTTGGATAATCGAATTTAACAATTATATTGTGAATATATTTAAAATAAATAATAAATATTATTTTAATTTCCAAAATATGGGAAATTGTCGAAATTGAAATATACTGTGATACGACAGTTTAAAGTGGTCGAATATTGTTTATGGGGAAATTTTAGTGATAATTCGTTTTGAAAACGACGACGAATATAAATAGTTTATAATTTAATTAAATAACGAGCTGCAGCGGCGCGGCAGTTCGCGTTTTGGCGTTTTGAACTTCAATTGGTCGTACCGGGTTCAAAATAAGTCGGATTTCCTCGAAACAAGAAACGGTGGGACCAGTTTGACAATATCTTCCCAACGGCAGAGGAAAATCCAGTTTTCGTCGTGTAGATTTTGTTTTATGTCCAAATCAAATTTTGGGAAAAGCAGCGTCAGAATTCCTTTTATATATATAGCGCTGCAGTTATATAAAATAATGGTTTTTAAATATTTTGAACATCGAATTGGCTTGGAATTCAACCCGGGATATTTTTCCTTGGTAATACATCAAATTCTGGTCGTGTATGGCCAACTGCAATATTTTAATAATATTATATTGAAGTACTTTAAAATTGGGTTATTTTATTCAAAATTGGCCAGTTCAAAAGGGACATTTTGCAAACGACCTCTGTTTTCGACGAAACAAATTTTGTTGGAACCGTAACAGTAAATTATTGCCAGATTTTCAAACGGCGCGTCAATCGGGGTTATTCTGTGAGCGTGGCAAAATAAAATGTAAAATAAATCGATCAAATTGAACGTGTACAAACGCTATTTGAGCATACGAGCACGGAATTCGACGAAACAAGATTCGTTAGGACTGTATCATCAAAATATACTATGCCGTCCAGTTGCGTCTCGAACGGGGTTCGTATGTGAGCGCAGCAGCGAATAAACGATGTTCGAAAATGCGATAGACACGAAATAAAATATCGTCAGTCACATCGTCGGAATTAAAATATATTTTTCCTAACTTTTTCCCCCTATATAAAGCCTCAAACCAGCAAAACCCTAGCCACCAAATCCATTTTCTTCAACACATTTTGCAGAAAGGTCCCTAGAACTAAAATAATTTATATCTCAAAATCCGGCAGTGTTTTGTGGTGGCGGCCAAAGGGAAAGTCGTAGATCGTGTCGAGGGGGAGGTACTGTCAAAAACTTGGGTTGATCGGAGGTCCGAGGTGGCCGGAATCCACGAAGAACAGCGAAGAACAGTCTTCGGTTGTGGCCAAAATTCGAGAGCTGTGGTTGATTTTAGAAGACAAGATCTTGGGGCTTTGGTAGAGGACAGAAAGGGCTTGGATTTGGCTGGCGCCTCGAGGTCTGAAATCGACCGTGGTGGTCGTGGCGGTTGGATGAACGGAGGTCAGGTTTTTGGGTTGATTTTCGAAGTCACCAATGGGAATTGCCGAATCCTGGCGTCGTGGGGGGGTGGTTGGCGTCGCGGTCATGGGGGGATTGGTGCTGGGTGGCGAGGTCGACGGTTTGGGGGTGGTCCGGTCAACCACGACAGGCTGTGGTGGCGGAAAAAGGGAGTTGAACGGAAAACGTCCAACATAGAAATCTGGCGACCTGGGGCATCTACGGAGTTGGGCGTCGCAGGCATAGGCGGCTCTCAGTGTCAGGGAGGCATGGCGGTGGTCAGTTGGAGCCCAGGCGGACTGAGGCGTCGCCGGCAAGGTGAAGTGGAAGTTGTACTTGGGTTGGATCGTGAAATGGAAGAAGGGATCGGGTTTTACAAATTAAAAAAGGGGAACGTGTTTGAGCAAACTGAGGATGACGTGGCGTGATTAGTGTTGATTAAGGTAATCATTGCTTAATTATTTAAATTATTAATTAGTTTAAATAATAATTGATAAATTTGCAAAATGTATTTTGGTGATAACTCTTTCATACATTAACGAAATTTAACGAAACAAGATCCGTTGGGATCGCAGGGACGAGACCTACCCGATGGCACTGACTAGGAGTCAATCCGACACCGTTGAAAAATCAGCTATTTTTGGACGAACGGTTCAAATTAAAAGCGACAAACGCGTCAACCGTCGACCAGAACAAAATATGGTGAGTTAATTCTCACACCTTCTGAAATACTGTGATGTGGTAAAGTCACGGTAAATTATATTTTGCGGTTAACAGTTTAAATTGGCTGATTGGATGCGATGGATGCAAGTTGCTTGTTGTTGGTTGATGTTTGCAGTTAATTATATTCTGCCAACTGTTTAACTCGTATATTGTTATCAACTGACATCTGTGATGCAGAGAAGGACAGGTTGGAGGATCCAACCGGATTCCTCAAATTTACTGTATTTGTTTTTGTTGTGCATATATATGGATTGTTCACATTATCTGACACCAAAACTATTGAATGTTGATAGTTGAATATACAACCATCGTTGTTGTGGTTAAAGTCAATTGATTGTGTTGACTGAGTAGATGGCAGTAATGGTCTAGTCGTAGTGTTTTGACATTGTTCTACCGTCAAGGGAATTGATGGGGTTTCAAAGTCATAATTTATTTATAACTGAATTTTGAGTTATTCAATTATTTCATACGAGTATTTAAATCAGGAATTTAAATTTAATAAGTTAAATCGAGTCATTAAGAGAATTTAGTTAAATGGTTTGATCAGTGAGAAGCAGAAATCAAGATATTCCATGGGTTGTTTAAAAGGGAAATTTATTGTTTCAAACAATTAAAAGGTGACTCTAATTAATTAAGTTAATTAATTAATTTAAGAAAGGGGAAATGACAATTGGAATTCAGTTAATAGTTAACTGATGTGTAGGATTGGTAAATCCAACGTTTGAGTAGAATGGTCAAAGGAAATAAGTATTGTTTTAAATATTCGTGAAAGTGTAACAAGTAGTATTAGACATTAGTTAATCGTTGATTAACTACAATCTAAAAGGGTAATTGAATTGGTTATTGTTAATAACCTTGATTATTATCGAGTAAACGTATAAACATGGTAATAATACTATTTTTTTTGGGTTAAGATTAAAATTAACTATATTTTGATATAGTAGAGATTAAAGCAATGGTTCTTTAATGATTTGAGTGGTGAATCCAATTCAAGGACAAGTAAGAATTGTATTAAAAGGATTTGTGAATCCAAGTTTCAACAAGCTTTGATAGATAAGAATCCAATTAGAAAGTGGTTAACTGACGATAAGGTTATCCAAAAAGGCGGTAAAGGGTTATTATAAGATGTCCAAGTAGATGGAATCAAATCAATTTACAAGGAATTTACATTATAAACCAAAAGGTTTAAAGTTGAAGAATGCTTGAAGATTAAGTGGTGTTTCAAAGGGTGTTTTACTTGAATAAAGTAAATTAAGCAAAGACCTTAAGCGAGGATTTCAAATAAAGGATGGGTTTAAAAACTAGAATTGAAATCCAAAAGGGAATTCAAGAGGTGAAATGTGATTGTGACGTTAGTAGTTAAACTAATATATTCTGAGGTGAGAAGGTTGTCGACTAAGGTCTGAGAGGTAACTAAAATACCCCAACTTGGTTGGCATCCCTATTATCAAGGAATATTATTAGTTGGGAACCCGTGAAGTGTTGAGAATTGGTTTATCTATTTTCGAGGAATGTCAAACTCAAATGCAAAGTTTTGGAAATAGATAACATTGCAATATTAGTTCAAGGGAAATAAGAATAGGGTTTTCAAATGATATCAAACATTAGTTATGCAATTAGAATTGATCTAAATCGTATTTAAGTTAGAGTTGGTCAAACAAAGTTATTTAGGAAAAGTTCCATCGTGTACGACTGCTAGCGTAATTCGCAGGGCTGCAGATAGCCTATGGCGGTCGGATGTTTCCTGAGGGAATCAGGCGTAACCATTGTGATCGCTGCGATCTAGAGTCGAGCGAATGGAGTTAAGTCAAGTATAAATTAATCGATAAGAGTAATCAAATCAAGTTGTTTCAGTTAAGTAAATAAGCCAAATTAGTCAAGTTAGAGTTGGTCAATTAAGTTAAATCGAATAAGAGCTATTCAAATATCATATTTTTGAATCTTAAAGAGTTAGAGTTTAATTTAACAAAAGTAAATTAGTATTAAAGGCCGAGTGATACTGAATACTGAACCAGTGTACTCATTTGTTGTTATGTTTGAAACACTGCTTATTTCGATAGTTAAAACACCGACTATCAAAACCAGACCAATACGTTTGTTGGTATGGAAAGACCGGGATCGAATTTACATTCGAAAACCATTCCGACCAACAAATACGTGAAGATATTTGAAGACGGTCGAGATGGAGCATTGAAGACCGTGGATCTTCATAAGCGGAGGAACTGCTAAGAATCTCTGGTTTAGCGGCCAGAGATAAACTGTGATTCTGTCGTGGTTGAAATCCACGGGTTGCAAGGACTTCTCGCTACTGATTCATGGGGTGATTCCTATATGAGATGCAGTAGGAGAGTATCTTCGGTTCATCCTGTTCCTGGATGACTTGTATGGACGAATGTCTGACAGAGTATTTCCAAAAAGGTTTACATGCGTTGATTTCTCCAAACGTACGATAGTTGACGGCGGAGAAATGGTTATTCTCTAGCCAGATAGCTAGAGTATGTTTGTGGACGTCAATCAAGTGTGATCTGGCGGATCTGACGATGTGGCATTCAAAGTGAATGATGACCAGATGTTCTAGAGATAAAGTTCTAGCCTCAAGCCTCATCAACCGGGAAATGACAAAAATCGGGCAGGCAGCATGGCTATGTGGGTCGCTCCCATTAGGATGTATGATCACCTATCTAGAGAAATTCCTATTGCTTCTTTGTCTATTCGATGCTGACCCTATTCGGGTGGCGGTTGCTGATCCCAACCGTCGGTGATATACATTCGGCACACTCAAGCGAAATGAGTGGTCGGTCATGTGAGGGCCGGGTTGCAAGACGTTCTTGTTGAACCCAGTGTATTCGCCTCTAGAGATACACGTGCGGAAGGTGGACCCATACCTTGTCAAGTTGGAATTCAATATCCAATAAGCGCCCACGGGTTTTCGATTGTATACTATATATGGGGAGCGTGAGATGCAAGCGTTCCTCTAGATTGCTAATTACTTGTAATTAGACATTATGATAATATCAGATCAAAGTATGATTTCAAACATAAAGGTTTGGGTTATAGTAAGGTAAAAACCGTCCGTGTTTATGTGTGGACTGGTCTTACTATTATTCTTTGATTTCATAAAGGATTTTGCAAAGTTAAACAAGTTGTGTGATATGTGGATTTATCACTGATAGTATTCCAGACTGACCCGGTGTATTTTGTTTTAAATCAAATGTGCTCGGGTCAGACCGAGTATGTTCCAGGTTAGGTTTTGCTTGGAGTTTCAGGAGCTGGAAGCAGGCGGCTTCACCGCTAGTTATTCAAAGTTATTATTCCGCTGTGACTAATGTATGTGTACTCTGATGATTGGTATGTTTTATATAGTTCTTGATATAAAGAGATTTGATATTATATTTTATCTGTTCCGCTGTGAGATTCTGATGTGTTCCTCTTCTTTCTTCTATTCTAATACTTCTTTCTTTCTATCCTCACCCTCTAAATTCTTTCTCATGACAATCTGGGGATTCGATACTTGGGTTTTGGCAAGTGATACGAGTTTATGTATTGTTGTCGAGGACCTGGTCGTCGTTCTTTTCCCCGGGTCGTTACAATAAAGATATAATTTTTATATAAGGAGGATAATCAAAATATGATTTTTATATTTTTAAAGTAATAAAAATATGATTTTTATATTTTTAAAGTATTAAAAATATAGTCTTTACTATATAGCGATTATAAAAATATGATTTTTGTTTATGTAAAGAATTAGAAATATAATTTTTACATGATAGGAATATTTGAAATATCATCTTTGTATATGTGGAAAAATAAAAATGTGATTTTTATAATGATATATATGAAAAGGTTCGACCTTTATATTTGAAAAGATAAAATCTTTATATGTGAAAAGGCGAAGTCTTTTTATGGAGAATAGCGAGATAAAAATAGAATTTTTTTTATCCATATAGCGTGATAATAAAAATTCGATTTTTATATATTGAATAACAAAGTAAAAATTCGATTTTTATATATTGAATAGCAAAGTAAAAATTCGATTTTTACATATGTAGAGAATACGGGCAACGAAGATAACAATGGGCGAGAATGGCGATGATTTCTATTAAAGAAGAGTCAAGATGGTTGGATAGCTATTGGTGAGAACTTCTCACTCAAAATTCTTTTTCTAAGTTATATATATATACTAGGATGCAGACGGTGCTTAGTAGCACCCGACACAATCGTCCACAGACCATGGACTTGTTTGTTTGGTTGCATAGACTAGTCAGATTATTTGATTTGAATTTGGTTGTGTGGTGAATTTGATTGATGTGTGAATGGCGTGGGCCTTCACTAGACCGGGGATAAGGCTAGGCCTCGTCCCGTTTCTAGTATCGTGCCGTTATGCCGCCGAAATTTTCTAAAATAAGTTAGAAAAATAAAAGTATCATTTTATTTAAAGAATGAACTGAATAGAAATTCATATGTTGGAATAAAATGTTTTGTCGTTAAAAATATAATTTTTAACGTGAATGTGAATAAATAAATATTCATTTACAAACCGGACGGTTTGTTTATGTACACCTATTTGAAGGACATTGATTGGGACGATAAATTTTACACATCGCCCAGCTGCACAAATAAAATATGTGTTTGATTGTTTGAAACCCCACACGGGTGTTAGGATGAAATTTGAAGTTCACTCATCCTAATTGATTAAATATGTCGATCGATCGATTGACAGGCTGTTATAAGCGTTAGATATTTATATTTGATGCTTATACAGTGTAGTGCACTTTGGTTGATGGTTGATTATTTTTCAATGCTATTATATACATGTGTTGTATGGAATCCATATAATTAACTTTATATGGTAATTGATTGGGCCTCATTCCAATTTGAAAAATAAAGAATAATATAAAATAAAGGTTCATGTGTTGACAGTACTCATCCATTGAGATTGGTCATGTGTTGAACGAAATATTTTAGTAATAAAATTTACATCTTTATCAATATAAAATAAAGGTTCATGTGTTGACAGTACTCATCCATTGAGATTGGTCATGTGTTGAACGAAATATTTTGATAATAACAACTATTTTGAAAAAGAAAATATTTGAAATAGAATATTTGAAAATAGAAATTTATGAAGCCGTGTTGATTAGATTGACGCCATTTTGACGTGAACGATATTTATATCGATTTTAAAACGATTTCGAAATGAATTGAATTGAAAACGATTTCGAAATGAATTGAATTGAAAATGATTTCGAAATGAATTGAATTAAAAACGATTTCGAAATGAATTGAATTAAAAACGATTTCGAAATGAATTGAATTGAAAACGATTTCGAAATGAATTGAATTAAAAACGATTTCGAAATGAATTGAATTGAAAACGATTTCGAAATGAATTGAATTAAAAACGATTTCGAAATGAATTGAATTGAAAACGATTTCGAAATGAATTGAATTGAAAACGATTTCGAAATGAATTGAATTGAAAACGATTTCGAAATGAATTGAATTGAAAACGAATTCAAATTGAATTGAAAGCGAATTGAAATGAATTCAAATTGAATTGAAATTTGAATTGAATAGAAATGAATTTTAAAACGAATTTATAAAGAAGAATTCAATTTTGATTTGAATTGAAAAGGAAGTTGAAATTGCTTTTGAAACGAATTTTAAAACTATTTATATAATTCGTTTTAAATAGAAATCGACGAAATATATATTATATATATTATATATATAATATAATGGCCTGAATAGAACGCGCCGCGCCGCGGCAGTTCGTGAATTTCGACCATTTATTTCAAATGGACATTACGGGAGATCCGACCGTCGGATCCTCCTAAAACCGGAACCGTTGGGTTCGTATCGAAAAGAGCTTTCTAACGAATATTAGAAATTAGAAATCTAACGGTTGGATTTGGAATTATGTCCAAATCAAATTTGAAAAAGGTCGCTGTAAGTGCAGTTCGATGGCCATTGATGGAAATCGACTGTACGGGCCCTGATAAAATTATTAAAAATAGTAATAATTTGTGTAAAATCATAAGAAATGATTTAGAAAGAATTGGGATGAAAAACTCCATATTTGAAAAGATAAAAATAGATTTTTATCGAAATAAACTAGTTTTGAACTAGAAATATAATTCTATTTATTTTTAAATAAATAAATTGGATTTGAAATGGTTTTGAAAATAACCAGAATTTCCAATGATTGTATTGGAGTGGATTTGAATCGAAATTGTCTTCGGAATATTTCGATGTTGGAATTCGGGATTATACAGATGTTGTTATGGAAATTTGAAAGATATATATATATTTATATCGTTATTTCCAATACGACATTTGTTAATCGTAGAATTTGATATTGAATATAAGCCGGGATATTTTCTATTCAGAGCCTTGTATTTAATATCAAATGTGATTTGGGTTTGTCGTGAATGGTGTCTTCATTAACACTGTTCTTGAACCCAGTTGAGAAAAGATTAAATCTTTTTATTTAGATTTAATGAAGTGTACCAATTAAATAATATTTAATTGGAATTGAATTGATATTGATTTTTGGGTTTATCGTGAATAGTGTTTTAAATAACACTCGTTCTTTAACCCGATAATTAATGGAATGTGATTTTGGGTTTATCGTGAACCGTGTTTTTAAATGACACTGATTCTTTAACCCAGTCGAAGATTAAAACTAAGAGGAGTTTTAATGAATCTTTAATTAGATTGAAATGATCGAAAATGGAGTATCACCAGTTTTGCTCCAGGCGATAGTTAAATCTTTAATTAGATTTGAACGTGAAATGGTAATTGAATTTACCGATAACACTGTGGTGTTAGATATGAAGTATTACCAGTTTTACTTCATGGGATGAATAGGTTGGGATGGGGAAATTAAAATAAATGATTACTTCGGTAAGATTCGCTAATCCCGACTAGTTTGTATTGAGTTTCAAAAATAGAATAAAGAATAAATTCAAGGAATTTATCTTGGATAAAATTAATGGGGACCTTTCCCTATGAATGTGAAATTTAGAAACTAACTGTCGGTTAGCCAAGCAGAATGGTTTTCTGGATATTGATCTGATGTTGGTTTCGGCCTTCGGGGTTAATATTTGGGAAATTATTCTCTTGATTAATTTACGGTTAGTGACTGATGAATTGGAATGAGGCGTATGTTGTGTTTTTGTAACACTTATTTAAAATATACGCGAGTTATTCGGAAAGACCGGGTTTATCCCATTCTGAATAACTGATACGACGATAAGTCGAAGATGAAGACGGTGGTCGAAGACCGGAAGTCTTCACGTCGTTTGGGGGATTACCGATGATCTTGATTGGGCTGTACACCCAAGAAGATGGAAACAGTTAGTGATCGTCCAGACGTACTTGGAGATCGATGGATATGCGGGGTACTAGGTGCCTCCGGTTTCGTTCAGACCCAGAACGGACTTGTAAATGGACTGTGTGTCTGACATTGGATTTTAGTCCGTGTGATTGATCTCCATTAAATATATATCTGTTTGGCAGCGGAGAATTTATTCTCTTGCTTAACGCCCTTCTCTGAGACGTACGATCTCAGGGGTTATATATTGATGGATATCAAACGCATGGAGTGAATTGCCTGTGTGGCATGCCTAAGTGGCAATTGATCGAGGCTTCTGTTGAAAAGCAAAGTCTTGTGGTGATGATCAAAGCACGGCCTTTGTGGCGTAGCTTTGTGTAACGTTTACTTCGCGAGTTTCACACCCGGTATGAACCAAAAACGGGAGACGGACCTCAGGGAGGACTTGCGTTTCTTTCTAGCTAGAAGTGGCGTCAGTGGTTTTACACGCCCTGACGAGTTTGACTTATGTGGTTGTTGCTGTTACGAGGCGCCTCGATTATATCGGTTTCGGCCGATGCATTCTGGTCGGCAGACGAACCAGACTTACACCCCATAGGGTGGGGAAACGTAGTGTTCAGGAATTTTAATCCACATCGGTGGACCGGCCCTGACGATCCAAAGGCTTGACTGAGTACTTGCCTGAGGGGCGGGCTAGAGCGTCTCGAATCGGTTGAGGACTATCTTTTGCCTCGGTTCATAGACGGAAATCCAATTTCCAAATACGTGACATTTGCGGTTTTAATTGTAAAACTAGTATGGCGACATGATATATGGTACCCATGCCGCCTATGATTGATACTTATGATTTGAAGTTGTTTTATACACTATGCACTTATAGTAGTATCAAATGATTTGTTTCAAACGTACTAGGCATGTTTGGCTGTTATAAGGGAAAACCCTATCCTCGGCTACGATGCATTGTGTGATGGGACCTGGGTCTTATAACAGCTTCATTTTTAGAAAAGCATTGCGTTGTTTGCTTATATGCACTGGTATTCTTGGGAGGAAACCCGTTCCGTGTTATGCGGCGTGGTCCCTTGATTTACCTAACTTTAAAAATAAAGATTAATAACTGTTTTAGTTCTCACACCAGTCACATGACTGACCTGGAGTTTATTGTTTTAACCTAAACTCTGGGTGCCCTTATTTTGACACGGGCAGCTAGTAGTTTTGGTTTTGCAGATTTATATTCACAGGATCCTGGTTTACAGCTGGAACGATATCCGGAAAGCTTTGTATCCGTATATCTCCTTCTAGTTGTGTATTGTATTACTTTCCGCTGCGATGTATTTAAATGTAATTTAAATCTCTGATATTTCTGTGTAATATTCATTTATACTCTGCATATTCTTGTAATCTGATGCATTGTGGTAATATACAGTGGAATGTTCTTTTATATGCGTTCTGTTGTGGCTTGTTCTCGAACTATCCGACGCTTTCCTTTATGGGGAAGTTACGGGTTTTCACAGTTGGTATCAGAGCTTTGGTTTACAAAGCAGAGAACAAGACACATTAGAACCATACGAAAGAATTCATCAGATATTGGATTAGTAATATCCAATGAGAATGACTCGTTAGAGATGGGATCAGTAGTATCCTAGAACGAGTGTGAAGAGTAAATTTTTAAAGTAAAAACAAGTTTTGTTTTGAAAATTTAAATCAATTATTCGTATTTGATTATTTATTTATATTGATTTGGACAATCCAATATATAAAGATTTTGCATATGCGTCTTGCAAACGTGTATTCGAAGTTTTAATATACTGGATGGTTATAGAATCATACTCTAGTTGCCCGGGGATAATTCTGGTGATGGGGCACTGTCGCCAGTATTTATTTTCGAGAGACGAAGGTGAGATTTCTATATATTTCCTATTGACTGGTGTGAGAACCAAAACTAATATAGCTAGAATTCATTGTTGTGATTTGGTATCAAAACATGATTTTCTTTATATATATCAAAATTATGAATTTGAAACGTTAATCCACTAATTGATTGATGTTTGTGTTGTTTGTTTATTTGTTTGATAATTTTGAACCATTATGCCTAATTGAACCAAATATTGAATTGTATTGAAATTGGTCGCATTTGCTTGCATATACCTTTACTTACATTGAACAGGTCATAGCAAGGAGGCTAGAGCCGGAGAATAAAATTTGTTTGCCCGACAAATAGGTACATGTTTACTACATAATTTACTGTTTTGTTTGGGTGATGATGATTTTATGAGCCTATTGGCTAGCCGCTTGGCTTTTTCTTTTTCTTTTTGAGATCTGAAGGACCGGGGAAGCTATTTGAAATTCCCCGATGCTCCCGGTGCAGGGGAGGTTATGGCGAAATTTTTCGAAAATTTAGGGTGTTAGCCAAATTTTTTGAAAATTTGAAAATTCTCAGAAACTGAAAGGTTGGAGAATGGAAGCCAGACCGAACGTAGAGTTGATTAATCAAACCACTTTCGACTTTGTTCCTTTTCGGGGACGAAAAGTTTTAAGTGGGGGAGATTGTAATAACCCGGAAATTCTGGGCCAGTTTAAAATTTTTATTTTGGCAATTTCAGCGAATTTTGAATATTTAAAATAGATTATTTTAAATAGTATCGACGAAAATTTATTTTGAATATATATTTGGAACGTATATATTATATACGTCGTCGTTAGAATATAAATAATTATATATAATTATAAATAGAATTGAAAATGGCGCGGTAGTTCGATAATTCGATTTCAAACTTCAATTGAATGTACCGAGTGCAAAACAATCCGGATTTTAGTGAAACCAAAAACATAGGATCTAATTGATAATATCTTCCCAACGAATCCGAATAATCGAGATTTCATAGCGGGAATCAAAAGATATGTTCAGTTGAAAATTCTGAATAGTCGCTATGGAATTCAGGCCCTTAAAAATAGCCATATTGCAAATGACCTCGGATTTCGACGAAACCAGTTTTGTTGGGTCCGTGATGCCAACTTATTGCTAGATTCCAAATTTCATAATTTTCTGAATCAATATGTGAGCGTGGCAAAGGAAAACGCGTTTGACCAGTTTCAGTTGATTTTAACCGACTGGAAATTGGCCATTTTTCTAACGGTCTCAGAATTCGACGAAACTAGTTTTATTAGGACCGTATCGTCAATACGAAGCTAGAAATATTTTTCGGGAATCTTTCTAGTTAGTATGTGGCCCCGGTAATGTGAAATGTACGTTTGAAATTCAATATAATGATTTAAATGTAAATTGTGACGGAAACTGATTGTAATTATAGAATCAGCTTGCGATACATATCCCATGGTGTTCGGAATGGGGGTAAAACGCTACGGACGACAGGCGGTGGGCCTCCTTTTGAAGTCGAAAATAAAAGTTGCTTTTTGTGGAAAATTAAATAATAAAATAAATAATAAAAAAAACCTTTTCTCCCCCTTATTTCCCTCTGCCCCCCCCCCCCCCCCCCCCCACGTTCAAATCGATGCAGTCAAAATAAAAAATAAAAAAAACCGAAACCCCCCTTTTTTCGATCGATCCCGCCGCTCTACCGTACATCGCCCACCTTCACCGACGCCGCAACACCCCCCAGGCGACCCCGCTCCACCCTCCTCTCCTCCACGACTTCCCCTTCTCGTTCCGCTCTCCTCAGATTGAAGCCCCAAATCGCCAATCCCCCACAAGCCCTAACCGCCACCGCTACCTGCCTCCACCCTGCGCCCAACCGTCGGACCCCCTGCCACCACCGTCGAATGGCCTGCCTCCCCTCCACCTTTCCTCCCTTCGATGAAGACAACCGCCTCATGCGCCCCAGCTTCTCCTGCACCTCCGACCACCTCAGGCAGTGAACCCCCCCCCCCCCCGAATGGAAAAGTAAGTTTTATTATTTGTTTTAATTTTATTTATTTATTTATTTTATATATGGTTATGCAAACCTGATTTTATTTTAAAATAAAAGGGTTAGGCCTTTAAAATGATAATAAAAAAAAGGATTAGCGAAATAAAAATATAATTTTTATTATATAGAAAGTATAAAGATATAATTTTTATATAAGGAGGATAATCAAAATATGATTTTTATATTTTTAAAGTAATAAAAATATGATTTTTATATTTTTAAAGTATTAAAAATATAGTCTTTACTATATAGCGATTATAAAAATATGATTTTTGTTTATGTAAAGAATTAGAAATATAATTTTTACATGATAGGAATATTAGAAATATCATCTTTGTATGTGTGGAAAAATAAAAATGTGATTTTTATAATGATATATATGAAAAGGTTCGACCTTTATATTTGAAAAGATAAAATCTTTATATGTGAAAAGGCGAAGTCTTTTTATGGAGAATAGCGAGATAAAAATAGAATTTTTTATCCATATAGCGTGATAATAAAAATTCAATTTTTATATATTGAATAACAAAGTAAAAATTCGATTTTTATATATTGAATAGCAAAGTAAAAATTCGATTTTTACATATGTAGAGAATACGGGCAACGAAGATAACAATGGGCGAGAATGGCGATGATTTCTATTAAAGAAGAGTCAAGATGGTTGGATAGCTATTGGTGAGAACTTCTCACTCAAAATTCTTTTTCTAAGTTATATATATATATATATACTAGGATGCAGACGGTGCTTAGTAGCACCCGACATAATCGTCCACAGAACATGGACTTGTTTGTTTGGTTGCATAGACTAGTCAGATTATTTGATTTGAATTTGGTTGTGTGGTGAATTTGATTGATGTGTGAATGGCGTGGGCCTTCACTAGACCGGGGATAAGGCTAGGCCTCGTCCCGTTTCTAGTATCGTGCCGTTATGCCGTCGAAAATTTCTAAAATAAGTTAGAAAAATAAAAGTATCATTTTATTTAAAGAATGAACTGAATAGAAATTCATATGTTGGAATAAAATGTTTTGTCGTTAAAAATATAATTTTTAACGTGAATGTGAATAAATAAATATTCATTTACAAACCGGACGGTTTGTTTATGTACACCTATTTGAAGGACATTGATTGGGACGATAAATTTTACACATCGCCCAGCTGCACAAATAAAATATGTGTTTGATTGTTTGAAACCCCACACGGGTGTTAGGATGAAATTTGAAGTTCACTCATCCTGATTGATTAAATATGTCGATCGATCGATTGACAGGCTGTTATAAGCGTTAGATATTTATATTTGATGCTTATACAGTGTAGTGCACTTTGGTTGATGGTTGATTATTTTTCAATGCTATTATATACATGTGTTGTATGGAATCCATATAATTAACTTTATATGGTAATTGATTGGGCCTCATTCCAATTTGAAAAATAAAGAATAATATAAAATAAAGGTTCATGTGTTGACAGTACTCATCCATTGAGATTGGTCATGTGTTGAACGAAATATTTTAGTAATAAAATTTACATCTTTATCAATACAAAATAAAGGTTCATGTGTTGACAGTACTCATCCATTGAGATTGGTCATGTGTTGAACGAAATATTTTGATAATAACAACTATTTTGAAAAAGAAAATATTTTAAATAGAATATTTGAAAATAGAAATTTATGAAGCCGTGTTGATTAGATTGACGCCATTTTGACGTGAACGATATTTATATCGATTTTAAAACGATTTCGAAATGAATTGAATTGAAAACGATTTCGAAATGAATTGAATTGAAAACGATTTCGAAATGAATTGAATTGAAAACGATTTCGAAATGAATTGAATTAAAAACGATTTCGAAATGAATTGAATTAAAAATGATTTCGAAATGAATTGAATTGAAAACGATTTCGAAATGAATTGAATTAAAAACGATTTCGAAATGAATTGAATTGAAAACGATTTCGAAATGAATTGAATTAAAAACGATTTCGAAATGAATTGAATTGAAAACGATTTCGAAATGAATTGAATTGAAAACGATTTCGAAATGAATTGAATTGAAAACGATTTCGAAATGAATTGAATTGAAAACGAATTCAAATTGAATTGAAAGCGAATTGAAATGAATTCAAATTGAATTGAAATTTGAATTGAATAGATATGAATTTTAAAACGAATTTATAAAGAAGAATTCAATTTTGATTTGAATTGAAAAGGAAGTTGAAATTGCTTTTGAAACGAATTTTAAAACTATTTCTATAATTCGTTTTAAATAGAAATCGACGAAATATATATTATATATATAATATAATGGCCTGAATAGAACGCGCCGCGGCAGTTCGTGAATTTCGACCATTAATTTCAAACGGACATTACGGGAGATCCGACCGTCGGATCCTCCTAAAACCGGAACCGTTGGGTTCGTATCGAAAAGAGCTTTCTAACGAATATTAGAAATTAGAAATCTAACGGTTGGATTTGGAATTATGTCCAAATCAAATTTGAAAAAGGTCGCTGTAAGTGCAGTTCGATGGCCATTGATGGAAATCGACTGTACGGGCCCTGATAAAATTATTAAAAATAGTAATAATTTGTGTAAAATCATAAGAAATGATTTAGAAAGAATTGGGATGAAAAACTCCATATTTGAAAAGATAAAAATAGATTTTTATCGAAATAAACTAGTTTTGAACTAGAAATATAATTCTATTTATTTTTAAATAAATAAATTGGATTTGAAATGGTTTTGAAAATAACCAGAATTTCCAATGATTGCATTGGAGTGGATTTGAATCGAAATTGTCTTCGGAATATTTCGATGTTGGAATTCGGGATTATACAGATGTTGTTATGGAAATTTGAAAGATATATATATATTTATATCGTTATTTCCAATACGACATTTGTTAATCGTAGAATTTGATATTGAATATAAGCCGGGATATTTTCTATTCAGAGCCTTGTATTTAATATCAAATGTGATTTGGGTTTGTCCTGAATGGTGTCTTCATTAACACTGTTCTTGAACCCAGTTGAGAAAAGATTAAATCTTTTTATTTAGATTTAATGAAGTGTACCAATTAAATAATATTTAATTGGAATTGAATTGATATTGATTTTTGGGTTTATCGTGAACAGTGTTTTAAATAACACTCGTTCTTTAACCCGATAATTAATGGAATGTGATTTTGGGTTTATCGTGAACCGTGTTTTTAAATGACACTGATTCTTTAACCCAGTCGAAGATTAAAACTAAGAGGAGTTTTAATGAATCTTTAATTAGATTGAAATGATCGAAAATGGAGTATCACCAGTTTTTCTCCAGGCGATAGTTAAATCTTTAATTAGATTTGAACGTGAAATGGTAATTGAATTTACCGATAACACTGTGGTGTTAGATATGATGTATTACCAGTTTTACTTCATGGGATGAATAGGTTGGGATGGGGAAATTAAAATAAATGATTACTTTGGTAAGGTTCGCTAATCCCGACTAGTTTGTATTGAGATTCAAAAATAGAATAAAGAATAAATTCAAGGAATTTATCTTGGATAAAATTAATGGGGACCTTTCCCTATGAATGTGAAATTTAGAAACTAACTGTCGGTTAGCCAAGCAGAATGGTTTTCTGGATATTGATCTGATGTTGGTTTCGGCCTTCGGGGTTAATATTTGGGAAATTATTCTCTTGATTAATTTACGGTTAGTGACTGATGAATTGGAATGAGGCGTATGTTGTGTTTGTGTAACACTTATTTAAAATATACGCGAGTTATTCGGAAAGACCGGGTTTATCCCATTCTGAATAACTGATACGACGATAAGTCGAAGATGAAGACGGTGGTCGAAGACCGGAAGTCTTCACGTCGTTTGGGGGATTACTGATGATCTTGATTGGGCTGTACACCCAAGAAGATGGAAACAGTTAGTGATCGTCCAGACGTACTTGGAGATCGATGGATATGCGGGGTACTAGGTGCCTCCGGTTTCGTTCAGACCCAGAACGGACTTGTAAATGGACTGTGTGTCTGACATTGGATTTTAGTCCGTGTGATTGATCTCCATTAAATATATATCTGTTTGGCGGCGGAGAATTTATTCTCTTGCTTAACGCCCTTCTCTGAGACGTACGAGCTCAGGGGTTATATATTGATGGATATCAAACGCATGGAGTGAATTGCCTGTGTGGCATGCCTAAGTGGCAATTGATCGAGGCTTCTGTTGAAAAGCAAAGTCTTGTGGTGATGATCAAAGCACGGCCTTTGTGGCGTAGCTTTGTGTAACGTTTACTTCGCGAGTTTCACACCCGGTATGAACCAAAAACGGGAGACGGACCTCAGGGAGGACTTGCGTTTCTTTCTAGCTAGAAGTGGCGTCAGTGGTTTTACACGCCCTGACGAGTTTGACTTATGTGGTTGTTACTGTTACGAGGCGCCTCGATTATATCGGTTTCGGCCGATGCATTCTGGTCGGCAGACGGACCAGACTTACACCCCATAGGGTGGGGAAACGTAGTGTTCAGGAATTTTAATCCACATCGGTGGACCGGCCCTGACGATCCAAAGGCTTGACTGAGTACTTGCCTGAGGGGCGGGCTAGAGCGTCTCGAATCGGTTGAGGACTATCTTTTGCCTCGGTTCATAGACGGAAATCCAATTTCCAAATACGTGACATTTGCGGTTTTAATTGTAAAACTAGTATGGCGACATGATATATGGTACCCATGCCGCCTATGATTGATACTTATGATTTGAAGTTGTTTTATACACTATGCACTTATAGTAGTATCAAATGATTTGTTTCAAACGTACTAGGCATGTTTGGCTGTTATAAGGGAAAACCCTATCCTCGGCTGCGATGCATTGTGTGATGGGACCTGGGTCTTATAACAGCTTCATTTTTAGAAAAGCATTGCGTTGTTTGCTTATATGCACTGGTATTCTTGGGAGGAAACCCGTTCCGTGTTATGCGGCGTGGTCCCTTGATTTACCTAACTTTAAAAATAAAGATTAATAACTGTTTTAGTTCTCACACCAGTCACATGACTGACCTGGAGTTTATTGTTTTAACCTAAACTCTGGGTGCCCTTATTTTGACACGGGCAGCTAGTAGTTTTGGTTTTGCAGATTTATATTCACAGGATCCTGGTTTACAGCTGGAACGATATCCGGAAAGCTTTGTATCCGTATATCTCCTTCTAGTTGTGTATTGTATTAATTTCCGCTGCGATGTATTTAAATGTAATTTAAATCTCTGATATTTCTGTGTAATATTCATTTATACTCTGCATATTCTTGTAATCTGATGCATTGTGGTAATATATAGTGGAATGTTCTTTTATATGCGTTCTGTTGTGGCTTGTTCTCGAACTATCCGACGCTTTCCTTTACGGGGAAGTTACGGGTTTTCACACTTCCATTCTCCATTGATCCGCTCATGATAATGTCTCAAATCACCAAGCCCAAGTTCAAGAACCAAGTATTTTGAACCATCAAGAACCTTTGAAATTTCTCCTACCCACCAGGCAATCATAGTAGTCAAGGCGCTAAGGCGCAAGCATTGAGCCTGGGGCTTTTTTGTGAGCCTTTTATATGAGTTTGATCTGCTATTTTACTAACTACAAATTAATTTATAAACCATATTTTATAATTCATCCAATTACCTACATATTTTATTGATAAAATTTAAATTTTAAACCATATTTTATAATTTACTGAATAATTAAAATTTTTATTTAACTATTTATACACAAAATTTTGAATTTAGCAAAATAAAGTGCCTCAAATTGCAAAAAGGCGCAAGCCTTGGGCTTTTTTGCGTTTAGACGCGCCTAAGCGCGCGCCTTGATAACTATGCCAAGCATCATGATAGAATGCATCTTCTTCTTCAAACAATTTGAAGTTCATTGTCTCGAACTTAGGAGGCGACAAAGTTAGCATGAAAGCAGTTTTAGCAATGAAAATATCGATACAAATTCGGATTTGGTCAAGTATATCGTTTAATAGCATGCTTTATATTGAAATGTACTTGAGAAAACAATTGTTATCCAGTATTTTTCACAAGCGATAGTCCAATGGAATTTAACTAAAATGATGAAGTAATGGATTAGAAAAATGAACACAATCAAGCATGAAAGTTGATGGGAAAAGAAGGAGAAATGGCTAACTCCATGGATCGATAATAGTCTCATGTTTCTCCAGTTCAAAATGACGGTGACGATATCGAATCAGGGAAGAGATTAGAGAAATTTGGGAAAGTCTGTAGAACGGAATAGAATCCTTCCATGAAGAAAATATTTTAAATGGATGTATGAAAAAAACAAGCTTTGAAGTATTAAAGGAAGATTGATTCGAGAAAAGAAGCATCAAGACCCTAGGAATATAGAAGAAACATAAGAATTAGACCAAGGCTGCACAGTAGTACCAATCCATATATGGACCGATACTGATCCATCAAAAATCTAGGATTGGTCAAGTTTACTCCTAGTGTCTTGACTTTAGATTTTGAACAAGTTTTATTACGATCTGATGAGCCAAAAGCCCAATTCAAACTTACTTTGACACTAAATAGGAAGCTATGTACAATTAGGGTTGTTATGGTAATAATTACCGTCAAGGTTTTAAATCTCGGATATCGGTTGCATTTCGCCTTGGGGATTTTACAGACTTGATATCGTATAGGGGGAGATCTCGGACGAGATAAGTCTAACTTGGGAGTTCATCTCCGGTCTTAAGTTTATATCAGAACAATCTCGGCGTACATGATATGTTAAAAGTGATATTTTTACAAAATGATTTTTATGAAAGCTATTAAAAACATAGTAACTTAAACTTGAATTGCAAAATAACTTTTTATTCTTTATTTTGCGAAAGACCACTCATACTCTAAATCGTAATATGCTTAAAACAGAAATATTGTTAGGGATTAAACATTAAAAAGGTTCAGCATAAATAGACCATAAAATACATAATTTTATAAGTAGTATGTGTGTAAAAAAGACGAATATGAAAATCATAAGCATTGTAGAACATATGTGAACATACAATATGATCATTTAACATACAAAATGTAAAATAACAAAAGATTATCATGGCTAGATTTGAGTTTTTTAATTATTGTTCTAGTTCAAGCACAGATTTAAATTTTAACCAAAAAACTAAGATCTCAGACGATATTCCAGTATTTCGTCTTGGTCGATATATCATTCGATACTGCAATATCTCAGGTGATATATTCGAAAGGAGATTTAGAGTGATTAATATTTGCTGTTTCGTTTCGAAAGGAGCCCAAAACGAGATCTCGAAGGAGAACTCGAGCGATATTTGCGAGATTTGAAACAATGGTTACTGTTACCATTTGTCAAATACTGTTACCGTACTGTTTTTACTGGTAAGCCAAAATTGTTTACCATTACCGATAGACTGGTGTTCCGAAGACTGATATACCGATAATCTGGTAATCGTTACACTGGTGATGGTAAATTACCGTTTGTCAATCAAGTATGTATCTTGATTTTTTTTTTGTACATAGTACATCTTTATTATGCTACATGTAATGTTAATTAATTAAAAACATAAATGAAAAAAAAATAAGTGTACTTAGAATTATTTTACTTGATTATTGAACTAAATATGATCATTTATTTGGTTCTAAATGCATGTAATAAATCATATCAGATAAATATACATATGTTTTACTGATGGTATTGAAGAAATTTGACCGATAATTTACCGTTAAAAATAGTAAATTTACCGTAACCATACCGTTTTAATTGGTATACCGATTTCAATCAAAAATAGTTACCTATCGATTGGTAATGTTATGGTAATGGTAAATTTACCGTTACCATAACAACCCTATGTACAATAGTAAAAAGAATTTTTGATCTTTGTTAATTCATATCTAGGAAAGACTTTGTCATTACCATTTTGGGTTTGAATCTCGAATTGTATTTGTATAAACAACATATCTAAGAGTGAATCATACGACAGAGTAAAGATAGTTATAGTAAATCGCTATAAAATTGGCTACTTCTGCTTTTCTTACTTTTCTTCTTCAAATTTACATTTTTCTTATGGGTTTATTGTTCATAGATCAATTCTACACCACAAAATTATTATCTCTTCAAAATCTATCATTCGGGGATGCTATGCAAATTTTTGGCTAACAATCGTATTAATTTCAAATTTAGCATGTGTAAATTTATTTATGCATTGCATGCAACTATTCATTATGTATGTATCAAATAAAAAATATCTCAATATGCAAAATTACTACATAGTTTTCTGAATACTATGATATTGTTATTTGATTTTATCATAATTATTTTAATTATTGCGAACTTAGTAGTGATAGACACTAAAAAAAAATTTAAATGATTAAATAAAATTTACTTATGAGAAATATTTTCCACCACATTCTTATTGACTACAATTTTAAGAATTGTTTTTATTCTTGGAAGATAGAAAGTCTAGACACATGGTTAATATAAAATTCCTTAAAATAATACCACGGAATAGTTGTTTCCTCCAAAACAAAGTTACAATAATAATGTGATCTGATTCATGCAAATTGTGTTTAAAAAACCCAACTAGTGGGTTGTAGTTTTAGCCAAAGAGTAAATGTATATTCGGATAAACTTCGATTGAGAAAAACAAACACTATACCTGGGAAGCATGCCTCCATTCTCCATTGATCTGCTCATGATGATGTCACCGAGCCCAAATTCAGTCTCTTCCTTCTATGACTTGAAATAAACCATGTATTCTAAACCATCGAGAACCTTCGAAATTACTCATACCCACCAGGCATCATTATAGAATACATCAACTTTTTCTTAAAGTAATTTAAAGCTGTTTGTCCCAGATTCAGGAGGACACGACCTTATGGTTTCAATAAAAAAATCCGTTTTCGCGTCGTTTCAAACATGTATAATAGTTGAGGATGGTAGTTGTAATGGAAGCATAACAGCCAAATTGAATATCTGCATTATTCAATATAGCCAAAAATTAAATAAAGACAAATATTTGTTCATATCTCCAAACATGCATTCATAGTTTTAAAAAAGGTCAAATAGGATACTTTAACTAAAATCTAAATGATATTCAAAAAATATAAAGGTTCTGCAAAGGGTAAAACAGTACGCCAATTCAAACTGTTTAAGGGTCGTTAAGTACGACATATGTTGAAAATCACCTGTATTTTCAATGTCAAAATAGTCCACATATCATATTGAACATATATAATTAATCCAAATGCAAAGCTCGCAATTACACAAATGATCATTAGAACAATAATGTGTAAAAGTTAGATCTTATGACAATGGTCATCCTAGTTCAACAACAACAAAAAATATAATCCATATAAAATCATTCCCGCTTTTACCCAACAATTAAAAATACAATATACGTTTCAAAGAAAATCGCATTAAGGATATGTTTCATCACATACTTTAATGCTCTTTTCAATACGTGGTGTAGGTAGTATTCAAAAAATGTAACTTAATGCACACTATGTACTTTTTCATGGATGGAAAAATATAACCAATTTGCACATTTGATCAAATAAGAAGTGCCATTAACTTGCACTTTTGGTACTAGCAGTTGACTTGCACTTTCAACATAAAAAATGCAATTGATAAATGTGCAATTAAGTTTACACTTTTGACTAGTGTTGCATTTCTAGAAAGGTGCATGCAGCATATACTTCCAATGTTGACACAAAATATTCGAAATTAATTATGATAAAATTGAAATAATCAATAATTAAAGAAAATGTGAATCATATCAAACTTTTATGTGAAAAATATCATTTTCAATGATTTTTGGTAATTGATTAATGTATATTAATTACGTAAAGATTGGATGTGAATTGATTAGGGAATGGATTGTGGAGTGTGTATTTCAATTGAATTACCATGAAACTTTGGACCAAGGAGGAGCAAATATGTATTTTTTTAAAATGATATGATTATCATAAATTTCATCCTTGAAGAGGGCATGATTTGAATTAGCAAAATATGGATGGTTCATACATTATTTTAAAGTTTAAAATAAGGATGTATCTTTATTCGTCTCAAGTATAAGTTTGACATGAGAAAAATAGGAAAATGTTCAAGCCAAATAACAAATTCTTCCGATAAATATTCTCGTCACTTGGTTGTTATTTTTAAATGTTACCAGTCAAACTCGAAGAGTTAAAAAAAACAGAAGAATATATCAATGCATGAATAGTGCTTTTTTTATAAACCACTAGAAGTTGCATTCAATGTAAATATTCTTGTCATGTTGACGATTGTGGGTATGTGACTTATAGATGCATGTACATGCAATAATACTCTTAGTGTTTTATAATCCTTCAGAGGATTTAACTTTAGAGTACAAGAAAAAGTAATTGGGGTATTATACTTTATTCAACGTACAAATAACAAAAGATTAAGAATAATATCTTACAATGGAATGTCACTGAATAAATTTCTTGCAATTACAAATTCTATCGTTGTTGTCTTCCATTTTTTTCTTCTTTGGAAACTTATAAACTGTTCACTCTAGATCATTTTGATGGATACATAAACTTAGGTCAGCATACAAAAGAAGATGCAATGCAAGTTGGGAGCTGCATGTAGAAGCACCAAATACAGCCATGAACAATAAGTTTATCTAATCCCAACCTTCAATATTACTCACAATACATTAACTTTCAATGAAGAAAATTTGAAAGTAACTAATAAACACTAAAGAAAGTTGATCTGCTATCTTTAACCCAGATACGTAACAACTTGCAACAACAGTACACAACAGAAAAACTGCTTCCTAACCACAACCGAGCTAACTCAACGAACGGCTAAAACTGTACTAGGAAAGGGACACAGGCTACTGATAATTACTCTACACCAGCAAACGCAATTTGAACAATACCCAACGAACCTGAATAGCCGCTTTGTACATTTCTGGTCGTGGGCCAAAACACAGATTTTTTCAATCCAATCTAAATGAATCGGAATCTCATCAGTACCAAATTCAACCTCCTTGTCCTTCCCTTTGCTACAAACGTATCTCCACTTCCCGCCGGCTCCTTCAATAACCTTTACCGTTTCCCCAATCCACCAGCCGTCATTAAACAAAGCATCCACTTTTTCGCCAATTTGAAACTGTGAAATATCCTGAGTAGGAGGATGCGGCCGCAAATGGGATTCCTCGACTGTTCCTATGAGCTTTTCGTTAGACTCGTCAACTAGGGTTTTGTACTTGATGGAGCAACCGTTGAAGGTGGGAATGAGATGGAGAATCTGGGCCAGTAGAAAAGAGCCCTTGAAGCGTTCGTCTTGGCCAATTACTTCTATTTTGTCGCCGGAGTTATAACTTTTTGCAGGCATTCATTTGTTGCAACAAAGCCAGGGTATTTCAGGGTCGGGGGGAATAATTGGCAAAGTTGTTCAGGTTTGGCGGCCGTAATTGGCAAAGATGGAAGCAAAATGTGCCTGTACAGAGAAGAAGATGAAAAGCCGTTGGTGCGCTTATTAATGGCTCACATAAACGTCTAGAGCATTCCCTGCTGACCGGGGTCGGTTATTGTTTCCTGCATTTGCTAAGGGTGCGTTTGCAGCAAATAAATGGCACGTTGGGATTTTTGTTCGCGTCCGACGCGAATACCATTTTCCACATTCAAATGAAACGATTGCTGAACGTTGAAAATCAAGCCGTTGGCGTCCGACGCGTCGGACGCCAACGGCTTGATTTTCAACGTCTCTCCCACAAACCTATAAAACCCTCTCACCTACACCTTCCTCTTCATCCACACTACACTCCTCCATTCCTCTTCTAAAATTTTCTTCCACATTATTAAATTTTCCATTTTTTAGTATGACCAATCGAAAGGTTGCACATCATTGATCGTTTACTGCAACTCAGATTATGCTGCAATGTTCGGTTGATGCATATGGTGCTTGTGGCATCAACAAAAAAGGTGTACATAAAGCAATTGCAGAAAAGTTCAACGATGCAATAGAAATCATTCCAGACATCGTACCGATTGACGAAACCAAGATCCGAAACAAATATGACAGTCTTCGACGGGATTGGATGAAATGGGATGCACTGATGAACAAGACTGGCGCGGGTTGGGATGCATACAAAGGAACGGTCTCTGGAAGCGATGAATGGTGGGAAGATCGTGTTAAGGTCTGTAAATTTATTTTGTTACCATTCCTTTGTAGACAGTTTCTTACAATTTATTTCTTATATTTAGAAATTTGGAACGAGTGTCTTGAAATATAAGAAACGACCAATAGAAAACTTAGAGCTGATGCAACAATTATTTCGTGGGACAAATGCAACTGGTCAATCATCGTACACTCCTGCTGCTAGTGTACAACCGTCGCAGACTGGCACGCCGCCATCAACACAAAGCACGTTTGACAGGACATGGAATTTCGACGGGTTTTTGGAACCATTGGAAGACACGCAAAATAATCATATTCCAAACTTGAATTCGCCATCAAATCCTCCACTGCAACAAACTTCAATGAATACACCAAATTGTGAAGCTCCAAGAATCCCTCCGTCAACCCAAATCTCAATGAATCCGCCCATTCAACCAACTGCACGTCAAAATTCAAGAAGAAAACGTGGTGAAAGTGACGATAAGATGGCTATGCTCATTGACCTAATGCACGAGAGACAGATGAAAAAATCTCGGACGCACTCTGATAGTCCTAATACGGGTACTAGCGTGGAATCAACGGGAAGTTCTACAACTTATGCAAATACGGTAGCTCGTATGCAGCGTCTTGGAGCAACGGGTGAGTTTGATGTTGCAGACGCACTATTATTTGTGTTGGACCCCAAAATAAATGATTTGTTCGCTGCTCTTTCGGATGAGATAGCGAAAAGCTGGTTGATTAGAGGGCTTGCAGACAAACGCCACGACCAAGAATACCAAACTTATCTGATAAATAGCAACAAGTAGGAAGTTCATGTCATCGTGTTATTGTATTTCTGTCGTATTTATGTTTGTATTTTCTTTTGTGTAATGAAATGTAGTCATTTTGTTCAACCGAAATTAGTATTTAATTAACTCAAAACAAACAAATTAACAATTAAAATACCACGCTCAAATACCACGCTCAAATACCACGCTCAAATACCCCGTTCGTAGCTAAAAACACATTTCCCCTTTGCTACAGTACCACGCTCAAATGGCACGCTCAAATGGCACGCTCAAATGGCACGCTCAAATGTCACGCTCACGTTCGTTAAGAACGCACCCTAAGGAAACGGTCCGAGAATAAACAGACCAAATCAGTTCATTTTAGTCGATTTGGCTCGGTTTCAAAACTAAATCGATTTGAATTCGGTTTATAAAATAATTTTTTTAAATTATCGGTTTAACCGGATTAACCGAACTTTTAATTTATTATCTAATTTTACGGTATTGCAGCACTTAATTATATAATACAAAGATATTTGTGGCAAACAGAACAAATCTTATAATATACATAAAATTTCTTCAAACATGAATTTATGTTTTATTTTGGGTGAATCCATCATTTGAATAATAATATATCTTTCAAGTCGGTTAAATCGGTTACCGACCTAATTAATTGAAATTAATTCGAAAACTTTTCGGTTCGATTTGGAAACTTTTCGGTTCTAATTCGGTTTGAGTTTTTTAGCTCCAAACTAACCGAACCAACCGAACGCTCACCCCTAAGCAACAACCTTGAAATGATTGTTATGACGTCCGTTAAAGCGAAACGTTATTTTTCCTCTCATCCACTTTCATCTATACTAGTATTACCGCACAACGGTGAGAAAACCGACCGTTGAAAAAGTACGTTTATTTGATAACTTTTATTCTAATTTTGACTTCAAACCTTGGTTTGAAAAATTAACACCTTATAAATGATTGAACAATTTTTTTATGTTAGAGTGATCAAATTTATCGTATTTAAATATTTAACCTGTAAAGACCATGGAGTGCATGTAAAACAATGGATTACAATAATAAGAGATTATTGGCTAACTTGTTGCATATTTTCTGACATTTGACATTAGCCTAATATATGCTATAATCCTTTTTTTTTATAAAATAAAAAATCATCTTTAAATAGGCAATTCATCCAAGGTATCTGGAAGGAAAAGGCGAAAAGCAACATCAGTGGAAGACATCATAATAATGGCTAGGTAATAATATAGTATATAACTTTTTTCATGAAAACCAGTAATAGGACCAGAATACGTTTACAGTAATAGGACCAGTGAGCAATGCTCCATTTTGGTAAGTCATGCATAGTGATTGGTTTTCAACAAGTGCGTACAAGTGCCTTGTTGCATGAGTAAAATGAAATACAAATATAATGGAAGTAGCAAGCAATAAAATGGATTTAGCAGGCTTATAAGAACTAATGAAGTAGCGAAGAAGGTTGTTTAAAGATGGACCGGGAGGCGATGAGACTCGTGTATCTACAAGAGTCATTGATGTTTCAGATCTACTGGTATTGCATTGATATTTCTATTTATCTTTTCCAAAATTGTTTACTGAATTTCCTTTCATTAATTATGAGAAACCTAATTGTATGTTTTTGAATATTCGAATTAAAAGAATAATGGGCCAAACTCTTTAATAGGTTTGAATTGGTATCTTTCTCACCTTCCTCCGATATTATTCTTATTGTGCTCGAATGATTAATATATCCATCAATGGTTTGATCTGTATATCTTGTAGGATACATATATCGTAAATGTAAGAGGTAAATATCAGTTGAGAAGTATTGAAATTTGGTGATACAATATTTCGAAATATCAATTAGATTTTTTGGAGATATTCGTGGTAATTTCGTTACCTGTTTTGTGCAAGAAATGAATGGAAAGAAATGGAAGGAATATTAATGAATAAGGGATATTGGAAATATTAGTCATTTAATTAGTTGCTCTACTTTAAAAACGCTGTAATCTCTTGAATATTAATAAAATATCTTCCCCATTGAAGTGGACGTACACTATCTCGCGATAGTAGAACCATTATAAATTTGTGTGTTCTCTGTTGCCTTTATTTTTTCTGTGATCTGAGATTGATATTCATTTCAAGTTAGAGGAGCATTATAGCTAGAGACATTTTGAAGAAGTTAGAGGACCTCTACATGAAGAAATCCCTAACCAACCGTCTGACCCTATTGAAGACTTTCTTTACCTATAAGATGAAGTAAGGTTCTTCAATTAAGACACACCTAAGTGTGTTTGATGATCTGTTGATGAAGATGAAGTCTGTTGAGTTGAAAACCGATGAAGAACAAAAAGCAATGGTTCTGTTGTGTTCGCTTCCAGAGCGATACACTGATTTCACTAACAGCCTTATCTATGGTAGAGACACATTGAAATTAGATGATGTGAAGACAAGTTTTGCTCAGTAAAGAGTTGAGAGATCAAATGAAAGAGTTTGGTGTTAGTGATAATAGTGGAGGAAGTAGTAGTTCAGGCTTATTTGTAGAGAGAGGAAGAGCAGAGAAGAAAGTGAAGAATAATAGAGAGCGTTCCAATTGTGATGGAAAGTGCTATAATTGTAAGAAACCAGGCTATTGGAGAAGAGATTGTCCAGATTTGGAGAAGAAGACTGATGGTTCTTCATCAATTGCGATGGAGAAAGGCGGTAGTGATTTGTTAACAGCAGTTGTATCAGATGTTGCAGACCACTGGATTCTAGATTCTGTAGCATCATTTCACATGACTCCTAATAAGGATTATTTTTCTTCCTTCGATGCCAAAGAAGGAAGTTCTATCCTTATGGGGAACGATGCTGCGTGGAAGTCTATGGGAGTTGGTTCAGTTCGCATTCGCATGTATGATGGGATTGTTCACACACTTTCAAATGTTCGCTATGTCCCAGGCCTTCGGAAGTCTTTGATATTATTAGGCCAATTGGCATCTTTGGGATGCAAGATAACCATTGTCAAAGATGGTTTGAGAGTTTCTAGAGAGGCACTTGTATTGATGAAGGGTGTTATGGTGCGAATTATGTATTTGCTAATGGGTACCACTGTCCATGGAGAATTATGTGTTGGAGTCGATAGTTCTAAAAGTTTGGATGCTACCAAGCTTTGGCATATGAGATTAGGTCATACTTCGGAGAAGAACTTAGAGTTGCTTCGTAAGAAGAAAAAGATCAAGGGAGAAATCTTCAACAAGTTGGACTTTTGCAAGGAGTGTGTATTGGCAAAGCAAACCAGAGTTTCTTTTGGTGATGGCGTGCATACTTCTATGAGGGAACTTGATTATGTGCATTCAGATGTTTAGGGGTCATACTTTACAGCTTCTATTGGTGGAGCATATTATTTTGTTTCCTTCATTGATGACTACTCGCGCAAGGTTTGGGTGTTTGTAATGAAAGCTAAGTTGGAAGTATTTGAGAAGTTTAAGGTTTGGTTTTCTCTTGTTGAAAACCAAACAAGAAAGGAATTGAAGATTCTTAGATCCGACAATGGTGGCGAACATGTGTCCAAAGAGTTCCTCGACTACTGCAGACAGCGTGGTATTAGAAGACATTTTACTACACCCGGTGATCCGCAATCTAGTGGGGTTGCCGAGAGAATGAATAGGACTCTACTTGAAAAGGCCCGTTGCTTGATATTGACTGCAGGTATGTCTAAGGGTTTTTGGGCTGAAGCTATTTCGACTGCAGCACATATTATTAATCGGATTCCGTGCTCAGCCATTGATGGGAAGATTCTAGAGGAGGTATGGAGAGGTAAAAGCAATTTATTAAGTTATTTTCGTATATTTGGATGTCTAGTTTATGTTCACAATACAGGACATGACAAGTTGGAGCCTAGGGCCTCCAAATGTGTTTTTCTTGGTTATACAGATAGCATAAAAGGATATAAAATTTGGAATCCAATTACGAAGAATGTTATACATTCCAGACATGTGTCTTTTGATGAGTCAGCAATGTTCAAACCTTTGGAAGGTTTATCTGAGGGTTCAGACTCAGTTGATGAGAAGCCTGAAAAGACCAAGATTCCCAGTTTTCAAACCCGAAGTAGAGCTATCACTATTGATAATAGTGACGGAGCAGTTGATGATACATCACATGATAGTCCACAGATTTCCTCTAGTAGTGATGGTGATGGTCATGAAGCTAGAGATGATTCGGCTCAAGGTGGAGCTGAAGGAGAGTCGGGCAATATAGTCATTCAGGCTAGCCAGGGACCAAAGAGAGCACCAATTAGATATGGAGATTGGCAGTATGCAAATTTGAGCTTTGATGATCAGTTTGAGTATGCTTTACATGTAATTTATGATGAACCATTGAGCCTTGAAGAAGCCATGAAGTCGAGTGACAACTCGAAGTGGAATTGCGCTATGGAAGAGGAGATACAGTCTTTGCAAAAGAACAAGACTTGGGATTTGATACCACTACCTCAAGGAAGTTGAGCCATAGGTTGCAAGTGGGTGTTCAAGGTAAAAGATGATGGTAGATACTTGGCATGATTAGTAGCCAAAGGGTTTTCACAAAGAAAGGGGCTAGAGTATGATGAAATATTTGCTCCAGTTGTTAGACAAATTTCAATTCGAATCCTACTTGCAATAACTGCCGCTTACGATTTAAAGTTAGAACAACTTGATGTGAAGACCGCTTTCTTGCATGGTGACTTGGAGGAAACCATTTACATGAAGCAGCCAGAAGGATTTATTGTAGATGAAAAGTCGGATTGGGTATGCAAGTTGAAGAAATCTCTTTATGGTCTAAAACAATCGCCTAGACAATGGTACAAAAGTTTTGATTCTTTTATGCTTTCACATGGTTTTAATCGTAGTACTAAAGATGCACGTGTTTATTTTAAGCATTTGAAGAGGGTGTATTTAATTTTGTATGTGGATGATATGTTGATTGCTTCCAAGGATAAAGCTAAAATTGATGCGTTAAAGTTGAAATTAAAAGCGGAATTCGATATGAAAGACCTTGAAGAAGCAAAGAAAATTTTGAGGATGGAAATCCAAAGAGATAGAAAGCTTGGACTTTTGAGACTTACTCAAAAGGAATATATTCAAAAGGTGCTTGCTTGGTTTAGCATGGATGGTGCAAATGCTATCAGTACACCAATGCCTTTGCATATACAGCTTTCTAATCATGGCCCTCCGATCTCAGAAAAGGACAAGGCCTATATGAAGATGGTGCCATATGCCAGTGCAGTAGGTAGCTTGATGTATGCTATGGTGTGCACTAGATCTGACATTGCTCAAGCTGTGAAGTACATGCTTAGATATCTTAGAGGAACATCATATTATGGGCTTGTTTTTTGCGGCAGAAATAAGGATTTCAACTTGGTGGGATTCTGTGATTCAGACTATGCCAGAGATAGAGATAGAAGGAAGTCAACCTCAGGCTATGTGTTCACACTTAGAGGAACAGCTATTAATTGGAGAGCGAGGTTGCAGACTATAGTTGCTTTGCCTACTACAGAGGCAGAGTTGATAGCTACAGTTGAGGCAGCCAAGGAGGCACTTTATTTGAAGAAGGTATTGTGTAATTTGGGCTTCATGCAAGATGCTTTTTTGGTGAATTATGACAGTCAAAGTGCAATTCATTTAGCTGAAAATCTGGTTTTCAGTTCTAGAACAAAGCATATAGAGGTACGAGAGTCTTTCCTTATCTCTATGAATGAGGAGAAGTTAGTTCGTCTTCAGAAGATTCACACAAATGAAAATGCAGCAGACATGTTTACGAAGGCATTACCTGCTACTAAGTTCGAGCATTGCTCGAACTTGATTCACTTGATGAAGTGCTAGTTGCCACATGGTGGCACAATGGAGAAGAGAGTGACTTGGTTGAAGTCAAAAGAAGATGTGGTATTCTTCTTGTATGAAGAGATAGGAGTTGGTTGCACAATGTCTACCTTGTTTTTTTTTATTTGAATGCTTCCAACACTTTGTTGGTGGGCGGTGACCTTGCCGGAGTTCACCAACAAAGTGCAATGAGGGGTGGCTTTTGGAGGAACTCATTGGGAAGCATTCACATTGGAGACTCTTGGTTGCAAGAGATATTGTATTAAGGTGGAGATTATTGGAATTTGGTGATACAATATTTCCAGATATCAATTAGATTTTTTGGAGATATTCGTGTTAATTTCGTTACCTGTTTTGTGCAAGAAATGAATGGAAAGAAATGGAAGTAATATTAATGAATATGGGATATTGGAAATATTCGTCATTTAATTAGTTGCCATATTTCATGAAGAAAAGAAATAGAAATAGATTAAAATCGGAATAGGGATTGATTGATGGAGAAAAGAGAAAATTATCTATTAATCATATGACAATTAATTAATGGGATATTAGTTTTTTCCATAAATTGACTTATTTTACATAAATCAATTGTCTCATCCCCAAGTAATCTTTTCTCTATTTAAAGAGAGGCACAGAGGATATTATTCCTATGAAATGTATGAGAACATTTGTATTCTTCATTTCTTTTGCTCTACTCTAAAAACTCTGTAATCTCTTGAATATTAATAAAATCTCTTCCCCATTGAAGTGGACGTAACTATCTCGCGATAGTGGAACCATTATAAATTTGTGTGTTCTCTATTGCCTTTATTTTTTTCTGTGATCTGAGATTGATATTCATTTCAAGCTGTTTGATCTGTCACATTATTGCAAGATCCTATTGAGGTTTTTCCGCTGAAAGGGATTGATTACCCCTTATAAGAAGAGATGATACTTTTCCATTTTTTCCTCTAAAATTTAAGAAATCGTTGAACGGTTTTACTATCACACAACAACATGTCTATGTAACTGTTAATGAAATTGATTTTTTCCCCCCATTAATTGAGTAAAATCCGTATAAATTCCATTAGATTTATTGGAATAAAAGAAATCTGGAAAAAGAAGTTAATATACAAAATAGGGGAAAAAATTGTTTTTACTGTGCCAGAAAATATATACATCTCAACAAATGTAATTTGTTGGATTTATTGCCATCTATGCTTTTCCGTTTTATGTTTTAATATGAATTTCATTAGAACAAACTATGGTCAATAGATATGTTGCTTGATGCATTGTTAATGTGGATTTATCCACTCTTTTTTGTGCAGCTTATGCTATAGAGGGCCAAGTTAGAGAAATGACTGTTGGTTTCAGTCTTTAGATGACATAAGTCAGAAGTTAAAGGTACTAAGATGTGTTTTATTATTTAAATAAATTTACTATTTGGTTCCATATGTTAGTTTATACGTTAAATCATAAATCAGTTGTTGAAGAGAAAACATGATGATTCATCGGAAGAGGTATTGGAATATAAAAAGTGCCTTGATGATATGAGCTAAGTGGCCTCAACTCTTCAATCCACTGATGAACAGCTTTTCTTTTTTAATGATTTCTACTGTGCACATTTTGTGGTTGCATGCAAAACATTTACAGCGAGATGTTTAATATGCTATCTTGTAACATATCTTAGTATTTTGACATTCAAATGGAATTAAAACAATTTGAAATTTTTATATGCAAAGGTGACAAAAGGGAAAAAAAATTGTACGACAAGGTTATGGAGCTGAAGGGCAAGCGAAAAAACATTATTTGGGGCAGAATAAGCATATTACATGATTATTGGTGAGCTATGTCGATGCATTGCAACTTGTATGTAGGAAACATTGAAGTACTTTGCAGATGTAGACCGCTCAATACAAGAAAAAGTAGGAAACCCTATGGCTGTTGATTTTGAAACAACAAAAGATGGTGACCTTGCTATAAAGTCATCTCATGGATTATTCAAAAAGGTTTTTAAGTTTGACTCAGTTTTCAACCAAGAAGACAATCAAAGAAAATAGTCAGTTTGTTCAAATTTGACGCATTCATATCAATTTTTAATTTAACTGCTTTTACAATATATTTTATCGAATTTTAATTTCTTTGCTTTTAATATTACAAGCAGTTATGCATAATATGTAATCACAAAATATTCAGTTCAAGTTAACAATAAACATAGTTAAATTTTTTTTTTAAAATTACATGATCAAACGGTTGGTTTCCCCACCGTTTTGCGGTTATACTAGTTGATGGCTCACATAAACGTCTAGAGCATTCCCTATTGAACGAGGTCGGTTGCTGTTTCCAGCATTTGCTAAGGAAACGGTCTGAGGCTTTACTTGCTTTGTAAAAATCAACAAAAGTCACTATGCAGCAAGAGTAGGTGAGCAATATTCGGTTTAAACCGACCAAATCAGTTCATTTTGGCTGGCTTGGTTCGATTTTAAAATTAAATTGCTTTGTAAAATAATTTTTTTTGATTATCGGTTTAACCTAATTAACCGAACTTTTAATTTATTATCTAATTTTACGGTATTGTAGTACTTAAAATAACTAGTTTAGTTATATAATACAAAGATATTTGTTGCAAACAGATCAAATCTTATAATATACATAAAATTTCTCTAAACATGAATTTATGTTTTACTTTGCGTGAATCCATCATTTGAATAATATTATATTCTTCAAGTCGGTTAAATCAGCTACCGACCGAATTAACCGAAGTTGATTCGGTTTGGTTTGGAAACTTTTCGGTTTTAATTCGGTTTGAGTCTTTTTGCTCCAAACCAACCGAACCGACCAAACGCTCACCCTTAAGCAACAACCCTGAAATGATTGTTATGACGTCCGTTAAAGAGAAACGTTATTTTTCCTATCATTCTATCATCCACTTTCATCTATACTAGTATTACCGTACAACAGTGGGAAAACCGATCGTTGAAAGTGTACATTTATTTGATAAATTTTATTCTGATTATGACTTCAAACCTTGGTTTGAAAAATACATTTTCTCGGTTTATAATTATGAAACAAGGGATATCCGACAGGGAAAGGAAAAGAAACCATACCACAAATTTCAAAATAGAAAAAGACATTTGTATTAGTCGATTTTGCCAGTTCGAGAAAAAATGGATAAAGTAGTTTATATCATTAATAAATCAAATGCCTCTATCACATGTCAAAATCATAAAAGAAATATTACAACCACGAACAGTGATTATTAAAGTTGCTCTACTGTAAAATTAGATTAACAAAGTATGAAAATAATCTAATAATAATGAAACGTACAGATGCACTTGAATAATAAAAAATAATGGATATGAGATAACAAAGTCTAGTTACAGATTATGTTCAACAGAGACTACAACAATTTTGCATATCAAAAAATTAAATTTGCAAAGAGAGCTGGTTGCATTAACAAGGTCAAATAACTAAGCACTATATCTATAAATGAGTGGTATCCAAGTTATAGTTTCCACAAGCACCAATGCAAGCATCCTCCAATTTTTTCCCCAGAGATCCTCTGGTTGCAAATATTTGCAAATGCTCTCATGTGTTTCAATCCATACGAGTAATGGTTCAATGGCATGATTCATATAAATCTGCATGAATGTTCTCAATGAAAATGTCAGAGCACAAATTACGATGAAAATTAGTGTATTTACATACTCAAATATGACATTCTACAGATACAAGAGCAGTTCAGCCACAACAAAAACCATATATTACATGTGTTTTAAAGAAAAAAGTAGCAGGATAATAGCCAAATGAGAGATACATCACAACTGTTTAAACACAAAAATCCAATCCATTGTCGACGTCATTCCTATTATCACTTGTCTTTTAAATTTATTATTAGAGTATTTCATCTCATGTATAAGTCAGCTATTTGCTCTTTTCCTCATTCTTTCAGGACAAACGCTAGATCGCCACTTAAGCTCTACTTTGCAATTTTGGACAAAATATTTGATAACTTATCTTACAAAGACACCACCTAAAACACTTTCAAAACATTTTTCATGTTACACTTCTTGTGGCACTTTAAGTGACATGCCAACTTACCAAAACTAGCAGCATGAGATTCAACTATTTCTTACTAAGATGTTGGAAACCCCATTGACATTGGGAATGGTGAAGAAGTGCAGCTCTTATAAAAGACTTATAAATTACACGTAATGTTTTAGATGTAATCGATTGTATTTTGCTCGAACCAGTTTGAGTGATTAATGTTTTTGTCAGCCTGCTTTGTAACGATGCTGTATAAAGTTTGATAATTAAATATTGAACACACTCAAAGGTGAAGGACTTAGGTTATTGAGTAAAGGAAATCTGTGAATCAAGTATTAAAAGGGATATCAGGTCAGATCAGTTGCCATGTTCTTTCCTCCAGGAAACGGATCGGGTCGTAGTATATAATGGGATTGGTTTGGAGCTGGTGGAACAATTGGTTGGGTCGAGACCCCTCCTACCGAACTAGACCGACAAATATAGTTCATAAACGGTTATCTACCACATTCCTACATATTCGGAGCGGTTATTACCAATCTACCCACGTTTCAGATGTGGTGTCCTCACCATGGAGCATTCGAATCCGAAATTTATGGGATGGGACCCACATGGCATCCGACCTGACCTTGCTTGATGCCGATAAATACCCCACAACACTCCATTTTCAAGGATCTTTTGGCTCTCTATCCACTCAAGCTTCATCACCAACTATATTCCTCTGTTTATTTCAGATTGTACCCAAACTCCTTGAGTATAATCGTACGAATTTAGAGTGATTATTGATTGTCTAGTGAGAATTGAGTGGCTATTGTTATTGTATTTGTGATTAGTTCATCAATCAAGAAAGTTTAAAGTGGACGTAGGATTATTAATGTCGAACCACTATAAATCTTGTGTTCTGGTTGCTTTTTATTTCATTTTCTTTGTATTTCATAATCGATTGGGTGTTAGATACACTTTTCGGTCTAACATTTTGGTGCTTTCATTGAGAAATCTGAATTCTCATCATTTCGGATTATCATTCTAGTTTTTGGATTCTTAAGTCCGAAGAAGTTAGTCCGCTTTTTCACTATCTCTGAAGTTTTTGTTGATCGCAAAAGACACATATTTCATGACCCCGAGAAGAGGAAAGGAACCACAAACTTCTCGGGAAAATGATGCAAATGAAGATCAGCAGGCGATTGTAGTCACCAGGTGGCGAGGACCCGGTTCAGATACAAACCGATCCGGAGGGGGCAACCTGACCCGAACCGGATGTGATGCATCTGGCTGACCCGATGACGCCGGACCGAACCAGACTGAAGGCTTGAATGTTGCTGGTACCACTCCTCAGAACCGATCTGGGGGTAATACCACTACCCAATCCGAACCGGCTGCAGCTGAGGTTGGTACTTCTACTCAAGCCACTGCAGATGCTCCAATACCAACCACGACAATTAGTAAACAGCCTTCTACTTTTGCACATGTTTCACATATGGATTTCTCGCGCCTGGTTGACATGTTGGATAGAACTAACGATGCCTTAGAAGCCCAAACGTGATAGCGTTCTTATGCGAGAAAACATGAAAGCTATGAGTAGAGAGATAGACGAGCTTTACAAGCAAAGAACACCCTCTTTGACTCATCATCTCGCTAAAGACCATTCATCTTCTTCGGAGGAAAGACGTCCACGTCAGACTAGGCCGTATAAGAGACCCGAGAATCTTAAAGAAATGAAATATGGATCGCTGGGATCTCGCGTCCTTGGACCTGATGATCCTAGCTTGAGTGAGGCAATGTTGTTGCCAATGCAGGGATCTTGTGACCTGCCAGGGACCCAAACATCATAAATCCTACTCAAGGCCAACTCCTTCAACTCACTCGTACTGTGAACGACCGGGGCCACAGAGGACAAGGAAATTCGATTGCTGCTAGAAACCGAAGAACATCACCTGATGTAGGGGCTGGATATATTAGGAGAACCAGCAGATCCTGAGCCAACACTAACCAATGCTGAGGTGGAAGCAATGGTACGCCAGATTATAGCTGACAGTAAGGGTTACACCAACGAAGATTGGGCCAGAGAGCGCAGCCATACCCCTTTCACTAACGATATTCTAGATGTCCAGTTCCCCAGACGGGTTAATCTACCCACGATGGATCGATATGGCGGAAGAACAGATCCAAGGCAGAATTTGATGAGGTATTCATGGTATATGAATGCCGCAGCAGCACCAGATGTAGTAAAGTGCAAGGCTTTTCCCATATATCTTGAAGATGTTGCATAAATGTGGTTCACCCGACTCCCACCTCGATCAATTTCGAATTTCAATGAGCTGGTGAAAGCTTCATGAACTAATTCCGACTCCATGCATGGAAATCTAAGAGTGTCATTAAACTATCTAAGATCAAGCCAGCTCCTGGTGAAACTTCGGAGTCATATTTATATCGCTTCAACCTGGCAATTACTAAAGTAAGTGACCCACATGAGTAGATCATCTTGATGACACTTATTGATGGGGTTGACAAAGACACAGAGTTCGGGAAATATTTGGTTGGAAAACCACTACTAAAAAGGGAACTGTTTTACGAGAAAGTCAATATCCATTTGCGACGGGAGGAGATATATGTCAATCGGAAGAGAAAGTTTGACAAAGTCACGAGAGAAGATATTCAAAGCAACTTTTCCATCAAGCAGTTTGGTGACAACACAGGAAAGGTTGAAGTAAATGTTGGAAACAAAAGCGGATGAAATGGTAATTAGGGTGGAAATGGTGGTAAAAGAAATAGGAATCGGAGGAACGATTCTAGAAAGAGACCTCGATTTCAGACTTTTGAAAATTATACACCGCTAAGCGATACTTTGGAAAATATCTATTTGGATACTTATAACGTTGTTGAGTACAAGAAACCTACACCTAGGGATTCGACTGAAAAAGAGCGTGAAATCCATAAAATTTGCTTGTTTCCATTAAACCTACGGCCACTCCATGAATGAGTATCGCCACCTTAGGTACGTTGTTGAGAAGTTACTTCACGCTAGAAAACTGGATGAATATAAGGTCGCCCCAAAGGATAGAGGGACAAGCTCCAAATCAGAATCAGCCTGCTCCTAGGCCTACTGCCTAGAAAAAGGGAAAAGATATAGTCACCAATACCATCATCAATGAACCACATCCGGCGGGATTTAGCAACAAAACAATGGAGCAATATGTGAATGTTGTTAAACACCCAGAAGTGAGGGAGTGTAGTAATCTTGAAGACACTGCACCCGTGAAACAACAGAGAACATCAACGGATGATGTTATCTTCTGAGATAGAGCGAGTGTAGGAGTCGAAGCGCCCAACACCGATCCATTGGTGATAACTACCATTATTGGACCTGCATTAGTTAAGAAAGTCCTCGTGGGTAACGGGAGTTCTGTCAACATCTTGTTTAAAAAAGCGTTTGATCAAATGAAGCTAGAAATGAAGGATTTAAAGCCATGTGGAGGTTGTTGATGAAATTCCCAACCGATGTCAAGTGGTAATGGTTCGTGGTGACCAGGTCACTGGAAGAGCTTGTTATATGACGGAATTAAAGTTGTTGCACAACGTAAAAAATGCAGAGTCTAAGAATACTTCTCCTCCTGCCGAGGAGGGCTCAACATAGCAAAATAAAGAAAATGTCGCCGAGGGAATCGCCTGACGACTTGCCTGAAGATATCGATCCTAAAGAGAACGAAGAACCAGGAAGTAGGAAGGCAACACCCAATGAAGCAACCATAGACATTCCGATCGATAAAGACGACCCGACAAAGGTCTTGAAGATTGGATCTCACTTGGATTCTTTCCGGACGAAAGAATTAACAAACCTTTTGAAAGCAAACATAGATGTGTTTTCCTGGGCCCACACTAATATGTGTGGGATTTCTCCCTCAATTATGAGCCATTCACTGAGCATAAATCCAAAGCATCCTCCTGTGAAACAAAAAAGATGCATGTTGGGCCCGGAGAGGTCAGCCGCCTTGAAAGAGGAAGTGGAGAAGTTGAGAGATAATGGGTTCATAAGAGACTCGACATATCTAAACTGGATATCAAACCCTGTCTTTGTCAAGAAATCCAATGGGAAGTGGCGAACGTGTATTGACTTTTCTGATCTAAACAAAGCCTACTAGAAGGACAACTTTCCACTCCCCAGAATTGACCAATTGGTAGACTGACGGCAGGGCATGAACTTCTCTCTATCATGGATGCATATTCAAGTTACAGCTGGATTCCCATGCATGTACCGAATCAGGAGCATACCAGTTTCATTACGGACTTAGGGTTGTACTGTTATGTGGTGATGTCGTTCGGAGCCACCTATCAACGCTTGGTGAATCAGATGTTTTACAACCAAATTGGGAAGACAATGGAAGTATATATGGACGATATGCTTGTAAATTCAAAGCGATCATCTGACAATACAGCGAACTTAGCAGAAATGTTCAGTATTCTCCGATGATATGGAATGAAGCTTAATCCTCTGAAATGCTCATTCGAGGTCGCATCAGGAAAATTTCTATACTTCATAGTCAGTTCCCGTGGAATTGAATTCAAACCCGATCAAGTTGCGGCAATCAGAAATATTGAAGAGCCGTGAAGGATCAAAGATGTCCATAGTTTGGCGGGAACGGTCGCGACATTAAGCAGATTTATTTCTAAGGTCACAGGCAAATGCGTTCCTTTCTTCGATATGATAAACGTGGAAAGCTTAATTTTGAGTGGCCCCAGATTATGTAGAAACTTTTTAGAATCTACTGAACCTCGTAGAAAAACCTCCAATACTGTCTAAACCAGTGGACCATGATGATTTATTCGTATATTTGGCAATGTCATCCTATGCCATTAGTTCAGCTCTGTTTCGTGAGGAAGACAAAGTTCAGGGACCAGTATATCATGTGAGCAAGAAGTTGGTGGCAACATAATGAAATAATCCAAAGATAGAGAAACTTGCTTATAGCCTACTGATTACCTCCAGAAAGCTCTGCCATTGTTTTTAGGCTCACCGAATTGTTGTATATACCGACCAGCCGCTCTGGCAGGTCCTGCAACGACCTGAGGCATCCGGACGACTTCTCAAATGGAATATTGAACTAAGCCAGTTCGACCTAAACTTCCAACCCAGAAGGTCAATAAGGGGACAAGCATTAGCTGACTTCATTGCTGAATTCACAATCCCTAAGGAGGATGTCTCAGGTTGTTTACCTAGAAAGGGTAGAAGAGCTATTAGACAACTTAGAGCATTATAGCATAACACACATTATGTCGAAAGAAAATCAGAAAGCGGATAAGTTAGCTACGTTGGCAAGTTTGGAAAATCCAAAGGAAACTGAAATGGTCCCAATCGAGGTACTAGGGTCTCTAAGCATTGACTAGATGAAAGTTGATCTGGCGCTGGAGACCGAACCGGAAAGCTAATCAAGGATGATGCCGATAAAGGACTTCCTGCAAAATGGAACACTCCCGACAAAAAAGATTGAAAGGCAAGTTGTGGTTCGCAAAGCACCGAGATATGTCATACATGAGGAGTCCTTTACCGACAGGGATTTTATATGCCCTTGCTCCGATGTGTAGCACATAATGATATCAAACGTGTACTAAAAGAAGTGCATGAGGGTGAATGTGGAGACCACACCGGAGGTCAAACGTTGGTAAAGAAAATATTACGATAAGGCTACTTCTGGCCTACCATAAACAGAGATGCATCTGATTATTCATGATGTTGTGATAGGTGCCAGCAATTCGTGAAGATTCCCAGAGCACCTCCCAGTCAACTAAAGTCAATGGTGGGTCCGTGACCGTTTGCTGTGTAGGGGAATAAACATCATTGGAAGTCTACCGATCGCTAAGGTGGAGCAATATATGCAATCATGCCCGTAGATTATTTAACCAAATGGGAAGAAGCCGAACCATTAACTACGATCACGACAAAGCGGGTAATCAATTTTGTCAACAGAAACATAATTTCCCGATTTGGAATTCCCAAAACCATCATAACTAATAATGGAACCCAATTCGATAGCACCGAGTTCAAAAACTTATGTCACAAATATAAAATTAACAAGAGATACACGCGGTAGCTCACCCACAATTGAATGAACAAGTTGAGGCAGTAAACAAGATCATCAAATCCATTCTTAAGAAGCGACTGAAGCAGGCAAAAGCCATGTGGGTTGACGAGTTGCCTTTAGCATTGTGGGCTTACTGGACAACTTACAAATCGGCGACCGGTCACACCCCCTTCTTGCTATCATTCAGATCAGAAGCAGTCATTCTAGTGGAGTTGAAAGTTCCCTCCCACAGAATGACGTACTATGATCCAATGACGAACAAAGCACTTCTTCTCGAGTCCTTGGACATGGTTGAGGAAAATAAAGATAAAGAAGGCTTACGTGCCTCAAGGAACATACACCAAGTTGAGCGATATTAAAACAGGAAGGTTCGGTCTCAGACCTTTGAACCTGGAGAATTGATTTTGAAACGTGTCTTTCCGACCCCCGTCCACCTGGGTCCGAAATGGAAAGGACCGTATACCATTCAACGGAAACTTGACACATGAGCTTTCAAGTTCACGACCGCAGATGGTGAGGAAGTACCTAGAGCATGGAACGCCCAACACTTGCGGCAATACTTGACTTAAGATTGTACCGATTCTTTTGATTTATAAACTATATAAAAATGCACGACTTGCCTAGAAAAGTTTAGTTAATATAAACAAAAGATTACAAAATGGACGTAGGCTATGATTTGGCCGAACCACTATAAAAATATTGTGTGTCATTTATTTTTCTTGCATTTATCTCTTTATATCCTATGATTGTTTTGTTCTGGGTATGAAAAATTAAACTAGAATTGAAATTGGAAGCGAGTATAGCACTCGAATTGGTGAGACTCCGCCTTAAGAAATAAGGTGTAGAGAGAAGGCAGAGCGAATGGGACAGCCGTTTGCATGGTAAGCTCTAACTCTCATGATTCGAGGGAAAATATAAAGGACAGAAAGACGACGTCCCAAACTCTAACTCTCATGATTCGGAGAGAGTATAAAGGACGAAAAGACGACGTCCTAAACTCAAACTCTCATGATTCGAGAAAGTATAAAGGACGGGAAGATGGCGTCCTCGAGGCATGATGGTGCACCATGATTAAGACCGCCTTGACCGCTCTCTAACCTGGGCATACGACAGCAGAGTATAAAGGTGCTGAGAGTGATAAAAAGGATCCTTACCCCTACTAAAGAATTGGGGGCAATTTAATGTCAATCCTAATCAATCCCGAACAAGCCCTGGCTAGGCATTTTATTCAAGATTGATTGGGGGAATACACATACACATCACATCCCCCTGTTGTTTACTACTTAGTTTAGTAATGATTATGTATTGCAAAGATTATTGTTCGCGGGTCAAAACTCTAATTCCATTTTAATGCATGGTCAAAAAAAAAATCCGCCGCTTCCTTCTTCATGAACAGCTGCACCGTTCAAATCTTCTTTCCCTCTGTTCTTAAAATCCGATCAATTAATTTCAAAAATTCCTGAAAGAAAATTGTAAAGAAGACCAAGTTCGGGCTACTCAATGGTTATGATCTTTATTAATTTTGTTATTTGGGAATAATCAAGCTACGAAGGTCTGGCGTTTCGTAGGTTCTACGGGGCACTTGGGGGTGGCGAGTTCAACGAGGCGGTGGGCGGTGGATGGAGAGACGAAGCCCTACGACGTGGTGAACTCCGATCAACCTACGACGACCTGAGGTGAAGGGCGTAGTGAATTTATAACGACCCGGAAAATCTGAGCCAATTTAAAAATTTTATTTTGGCAATTTTATTGAATTTTGAATATTTAAAATGAATTATTATAAATAATAACGACGAAAAATTTATTTTGAATAGAATTAGAACATATATATTTATATCGATCGTCGTTAGAATATAAATATTTATTTTAAATTATAAAAGGAATTGAAAATGGCGCGGTAGTTCGATAATTCGATTTCAAATTTTAATTGAACATACCGGATTCAAAATAAACCGGATTCTGGTGAAACCAAAAATAATAAAATCTAATTGAGAATATCTTTCCAAGGAATCCGAAAAATCAAAATTTCATAGCGGGAGTCAAAAGATATGTCCAGTTGAAAATTCGGAATAGTCGCTCTGGAATTTCAGCCCTTAAAAATAGCCATTTTGCAAACGACCTCGGATTTCGACGAAACCACTTTTGTTGGATCTGTGATGTCAAGTTATTGCTAGGTTTCAAATTTTGTAATTTTTCGAATCAATATGTGAGCGTGGCAACGGAAAACGCGTTTGACCAGTTTTAGTTGATTTTAATCGACTAGAAAATGGCCATTTTTCCAACGGTCTCAGAATTTGACGAAATTAGTTTTGTTAGGACCGTATCGTCAATACGAAGCTAGAAATAATTTTTCTGGAATTTTTCGAGTTAGTATGTGGCCCCCGGTAAATTGAAATGTGCGTTTAAATTCAATATACATAGATTTATATTTTGATTTGAATGAAAACTGATCGTAACAGCCAAATTGGCTTGCGAAACATATCCCATTGTGTTCGGAATGGGGGTAATTAGCTATCGACGACAGTCGTTGGGTTAGAGTTGGAATTCGTATGCAAAACCCAATTTTCGCAAATTAAATAATATTAAAAAAAATAAATATAAAGGATCTCATTGGCCTGTCAAAAGGGGTCAAACCCCACTTTCTTTTCAGCGTGGTCAAACCCTAATTGGAGCCGCCTCTTCCACCGCGATAATGAACGATATTATTCGATCCATCTTCCACAATTTTCTTCAAATACACTTCGAATTAATCCTTGGTCCTTTGGGGAAATCGAAGAGCAAGTTGAGCTCTCTCCATCCCTACCGAACTGATCTTCTATCGTGGAGCCTCGGGCGCGATTTTTCTTCTCCAACTCGAGTCGTTCGAGGCCATTTTCCGGCTATTCGGGGGTGGCGAGTTCATCATGGGTGGCACGCGCGGGGAGCTAGCATGGCGGGCATGGACGTGGAGCACTCCGATCATCTTCTAGGGCATGGTGGGGCCTGCAATTTCAAACCCTAACTCTGAACAGTGCTTTGAACGGCGAGGACGAGTTCTACAGAGGAAGGTTTCTTTTCTTATTTCCTTTTTAACTTATACATTGCTTAATTGATGATTGAAGTAATTAATTTTTGAAAGTGAATAACATTGAAATAAAAATCAATTTTTTTATATGAAAATCATTAGTATAAAAATCAAAATTTTTATATGAAAATCATTAGTTTGAAAATCAAGTTTTTACGTGAAGAGCATTAGTTTAAAAATAGCAAGTGTTTTAAATAAATTTTCATTGATTTTATTTGAATAACATTGGATTAAAAATGAAATGTATATATATAAATATGTAAATAGATTAGTATTGGAAAAGAAAAAAAGAAATATACGTTGTTTTGAAAAGTAAAAATACGATTTTTGTTCAAGTAAAAATGGGATTTTTGTTTGTTTAAAAATATGAATACTTTGGTTTGAAAAATATGATTCCTATTATATGAATAGCGACATAGAAATATAATTTTGATTATATATAAAGCGAAGAGAAATATAATTCTTATATATACGATAGCAGAACAAAAATGTGATCTTTATTTATTGAAATGGCTTTGTAATAAAAATGCGATTTTTTTATTTATGAACAGCGTAGAGAAGACTGCGTTGGAATGTCAAGCTAATCCCGACTGTTTTGAAATTCAAAAATATAGAATGGAGGAGTGGAACCCCACGGTGAGAACTTCTCACTTTAACTCTTCTTTTCTAGTTATAATATATATACTAGGATGCAGACGGTGTTTAGTAACACCCGACACCCGTCGTCCACAGACCATGGACGGCTTGTATGCTTGTTTGTTTAATTGATGTGTAGTTGATTGTGTGATGTGAAATGAAATAAAATATTTATATACAAAATAAAATATTTATATAGAAAATAAATATTGTATAGTTAAAAATGGAATTTTTAACGTGTATTTAAAATAAATATAAACAAATCGGACGATTTGTTTATATACACACATTTGACTGATATTGATTGGGACGATAAATTTTACACATCGCCCAACTGCACAAATAATATTCGGTGTTTGTTGATGTGAAACCCCACACGGGTGTTGGGATGATATTTGATGTACACTAGTCCCAATAATTAGTTGTGTGTCGACCGATAGGTTGACAGACAGTTGTGTTGTGAACTTTGGATGATGGTTGATTATTTATTGTTGCTATTATATACATGTGTTGTGTGGAATCCATATAATTAACATTATATGGTAATTGATTGGGCCTCATTCCAATTGGGAAAATAAAGAATATTATAAAATATAGTCACATGTGGACAATACTCATTTGTTGAGATTAGTCATGTGTTGAAAGAAATATAGATTCATTTGTTGAATAGAATAACGAATTCGAATTGAATTGAATATAAAGCGAATTCGAATTGAATTGAATATAAAGTGAATTCGAATTGAATTGAATATAAAGTGAATTCGAATTGAATTGAATATAAAGTGAATTCGAATTGAATTGAATATAAAGTAAATTCGAATTGAATTGAATATAAAACGAATTCGAATTGAATATAAAGAAAATTCGAATTGAAATTGAATATAAAGTGAATTCGAATTGAATTGAATCTTAAACGAATTCGAATTGAAATTGAATATAAAGTGAATTCGAGTTGAATTAAATATAAAACGAATTCGAATTGAATTGAATATAAAGTGAATTCGAATTCGAATTGAATATAAAGAAAATTCGAATTGAAATTGAATATAAAGTGAATTCGAATTGAATTGAATATAAAACAAATTCGAATTGAATTGAGTATAAAGCGAATTCGAATTGAATTGAGTATAAAGCGAATTCGAATTGAATTGAATATAAAGTGAATTGAATTGAATATAAAGTGAATTCGAATTGAAATTGAATATAAAGTGAATTCGAATTGAATTGAATATAAAGTGAATTCGAATTGAAATTGAATATAAAGTAAATTCGAATTGAATTGAATATAAAACGAATTCGAATTGAATTGAATATAAAGAAAATTCGAATTGAAATTGAATATAAAGTGAATTCGAATTGAATATAAAGTGAATTCGAATTGAATTGAATATAAAACGAATTCGAATTGAATTGAATATAAAGTGAATTCGAATTGAAATTGAATATAAAATGAATTCGAATTGAAATCGAATTGAAATCGAAATCGAATTTGAATTGAAATCAATTTGAAATGAATGTAAAACGAATTTAAAAAGAAAAATTCAATTTTGATTTGAAATTGAAATGGAAGTTGAAATTGTTTTTGAAACGAATTTAAAATGATTTATAAAATACGTTTTAAAAAGGAAATCGACGAAGTATATATTATATATATTATATATATTATATATATATATAATATAATGGCCTGAATAGAACGCGCCGCGCTGCGGCAGTTCGCGAATTTCGACAATTGACTTCGAATTGACGTTACGGGAGATCCGACCGTCGGATTCTCCTGAAACCGGAACCGTTGGGTTCGTATCGAAAAGAGCTTTCCAATGAATATTAGAAATTTGAAATCTAACGGTTGGATTTGGAATTATGTCCAAATCAAATTTGGAAAAGGTCGTTGTAAGTGCAGTTCGATGGCCGTAGATGGAAATCGATTGTACGGGCCTTGATAAAATTATTAAAAATATCTATAATTTGTGTAAAATCAAAAGAAATGATTTGGGAAAAGCTGGGATGAAAAACTCCATATTTGAAAAGATAAAAATAGATTTTTATCAAAATGAACTAGTTTTGAACTAGAATTAAAATCAATTTATTTTTGAAATAAATAAATTGAATTTGAAATGGGTTTTAAATAACCAGAATTTCTAATATATTTTATTGGAATTGAAATATAATGTGGTTTGGGTTTATCGTGAACTGTGTTTTAAATGACATTAGTTCTTTAACCCGGTAAAACGAGTTTTAATGGATCTTTAATTAGATTGAAATATGAATTGATAATTTAAAATTATCAAAATTTGGAAATGATCGAAAGGGGAGTATCACCAGTTTTACTCCTAGCGATAGTTAAATCTTTAATTAGATTTGAACGTGAAATGGTAATTAACTTTACCGATAGCACCGTGGTGTTAGTTATGGGGTAGTAACAGTTTTGCTCCATGGGATAAATAGGTTGGGATTGGGAAATAAAATAAATAATTACTTCGGTGTGGTTCGCTAATCCCGACTAGTTTGGAAAACCATGATATGGTTTGAAATGATATCCAAAGGAAGATTAAAGAATAAATTTAAAAGAATTTATCTTTGATAAAATTAATGGGAACCTTTCCCTAGGAGTGTGAATATCTGAATAAAAGAATATTCTGAATTGGAATGAGGCGTATGTTGTGTTTTATAGCACTTGTTGATTAAGATACGCGAGTTATTCAGAAAGGCCGGGTATAACCCATTCTGAATAACTGATTCGACGATGAGTCGAAGAGATTGAAGACGGTGCAAGACCGACGATCTTCACATCGAATGGATGGGTGCTACTGATGCTCACGATGGGAGTAGCTACCTTGAAGGGGGCTAAAGTAGTAGCCGTCCGGACGTACTTGGAGATCGACGAATATGCGAGGAAAGTGCCTCCGGTTTCGTTCAGACCTAGAACGGACTTGTAAATGGATGGTGTGTCTGACATTGTATTCCTTTATATTGCATTCGTTGATCTCTGCTAAATATATATATCTGTTTGGCGGCGGAGAATTTATTCTCTTGCTTAACGCCCATCTCTGAGACGTACGAGCTCAGAGGTTATATATTGGCAGAAATCAATGGTACAATATGGATTGATAGTGTGGCATGCTGAGATGCAGTGATCCAGACTTTTGTTGAAAAGCAAAGTTTGGTGGATGATGATCAAAGCGCAGCTTTAATATAGCACGGCTTTGTGTATAGCGTTGATTCGCGACCCTCACACCCTGGTATGGTGGTAAACTGATGGTTTGATCAGTATGCTTTTTAGTGGATGGGCACCTTAGTGGTGTCGTGGATTCGGTCGACCGAGATTGAGCTTAGTGCTTAGAGGGATAGGGTAAGCGGTGTTTTCTCTCGCCGAGACGTAAGCCGCAGTGATACTCGATTTCCCAAAAGTGCGGATGTGCATTACGGTGTTTTCTCTAGCTGAGACGTAAGCCGTTGTAAATGGCACTACGCGATCGATCTTTCGAATCAGGAGCCACCATGATGGAAATCCAATTTCCAAATATGACATTTTGCAGTTTTGATTGTAGAGCCTAGTATTGGCGACATGATATATGTTACCCACGCCGTCTATGATTGATACATTTATATTTGAAGTAGTTTTCTTCACTTATAATAATAATATAAGATGAAATTTCACGTATCAAGCATATTTGGCTATTATAAGGGAAAACCCTATCCTCCGGCTTGCGTTGCATTGTGTGATGGGATCTGGGTCTTATAATAGCTTCATTGTTCTTTATTTAGTATTGCGCTGTTTGTTTTATGCACTGGTATTCTTGGGAGGAAACCCATTCCATGTTATACGGCGTGGTCCCTTGATTTACCTAACTTTAAAAACAAAGATTAATAACTTTTTTAGTTCTCACACCAGTCACATGACTGACCTGGAGTTTATTGTTTTAACCTAAACTCTGGGTGCCCCTATTTTCCACACGGGCAGCTAGTAGTTTTGGTTTTGCAGATTTATATTCACAGGATCCTGATTTACAGCTGGAACGATGCTCGCAAAGCTCTGTATCCGTGTATTACTTTCAGTTGTGTTTTATATTGTTTTTCCGCTGCTATGTAATTTATTGTAATCTCTGATATTTTTCGAATGTATATTTATTCATACTCTGTATATTCTTGTATTCTGATGGAATTGTTGTAATATACAATGAAATGTTCTTCCGTTTGCATTCTATTTTGTCTTGTCCTCAAAACGATCAGGGGTTTCGAACGGTCTTGGTCGGTTTAACGATCGATTCGGATCGAGCGAAATTCCTTACCGTTACAGAATTTTTTATATCAAAGTTGGGTTCGGCTGAAACGGAAATGAAAACGATGGATTAAAGGTTAATGAGGGATTATGGGGATTAATTATATTTTGATTAATTTTATTATGTAATTAATATATAAAATGCCATATCTTTTTTCATACGAGACCGGAATTCAACGATTTTAGTTGCGTTGCACTCGTATCATCGAACGCTACAACATGGAACTGACCAAAACGGAAACGAGCAAGTTGAATTTTTAAGCTAAATTAAACGTCCATTTAATTTAGTTTAAAAATAAATTCTCAGTTAAAGACTGACGGAGTGGAAATCAAAGTGAGAACTCTCTCACTCAAATATTTTGTCTAGTTATTTATTTTTATAACTGAATATATATTGACTATCTGTGATTGCAATATTTGTTTGGTGACTGATGGTTGTTACAGTTTTAATCGCATTATTATTAAACTGTAGATAAATTCACGTGGATTGTGATGTAAACCGCACACGGGTAATGGGACGATAATTTTACACACCGCCCAATTATTTGTTGATGATTGAAAACCCATCTGGGGATGATAATTAATTCACATCTCCCTTGGATTTAACTGTATGTCAACCGATTGATTGACATACTGTTATAAGCGTTATTTAATTATTTAATGCTTATACGGTTGTAAATTGCACTCTGGATGTGAATTGAATGTTTAATAGTTGTTTATCACTATTTTTGAATACATGCGATGTATGAAATCCATATAAATAAAATTATATGGTAATTGACTGAGTCTGATTCCAATTCAGAAATAACGAATATTTTAAAATAATATTCAGTGAAGAATCAAAATATGATTTTGATGTCCGATTTTGGATGGATACAAAAATATTGAAATATGTGAAGCCGAGTTAAATAGATATACGTCATTTTAACTCGAGCAGAATTTTCTGTCGATTTTATACATTTTATAATGAATATCGAAAAAATTTGATTTCAAAATCTGATATTTTGATGGTATTATCATTTTATTATTATAATGATATGGGATATTCAATTTTGATTTAAAATTGAAATGGAAGTTGGAATTGTTTTTAAAATGAATTTATAAACCATTATAAATTACGTTGTAAAAGGAAATCGATGAAATATATTACATATATTTAAATGTCCTGAATAGAACGTGCCGTGCAACGACCGTTCGCGAATTTCAACCATTGACTTTGAATTGAAGTAACAGAAGATCCGACAGTTAGATTCTCCTAAAACCGGAACCGTTCGGTTCGTATCGGAAATAGCTTTCGAATGATAATAAGAGATTTGAAATCTAACGGTTATATTTTTAGATATGTCCAAATCAATTTTGGGAAAGGTCACTATGGATGCAGTTTCGTGGCCGATATTGGAAACCGACTGTAAGGACCTTAATAGAATTCTTAAAAATATGAGTAAATTATGTAAAATCATAATATGTGATTTCGAAAGATCCTGGATGAAATATTCCATGTTTGTAAAGATAAAAGATATTTTTATCAAAACAAGTTGTTTATTAACTTAAGTAAAGAACTGAACTGAATTGAAATGGTTTTAATATAACCAAAATTTTCCAATATATGAATTGGATTGGATTTGAATGGAAATAATCTGCAGAATATTTCAATATTGGATTCCGTTATTATACAGATATTATTGGGGAATTTGGAAGATATAAATATTGTTATTCCCAATACGATATTTGCTGGTTTCAGAATTTGATGTTGAATATAAGCCGATATGATTTCTATTCAGAGCCTTGTATTTAATATCAAACTGGATTTTGGGTTTGTCGTGAATTGTGTCTTCAATAACACTGTTTTTAAACCCAATTGAGAAAATAATAAAGATTTAGAGAAGTTTACCAATTAATTAATTTAACTGGAGTTGAAATGAAAGTTGATTTTGGGTTTATCGTGAGCAATGTTTTAAATAACATTTTCTCTTTAACCCAATTAACAGGGAAGTTATGATCTGGAATTTATAATCTCTTAATTAAGATTAATGGAATTTTCCGAAGTAAAGTTTTCCAATTTAATATATTAAATTGAGTTGAATCGAATTCGGTTTAATAATCGAGATGAACTTCTTTAAAGGAAGACCGTTACTATATATGGAATTTAAAAGGCCTTGCCGCTATTCCACTTATAGTATTACTTTGATACGGAAATTTATATCGATTATATACTGTTATGATTTTCGTGAATATCCCATTTTGATGGAAGAAGATTTTGAATTTATCGTAAACTTTGTTTTAAATGACATTGGTTCTTTAACCCAGTTAAAGGTAGGATTAATTTTCTAAAGTTGAATAATCATTAAGTAATGAATTTTAAAGATCAAAACTAAGTAGAGTTTAAATGAATCTTTAATTAGATTGGAATGCGAATGAGTTAATTAAATTTACCGAATTCAAGAAATGATCGAGAATGCAGTACCATCAGTTTTACTCCATGCGGTAGTTAAATCTTTGATTAGATTTGAAACGTGAAATGGTAACAAATTTTACCGATAACATAGTGGGTGTTAGATATGGAGTACCACCAGTCTTGCTCCAAGGGATGAATAGGTTGGGATTGGAAAAAAAAAATAGTTACTTCAGTAAGGCTCGATAATCCCGACTAGTTTGATAAACCTTAATTTGGTTTAAATTGTGAAAAATATATTTGAATAAAAGAATATTCCGGATTGGAATGAAGCGTATGATGTGTTTTGATAGCACTTGATTATAAGATACGCGAGTTATTCGGAAAGATCGGGTTTGACCCATTCTGAATAACTGATACGACGACTAAAAGTCGAAGAAGACGGTGGTTGAAGACCGGAGATCTTCCACATCGTTTGGATGATTACTTATGTCTTGATTGGGCTGTACACCCAAAATGAGGTAATAAGTGGTGATCGTCTAGATGTACTTGGAGATCGACCAGACATACGAGGGTCTCTCTCCTGTATTGGACATATGGGACGAGGAACAAGGTGCCTCCGGTTTCGTTCAAACCCAGAACGGACTTGCAAATGGATTGTATGTCTGACGTTGTATTCCGCGCTGTATTCGTTGATCTATTCTAGATATATATCTGTTTAGTGGCGGATAATTTATTCTCTTGCTTAACACCCTTCTCTAAGATGTACGAGCTTAGAGGTTATATATTGTGGAAATCAGTGGTATGGTATGGAATGACAATGTGACATGCTGAGTTACATGGATCAAGGCTTTTGTTGAAAAGAAGAGCCTTGTGGTTAATGATCAAAGCACAACTTTAAGTAGTGTAGCTTTGTGTAGCGTTAATTCACGAGCTTCACACCCCGGTATGAACTAAAAACGGGATGAGGAACGTATGGAAATGGACATACGTTAGTTTCTAGCTATGGGTGATGTCATGGTATGGATCCCAGACATTTACTAATGTGGATGTTGGATATTATTTGATGGAAGGCGAGGTACCTCGGATTTGATATTAGGACCGAATAAAAGGTCTTAGATGGTCGACGTCACTGACCATTTTAGAGGTTCGATATAACTGGCTAACGTATAGTTTATGGTATAACTAATCAGCGACGGCTGACCGGCCATGCGGCTAACCTAGGGCTCACCAGAGTCTGAGTCCTAAGGCATTGCTAGTGTGTCTCGAATTGGTAAGAATCATCGTTTGCCTTGGTTCATAGATGAAAACCCAATTTCCAATATGCGATTTTACGGTTTTAGTTGTAAAACTATATGGCGACATAATATAATGGTACCTATGCAACCTATGATTGATACATTTATATTTGAAGTCGATTTCTTCAATTATAATAATAATAAAAGATAAATTTCGCATATCAAGCATGTTTGGCCATTATAAGGTAAAACTCCATCCTTTGGTTTGTGTTGCATTGTGTGATGGGACCTGAGTCTTATAATGGCTTCATTTTTCCTTTTAGCATTGCGTTGTTTGTTTTATGGTATTCTTAGGAGGAAACCCGTTCCGTGTCATACGGCATGGTCCCTTGGTTTATCCACCTAAATTCTGGATGCCCATATTTTCCACACAGGCAGCTTGTAGTTTTTGTTTTCGCAGAAATTTCTTTTCACAGGATCCTGGATTACAGCTGGAGCTATATATGGAATGCTTTGTATCCGGTATTTCCTTCAGTTGTGGTAGTTGATGTTTTTGGTTGCATATCATATTTATGTATTTTATTTCCGTTGTTTGGTAATTTAAATCTCTGATATATTTCTGCTGCATATTATTTATTTGAACTCTGATGTCTTGTACTCTGATGTAAATTGTTGTAACAAGAAATGAAATGTTCTCATGTTCTGCATTCTGATGCACTGTGTTCTCACGCAATCCATGTTCTCGTTCGGTCTAGGCCGGATGGGGATTTCGGGTCGTGACAGGCTCCCTTAAAAATTGTCTTTATTTCATGCTTGAAACCCAAATCAACAAGCATCGTCTCAAAATAAATGGAGACAGCAAACAATCATCTTTAAAATATTAATGACCTCACTAATGGTCTCAAGTAAGCGCCTAAATTAAAAACTAGTTATAGATAATTTTATGGGTCTCTAGAGTAACTATAAAGACCATATTCAATGTTCCAAATTAGTCATTAACATAATTTTTATTATGAACTTAACTAGAGACGAAAAATGTAACATAATTTACCTTCAATATCATTATAAATCGATGAATAAACAAAATATAATGTCACATATTACAATATGATGGACAAATTTTCAACATAAGCATATAAAAGTGACCAACTTCCTGTTGCTTGAAAAACATGGTACAAAATATCCAAGGACAAATGTCATAACTATAAAACAACATATTCAATTCATACCATGCAAACTAGCCTTGAAAAAAAATACAAACAAAAACAAAACCTATAGTAAAAGTTCAAAAGAAAAGGCAAGTTTCACAATAAAGCATGCTTAAAAAGGCATTCATGCATCATCTTCATTTTGTGATCGAACATCTCCTTAAAGGTATGATGCTTGATTACTTCCAAATTGATTATGACCAGGTTGATCTTGTATTATAAGTCTCAATAATTATGTGAAAGATCCAATTTGTTCGATCTTGTTGACATGATGGTAGTGGTAACAGATAAAGTGATTGAGAGGACTGACCAAATGGCTATGAGAAAAAAATTATTTTATTTTCAAGTAGACCCATAAATGAGATAAAGTGCTAAATAGACACAGCTAAGCATTTATTTTGACATAAAACCATAAATTAGATAAACAATTTTTTTGTCAAATTGAAGTTAAGAGAATTCTGCTATTTTAATTTTTAAAGAGATACTAAATGTGGCATGCTAATCTGATACAACTCCTTGTCATATAACATTAAAGCAACTAAAAATTTAAGTGAAATAAAAAAGTGGAAAATAGGAGGAACTATTTATTTTTTCTACACGTTATGATAGTTTAAAACTCATGGCCAAAACGACCACTGAAATATTGAATACAAAGGTGAAACTGCATTCAAATGGTATCAGTAAAAAATTGATAGCGCAATTTTTCTTTTTCTTGTTAAGAATAACCAAACTCTAACATCATTTCAAAACTTCTTTCCCCATCAATATTGAACTCCAGCAATATAAATATGCAACTACTAATGTGCCCCAAAGTATTATGTTACTTAAAGCTCCTGCAGGGACATGAAACATCCATGAAATATTAGATCCTTTTCCAAAACACGTTAATCATACAAGTTATCGGTTTCTCAGGTATTCGCTCAACGTATTTTCTAGGTTAAGGTTCCATGTATCCTAATAAAAGCCCATTGACTACAGGCCATCAAAATACAGGATTGGGATTAGCTGCATAATTCATGTTGCCAATTTATGCTATCTATCTATGACTATATATAATAATAACATGATTGTCTTGGTCTTCATGTGTATTAAAATATGAATTATTCTAGTGACAGTTGCCTTTGAATTGCACTCGCGCAGTCGTCCATTCTGATTGGTTAACCTTAATTAACTGAATTTAAAAATATGGTGTGGTGGACCCCGTGTAATGTTTCAGTCTAATAAGAGGGAAAGTGAAGGGCGACTGTGGATATAAAGCGACTACGGCTAGAATTGCTCTTAAAATATTATATATATTTTCATCTTAGTTATATATATCAATGTATTCTTGTCCTTTAGAGTAGGATGCAGAAATTCCAAATAAAAAGTACTTATTGGAAACATGACATTCACTGAATACAAGGTAACAATTAACTTGTAATCCTTATTCTTTCACACCATCATAATTTCCCATCTTAAATTACTTTGCTTCAGTCATATTTGCTCATTCATCGCATTTATTTTTATAGCTTCTATGAAAATGGTAAAAAGATTATGTGTTTGAATTTATTTTATATTGTTCATGTAAATAATTTTGCCATTCCTCTTAAGCATAATAATTTATTAAGGCTAGATCCTAAATCATCTTTTGATCACAACATTTGTGTAGAAATAAATCAATATGATCACTGCGAAATAATGCAAATCCAGTTCAAAAGCTCAACATCTCAAGAGCTCTGCTATTTGTAAATCCAAATGTGCTTTTCACGGAGGTTGCATTTGCAAGGAAAATTCAAATATGCAACTTTCCAAACTAAATAGTCTGTCTGATAGTTTAAAATATTTAATAGTTAAACTTGAAAGCTCCTTTCAAACAACACAAAGATTATGAATCCACCATATTTTCTTGCTTACTTATAAATCGGAATATGTTTTGAAGTATAATTAGATTTCCAGAAAATATATTGGAAGAGGAAAGACTTTGTATTATTGCTTCTGAAATGTAAAATGAACGTTACGTTGAGTACACAGCAAGGGCCACTATATATAATATACAAGCAGCGGATTGGGCCAAGCCTTATAATACAAAGCCCACAAAGGAAATATAAAATATCTTTATTAGAGAAAGCGGAGCCGATATTATTTTCATTTCCCCCCTTCAAACCTAGGGTTAGGGTTTGAGCATGAGAAAATAAAATAATGGCGACTCCATCGGCAAAAAGACTCTTATTTATGAAAGATCTCTCTCAACAGGCCTCCACGACAGATAAATCTAGTGATTCTAGAGCTTAATGGCTTGAGACGGCTTGATTTATTGAGACAAGTTAAATTGGATGACGAATCAGATCAGATTTAGGTCGATCTGATGTAGATCTGATAACCATCAGAAGAAATACAACCAAATAAGCTTGAATTTTATCAGAAATCTAGAATATAAATTATCCTTTCCAATCTCCAAGCTATATCTGCAACATCTGTGTTCAATTCTTCTTTGATCTTGAGAAGCAAGGTTTTGATAGAGGCTTCGTAAGTATGTCCGCCTTTTGATCTGCTGATGGTATATATCCAATCTTTAATTTTCGTTCAATAACTTGTTCTTTAATAAAGTAGAGATCTAATTCAATATGTTAGTCTTCGAATGCAACAGTGGATTGGATGTTAAAGACATTGTCACACCATATAGTAGCTTTTTTAGTTTTTGTAAACTGTAGTTCACTTAACAACCACTCTATCCACGTAACTTCAGCTGTACAGCTAGCAACACTTGTAAATTCTGCTTCAGTACTTGATTTTGAAACTATACTCTGCTTTTTAGCGCACCATGACACATGATTTTTACCCAGAAAAATACAATAACCTGATGTAGATTTTTTATCATCATAATCTGTTCCCCAATCTACATAAGCATATGCATTGATATTTAAAGTATGGCTAGCCTTTAGAATAAGATCATGATCGATTGTTCCTTTAAGATGGATCCTTTTAACTGCCTTCCAATGATCATCTAAGGGGTTTTGCATGTATTTGACTGACCCTTTTGACACTGAATGCTATGTCTGGTTTTGTTATTGTTGCATATTGAAGTGCACCAACAATACTTCTATACAGTTTTCCATTTTAAATTGGTTCTCCCTTGTATTACGATAACTATATGCTTGTGATCATTGGAGTAGGCAAAGGGTTTGCTTTGATCATTTGAGCCCTATGTAGAATTTCAAAAAAAAAAAAATCTGATTAAGATGCATTACAGAATTTGATGTTCTTCTAACTTCAACAACCAGGAAGTAATTTAAGTCACCCAACTCTCTGATTGAAGAATCTGAATTCATTATATTTGTAATGGCTTTAATTTCTGCATCACTGCTTCCTGTTATAATGAAATCATCAACATAAATTTGAACATATGTTGCTGCAATATTAGAAATTTTCATAAATATTGAGTTATCATATTTTGATTATTTGTAGCCATGGTTGACAAGTGTTGATTTCAACTTGTCAAACCAAACCCTAAGTGCTTGCTTTAAACCATAGATGGCCTTATTGCGTTTGCACACCTAATTCTTGTTTGCATATTGAGTTAAACCTTGAGGCTGCTCCATGTAAACCTCATCCTGCAAATCACCATTAAGAAATGCATTGTTAATATCTGATTGTTTGATGCTCCAATTTCTATACAAAGAAATTGTTAAAATAATTCTGATTGAAGTTGGTTTCACAACAGGTGAAAATATTTCTTAAAAATCAAATCCACACTGTTGTGAATACCCCTTTGCAACAAGTCTTGCTTTGTACTTAAAAATTTAACCATCTGCATTTCTTTTTAATTTAAAAATCCATCTGCAACTATAATATTTTTGTTTTCTGCTTTTTCAGCCAATGTCCAAGTTCCTTTCTTAATCAATGCACTGTATTCATCTTGCATAGCTGAACTCCATTTGTCACTTTGAGCTGCTTCACCATAGGATGATGGTTCTTCTAGAACAATTGCAGTGTTGTAAAAAAAATCTTGTATATACCACACTTTACTATAGTAAGCATTGGATGTTGATTAAGAGCATCTCTGACTGTAGTAGTTTGATTGTCACTTGTGATATTATTATTTGTTGTTTGATCAACATGTGGATCACTGGCATCTTGTCTTTGTTGCTCTGCACTATCACCAAAGTTGGAGGAGGATTGCTCTTGACCTGACCTACTTGAAGGCACAGTGTGTTGAGAGCTGGTATTAGTATAATGCTCTTTATGATGAACAGGCACCAATACTTCAACTTCATTAGGTATATCATACATTACCTGTCTAGTACTAACAGTTTTATCTATAGTACTCACATCAGTTTTACTAAAAGGATAAACATGTTCATTAAATCTGACAAGTCTAGAGATATAAATCTTTCCTTTGTTGTCTAAATATTTATATACTTTTTGTTTGTTACAAATAGGCATGTTAATGGGGCGGGGCGGGCGCGGGTAGTACCGCCTCATCACCCGCCCCGTTAGGTTATTTCTTGCCCCATCCCCGCCCCATACCCATACGGGCATGCATTAAACGGATTTTAAACAAGTTGCAGGTACTCGTGGGTATCCGCGGGTATCCATGATATTTTATTCAGTTTATTTTTAATCATATATTGAAATTGTTTAAAAATTCATTCGGTAAACAAAAACAAATTAGACCAGGCGTGAACTTTGGCAAAGCGTTGCTTGGATTTGGCAACGTATTGATATAAACCAGTGAGGAGGAGTGAAACAAGAACTCTAGCAGGATGTGCTGAATTTTCTGAAGAGAGCAGAAGGTTTGGAGATAAGAAAAAATGCGTTGCTTGCTAGATTGGAATTTGAAACAATTAATGTGAAATTTGAGAATTTCTAACTAGGTATATATAGAGTTTTAATTAGCAACATGCACAGTTATTACGATAGCCTCTTATAAATTGTTCAATAAAAACATGCGCACAAATACCCCATTGCCAACACCAATGATTTTTTCATTGGCAATAAATCACACTCAATACGGGCACAGGTACCCATAGACAGAGATTTCTTACTATCTGTACCTGCCCCATTAATTAACGGATATTAAAAAACCCATTTAACTATCTGTTTCATGCTCATAACGGAATTTATCCGCGAGTAACTGCGGATACAGGTTTTTTTGCCATCCCTAGTTACAATACCAAGAAAGGTGCATGCAGTAGACCCGTAGTCTAATTTATGATTATTGAACGGTCTTATATAAGAAAAACAATGACATCTAAACACTTTCAAGTGCTTATAATCTGGTTTAATTTTTGCTAACACCTTCTGTGGACATTTGAAATTTAATACCTTTGCAGGCATTAAATTAATTAAATGTACAGCAATATTACATGCATCTGCCCAATATTTAAATGGCATAGAAGCTTGAGCTAACAAAGTTAAACCAGTTTCAATAATATGCCTACGTTACCTTTCTATGATTCCAATTTGTTCAGATGTATAGGGGCATGTTGTTCAATGATAAATACCTTTCTTTTAAAAAACGACTTTAAGGGTAGAAATTCTCTACCACCATCTATTTGAAAGGCATTTACCTTATTTCTAGTAATGTTTTCAACCTTACCAATAAATTTTATTACAACATTATTGGTTTAGGACTTAGATTTAAGCATGTAAATCCACACAAATCTAGAATATGCATCGATGAATGATATATGATATTTGTACCCATAACTTGAACTGATATGTGAAGGACCCCACAAATCTGTAGCAATTAATTCAAGTGGGTTAGAATAATTAATTTGTGAGTCTGGAAATGCAAGTTTACTACTCTTTCTCGATTGACAAGCAGTACATATATATATATGAATTAGGAATTTGACCAGTAGAAAAATCATTATTCATCATGACATGCTTAGTCATTTTTATACTGGGATGACCCAGTTTACAATGCCACATATAAGATTCCTTAAAGCAATCAGAATCATTTACTACAAACATTGTAAAGCTGTTATTTTTATGATCAGAATTTTTTGAGTGACCGATATCAAATCTGTATAATCCCTTACCCTCTTTACCCTACAGGAGAATTTTATGAGTCAGTATGTCTTTTACTATGAATACATTAGGGTAAAATTCAAAATTAGCATTATTATCTTTAGCAAGAGAAACACTCATCAGATTTTTCTTAATTGATGGAACCCTTAGCAAAATTTTCAAGATTAGCTGTTTAGGTCCATTAAAACTTGCATTTCCATTGTGTGTGATAAGTGCAGTTTTACTATTACCAACAGTAAGTTTTTGCGTACCTTTGTACTCCTTATTTCCCAGATTTAAATTGCTTAAATTGTTGGTGACATGGTTGGCTGCACCAGAATCTGGATACTAGCAATCATCTGACACATCACCATTAGTTGTAGCTTCTGTATTAAGAACTTCTACTTTACTATTATCTTTAGCAGTATTAACTAGGGCTATCAATGGGTCATGTTGAGTCAGGTTCGGGTTGGGTCAAATCAGGTTTGGGGCGATTTATAAACAGGTTGGGTTAATCCATTTATTAAACGGGTCATTTTTTGCCTAACCTTAACTCGACCCATTTATAAACGGGTTGACCCGACCCGACCGACCCGTGTAACTCATTCAACTAAATGGGTCGGATCGTATCGGATTGGGTTTATCCATTTGACCCATTGGTAAATATTGTCCACTAATATAAACAACAAAAGAATATTGTATTAAGAACTTTTGTTTGTGCTTTATTGTTATCTTTAGCAGTATTAACTAGGGTTGTCAATGGGTCGTGTCGATTCGGTTTCGGGTTGGATCAATTCTAGTCGATTTATAAACAGGCTGGGTCAATCCATTTATTTAACAGGTCAAATTCGGGTTACCGGGTCAACCCTAAACCCACCCATTTATAAACAGGTCAAATTTGGGATGACCCGAGAATGACCCGCTAATTAAACGGGTCGGGTTAACCTGCTAATTTCTGTGCGGGTTTCGGATTGTGTAGGAAATTGACAGCCCTAGTATTAACCACATTTGCACTAGCATTGTTGTTTTGTTGTGGAGTATAATTGGTATTGAACCTATAACAACATTTGTTAGCACTATACCCCATTTTTTCACAGATTTGATATCTGATTCAATTATTGCTATTTACTTCTATTACCTCTTCTTCCTCTACCAGACCAACCACCTCTCTGATTGTCAAATTGGTTTCTTGATCCATTTCCTTTGTCTTGATTTTTTTCCTCTGCCATATGCAGTGTAATTAACTAATAGATCAGAATTAATACTTTTTTATGCTCTATTCTTCCTTCATGAGACAGTAGAGTAGAATACACATATTGTAATGAGTGTGTTGGATTCATAGAAAGAATGATTGTTGTAACAGCTTCATAATCATCATCTAAACCACTAACAATTGCAATTACCTGTTCTGATTCAGGTATTCTTTGGCCTGTAGAATTTAATTGATCACATAATTTTTTTTACTTTGAATAAATATTCATTCATAGACGATTCACCTTTTCTTATGTTATGCAATTATCTTCTATGATGCATAACTCTAGCAGAAGATTGATTAGAAAATTTTCTTTGAACCATTTCCCAAACTTCTTGAGCAGTTTTGACCCCTATTAACTGTGGTAATATAGCTGGGCCAATTGAGGACATCATCCATGTACAAATTAATCCTTCTTGTCTTTGATGCATGGTATTGAAGTGACCCCCATTTATATCTATTTAATTTATAATTAAATGCCTTGCAATTACAACAGATTTAACATTGGTCACCTCCTTAATAGAATATACCCCTATTAAGTCTCCCCCAAGATCCTTTTATCTACACACTATTAGTTTAAATAGTGAAGAAAGCCTGTTGCTTGAGTGGGGATAAATGTGCAAATGGGATACTTAATAATGCAGAATTTTTGCAAAACCCACTTCTCTAATATTTTGAATCAAGCTATTTTTAAACATGTAATTCCTACTATATCATAGAGTTAAGAATATGGTTTACTCTTCATACAACTATATGTAATGTTGCATTCAACTATATGTAATGTTGCATTAGTCAAAACATCTATAAAGTAATAAGAATTAAAGGATTTGTTGCCCAGAGATTGTGCACATGCACAATGTATATACTACGCACATGCACAACTCTTTATACCCTGGCTATCCCTCAATCCTTCTTTTATTCATAAGGCATATAAAGGTAAGAAAACAAAGTATATGCTTAAACCATTTCAGTATTTCTAGTTAGAAAGCATCTTATACCCTTTAAATCATTTCCACAAACACATTGTCAACTGTTTGATAATATGCCTTAGTGAACCTAAATAACTATATACAATACTTTTGGAGCTTCTTATCTGCCAGAAGTTACTTCTTTTATACAATAAACAAATCCCATTTTATTACATGAATCATTTTGATATATTAAAGCATTCAGGTTCACGATATTTTAGTGGCAAAATGTATACATTTAACTTGTATGCCTTACCATTGCATGTCACATATACAGGTTATGTATATTCTAGTTTCATCGTAAAACCTACTAAAATTAGCTGCTGATTACAAGCTCATATGCATATACTACCAAACCATTTTAAAATAGGCGGTAATAATCAGTTTAGCTAAACCATTTTAAAATTAGCTTCAGATATGGCTCATCATATGAAGCATACATCTATTATAGATTAGCTAAACATAGGTTCATGATTCATTTAGCATGCATAAAGCAAACTCCTCTTTATTTCTAGCAACTAAACTACTTCAGATTTTAAGTCCTACTGCAACATATTCTTGGCATAGAGCATCTTAACAAAGCATCTTCAAGACAACAAATCTTCAAGACAACAACTTATGCTTCGTTTCCTGGATTCAATCCATGGACTGCCTCATCAAAATGAGACACCCCATCAGATTGAAAATGCAATCAAAACAGGGTCAGACAACATAGCCTGATATGAGTATAAATCAATATTTACATTACTTATTTATCCTTACAGACACGTAGATAGCATCATCATCATATCACACATACAAATAAGTCCCCAGTCCCCTCCCTTCATTCCATGTTATTTCCTCTAACTCTAACATGAATCCTGGACTGAATATCACATTTTAGGTGGGTCACATACCTAAAGTATTCATGCATTGAACACCATGTGCACATTGCCCGGGTCATCTCTCAGTTATCCCAGCCCATAGAGGCCTTCAGGATTTATGTTAAACCATGTACATACCCACCATCTGAAACGACCCGCAAATCCGTACCCTTTGAGTCGACAAATCATACCACACGTCCAACCCAAATTGCACAGAAATACGAATCATTTTTAGAAAGAAGATAGAGGATGAGAAATAGAAAGAAAGAAATATTAGAATAGGAGAAAACGAAGATCACAAACTCACAGCGGAACGAATAAAATATATTAGATAATATAACTTTGAAGCACAAATCAGTATTTGTATATACATACCATTATCAGAGCACAACGATTATCCCTGGAACAGTTATAAACACCTGTTTCCAGATACAACATAGTACACAGCGGTAAATATGATAGTCTATAGCTAACTGGTGAAGCCTCCTGCTTCAAGCTCCTCCAAGTGAATCTGAAAAATCCCGACTACTTGACTGCCCGTACAAATTTGGGCACCCAAGAGTTTAGGGAAAACAAACAAAATAAACTCTGGGTCAGTCATGGGACTAGTGTGAGTAAACTCCAACCATTGGTTTAACTTTCAAAAATCCTTTCAAAAGAGATGATAATCGTAAGACCGATCCACACATAAACATGGATGGTTTTTACCTTACGATAACCCAAAACACTTTGGAAATCATATATTATCTGATATTATAATAATGTCTAATCACAAGTAATTAAAATCTAGTAGAACGCTTGCATCTCACGCTCTACATATATAATATACAATCAAACTCGCAGGCACTTATTGGAGATTGGATTCCAACTTGACAAGGTATGGGACCACCTTCCGAACGTGTATCTCTAGAGGCAAATACACTGGGTTCATCAAGAACATCTTGCAACCCGGCCCACACATGACCGACCACTCATTTCGCTTGAGTGTATCGAATGTATATCACCAACGGTTGGGATCAGCAACCGTCTCCCGATAAGGGACAGCATCGATAGATTTAAGAACAAAAGGAATTTCTCTAGATAGGTGATCATACATCCTAATGGGTGCGACCCACATAGCCATGCTGCCTGCCCGATTTTTGTCCAATTCCGGGTTGATGAGGCTTGAGGTTTGAATTATCTTTCAGAACATCTGGCCATCATTCACTTTGAATGCCACCTCGTCAGATCCATCGGAAATCACTAATTGATTCCCACAAAAATACTCAGATTGTTAGGCTAAAGAAGCTTCCCTTCTATGCCCCAACTTTGTACGTTTGAAGGAATCAACGTACGTAATCCCCTTTGGAAATACTCTGTCAGACACTCGTCCATACAAGTTGTCCTGGGTCTGGACAAACCGAAAGCACTATCCCGTAAACAGGATAGCCCTTGCATAACTCCGTCTTCAATTTTCTTCAGCATAAGTTGCTTCATAACGCTTACGCCAATACGGAGTGGTTTTCAGATATCAAATCTGATCCCGGTCTCTCCATATTGACAACGGAGGTATATAAAAAAAATAAAACTTTGATAGTCGGTGATTTAACTATCAAAGAAACATCCATACAATCAACGGTCCTATTTCCAAATGGAAATTCTATCAATCAAGCATCAAACAACACTGGGCCCTTTTTATATTAGTTCTTTATTACATTATCATTTCCAATTCCCATTTTCCACCTTTCGTGTTCTTTCAAAGCTCTATTTTCTCTCTTGATTATTGGGAAACATTTCCAATATATATAATTCCTTTATTGAGAAAATATCTTTTACTCCAGTTATAAAACATTTCTAAATCCTTTGAATTAACTGATGTTATAAACATCGTTATTATAACTCAAATCATAAATCATTCGTTAACTAACGATATCACTAACCAACCCTTGCTATCGAGCCTTAACCATTTCTCCGTCAATAATGCAGTCAGTCAAGTTGGGGTATAATTACCTCTCAGACCTTAACTGAACGACATTCTTAACTTTGAAATAGTCAGAGCTCACAACTTTAAACCAAACATTGCTTACGCGACTCTCGGATTTGATCTACGAACACACCTTCTTTATAAAAATATTGATTATAACGGTAGCGTTATAATTGCTGTCTTCAAATGTTTGGTTTATAAAACATTGCTTTCAACAACAGCGTTAAAACCGCTGTCTAGCATTATAGAACACTTATCATAACCATAGCATTAAGATTGCTATTAAAACAGTTATTATAACGACAGCGTTAAAATTGCTATTTAGATTTACCAAGACATTTATTATAACAGCAGCGTCTAAAATTGCTGTATAGATTTACAACATCTATTATAACAACAGCGCTAAAACCGCTGTTTAGTTTTATAAAAGCATTTCTTACAAAGACAACGTTATGATTGCTGTTTTGAATAAAATACCGTGTGCGACGCACACGCTTCCGTTGTTCATTTTAAAAGATAGTCAAAATGTCTGGATTTAACAATGCAGACATTTATCATTCTATTTGTCGAAACCCATAAGATAAAGAGTATATAAGGATAAAAATCCGGTTTCCATCTTCTTTACAACAAGATTTCTTCCTTGGATTTTTATTCCAAAAATCCAAAATGTTTAACACAAAACCGTCTGTTGTGTTTTTCCCTTATAAATATTTCACTTGCAAAATACTTCCTTTGAACCATTATCCACTTTAATCCTGAATATATTTCTTTTATATATAATCTTTTGATTCCGAACTTATACATATTCTCTTAAACCCCAAATTCTATTTATAACTTCTATTCTGAGTCTTGCAAACAAATCTGATTTTTATTCCAATCGTTAAAAATCTTGTTTATGATTTGCTTTATACTCTGCTAAGTTCAAATCCCATCTCAAATATTGATTTCAAATCTAATTTCCACTTTTCCATATAAATTTAAATAAAGCATTTATATTCAATTTATTCAATGATTATAAACTCGTTTAAAAACAACTTCTTTTAATAAAACAAGTTTCTACTTTTTAATTCCATTCAAAATTTAATTTCTCTTTTGGAAATAAGTTCTCTTTTTAAACCTCAATTTCTTTTCTATATTCGAAAATCTTTTACGGTATTTAAAATAACTAAATTTCCAGTGTCAGGGTGATTCAACATAGTACAATCCATCATCGTATACACATCACCATAAATAACAAACGGTAATATAAATGTTGAGGAATCCAGTTGGATCCCTCCAACCTGTTTCCCTGCATCCACAGATGTTAATCACATCGATAATATTATTTCACATCCATATGAAATATCATGACTAAAGATCGATCAACTATGTAATCATAGCAACCAATTTTAACCAAGCAACCATCACACATTTTTAAAAAAAATGAAAGAAACTCGTTTATATAAAAATATAAACGAAGTAGAGTTTAGTGAGTTTACTCACCTTGCTTCGCAGTTGACGATTTTGCTTTTGTTTCGTTTAAAAAAATCAAACAAGGATTCTGATGAAATTCCAATAACGCCGCTGTCCGCCACATTAGTGTCGAAACGCAGATCTCGTTATTACGGTATCAATGTGACCATTCCCGTCCAATTCTTTTCTCTTTTATTTTATAACCTTCTTCCTTGTTCAAAACGTTGCACTTCCAGGAAGGAGCTTCCAACCAGCACCGTGACTTCCCATTGGCTTTCCTCCCTCCACAGTCACTAACGTCCACCGCAATAATCACCTTCATCTGTCCCTTCCCCTTTTATTCTGTGTTTAACGTTATTTCTTCCCTCAAATTTCCAAGGTCGACCTCCACCAGAGCGGTTGCCAGACCCAACGTCTCCTCTATGTTTCCACTTCTCCTTCCTATGCAGACCCTACACCCTCCAAAGCCCAGCGTCCTTCAAAACAACTGCCACCGAAACCTTCAGAGTACCGCCATCTTCACCTCAACAGATCCACCTTTTCACAATAGGAACCATCGCAAGCTCCCTTCAACGATTCCCGAAAGCCCAGGTTTTCGAACCAAAACCAAGATCGAACAGACCCCGATAACTATGAATAGGAAGAGCCACTCCTCGATAATTTGAAGAAGAAGATTCGGGAAGTGTTTTCGAAGTGTTACTGAATTTTTGAAGTGCGGTAGTTCTATTCAGAAGAGCGGAAGTAAAGTTGGATTTGATATTTTCTTTTGAGGACCCGTAAGATGAATGTAAATATTTAAAGGAGAGACAACGTGAGGGGCACGACACAGATGTCTTGGCACCCACGGAATGAATAGCTTGGCACGCAAGGGTTGGTACATATAGAGTATGCACAGTGTTACCTTAGGTCGGCTTAGGCATGTGTTAGCATTAAATTTCCTGTCTGGGGTTGAGTAATGCATGTGCTCTTCTCAGAGCAAAGAGTAGGGTGTCTGCAAATACGTTAATATCTACTTTCCTAGGCCACGATGATTTGTTTGGATATACCATATATTATACTTTATTTTATAGGGAACTTCGCGGTGAAGTATCAGGTAAAACTGACCACAGTCAACTTCTTTTTACTGATAAAAAGGCTAACCTTGGTATAAAAAAGTATTCTGAACCCAATGGAACAAGTTTCGTCGAATTCCAACATCGTTTGAAAAAATTTCCTTTATAAAACCGGAAATCAACACGCGTTTAAATTTTTCACGATCACCGGATAAATCAAATCAACTCGAAACTGCGAACACCGACAATAACTTTTCGATACGAACCCAACGGTACTAGTTTCGTCGCATTCTGAGACTATTGCCCCGGTAGACTGTTTTTTGGCGCGTACCGCACTGCCCTTCTGAACACCAAATTTGCCGATCTCTAAAAATAACAAACTATATACCTACCCTGACTATATCCGACGCTACGAACTCAACGGAACTAGTTTCGTGGCCTGATTCGATCGTCTGTTCAAGTTACACTCTAATATCCCTTTATTCAGTTGAATTAATTTAATTGCACTGAACGAGCGTTTACGGCTACCGTGGTTACATACGACATCGGTTTTCCACGCCACTCACCACCGTACAATAATTTAACGATACGGTCCCAATGAAACTGATTTCGTCGAAAACAGAGTCCGTTTGCAAAACGGCTATTTTAACGCGTATATTTTAAATAACGATTTCCACAGCGACTATTTCATAATTTTGATTTGACCATAACTAACAAATTATAACACGAAATCTAGATTTTTCTCTTTCATATGAAAATTATAATCAATACGGTTCCAACGTGTCTTGTTTCACAGAAATCCGACTTATAACGAATCATGTATTCTCAGTTGAAGTTTAAATCGTAAATTACGAACTGCCGCGACTATTTCGAGCTCGTTTTAAATTATATTATAAATTATATGCTTAAATATCGTTTTATTAAATAATTACTTATAAATTTCTATATATAATTCAAATAAAATATTTAAAATAAATTTAAATATTCAGAATTCAACGGCCGAAAATCCGGGTCGTTACATTCCTTCCCCCTTAAAATAATTTCGTCCTCGAAATTGCTAAGGTAGGAAAAGATGCTACGTACCCTGTTAACTAGGTCCAATAATCCTTTTTGTTCACTTCTTAATTTCAGCTTAACTGAACCAATTTATTTAAATTAAAATATTAATTTATTCTTACTAACGAAAATTTTCAAAAATTCTGAAAATTTTCTAACACTTTAAATTCTGAAAAATGTCGGCAGCATCTCCTCTGCACGGCTCAATCGGCACAATCACAACTCGCCTTTCTAGGCCTCTCCAATCCAAAAGAAAATCAAAAAGCCAAGCGGCTTGCCCCATAGGCTCATCAATCCAAACAATATTGTAAACATGTACCTTTTTGTCGGGCATAATTCTATCTCTTGCACTTTCTTCCATTCTGCTCAGCATACATATATCCATTTCCAGTTGGTTTCAAATCAATCCAACCTTTGATCTTTAACTTCTGATTGGATCACTTCTATTCACTAATCCAAACTGAGTTCTATTTTCCAAAGTCAACCCTCTTATTCTGCTTGGGCTCAAAAATAACTTAACTCCAATTAACGACATACAATATAAGTATTCAACTTGTTTAGTATAAGTCGAATCTATTTTAATATTTCGAATTTCAACATCTCTATACTTAATTTCATTCGGGATTACTTCTAATTCAATCCAGTTTTATTTAACTTAAGTTAAATCCCAATTCATTTGATACATTTTGACCATTTTCAATCTATTCAACTTTTTTAAGTTAAAAATTTCAGAATTCAAATTCCCGGGTTTTATTTCAAATTAGTTTGAAATCATATATATATTTATACACATATTTATAATCAACTCAATTCAAAACATTTGAATTTCTAAATCATCATTTCCTTTTTAATTTTTTTTTTCTTCTTTTCATTCCTAAATTACTATGGTAGCAGTCCGTCACTCAGAAACTTGAAAATGAATACTGATAATGTCGCGACCCATTATCAGAATTATTTTCTCGCCACCGAAGTGATTTCAGTGCTTTACCACTTTTAAAATTCATTTAAAACCATTCTTGTTCAAAATCCTTAAAAGCAACATTATATCACTTTTAAAATACTTCAGGAAATATTTTTAAACATCCGGGATATAAATTCCAAATTTCTGGTCTAAATCTAATTGTAATTCGGTTTATTGGTATATTCAACTCCCGTACAAATTCATTTTGGTTTTGTATAACCATTTCAATATTTTATAATTCCATTTAATTATAATACCATTCAACAGATCCATATACTATAATATTTCACGAATTATTCCTTTAAATATCAAAATAATTGTTGGGCAAAATTATTTCATTTACCCATTTTAAAACAATATTGTATCGAATAGCTTTGTTCGAGAGTTTAGAAACACCTATCGATACAGTTGTACATCCCGTATCGACCAGAATTCATAAACCACTCAACAAACCAGCTAGCACAATATAAAACAATTTTATATCAAATCTACAAATACGCTCCCTCATATATATATACACTCAAACCCAATCTAGGGTATTACTAACCCCATCTCTATTGAGTTACGCCATAGAGCCAAGGTAATCACTTAACCTTCAGCTCTGATACCAAATGAAACTACCCGCAAATCCGTACCCTTTGAGTCGACAAATCATACCACACGTCCAACCCAAATTGCATAGAAATACGAATCATTTTTAGAAAGAAGTTAGAGGATGAGAAATAGAAAGAAAGAAATATTAGAATAGGAGAAAACGAAGATCACAAACTCACAGCGGAACGAATAAAATATATTAGATAATATAACTTTGAAGCACAAATCAGTATTTGTATATACATACCATTATCAGAGCACAACGATTATCCCTGGAACAGTTATAAACACCTGTTTCCAGATACAACATAGTACACAGCGGAAAATATGATAGTCTATAGCTAACTGGTGAAGCCTCCTGCTTCAAGCTCCTCCAAGTGAATCTGAAAAATCCCGACTACTTGACTGCCCGTACAAATTTGGGCACCCAAGAGTTTAGGGAAAACAAACAAAATAAACTCTGGGTCAGTCATGGGACTAGTGTGAGTAAACTCCAACCATTGGTTTAACTTTCAAAAATCCTTTCAAAAGAGATGATAATCGTAAGACCGATCCACACATAAACATGGATGGTTTTTACCTTACGATAACCCAAAACACTTTGGAAATCATATATTATCTGATATTATAATAATGTCTAATCACAAGTAATTAAAATCTAGTAGAACGCTTGCATCTCACGCTCTACATATATAATATACAATCAAACTCGCAGGCACTTATTGGAGATTGGATTCCAACTTGACAAGGTATGGGACCACCTTCCGAACGTGTATCTCTAGAGGCAAATACACTGGGTTCAACAAGAACATCTTGCAACCCGGCCCACACATGACCGACCACTCATTTTGCTTGAGTGTATCGAATGTATATCACCAACGGTTGGGATCAGCAACCGTCTCCCGATAAGGGACAGCATCGATAGATTTAAGAACAAAAGGAATTTCTCTAGATAGGTGATCATACATCCTAATGGGTGCGACCCACATAGCCATGCTGCCTGCCCGATTTTTGTCCAATTCCGGGTTGATGAGGCTTGAGGTTTGAATTATCTTCCAGAACATCTGGCCATCGTTCACTTTGAATGCCACCTTGTCAGATCCATCGGAAATCACTAATTGATTCCCACAAAAATACTCAGATTGTTAGGCTAAAGAAGCTTCCCTTCTATGCCCCAACTTCGTACGTTTGAAGGAATCAACGTACGTAATCCCCTTTGGAAATACTCTGTCAGACACTCGTCCATACAAGTTGTCCTGGGTCTGGACAAACCGAAAGCACTATCCCGTAAACAGGATAGCCCTTGCATAACTCCGTCTTCAATTTTCTTCAGCATAAGTTGCTTCATAACGCTTACGCCAATACGGAGTGGTTTTCAGATATCAAATCTGATCCCGGTCTCTCCATATTGACAACGGAGGTATATAAAAAAAATAAAACTTTGATAGTCGGTGATTTAACTATCAAAGAAACATCCATACAATCAACGGTCCTATTTCCAAATGGAAATTCTATCAATCAAGCATCAAACAACACTGGGCCCTTTTTATATTAGTTCTTTATTACATTATCATTTCCAATTCCCATTTTCCACCTTTCGTGTTCTTTCAAAGCTCTATTTTCTCTCTTGATTATTGGGAAACATTTCCAATATATATAATTCCTTTATTGAGAAAATATCTTTTACTCCAGTTATAAAACATTTCTAAATCCTTTGAATTAACTGATGTTATAAACATCGTTATTATAACTCAAATCATAAATCATTCGTTAACTAACGATATCACTAACCAACCCTTGCTATCGAGCCTTAACCATTTCTCCGTCAATAATGCAGTCAGTCAAGTTGGGGTATAATTACCTCTCAGACCTTAACTGAACGACATTCTTAACTTTGAAATAGTCAGAGCTCACAACTTTAAACCAAACATTGCTTACGCGACTCTCGGATTTGATCTACGAACACACCTTCTTTATAAAAATATTGATTATAACGGTAGCGTTATAATTGCTGTCTTCAAATGTTTGGTTTATAAAACATTGCTTTCAACAACAGCGTTAAAACCGTTGTCTAGCATTATAGAACACTTATCATAACCATAGCATTAAGATTGCTATTAAAACAGTTATTATAACGGCAACGTTAAAATTGCTATTTAGATTTACCAAGACATTTATTATAACAGCAGCGTCTAAAATTGCTGTATAGATTTACAACATCTATTATAACAACAGCGCTAAAACCGCTGTTTAGTTTTATAAAAGCATTTCTTACAAAGACAATGTTATGATTGCTGTTTTGAATAAAATACCGTGTGCGACGCACACGCTTCCGTTGTTCATTTTAAAAGATAGTCAAAATGTCTGGATTTAACAATGCAGACATTTATCATTCTATTTGTCGAAACCCATAAGATAAAGAGTATATAAGGATAAAAATCCGGTTTCCATCTTCTTTACAACAAGATTTCTTCCTTGGATTTTTATTCCAAAAATCCAAAATGTTTAACACAAAACCGTCTGTTGTGTTTTTCCCTTATAAATATTTCACTTGCAAAATACTTCCTTTGAACCATTATCCACTTTAATCCTGAATATATTTCTTTTATGTATAATCTTTTGATTCCGTACTTATACATATTCTCTTAAACCCCAAATTCTATTTATAACTTCTATTCTGAGTCTTGCAAACAAATCTGATTTTTATTCTAATCGTTAAAAATCTTGTTTATGATTTGCTTTATACTCTGCTAAGTTCAAATCCCATCTCAAATATTGATTTCAAATCTAATTTCCACTTTTCCATATAAATTTAAATAAAGCATTTATATTCAATTTATTCAATGATTATAAACTCATTTAAAAACAACTTCTTTTAATAAAACAAGTTTCTACTTTTTAATTCCATTCAAAATTTAATTTCTCTTTTGGAAATAAGTTCTCTTTTTAAACCTCAATTTCTTTTCTATATTCGAAAATCTTTTACGGTATTTAAAATAACTAAATTTCCAGTGTCAGGGTGATTCAACATAGTACAATCCATCATCGTATACACATCACCATAAATAACAAACGGTAATATAAATGTTGAGGAATCCAGTTGGATCCCTCCAACTTGTTTCCCTGCATCCACGGATGTTAATCACATCGATAATATTATTTCACATCCATATGAAATATCATGACTAAAGATCGATCAACTATGTAATCATAGCAACCAATTTTAACCAAGCAACCATCACACATTTTTAAAAAAAATGAAAGAAACTCGTTTATATAAAAATATAAACGAAGTAGAGTTTAGTGAGTTTACTCACCTTGCTTCGCAGTTGACGATTTTGCTTTTGTTTCGTTTAAAAAAATCAAACAAGGATTCTGATGAAATTCCAGTAACGCCGCTGTCCGCCACATTAGTGTCGAAACGCAGATCTCGTTATTACGGTATCAATGTGACCATTCCCGTCCAATTCTTTTCTCTTTTATTTTATAACCTTCTTCCTTGTTCAAAACGTTTCACTTCCAGGAAGGAGCTTCCAACCAGCACCGTGACTTCCCATTGGCTTTCCTCCCTCCACAGTCACTAACGTCCACCGCAATAATCACCTTCATCTGTCCCTTCCCCATTTATTCTGTGTTTAACGTTATTTCTTCCCTCAAATTTCCAAGGTCGACCTCCACCAGAGCGGTTGCCAGACCCAACGTCTCCTCTATGTTTCCACTTCTCCTTCCTATGCAGACCCTACACCCTCCAAAGCCCAGCGTCCTTCAAAACAACTGCCACCGAAACCTTCAGAGTACCGCCATCTTCACCTCAACAGATCCACCGCTTCACAATAGGAACCATCGCAAGCTCCCTTCAACGATTCCCGAAAGCCCAGGTTTTCGAACCAAAACCAAGATCGAACAGACCCCGATAACTATGAATAGGAAGAGCCACTCCTCGATAATTTGAAGAAGAAGATTCGGGAAGTGTTTTCGAAGTGTTACTGAATTTTTGAAGTGCGGTAGTTCTATTCAGAAGAGCGGAAGTAAAGTTGGATTTGATATTTTCTTTTGAGGACCCGTAAGATGAATGTAAATATTTAAAGGAGAGACAACGTGAGGGGCACGACACAGATGTCTTGGCCCCCATGGAATGAATAGCTTGGCACGCAAGGGTTGGTACATATAGAGTATGCACAGTGTTACCTTAGGTCGACTTAGGCATGTGTTAGCATTAAATTTCCTGTCTGGGGTTGAGTAATGCATGTGCTCTTCTCAGAGCAAAGAGTAGGGTGTCTGCAAATACGTTAATATCTACATTCCTAGGCCACGATGATTTGTTTGGATATACCATATATTATACTTTATTTTATAGGGAACTTCGCGGTGAAGTATCAGGTAAAACTGACCACAGTCAACTTCTTTTTACTGATAAAAAGGCTAATCTTGGTATAAAAAAGTATTCTGAACCCAATGGAACAAGTTTCGTCGAATTCAAACATCGTTTGAAAAAATTTCCTTTATAAAACCGGAAATCAACACGCGTTTAAATTTTTCACGATCACCGGATAAATCAAATCAACTCGAAACTGCGAACACCGACAATAACTTTTCGATACGAACCCAACGGTACTAGTTTCGTCGCATTCTGAGACTATTGCCCCGGTAGACTGTTTTTTGGCGCGTACCGCACTGCCCTTCTGAACACCAAATTTGCCGATCTCTAAAAATAACAAACTATATACCTACCCTGACTATATCCGACGCTACGAACTCAACGGAACTAGTTTCGTGGCCTGATTCGATCGTCTGTTCAAGTTACACTCTAATATCCCTTTATTCAGTTGAATTAATTTAATTGCACTGAACGAGCGTTTACGGCTACCGTGGTTACATACGACATCGGTTTTCCACGCCACTCACCACCGTACAATAATTTAACGATACGGTCCCAATGAAACTGATTTCGTCGAAAACAGAGTCCGTTTGCAAAACGGCTATTTTAACGCGTATATTTTAAATAACGATTTCCACAGCGACTATTTCATAATTTTGATTTGACCATAACTAACAAATTATAACACGAAATCTAGATTTTTCTCTTTCATATGAAAATTATAATCAATACGGTTCCAACGTGTCTTGTTTCACAGAAATCCGACTTATAACGAATCATGTATTCTCAGTTGAAGTTTAAATCGTAAATTACGAACTGCCGCGACTATTTCGAGCTCGTTTTAAATTATATTATAAATTATATGCTTAAATATCGTTTTATTAAATAATTACTTATAAATTTCTATATATAATTCAAATAAAATATTTAAAATAAATTTAAATATTCAGAATTCAACGGCCGAAAATCCGGGTCGTTACACCATCCTCACTGATGATGAATAAATCAATGCAACAGGTGTTGAACCACCTACCAGACCCCTTACTTATATATTTAGTTAGGTTTTTTAACTCATTAATACCCAAACAACCCCATACATGCTCGCTGATACTTGTAAATCCCCATCTAAATGATGAAATATTCATATATAAGTGTAGACATACATAATCTGTATATTCATATTAACACATCAGTCACAAGCAGGAAATCATCCAGACTTAGATAAGCACGAGGTAGTGATAGCATAAACAGATTTCACTACTAAGCATTCTAGTTATTAACCCACCATTATATTTATATAATAGCATATTGCCTTGAACATAAGATGAGAGTGATTTGGACACACCCAACCCTTACATTTCTCTTCATTAAAAATGATCTAAATCAGAGAATTGTACATGCTAAATAGATCAGCTTATGAGCACTTATCATAGCTCTATTTACCATCATTACTGTTAAGAATAAACATAAGCTTTGAACCTTCTTGTTTAATGCTGCTTATCCTTAAGCTTTCAAACTCTACCCCATGGCAATATTATTTCATGTCATTATTTCAGATTAGATTCATGAACACTTATTGAAACACATATTCATACATAACCATTCAATCCATACAAATAAGCAAACATGTAATACTGAATGATTAAAACATTAACATATAACAAACATAGGCTGCTTAAATAGGTCTTAATGCCTTATAAATAGTGAGATAAGCTCATCAAAGTTCTTCCTTCCCTTAACTTTATGTTATCCAGTTTCCTTCTATAATCTCTACGACCAAATTAGCAGTTATTTTCCAGAGAATATGTTATGGCATTAACCTTTTCAAGGATGGTTTATAGGATATTTATAACTAGTGTTTCCAAGGGTTTTATCTTATGCCAAATTCCAATGTTATCCCCTATTTGTATTTATCTAGTATAGCTACATTTTCAAGCAAACTGATTTTCAGGTGTACCATACTTAATACAGTTAGCCATAGTTTATAAATGGTAATGCGTTCATCATGTAAATGGTGTGATTCCTGAATCATCCCCTCCCTCTTTTGATTTTCCTTAGCTTAAAACAAATTAGAAAAAGTTGCATAGTGACAAACAAATTTGCATAGCCGATTTAAAGTTTATTTTCCCTCGACCATTTCATATAAATCTGAATGTAAATGTCATATAAACACACATATTACATGTTCAACCATAATCTATTACTTGTCTAATAATTTTATTCTGAATACATTATCATTATTCCATATTCTTTGTTTAACTATGGCATTAATAATATTCAGAATTATCACTATCTTCGCCTTATCACCTATGTGTAAAAGAAATCAGCATATACAAAAAAGGATGACAACCTAGGGTTATCACAGGTATATTCGGGATTATTCACCAGTTTATCTTCACCATCTCTAATAAACTTAGGTGGAAAAATCTTTGTTCCAAGAATATAGTCTTCCAAATCATATGCTATAACTGTAGTTCCAAATCATATTACAAGTTTTCGTGATTAATGCTTGGTTCTAGTATTTTAATCAAAAGTGCATACATCCAGTTTCAAATTTGATCATGATTTATGTACTTCAAATATAAGTGAAAAAGAAATGCTAGAGAATCTAAGTAGGACGAAAAAAGACGCCGAATGAACTAGAAACATATAAGAAAAACATTGGTTTATGAAAAAGGGATAATCATTATCTGACGACGAGTTTATAAAATATGATTTGATAACAACTAAAGATTTTGGTAAGACCACAATATGTATCCAATTGAAAGCGGAAATATTACTAATGTTAAGAATCCCGATACTCTACACATATAACATCTTATGTGTTGCGATTTTTTAAGCATGAGAACATGGCTCCATCTAGGAAGTTTAACTCAACTTTTATTTACCACACTTCTAGATGGCGATTAGTTATGTGTTTTCAAGGAATCGTCGCTATCTATATCATCAATGATTGTAGACAAAGCTGATTGTTTTGGTAGTTATACAAGTAAAAATTGAAATTTATTAATGATTTTAAATGAAATTTTTCTAGAATATTTATTTAAAGTGCCTTCAATATTAATCAAAACCCATCATACAACCAAATACTCTCGGAAAGTAGAGAAATCCACATCAACCTAGAGATATATAAAGTAAAAAAACATGATAATCAAAACTTATCCTCCCATAAATTCCACCAAAAGCATCAAAACATCCTTAAAACTTGATACTACTTCAAATTTCCAAAAATTATTAATTGATGTCAAATAATGAATTTTCAACGTCCATATTTAAAGAATTAAAGTTCAATTTGTTTGCTTGTAATGGAATTGATAATAATATACGATTATGTTTTTAAATAGGGGGTATGTACGTACACACTATACGCACACACACAATTTAAAAAAACTATGCAATGAGAGGAAGATGAAAGATAAATTAGAAAAAATCAGAGGAGGGGGCATCCATATTGATAAAGCGATGATGATGTTTGGTCACGCCATTAGAAAATATGATTTGTTTTTTTAAAAATGGTCGTCACAAATGCAAGGGTTCAAACCCACATCTTAAGCCAAATAGCTTGCCACATTCTAAGCAATTGTGTGCACTTCATCATAATATTATTTAGTTGACTACCATTCATCGTGTTATCTCTTTTGAAACAGTGAAATATGGCTCAAAAGACTGAGGGATTTTTTTCCCACTCCAATTCAATTTACTGCGGTTTTAAGAATTGATTATATCTTTGGAAGGTAGAGGGTCTAGATGCATATTAAATTAAAATTCTTTGAAACAATGACATCAGATAGTTTTGTCCACCAAAAAAGTTACAATAATGCTCAACAACATACACTAAGCATCAACGATCATGTTATCCTTTTTCAGAATATGATTGTCATATTCCCATTCCTCAAACTATACCAAATAATTTTGCCATGATATGAAACGATCAAACAATAGCATATTTTCTAATGAAATCTTGTATATCGTAAGGATAGTAACTTTGCCATGATTTTTGAAAATATCTTCAACATTGTGTGTTCTAATTCATACAAATTCGGTTTCAAAAACCCAACTAGTGACCTTAGTTTTTGTCAAAGGGAAGATGCATATTCAAATAAGCTTTGGCGGAGAAGAACGAATATTATACCTGGGAAGCACGACTCCATTCTCCATTGATCCACACATGATAATGTCTCAAATCACCATGCCCATATTCAGTCTCTTCCTCCCATGGTTGAAGGAAACCAAGTACTTTGAACCATTGAGATTGAAATCTATCCTACTCACCAGGCATCATTACAGAATGCATCTTCTTCTTCGAGCAAGTTAAAGTTGACTGCCCCAGACTTAGCGTGACATAGCCTTATGTGAAATACATCAATAGTTTCATCAAAAAAAATTCATATCATTGTCCAAATATAGAAATTCATGTAGTAGAAGTGGTATGTTTTTTTATACTGTAAAAACATCCAAATCTTTAATCTAAATCTTTCATATAACCTATCTGACCTACAAGGCTACAACTGCTTAGGCAGTGTGATGCAGACATTTGATATTTTTTATACTGCCAAATAACCCTGACTGTTAAATTTAAACGCAAAAAGTATGAGTGTCCAAAATTTAAACTAACTTGCTATAAGATATCCATATTTTAGCTGCTGGCAATGTCAGGCGAGTAGCGCAAAAGTATCAACCATGACACTAACCTTCTAAAAGTAAATAGGTATATACAATTATGTAGACGTGATAAATATTTTATATGACTAACACAAACACATATCAAATGTGGTAATACATACTATACTGGTCCGATAAAGGGCAAAATAACCATTTCAGGAAATTTCCATCATATGCTGATAATTCAACAGAATGTTTATGACTAATCAAGAAGGAAACCTGTAAAAATAAAAATAAAAAGTTAGACTGCTAAATAATAACGATGCCTCTAACTAGTACATTTTCAGTGAGATATATTCATGTGATTGGGTGAGAAGAGAACGAATGAATGGGAAAAACTGTTTGGATAGATCAGAGATGTAAATAGTATCACCAAAAAGTTAAGTGTTATACAACATTCATCTATGAATTACTAAAGACATTTAGTTAGTCTTTTTGAAAATCACCAGAGACGAAACTATTTGGTCCCTAGTTGGAACCTATTAAAAAAACAAAATTCATTTAGACCTTATAATGTTATCTTAATTTTCCTTTTTTGTTATAGTGTGCTCTCTGATAAATAAAGGTTTAACTCCTGAACATAATTCAAAAAAGAAAAGGGGGTTTGACTCCGATCAGGTCGATAACCACTAGCAACAACATAAATACATTGTAAATTTAAAATACGAGTTTTAAAGAATGACATCAACATAAATACATAGCCACTAGCATCACCAAAAAGTTAATTTAAAATACGAGCATTTATAGTCCAAAGGTTAGGATAATTACCTTCCAAGCAATAGATCCTGGTTTGACTTCTGGTAGACGCAACCTTCAACTGAAGTTCACACCTGAAATAGTTGCACACAGTGAAAAAGGTTTTATTGGACACACTGAAATAATTGCAATTTCTAGCTGAAGCATAAAGCAGGGTAGTTGTACACGCTGTAAAATATTTTATTGCACACACTGTCTTCAAGTAGTAATTTTGCTCTTGACCTTCTCACCTTCTTAGATATGTTTGTTCACTGCACTTACAAGCAGAAATCATGAATTTACAGAAAAAGCGTCATAAAAATTGTAATCCAAGGTTAGGTTATTCCCTTTCCACCCACCAAGTTGAACATCAATGAAACACGTCTGGTTCCAACTTTATTCTACTAGCCACACTTTAAGACAACTAATGGATAAGTAATTCCTAGAACAATTAACCAAGTATTTGTGCTCTTGTAATCCTATGAGGAAAACTTTTGCCAGCAACATTGTTGTAACAACCTTAGTCATATGTGCATCATCTTTCCAACTTCAAGACTAAAATGTTTCATAGATGAATGTTATACAAATTACATTCAAGCATTTGTAATCCAACAATTATAATGATAATTGTATTCCAACCAATTACAATAAATGCTGCAGATGCACCATTTCTTTAACCTCACATTTCTTATTGAACCTCAAGATAATGACTGCCAGACTATTTTTGAGGGGGTCACTGCTCCCATTACCAGGTCAGACATTGAACATCACCAGTTATAGGAAAGCTTTTGGGATAGAAAGTATATGAAGTGGAGAGGAAACTGAAAAGTACATTGTGGCCATTATGCAAGTTTAGCTTTGAAAGAGGGGAAACGTAAATGAAGAGTTGAGAGGTAACCAGGCAAATCTTACAAGTTTTCCTTCATAGGTTTATCTGTTGTTATTTGGACAGCTGATGTAAGATAAGCGATGTAATTTAAACCAAGTTAAGATGAACAAAAATAGTTTGATAATTCATATCATGGAAACATTGTTTTGAACATGTGGGGAAATCTTCTTTAATTTTATGTGAAACTACATTACATACCATAAAGGTCTCATATGCTTTTTTGCTGAAGAAATCCTATAAAAATAGAAGCAGACATATCCTTAAATTAAACAATCGTTACATGACCATTTTAGAAAAGTTCTAGTATTGTAGACCTGGAAAAGAATCTGCAAAGATTGTTTTGGATTCTAATTGATTTGGATTCTAAGCACGCAGGTAGTTTGCTTATTGCTAAAATGTGAACTCTTGGGAAAATAGAAATAAGTACGTCCTTTGGTTATTAATTTCAATTTTTTTTTCATACCCAGATTAAGCACATGCCTAACAGATTTGCATCTCGAAATTAACACCATGTGCTCTTGTAACTAAAAAATAATTTTGGCGCATGAGAGATTGAGTGATGATTTTATTTCATTTCTTCTTTGGATTTCCTAATATTACTTTGAACTTGAATGAAGGGGTTATATATCTTTTGGTTGATGATACCAACTGATACGATTATGGTGCACGAACTGATATATGCACTTATGTTGTATGATAATATTATGAACATAGCAGCGCTTTGCGGAAGCTTATATCAACGGATCTTTGTCACCCAAACCAAAATTGATAGTGTTAAACCACTTAATAAATGACTTATGTATGATTTCCAATGTCTAAGATCTGTATTACACTGCAAAATAATTGGTACAAAACCAATATAGTATGTAGTTTTAAAATAGAAAATTTGTAAATATTAATTATAAATTGGTAATAAATGTCAAATATCATGATTGTTTAAGTGATTAACCTATATATCTGATTTAGATTCATTAATGTTTTCACAACCATACAACTACCCACAGTAGGGGATAGTGAATTACTTGAAGGTGCATATCCTACCCTAACAAAATGTGGTTGATTCCAGTCACTATAGGTGAAGCTTCAAGTCATGGGTGTCAAATGGGTCACGTAGGGTCGTACGAGGATCAACCCAAATTTGACACAACCCATTTACCACTCATTTATTTTGATCCATTTAACACAAAGCTTTATCTAATCCAACCCACCTACTAAGTGGGTTACCCATATGACCCATCTAAATGTAGTCTGTTATTTTTTATATACAATTATGAGAATTAGTTTGTTATTTTCTAAGTATAAACGTTAATCACTTTGGAGAGCCATGGTATTCGTTCATAGGACGAAATATCCGAGTGTTCCATACTGTCTGTAATTTAGGTGAGAGCCTATCGGTCGAAGTCTCGTCCGATTCCGAGGTAATATGGAGAAATTACTGTAGTTGTTACAAAAAAAATAGTGACTTTGCATGTAGACAAAGTTCAAATATGAGAATATAGCCTGTTATTTTCTAAGTACAACCGTTAGTCACCTTGGAGACCTACGGTGATCGTTCACAGGACAAAACAATCGAGTATTTCATACTGTCCGTAATTTAGGTGAGAGTCTACCAGTTAAAGTCTCGTACGGTTCTGAGACAGATGAAGAAATTACGGTAGTTTTTGCAACCAAAAAAATAACGATTTCGTATGTAGGCAGAATTCAAATATGGGAATATAACCTACTATTTTCTAAGTATAACTGGTAGTCACCTTAGAGAACTACAGTGTTCAGGCATAATGCAAAACGTCCGAGTTTTTCACACTGTCCGTAATTTAGGTGGAAATCTATCGGTCGAAGTCTCATCCGGTTCCGAGTCGGTATGAAGAAATTACTGCAATTTTCACATAAAAAATAGCGACTTCGTATGTAAGCAGTGTTCAAATATGAGAATATAGCCTGTTATTTTCTAAGTGCAACTGTTACTCACCTTGGAGAACTGCAGTATCCGTCCACAAGATGAAACATCCGAGTGTTCCATATTCCCAGTAATTTAGGTGGGTGTTTATCGGTCGAAGTCTCGTTCGGTTCCAATGCAGTATAAAGAAGTTACCGTAGTTTAGACAAAAGAATAGCGACTTCGTATGTTGGTAGAGTTAAATGGGTAAGTGGGTTACCCATTTGTAACCCTTTTAAAAATAGGTCAACCCTTTTATGATCCATTTAATATTAAAATTATAAATGGGTTGACCCAAGAGGGTTGTAATTAGGATTAAATGGGTTGGATAAATGGATAGGGTCATATTTTGATAGGTCTACTTCAAGTTATCTAGCAGCTGAGACTTATATAACCACAAATTGTAAAAGAATAGGAACTTTTTTACTGAAGCGTAGGCATGGTTGTTACGGAGGAAAGTCGAGTCGAGTTGACAGAGGTCCAATTAATCGACTAGTGGACTAGTCGTAAACTAGTCGCAGACTATTCGATAAATAAATAGATGCATAGAATATTAGTAATGACACTGGAGAGGCAACAGTAACACTGGAAGGGACTAGTCGACTTTTCTTTTTCCTGGCTTCGACTTTGCTTCTTTTGATCTAACCTTGGTATCTTTTTCTTTTTTTCTTTTTTTGGACGAATAACTAGTCGGAGCAAGTCGTAAGTCCTAGTCGATGGACTAGTCGACGAATTTCGTTCCAAACGCTCAAAATACTTACCAATTGCGAGTCGAGCCTTCCAGTCGATGGCTCAATCTCGACTGGTCGAGCATCGTGATAAGAATGAGCTTAAGAAGGACGCAGCTATAGCTGAATATAATTAAGTATGTAAACTCTTATATTTTGAATCTAATAGTATTATCACTTTTGTCCTAACAAATTATTCCCAAATCATGCATTCATCCTTCATTTTACTCCATTAATTCTGCGCTTAGTTTATTATCGTCTTCTGTTCAATCTTTTTTCTTAGTCATAATAATCATTGTATGCATGAATTGCACGTCTTTTTTCCATTCATAAAAAGAAAAGTTGCCTTCTAACAAGTTAAATTAAATAGTGCAGTGTTCGAGATTGTCACGTAGCTTACCAAATGGCATTTAAAAAATAAATGGGATAAATGAATCATGGTGATGTTGAATATTCAAACACATTGAGGTTCTCTCGAGGTAAACCGAAGAATGAGTTTGTGAAATCGTATCATTATAGTTTCATACAAATTTACAAAATATCCAAATGAACAAAAAATAAGTCAGATAATCTCCATTCATGCTTTCATTTTAAGCTTCTGAATATTACCTAAAATTATTTTATCATAAGCTTATGGATTTTCGTATAAAACGAATAAAATGTAAGTCTCGCAGTATGTTTTTCCCATTTACGATTTACACAGAAACCAAATTGATGAATGAAAAATATAGGAATGAGTTATATATGTGCATTTGCTCATATTATTTCATAATAAAAAGAAATTAGCTCACTTATTTGTGTGAAGCATTATCTATGCAAGTATGCACATGACCATTATTTAATGGTAGGAGGATTTGCTCTCAATTTTTTTCGCTACGTCCAACGCAAGTGTCTAATATACTCGTAATTGTAGATGAAACTAACGGTTTTGGTGGTTATACAGGTAAAAAATGTAATTTTATTCATGATTATAAATGAAACTTTTCTAGAATAATTATTTAGCGTGCCATCAATATTAATCAAAACCCATAATTCATCCAAACACTCTTGAAAAATAAAGAAATCCACATCTACTTAGAGATTTGTAAAGGAAAAAAAATATAATAGTCAAAAACTTATCCTCCATTAAATTCCACCAAAAGCACTAGAACACCGTTAAAACTTGATATTACTTCAAATTTCCAAAAAAAAAAAAAAAAAAAAAAATTGACGTCAAATAATCAACTTTCGCTATCCTGCATGTTTAGAGACCAATTTGTTTGTTTATAATCATGTATGTTTTCAAATATTGGGGGTTTCGCGCCCGAGGGGGGAGAGGGGTGCTGTATATACATCATACGCGCACACACAAACACATAATTTTAAAAACAATGCAATAGGAGAAAGATGAAGGATAAATCAGAAAAATAATATGAGGAGGGCAATTTTAGATAACATGTTACTGATGATTTGCATGCCACTATAAAATATGATTTGTTTTTTAACACAAGGTTGTCGCATATGCAAGGATTCGAGTCCAGTTTCTCTAGAAGAATCTTAAGCCAGGTAGCTTGCCACATTCTAAGCAATTTTGTGCACTTCATCGTATATTATTTTAGTTGACTACGCTCATCATGTTCTGTAGTCATAATCTCATATACAAATGCATCCTATAGTTTATATTATAAATTGTCGGGGTTTCTTTTCCACTCCATTTCGTTTTACTACAGTTTTAAGAACTGATTCCACTTTTTGGACAATAGAGTCTAGATGCATATTAATTTCTTTGAAACAATAACATCAGATACTTGTTTCTTCCAAAAAAAAATTTATAATAATGTTCAATAGCGTATAACTAAGCATCAACAGTCATGTTATCTTTTCTCAAAATACGACTGTCGTGTTTTCTTTTCTCAAACAATACCAGATAATTTGCCATGATTTTTGAAAGGATCAAACGATAGCATATTTTCTAACGAGGTCTTGTACATTCTAAGGATAGTAACCATAATTTTTGGATGGATCAAACAATAGCATATTTTCTAATGAGGTCCTGTACATTGCAAGGACAGAACTTTGCCATGATTTTTGAAAGTGTTTTCAATATTGTGTATTTTAATTCATGCAAATTGTGTTTTGAAAACCCAACTAATGGGCTTTAGTTTTCATCAAATAGAAAATATGTATTCAGATAACCTTCGACGGAGAAGAACGAACATTATAAATGTGAAGCATGCCTCCATTCTCCATTGATCAACTCGCTATGATGATCAAATTACCAAGCCCATATTCAGTCTCTTCCTTTAAATGTCGTTTTTCACGTCATGGCACAGAGTGACATCATTATTGCTAAACCCAATCACTGTTCCAGAAAACCAGGCTCGACAAAATCCTTCACCATCATCGCCAACTTAAACATGATCTATTTTAAACTCCAACTTTATTTTTCTCTACAGAAAACAGAAGTGTGACTGCAGTAAGCAACTAACTACATTCATTATATAAAAAAACACCGATGTCAAAATCAAGTGGCGTCAAGTGGGCAATGACATCACAATTTAGAAACCTTCAGCAAGAATGAGAAAAAGGAAAAAAAAATGAAATGAAAAGTAAACTACAAACGGTACTAAAGGACATCGTTTTATATCAAAACATTAATCATGTGTAGTCCTCAAAAGAGAAAGTAAAATTTGGATCTTCACATGCATTTGTTGAATGTTGAGCTGTAGGTATTGATTACCACCTTAATAACGTTCAGGGTTTAGTAGGATGGGTAAATTCTGCTCACAAATAGCAAAACAAATTTCATGAAGAAATAATAATTGAGACCGTAAGTATAATAACCAAATTGAATATCCAGCAATAGGCCCATGTTTTACTACCCATGGACATATTTTCATTAAAATTCATTAAAAAAATTGCTACTTCGAAAATAAAAAATTAATTTCATGCCTAATAGACAAAGTTCTACATACAATATTACTACTAAAAAAATTACAAGCCTAGGAGAAATGGTTTTCTGTCAAGCAAAGGCCCAGTTTGGGTAATGCGGAAATATTTTCTTGTAGCTCCATATTAACATACTGCACTTGTGGTCGAACAGTTACGGTAAAACTACTTGTCTATTTCATAGTACAAAACTGTTGGACACAACATCATAGCATTTGTAGTCAAAATGGTTAAGGTAATTGTTCTTAAATAATAAAAGTAGAGCTCCTGAGCATAATTCCAAAAAAAGGGTTGAACTCCTATCAGGTCTAGTTCTACAGCATCAACACAAATACATTGTAAATATTAAAAAAGAAAAAGAAAAAAAGAGAGTTTTAAAAGATGAAAGTCACATAAACATAGCATCCGAGCGTTTGTAGTCCAACGGTTAGGATAATTGCCTTCCAAGCAATAGATCCGGGTTCGACTCCCGGCAGACGCAAGCCTTCAAGTTTGCAATTCTTCAAGTTTCACCAAACAATGATTTAGTATATAAATTTTCTTTTTCCACTCCATGATCTCACACTGGGTCAATGATTACAATAATGGTTTTCCAAACAATAAACTATATGACTAGACCTTGTTAACAGGTTCATATTTATTTAGTATTTAATTATTAAAACATGTTTAAAATATTAAATATTAATAAAATTGTTTATTTATGGTAATTGACTTCCAACCATTCAATGATTGATGTGGATGCATCTATTCTTTAGCCTCGTTGCATCAACAGTAATAGGCAAAATTCATTAAGCATGTTCGTAAAATGGTTACAATAATGGTTTTCCAAACAATAAACTATATGACTAGACATTGTTAACAGGTTCATATTTATTTAGTATTTAGTTATTAAAAGCTGTTTAAAATATTTAATATTAATAAAATTGTTTATTTATGGTAATTGACTTCCAACCATTCAATGATTGTTGTGGATGCATCTATTCTTTAGCCTCCTTGCATCACCAGTAATAGGCAAAATTCATTAAGCATGTTTGTAAAATGGCACAAAATTCATTAAATTTGGGTTCTTAAAAGAGCATAAATGAAATCTATTATCTGAAATGATGCTATTTGATCAAAATAAATCTCTCATCAAAAGAAAAAAGAGGCATCATTCATCCTAACTCCATCAAAACTTGTCAAAACCCAGGTCTACTGAAAATAAATATATCATTCTAAAAAGTATACTGAAAGATACTCAAAATCCTAATTTCCTTTAATTTTCCCAACAAAAAAAAAAAAAAAAAAAAAACTTATGTCGAAGATTCATTTTGTCTTCATTGTTCGTGATTAATGCTTGGTTCGTGCATTTGTAATCAAAAAGTGAGTGTTATATATTTATTGACTATCTGAATTCTGAAATGATGTTATTTGATCAAAATAAATCTCTCATCAAAAGAAAAAAGAGGCATCATTCATCCTAACTCCATCAACACTTGTCAAAACCCAGGTCTACTTTCAAATTTTGCAAAATTTCCAAAAAGAAGAAATTTGGAAAATGAATATATCATTGTAAAAATTATACTGAAACGTACTCAAAATCCTAATTTCCTTTAATTTTTCCAAAAAATAAATACAGCTTACGTCGAAGATTCATTTTGTCTTCATTGTCCGTGATTAATGCTTGGTTCGTGTATTTGTAATCAAAAGTGTCATACATCCAGTTTCAAATTTGATCATGATTCAAACATAAGTGAAAAAGAAGTGGAAAATAGGGAGAGAATCTAAGTAGGAGGAAAAAAGACGTCGAATGAACTAGAAACATATAAGAAAAACACTGGTTTATGAAAAAGGGATAATCATTATCTGACGACAAGTTTTCGTGATTAATGCTTGGTTCTAGTATTTGTAATCCAAAGTGCATACATCCAGTTTCAAATTTGATCATGATTTATGTACTTCAAATATAAGTGAAAAAGAAATGCTAGAGAATCTAAGTAGGACGAAAAAAGACGTCGAATGAACTAGAAACATATAAGAAAAACATTGGTTTATGAAAAAGGGATAATCATTATCTGACGACGAGTTTATAAAATATGATTTGATAACAACTAAAGATTTTGGTAAGACCACAATATGTATCCAATTGAAAGCGGAAATATTACTAATGTTAAGAATCCCGATACTCTACACATATAACATCTTATGTGTTGCAATTTTTTAAGCATGAGAACATGGTTCCATCTAGGAAGTTTAACTCAACTTTTATTTACCACACTTCAAGTTTGCAATTCTTCAAGTTTCACCAAACAATGATTTTGTATATAAATTTTCTTTTTCCACTCCATGATCTCACACTTGGTCAATGATTACAATAATGGTTTTCCAAACAATAAATTATATGACTAGACCTTGTTAACAGGTTCATATTTATTTAGTATTTAATTATTAAAACATGTTTAAAATATTTAATATTAATAAAATTGTTTATTTATGGTAATTGACTTCCAACCATTCAATGATTGCTGTGGATGCATCTATTCTTTAGCCTCGTTGCATCACCAGTAATAGGCAAAATTCATTAAGCATGTTCGTAACACGGTTACAATAATGGTTTTCCAAACAATAAACTATATGACTTGACCTTGTTAACAGGTTCATATTTATTTAGTATTTAGTTATTAAAAGCTGTTTAAAATATTTAATATTAATAAAATTGTTTATTTATGGTAATTGACTTCCAACCATTCAATGATTGTTGTGGATGCATCTATTCTTTAGCCTCCTTGCATCACCAGTAATAGGCAAAATTCATTAAGCATGTTTGTAAAATGGCACAAAATTCATTAAATTTGGGTTCCTAAAAGAGCATAAATGAAATCTATTATCTGAAATGATGCTATTTGATCAAAATAAATCTCTCATCAAAAGAAAAAAGAGGCATCATTCATCCTAACTCCATCAAAACTTGTCAAAACCCAGGTCTACTGAAAATAAATATATCATTCTAAAAAGTATACTGAAAGATACTCAAAATCCTAATTTCCTTTAATTTTCCCAACAAAAAAAAAAAAAACAGCTTATGTCGAAGATTCATTTTGTCTTCATTGTTCGTGATCAATGCTTGGTTCGTATATTTATAATCAAAAAGTGAGTGTTATATATTTATTGACTATCTGAATTCTGAAATGATGCTATTTGATCAAAATAAATCTCTCATCAAAAGAAAAAAGAGGCATCATTCATCCTAACTCCATCAACACTTGTCAAAACCCAAATCTACTTTCAAATTTTGCAGAATTTCCAAAAAGAAGAAATTTGGAAAATGAATATATCATTGTAAAAATTATACTGAAACGTACTCAAAATCCTAATTTCCTTTAATTTTTCCAAAAAAAATACAGCTTACGTCGAAGATTCATTTTGTCTTCATTGTTCGTGATTAATGCTTGGTTCATGTATTTGTAATCAAAAGTGTCATACATCCAGTTTCAAATTTGATCATGATTCAAACATAAGTGAAAAAGAAGTGGAAAATAGGGAGAGAATCTAAGTAGGAGGAAAAAAGATGTCGAATGAACTAGAAACATATAAGAAAAACACTGGTTTATGAAAAAGGGATAATCATTATCTGACGACAAGTTTTCGTGATTAATGCTTGGTTCTAGTATTTTAATCAAAAGTGCATACATCCAGTTTCAAATTTGATCATGATTTATGTACTTCAAATATAAGTGAAAAAGAAATGCTAGAGAATCTAAGTAGGACGAAAAAAGACGCCGAATGAACTAGAAACATATAAGAAAAACATTGGTTTATGAAAAAGGGATAATCATTATCTGACGACGAGTTTATAAAATATGATTTGATAACAACTAAAGATTTTGGTAAGACCACAATATGTATCCAATTGAAAGCGGAAATATTACTAATGTTAAGAATCCCGATACTCTACACATATAACATCTTATGTGTTGCGATTTTTTAAGCATGAGAACATGGCTCCATCTAGGAAGTTTAACTCAACTTTTATTTACCACACTTCTAGATGGCGATTAGTTATGTGTTTTCAAGGAATCGTCGCTATCTATATCATCAATGATTGTAGACAAAGCTGATTGTTTTGGTAGTTATACAAGTAAAAATTGAAATTTATTAATGATTTTAAATGAAATTTTTCTAGAATATTTATTTAAAGTGCCTTCAATATTAATCAAAACCCATCATACAACCAAATACTCTCGGAAAGTAGAGAAATCCACATCAACCTAGAGATATATAAAGTAAAAAAACATGATAATCAAAACTTATCCTCCCATAAATTCCACCAAAAGCATCAAAACATCCTTAAAACTTGATACTACTTCAAATTTCCAAAAATTATTAATTGATGTCAAATAATGAATTTTCAACGTCCATATTTAAAGAATTAAAGTTCAATTTGTTTGCTTGTAATGGAATTGATAATAATATACGATTATGTTTTTAAATAGGGGGTATGTACGTACACACTATACGCACACACACAATTTAAAAAAACTATGCAATGAGAGGAAGATGAAAGATAAATTAGAAAAAATCAGAGGAGGGGGCATCCATATTGATAAAGCGATGATGATGTTTGGTCACGCCATTAGAAAATATGATTTGTTTTTTTAAAAATGGTCGTCACAAATGCAAGGGTTCAAACCCACATCTTAAGCCAAATAGCTTGCCACATTCTAAGCAATTGTGTGCACTTCATCATAATATTATTTAGTTGACTACCATTCATCGTGTTATCTCTTTTGAAACAGTGAAATATGGCTCAAAAGACTGAGGGATTTTTTTCCCACTCCAATTCAATTTACTGCGGTTTTAAGAATTGATTATATCTTTGGAAGGTAGAGGGTCTAGATGCATATTAAATTAAAATTCTTTGAAACAATGACATCAGATAGTTTTGTCCACCAAAAAAGTTACAATAATGCTCAACAACATACACTAAGCATCAACGATCATGTTATCCTTTTTCAGAATATGATTGTCATATTCCCATTCCTCAAACTATACCAAATAATTTTGCCATGATATGAAACGATCAAACAATAGCATATTTTCTAATGAAATCTTGTATATCGTAAGGATAGTAACTTTGCCATGATTTTTGAAAATATCTTCAACATTGTGTGTTCTAATTCATACAAATTCGGTTTCAAAAACCCAACTAGTGACCTTAGTTTTTGTCAAAGGGAAGATGCATATTCAAATAAGCTTTGGCGGAGAAGAACGAATATTATACCTGGGAAGCACGACTCCATTCTCCATTGATCCACACATGATAATGTCTCAAATCACCATGCCCATATTCAGTCTCTTCCTCCCATGGTTGAAGGAAACCAAGTACTTTGAACCATTGAGATTGAAATCTATCCTACTCACCAGGCATCATTACAGAATGCATCTTCTTCTTCGAGCAAGTTAAAGTTGACTGCCCCAGACTTAGCGTGACATAGCCTTATGTGAAATACATCAATAGTTTCATCAAAAAAAATTCATATCATTGTCCAAATATAGAAATTCATGTAGTAGAAGTGGTATGTTTTTTTATACTGTAAAAACATCCAAATCTTTAATCTAAATCTTTCATATAACCTATCTGACCTACAAGGCTACAACTGCTTAGGCAGTGTGATGCAGACATTTGATATTTTTTATACTGCCAAATAACCCTGACTGTTAAATTTAAACGCAAAAAGTATGAGTGTCCAAAATTTAAACTAACTTGCTATAAGATATCCATATTTTAGCTGCTGGCAATGTCAGGCGAGTAGCGCAAAAGTATCAACCATGACACTAACCTTCTAAAAGTAAATAGGTATATACAATTATGTAGACGTGATAAATATTTTATATGACTAACACAAACACATATCAAATGTGGTAATACATACTATACTGGTCCGATAAAGGGCAAAATAACCATTTCAGGAAATTTCCATCATATGCTGATAATTCAACAGAATGTTTATGACTAATCAAGAAGGAAACCTGTAAAAATAAAAATAAAAAGTTAGACTGCTAAATAATAACGATGCCTCTAACTAGTACATTTTCAGTGAGATATATTCATGTGATTGGGTGAGAAGAGAACGAATGAATGGGAAAAACTGTTTGGATAGATCAGAGATGTAAATAGTATCACCAAAAAGTTAAGTGTTATACAACATTCATCTATGAATTACTAAAGACATTTAGTTAGTCTTTTTGAAAATCACCAGAGACGAAACTATTTGGTCCCTAGTTGGAACCTATTAAAAAAACAAAATTCATTTAGACCTTATAATGTTATCTTAATTTTCCTTTTTTGTTATAGTGTGCTCTCTGATAAATAAAGGTTTAACTCCTGAACATAATTCAAAAAAGAAAAGGGGGTTTGACTCCGATCAGGTCGATAACCACTAGCAACAACATAAATACATTGTAAATTTAAAATACGAGTTTTAAAGAATGACATCAACATAAATACATAGCCACTAGCATCACCAAAAAGTTAATTTAAAATACGAGCATTTATAGTCCAAAGGTTAGGATAATTACCTTCCAAGCAATAGATCCTGGTTTGACTTCTGGTAGACGCAACCTTCAACTGAAGTTCACACCTGAAATAGTTGCACACAGTGAAAAAGGTTTTATTGGACACACTGAAATAATTGCAATTTCTAGCTGAAGCATAAAGCAGGGTAGTTGTACACGCTGTAAAATATTTTATTGCACACACTGTCTTCAAGTAGTAATTTTGCTCTTGACCTTCTCACCTTCTTAGATATGTTTGTTCACTGCACTTACAAGCAGAAATCATGAATTTACAGAAAAAGCGTCATAAAAATTGTAATCCAAGGTTAGGTTATTCCCTTTCCACCCACCAAGTTGAACATCAATGAAACACGTCTGGTTCCAACTTTATTCTACTAGCCACACTTTAAGACAACTAATGGATAAGTAATTCCTAGAACAATTAACCAAGTATTTGTGCTCTTGTAATCCTATGAGGAAAACTTTTGCCAGCAACATTGTTGTAACAACCTTAGTCATATGTGCATCATCTTTCCAACTTCAAGACTAAAATGTTTCATAGATGAATGTTATACAAATTACATTCAAGCATTTGTAATCCAACAATTATAATGATAATTGTATTCCAACCAATTACAATAAATGCTGCAGATGCACCATTTCTTTAACCTCACATTTCTTATTGAACCTCAAGATAATGACTGCCAGACTATTTTTGAGGGGGTCACTGCTCCCATTACCAGGTCAGACATTGAACATCACCAGTTATAGGAAAGCTTTTGGGATAGAAAGTATATGAAGTGGAGAGGAAACTGAAAAGTACATTGTGGCCATTATGCAAGTTTAGCTTTGAAAGAGGGGAAACGTAAATGAAGAGTTGAGAGGTAACCAGGCAAATCTTACAAGTTTTCCTTCATAGGTTTATCTGTTGTTATTTGGACAGCTGATGTAAGATAAGCGATGTAATTTAAACCAAGTTAAGATGAACAAAAATAGTTTGATAATTCATATCATGGAAACATTGTTTTGAACATGTGGGGAAATCTTCTTTAATTTTATGTGAAACTACATTACATACCATAAAGGTCTCATATGCTTTTTTGCTGAAGAAATCCTATAAAAATAGAAGCAGACATATCCTTAAATTAAACAATCGTTACATGACCATTTTAGAAAAGTTCTAGTATTGTAGACCTGGAAAAGAATCTGCAAAGATTGTTTTGGATTCTAATTGATTTGGATTCTAAGCACGCAGGTAGTTTGCTTATTGCTAAAATGTGAACTCTTGGGAAAATAGAAATAAGTACGTCCTTTGGTTATTAATTTCAATTTTTTTTTCATACCCAGATTAAGCACATGCCTAACAGATTTGCATCTCGAAATTAACACCATGTGCTCTTGTAACTAAAAAATAATTTTGGCGCATGAGAGATTGAGTGATGATTTTATTTCATTTCTTCTTTGGATTTCCTAATATTACTTTGAACTTGAATGAAGGGGTTATATATCTTTTGGTTGATGATACCAACTGATACGATTATGGTGCACGAACTGATATATGCACTTATGTTGTATGATAATATTATGAACATAGCAGCGCTTTGCGGAAGCTTATATCAACGGATCTTTGTCACCCAAACCAAAATTGATAGTGTTAAACCACTTAATAAATGACTTATGTATGATTTCCAATGTCTAAGATCTGTATTACACTGCAAAATAATTGGTACAAAACCAATATAGTATGTAGTTTTAAAATAGAAAATTTGTAAATATTAATTATAAATTGGTAATAAATGTCAAATATCATGATTGTTTAAGTGATTAACCTATATATCTGATTTAGATTCATTAATGTTTTCACAACCATACAACTACCCACAGTAGGGGATAGTGAATTACTTGAAGGTGCATATCCTACCCTAACAAAATGTGGTTGATTCCAGTCACTATAGGTGAAGCTTCAAGTCATGGGTGTCAAATGGGTCACGTAGGGTCGTACGAGGATCAACCCAAATTTGACACAACCCATTTACCACTCATTTATTTTGATCCATTTAACACAAAGCTTTATCTAATCCAACCCACCTACTAAGTGGGTTACCCATATGACCCATCTAAATGTAGTCTGTTATTTTTTATATACAATTATGAGAATTAGTTTGTTATTTTCTAAGTATAAACGTTAATCACTTTGGAGAGCCATGGTATTCGTTCATAGGACGAAATATCCGAGTGTTCCATACTGTCTGTAATTTAGGTGAGAGCCTATCGGTCGAAGTCTCGTCCGATTCCGAGGTAATATGGAGAAATTACTGTAGTTGTTACAAAAAAAATAGTGACTTTGCATGTAGACAAAGTTCAAATATGAGAATATAGCCTGTTATTTTCTAAGTACAACCGTTAGTCACCTTGGAGACCTACGGTGATCGTTCACAGGACAAAACAATCGAGTATTTCATACTGTCCGTAATTTAGGTGAGAGTCTACCAGTTAAAGTCTCGTACGGTTCTGAGACAGATGAAGAAATTACGGTAGTTTTTGCAACCAAAAAAATAACGATTTCGTATGTAGGCAGAATTCAAATATGGGAATATAACCTACTATTTTCTAAGTATAACTGGTAGTCACCTTAGAGAACTACAGTGTTCAGGCATAATGCAAAACGTCCGAGTTTTTCACACTGTCCGTAATTTAGGTGGAAATCTATCGGTCGAAGTCTCATCCGGTTCCGAGTCGGTATGAAGAAATTACTGCAATTTTCACATAAAAAATAGCGACTTCGTATGTAAGCAGTGTTCAAATATGAGAATATAGCCTGTTATTTTCTAAGTGCAACTGTTACTCACCTTGGAGAACTGCAGTATCCGTCCACAAGATGAAACATCCGAGTGTTCCATATTCCCAGTAATTTAGGTGGGTGTTTATCGGTCGAAGTCTCGTTCGGTTCCAATGCAGTATAAAGAAGTTACCGTAGTTTAAACAAAAGAATAGCGACTTCGTATGTTGGTAGAGTTAAATGGGTAAGTGGGTTACCCATTTGTAACCCTTTTAAAAATAGGTCAACCCTTTTATGATCCATTTAATATTAAAATTATAAATGGGTTGACCCAAGAGGGTTGTAATTAGGATTAAATGGGTTGGATAAATGGATAGGGTCATATTTTGATAGGTCTACTTCAAGTTATCTAGCAGCTGAGACTTATATAACCACAAATTGTAAAAGAATAGGAACTTTTTTACTGAAGCGTAGGCATGGTTGTTACGGAGGAAAGTCGAGTCGAGTTGACAGAGGTCCAATTAATCGACTAGTGGACTAGTCGTAAACTAGTCGCAGACTATTCGATAAATAAATAGATGCATAGAATATTAGTAATGACACTGGAGAGGCAACAGTAACACTGGAAGGGACTAGTCGACTTTTCTTTTTCCTGGCTTCGACTTTGCTTCTTTTGATCTAACCTTGGTATCTTTTTCTTTTTTTCTTTTTTTGGACGAATAACTAGTCGGAGCAAGTCGTAAGTCCTAGTCGATGGACTAGTCGACGAATTTCGTTCCAAACGCTCAAAATACTTACCAATTGCGAGTCGAGCCTTCCAGTCGATGGCTCAATCTCGACTGGTCGAGCATCGTGATAAGAATGAGCTTAAGAAGGACGCAGCTATAGCTGAATATAATTAAGTATGTAAACTCTTATATTTTGAATCTAATAGTATTATCACTTTTGTCCTAACAAATTATTCCCAAATCATGCCTTCATCCTTCATTTTACTCCATTAATTCTGCGCTTAGTTTATTATCGTCTTCTGTTCAATCTTTTTTCTTAGTCATAATAATCATTGTATGCATGAATTGCACGTCTTTTTTCCATTCATAAAAAGAAAAGTTGCCTTCTAACAAGTTAAATTAAATAGTGCAGTGTTCGAGATTGTCACGTAGCTTACCAAATGGCATTTAAAAAATAAATGGGATAAATGAATCATGGTGATGTTGAATATTCAAACACATTGAGGTTCTCTCGAGGTAAACCGAAGAATGAGTTTGTGAAATCGTATCATTATAGTTTCATACAAATTTACAAAATATCCAAATGAACAAAAAATAAGTCAGATAATCTCCATTCATGCTTTCATTTTAAGCTTCTGAATATTACCTAAAATTATTTTATCATAAGCTTATGGATTTTCGTATAAAACGAATAAAATGTAAGTCTCGCAGTATGTTTTTCCCATTTACGATTTACACAGAAACCAAATTGATGAATGAAAAATATAGGAATGAGTTATATATGTGCATTTGCTCATATTATTTCATAATAAAAAGAAATTAGCTCACTTATTTGTGTGAAGCATTATCTATGCAAGTATGCACATGACCATTATTTAATGGTAGGAGGATTTGCTCTCAATTTTTTTCGCTACGTCCAACGCAAGTGTCTAATATACTCGTAATTGTAGATGAAACTAACGGTTTTGGTGGTTATACAGGTAAAAAATGTAATTTTATTCATGATTATAAATGAAACTTTTCTAGAATAATTATTTAGCGTGCCATCAATATTAATCAAAACCCATAATTCATCCAAACACTCTTGAAAAATAAAGAAATCCACATCTACTTAGAGATTTGTAAAGGAAAAAAAATATAATAGTCAAAAACTTATCCTCCATTAAATTCCACCAAAAGCACTAGAACACCGTTAAAACTTGATATTACTTCAAATTTCCAAAAAAAAAAAAAAAAAAAAAAAAATTGACGTCAAATAATCAACTTTCGCTATCCTGCATGTTTAGAGACCAATTTGTTTGTTTATAATCATGTATGTTTTCAAATATTGGGGGTTTCGCGCCCGAGGGGGGAGAGGGGTGCTGTATATACATCATACGCGCACACACAAACACATAATTTTAAAAACAATGCAATAGGAGAAAGATGAAGGATAAATCAGAAAAATAATATGAGGAGGGCAATTTTAGATAACATGTTACTGATGATTTGCATGCCACTATAAAATATGATTTGTTTTTTAACACAAGGTTGTCGCATATGCAAAGATTCGAGTCCAGTTTCTCTAGAAGAATCTTAAGCCAGGTAGCTTGCCACATTCTAAGCAATTTTGTGCACTTCATCGTATATTATTTTAGTTGACTACGCTCATCATGTTCTGTAGTCATAATCTCATATACAAATGCATCCTATAGTTTATATTATAAATTGTCGGGGTTTCTTTTCCACTCCATTTCGTTTTACTACAGTTTTAAGAACTGATTCCACTTTTTGGACAATAGAGTCTAGATGCATATTAATTTCTTTGAAACAATAACATCAGATACTTGTTTCTTCCAAAAAAAAATTTATAATAATGTTCAATAGCGTATAACTAAGCATCAACAGTCATGTTATCTTTTCTCAAAATACGACTGTCGTGTTTTCTTTTCTCAAACAATACCAGATAATTTGCCATGATTTTTGAAAGGATCAAACGATAGCATATTTTCTAACGAGGTCTTGTACATTCTAAGGATAGTAACCATAATTTTTGGATGGATCAAACAATAGCATATTTTCTAATGAGGTCCTGTACATTGCAAGGACAGAACTTTGCCATGATTTTTGAAAGTGTTTTCAATATTGTGTATTTTAATTCATGCAAATTGTGTTTTGAAAACCCAACTAATGGGCTTTAGTTTTCATCAAATAGAAAATATGTATTCAGATAACCTTCGACGGAGAAGAACGAACATTATAAATGTGAAGCATGCCTCCATTCTCCATTGATCAACTCGCTATGATGATCAAATTACCAAGCCCATATTCAGTCTCTTCCTTTAAATGTCGTTTTTCACGTCATGGCACAGAGTGACATCATTATTGCTAAACCCAATCACTGTTCCAGAAAACCAGGCTCGACAAAATCCTTCACCATCATCGCCAACTTAAACATGATCTATTTTAAACTCCAACTTTATTTTTCTCTACAGAAAACAGAAGTGTGACTGCAGTAAGCAACTAACTACATTCATTATATAAAAAAACACCGATGTCAAAATCAAGTGGCGTCAAGTGGGCAATGACATCACAATTTAGAAACCTTCAGCAAGAATGAGAAAAAAGAAAAAAAAATGAAATGAAAAGTAAACTACAAACGGTACTAAAGGACATCGTTTTATATCAAAACATTAATCATGTGTAGTCCTCAAAAGAGAAAGTAAAATTTGGATCTTCACATGCATTTGTTGAATGTTGAGCTGTAGGTATTGATTACCACCTTAATAACGTTCAGGGTTTAGTAGGATGGGTAAATTCTGCTCACAAATAGCAAAACAAATTTCATGAAGAAATAATAATTGAGACCGTAAGTATAATAACCAAATTGAATATCCAGCAATAGGCCCATGTTTTACTACCCATGGACATATTTTCATTAAAATTCATTAAAAAAATTGCTACTTCGAAAATAAAAAATTAATTTCATGCCTAATAGACAAAGTTCTACATACAATATTACTACTAAAAAAATTACAAGCCTAGGAGAAATGGTTTTCTATCAAGCAAAGGCCCAGTTTGGGTAATGCGGAAATATTTTCTTGTAGCTCCATATTAACATACTGCACTTGTGGTCGAACAGTTATGGTAAAACTACTTGTCTATTTCATAGTACAAAACTGTTGGACACAACATCATAGCATTTGTAGTCAAAATGGTTAAGGTAATTGTTCTTAAATAATAAAAGTAGAGCTCCTGAGCATAATTCCAAAAAAAGGGTTGAACTCCTATCAGGTCTAGTTCTACAGCATCAACACAAATACATTGTAAATATTAAAAAAGAAAAAGAAAAAAAGAGAGTTTTAAAAGATGAAAGTCACATAAACATAGCATCCGAGCGTTTGTAGTCCAACGGTTAGGATAATTGCCTTCCAAGCAATAGATCCGGGTTCGACTCCCGGCAGACGCAAGCCTTCAAGTTTGCAATTCTTCAAGTTTCACCAAACAATGATTTAGTATATAAATTTTCTTTTTCCACTCCATGATCTCACACTTGGTCAATGATTACAATAATGGTTTTCCAAACAATAAACTATATGACTAGACCTTGTTAACAGGTTCATATTTATTTAGTATTTAATTATTAAAACATGTTTAAAATATTAAATATTAATAAAATTGTTTATTTATGGTAATTGACTTCCAACCATTCAATGATTGATGTGGATGCATCTATTCTTTAGCCTCGTTGCATCAACAGTAATAGGCAAAATTCATTAAGCATGTTCGTAAAATGGTTACAATAATGGTTTTCCAAACAATAAACTATATGACTAGACATTGTTAACAGGTTCATATTTATTTAGTATTTAGTTATTAAAAGCTGTTTAAAATATTTAATATTAATAAAATTGTTTATTTATGGTAATTGACTTCCAACCATTCAATGATTGTTGTGGATGCATCTATTCTTTAGCCTCCTTGCATCACCAGTAATAGGCAAAATTCATTAAGCATGTTTGTAAAATGGCACAAAATTCATTAAATTTGGGTTCTTAAAAGAGCATAAATGAAATCTATTATCTGAAATGATGCTATTTGATCAAAATAAATCTCTCATCAAAAGAAAAAAGAGGCATCATTCATCCTAACTCCATCAAAACTTGTCAAAACCCAGGTCTACTGAAAATAAATATATCATTCTAAAAAGTATACTGAAAGATACTCAAAATCCTAATTTCCTTTAATTTTCCCAACAAAAAAAAAAAAAACTTATGTCGAAGATTCATTTTGTCTTCATTGTTCGTGATTAATGCTTGGTTCGTGCATTTGTAATCAAAAAGTGAGTGTTATATATTTATTGACTATCTGAATTCTGAAATGATGTTATTTGATCAAAATAAATCTCTCATCAAAAGAAAAAAGAGGCATCATTCATCCTAACTCCATCAACACTTGTCAAAACCCAGGTCTACTTTCAAATTTTGCAAAATTTCCAAAAAGAAGAAATTTGGAAAATGAATATATCATTGTAAAAATTATACTGAAACGTACTCAAAATCCTAATTTCCTTTAATTTTTCCAAAAAATAAATACAGCTTACGTCGAAGATTCATTTTGTCTTCATTGTCCGTGATTAATGCTTGGTTCGTGTATTTGTAATCAAAAGTGTCATACATCCAGTTTCAAATTTGATCATGATTCAAACATAAGTGAAAAAGAAGTGGAAAATAGGGAGAGAATCTAAGTAGGAGGAAAAAAGACGTCGAATGAACTAGAAACATATAAGAAAAACACTGGTTTATGAAAAAGGGATAATCATTATCTGACGACAAGTTTTCGTGATTAATGCTTGGTTCTAGTATTTGTAATCCAAAGTGCATACATCCAGTTTCAAATTTGATCATGATTTATGTACTTCAAATATAAGTGAAAAAGAAATGCTAGAGAATCTAAGTAGGACGAAAAAAGACGTCGAATGAACTAGAAACATATAAGAAAAACATTGGTTTATGAAAAAGGGATAATCATTATCTGACGACGAGTTTATAAAATATGATTTGATAACAACTAAAGATTTTGGTAAGACCACAATATGTATCCAATTGAAAGCGGAAATATTACTAATGTTAAGAATCCCGATACTCTACACATATAACATCTTATGTGTTGCAATTTTTTAAGCATGAGAACATGGTTCCATCTAGGAAGTTTAACTCAACTTTTATTTACCACACTTCAAGTTTGCAATTCTTCAAGTTTCACCAAACAATGATTTTGTATATAAATTTTCTTTTTCCACTCCATGATCTCACACTTGGTCAATGATTACAATAATGGTTTTCCAAACAATAAATTATATGACTAGACCTTGTTAACAGGTTCATATTTATTTAGTATTTAATTATTAAAACATGTTTAAAATATTTAATATTAATAAAATTGTTTATTTATGGTAATTGACTTCCAACCATTCAATGATTGCTGTGGATGCATCTATTCTTTAGCCTCGTTGCATCACCAGTAATAGGCAAAATTCATTAAGCATGTTCGTAACACGGTTACAATAATGGTTTTCCAAACAATAAACTATATGACTTGACCTTGTTAACAGGTTCATATTTATTTAGTATTTAGTTATTAAAAGCTGTTTAAAATATTTAATATTAATAAAATTGTTTATTTATGGTAATTGACTTCCAACCATTCAATGATTGTTGTGGATGCATCTATTCTTTAGCCTCCTTGCATCACCAGTAATAGGCAAAATTCATTAAGCATGTTTGTAAAATGGCACAAAATTCATTAAATTTGGGTTCCTAAAAGAGCATAAATGAAATCTATTATCTGAAATGATGCTATTTGATCAAAATAAATCTCTCATCAAAAGAAAAAAGAGGCATCATTCATCCTAACTCCATCAAAACTTGTCAAAACCCAGGTCTACTGAAAATAAATATATCATTCTAAAAAGTATACTGAAAGATACTCAAAATCCTAATTTCCTTTAATTTTCCCAACAAAAAAAAAAAAAACAGCTTATGTCGAAGATTCATTTTGTCTTCATTGTTCGTGATCAATGCTTGGTTCGTATATTTATAATCAAAAAGTGAGTGTTATATATTTATTGACTATCTGAATTCTGAAATGATGCTATTTGATCAAAATAAATCTCTCATCAAAAGAAAAAAGAGGCATCATTCATCCTAACTCCATCAACACTTGTCAAAACCCAAATCTACTTTCAAATTTTGCAGAATTTCCAAAAAGAAGAAATTTGGAAAATGAATATATCATTGTAAAAATTATACTGAAACGTACTCAAAATCCTAATTTCCTTTAATTTTTCCAAAAAAAATACAGCTTACGTCGAAGATTCATTTTGTCTTCATTGTTCGTGATTAATGCTTGGTTCATGTATTTGTAATCAAAAGTGTCATACATCCAGTTTCAAATTTGATCATGATTCAAACATAAGTGAAAAAGAAGTGGAAAATAGGGAGAGAATCTAAGTAGGAGGAAAAAAGACGTCGAATGAACTAGAAACATATAAGAAAAACACTGGTTTATGAAAAAGGGATAATCATTATCTGACGACAAGTTTTCGTGATTAATGCTTGGTTCTAGTATTTTAATCAAAAGTGCATACATCCAGTTTCAAATTTGATCATGATTTATGTACTTCAAATATAAGTGAAAAAGAAATGCTAGAGAATCTAAGTAGGACGAAAAAAGACGCCGAATGAACTAGAAACATATAAGAAAAACATTGGTTTATGAAAAAGGGATAATCATTATCTGACGACGAGTTTATAAAATATGATTTGATAACAACTAAAGATTTTGGTAAGACCACAATATGTATCCAATTGAAAGCGGAAATATTACTAATGTTAAGAATCCCGATACTCTACACATATAACATCTTATGTGTTGCGATTTTTTAAGCATGAGAACATGGCTCCATCTAGGAAGTTTAACTCAACTTTTATTTACCACACTTCTAGATGGCGATTAGTTATGTGTTTTCAAGGAATCGTCGCTATCTATATCATCAATGATTGTAGACAAAGCTGATTGTTTTGGTAGTTATACAAGTAAAAATTGAAATTTATTAATGATTTTAAATGAAATTTTTCTAGAATATTTATTTAAAGTGCCTTCAATATTAATCAAAACCCATCATACAACCAAATACTCTCGGAAAGTAGAGAAATCCACATCAACCTAGAGATATATAAAGTAAAAAAACATGATAATCAAAACTTATCCTCCCATAAATTCCACCAAAAGCATCAAAACATCCTTAAAACTTGATACTACTTCAAATTTCCAAAAATTATTAATTGATGTCAAATAATGAATTTTCAACGTCCATATTTAAAGAATTAAAGTTCAATTTGTTTGCTTGTAATGGAATTGATAATAATATACGATTATGTTTTTAAATAGGGGGTATGTACGTACACACTATACGCACACACACAATTTAAAAAAACTATGCAATGAGAGGAAGATGAAAGATAAATTAGAAAAAATCAGAGGAGGGGGCATCCATATTGATAAAGCGATGATGATGTTTGGTCACGCCATTAGAAAATATGATTTGTTTTTTTAAAAATGGTCGTCACAAATGCAAGGGTTCAAACCCACATCTTAAGCCAAATAGCTTGCCACATTCTAAGCAATTGTGTGCACTTCATCATAATATTATTTAGTTGACTACCATTCATCGTGTTATCTCTTTTGAAACAGTGAAATATGGCTCAAAAGACTGAGGGATTTTTTTCCCACTCCAATTCAATTTACTGCGGTTTTAAGAATTGATTATATCTTTGGAAGGTAGAGGGTCTAGATGCATATTAAATTAAAATTCTTTGAAACAATGACATCAGATAGTTTTGTCCACCAAAAAAGTTACAATAATGCTCAACAACATACACTAAGCATCAACGATCATGTTATCCTTTTTCAGAATATGATTGTCATATTCCCATTCCTCAAACTATACCAAATAATTTTGCCATGATATGAAACGATCAAACAATAGCATATTTTCTAATGAAATCTTGTATATCGTAAGGATAGTAACTTTGCCATGATTTTTGAAAATATCTTCAACATTGTGTGTTCTAATTCATACAAATTCGGTTTCAAAAACCCAACTAGTGACCTTAGTTTTTGTCAAAGGGAAGATGCATATTCAAATAAGCTTTGGCGGAGAAGAACGAATATTATACCTGGGAAGCACGACTCCATTCTCCATTGATCCACACATGATAATGTCTCAAATCACCATGCCCATATTCAGTCTCTTCCTCCCATGGTTGAAGGAAACCAAGTACTTTGAACCATTGAGATTGAAATCTATCCTACTCACCAGGCATCATTACAGAATGCATCTTCTTCTTCGAGCAAGTTAAAGTTGACTGCCCCAGACTTAGCGTGACATAGCCTTATGTGAAATACATCAATAGTTTCATCAAAAAAAATTCATATCATTGTCCTTTTTTTTTTTAAGGTCATGGTACCGAGTGGAATCGTTATTGCTAAACCCAATGACTGTTCCAGAGAATCAGGCTCCACAAAAATCCTTCATCATCATTGACAACTTCCATATGATCTATTTTAAACTCACATTATTTCTATCTGGAGAAAAAAGAAGTTTGACTGTGGTAAGCAGCTAACCAAATTCATCATATAAATAAACACTGATGTCGAAATCAAGTGGCATCAAGCGTGCAATGACATCACAATTTAGAGCACCATCAGCAAGAAGGAGAAAAAAGAAATTGAAAAGTAAACTACAAATGAAACTCAAGGAGAACACTGTTTTATATCAAACATCTCACATGTTGCAGTTTTTAAGCATAAAAATATGATTCCAACCAGGAATTTTAATTTAGCTTTTATTTACGCACTTCTAGATGATGATTAGTTATGTGTTTTCATTGTAGACAAAGCTGATTGTTTTGGTGGTTAATACAAGTAAAAAACTGTAATTTATCAATCTAAATGAAATTTTTCTACAATATTTATTTGATGTGCCATCGATATTGATCAAAAGTCAAAACCCATCATTCATCCGAACACTCCTGAAAATTAGAGAAGTTCACATCTACCTAGAGATTTGTAAAGGAAATAACATAATAATCAAAACTTACCATCCCACAAATCCCACCAAAAGCATCGAAACACACTTAAATATTACAACTAACGTCATAATCAACTTTCGATGCCCTTTATATTTAGAGTTCAATTATAATCGAAATTGATAAGAATATACAATTATGTTTTTAAATATGTGGGATGTGTATTTATACCATAATTTTAAATCTCGCTCATCTCGCCCGAGATAGAAATCCGAGACTGACAGTGTTTTTAGTTAGAAGTGTTTTAAATCTCCCCCATTTTAGCCGAGATATGAACTCAAGATTTTCATCAGAATCCGAGATTTGAAACCTTGGTTTATACACTATATGCACACACAAACAATTTAAAAAACAATGCAATAGGAGAAAGATGAAGGATAAATTAGAAAAATAAGAGGGGGCATCAATTTTGGTAAAAAGTGCTAATGATGATTTTGTCATGCCATTAGAAAATACGATTCGTTTTTTAAACCATGGTGTTGTCACATATGAAAGAATCCAAACCCAATTTCCCTAGCAGAATTTTAAGTCAGATAGCTTTCCACATTCTAAGCAATTGTGTGCACTTCATCGTAATATTATTTTAGTTGACTATGTGCATCGTGTTATGTACTCATAATCTCATATACAAATGCATCCTACAATTTATACCATAAATTATCAGGATAAATCTTTTTTGAAACAGTGAAATATGGTTCAATTCAAGACAGGGGATTTCTTTTCCACTCCATTACGGTTACTACGGTTTTAAGAATAGATTCTGTTTTTGGAAGGGTCTAGATGCGTATAAATTCAAAATTCTTTGAACCGATAACATCAGATAGTTGCTTCCTTCAAAAATTTTACAACAATGTTCAATAACATATAACTAAGCATCAACAATCAAGTTATCTTTTCTCAAAATATGATTGTCATGTTCTATTTTCTCAAACTACACCAAATAGCTTTGCGATGATTTTTGAAAGGATCAAACTATAGCAAATTTTATAACGATGTGTTGTACATTGCAAGGACGGTAACTTTCCCATGATTCTGAAGCTATCTTTTGTATTATGTGTTCTAATTCATGCAAATTGTGTTTTAGAAACCCAACTAGTGGCCTTTACTTTTAGCCAAAAAGAATATGTAAATTCATATTACCATCGACGGAGAAGAACGAACATGATACGTGGGAAGCACGCCTCCGTTCTCCATTGATCCACCCATGATGATGTCTCAAATCACCAAGCCCATATTCGGTCTCTTCCTTCCATGACTATAAATAAACCAAGTATTTTGAACCATCTAGAACCTTTTTCTCTTTCTCCCTAGGCATCATTATAGAAATGCATCATCTTCTTCTTCTTCAAATAATTTAAAGTTGACTGCCAGAGACTTAGGAGGGCACGGACTTAGGATGACGCAGCCTTATGTGATACATCAACAGTTTCAGCAAAAAATCCGTATCATTGTTGTTTTTCAAGTCATGGTACTTTACAGTGATATCATTATTGCTAAACCCGATAATTGTTCCAGAGAACCAGGCTCCACTTGATCTATTTTAAACTCCAAATTTAATTTTCTCTGGAGAAAAAAGAAGTGTGATTACAGTAAGCAACTAACCAAATTCATTATAAATAAAAACACTAATGTCAAAATCAAGTAGCATCAAGTGTGCAATAACACCACAATTTAGATCAACTTCAATAAGAAGGAGAAAGAAAAAAGGAAAATGAAGAGTAAACTACAAATGGAACCGAAGGGGGGCATAGTTCAATATCAAAATATTAATCATATTCATGTGTCATCCTCAAAATAGAAGCTAATTTGTTGGATCTTCCCATGCATGTGCTGTGTTGAGCTATAGGTATTGATTGCGACTTTTATAACTTCAGGATTTAGTAGGATGGGTAAATCTTGTCCACAAATAGCAAAACAATTTTTTCACAAAATAACAATAATTGAGACTGCAAGTATAGCAGCCAAATTGAATATCCAGCAAAAGGCCCATGTTTTACTACCCACGGACATATTTTCATTAGCATCCATTAAAAAAATTGCTCCTTTGAAATTAAAGGATTAATTACATACCCAATAGAAAAAGTTATACATACAAGATTAAAACTTCAAGAGGAAACAAAAACAAAGACGAATATTATATGCCTAATGCAAATAGTTTTCTTTCAAGCGGAGACCCAATTTTCATTGTGTGGAAATATTTTCTTCCACCTCTAAATTAACATATTGCACTTGTGGTCGAACCATTAAGGTAAAGCTACTTGTCTATAACAAAACCGTTGGACTCAACATCATAGCATTTGTGGTCAAACGGTTAGGATAGTTGTTTTTTAATAAATAAAAGTTGAGCTACTGAGCATAATTCAAAAATAATAATAAGAAGTTGGATTCCTACCAGGTCAATAATACTCCAGCATCAACATAAATACATTGTAAATATAAAAAATGAGTTTTAATGGATGAAAGTCATACAAATGTAGCATCCAAGCGTTTGTAGTCCAACGGTTAGGATAATTGCCTTCCAAGCAATAGATCCGGGTTCGACTCCCGGCAGACGCAACTTTGTCCAACGGTTAGGAACATTTTATTGAACAGCTGGATGCACTCTCCAGGTAAGCTGTACACTATGTAATATGTTTTATTGAACAGTTTTCTTCCAGAAATGATTTTGCCTTTGAATTTCATAGATAGATTTTCTTCTTCCACACAATGATTTCAAACTTGGTCAACAGTTACAACAATGGTCTTCCAAACAATAAACTATATGACTAGACCTTGTAAAAAGTTTTTTTTTTAATAAAAAAAAATTCAACTTCACATTTTTTGCACCGCACTTTTAAGCAGTTACTGTTTCAAACAGTCATGAATTTACAAAGCATCATAGAATTTGTAATGCAGCGGTTATGTTATCCCATTTTCAGTGTACCAAGTTGAACATCAGTGGTATACTAAGTTAAACATCAGTGGAACGCATTTCTTTCCAACTTTACTTACTACGCTTTCGAAGAACAAATAGATAAATATTTCCCAAAACAGTAGATTATAAACAAATACCCAACTATACGTACGAGAACTTTTTCCAAGCAACATTGGTGTGCCTGTGATAGCCTTAGAAACATAGTTGTTAAGGCGTACGCCTAAGGCTCAGCCTTTGCGGCTCGCTGGCCTTCGAGGCGCCTCGGCTAACTGAGGCGCAAATAAAGCGCGCCTTTGGAGCTTTTTCTCGAGGCGCTGAGGCTCAAATAAGCGCACCTCGAGAAATAATTGATTTTATGCCAAGCCCACTTTCGTTTGGACTCGATCCAACTCTCAGCTCTCAAATTCGAATAGTTTTGTTTGATTTTTAGGGTTTTTCCCTTTCGCTTTAATGCGTTTGACACTAAATAAACTGTCGCTGTTGCCACCATCGGGGGGTGAGGGGGGTGTGTGTATTCAAGATATCAGCAGCAGTTTTTTGATTTTTTTCAACTGTTTTTCATTTAAATTATTTAGTTTAAAGGTTTAAACTTTAATCTAAACTTCTTAGTTAATTTACTGAGTTATGTTTTAAAATTAAAATTAAAATTTAGATATGTTTTAAACTTTATTGAATTATGTTTTAATTTTGAAGCTTAAAGAGTTATGATTTAACTTTTAAATAGTTAAACTTATTGAGTTTGTAATCGTTTTAGTTCCGAAATTGCATTTGTGACTTCGTATCTACTAATCTATGTTTTTTAATCACTAAATTTATTATGTTTAGTAGCATTTTGTAGTACAGATTTTTTTTTTTAGCAAAAAAGCTCACACTTGTATAAAAGTCACACAAAAAAGCCCAGGGCTCAAGCCTTGTGCCTTAACTACTATTCTTAAAAATGACTCACATGTGCATCATCTTTCCAACTTCACGACTAAAATGGCATACTCGTTCATGAATTACACTCGAGCATTTGTAATCCAGTTATTATAATAATTGACTTCCAACCAATTATAATGATTGTTTTGGATGAACCTTTTCTTTAACCTCGTTTTTTTTAATTGTACCTCAAAATAATGACTACTAGACTGACAGAATTAATAATCCTACTACCCGGCCAGAAATTGAACATCACCGGTTATAGGCAAAATTCATTAAGCACGTCTGTAAAATGGCACAAAGTTTGATAATTTTGGGTTCGTAAAAGAGCAAAAATGAAATCTATTGATGGTCTGAAATGATGTTATTCCCAAATTACTTTATTTGCAACTGGATACTAATGATCAAAATCCATCTCTCATCTAAAGAAAAAGAAAATTGCATCACTCACCCCAATTCCATCAAGAATTATCAAAACCTCAAATTTTGCAAAATTCCAAAAAAAAACTAAAAAACTAAAAAGAAAATCAAAATCCTAAGTTGCTTATATTTTTTTAATAAAAAATTATAGCCTATGTCAAAGATTCATTGTTCGTGACTAGTGTTTGCTTTGAGCATTTGTAATCAAAAAGTGATTGTTATATCTAGTTTCAGATTTGATCAAGATCTATGTACTTACAAATTACAATATAACTGAAAAGGAAACGTTAAATAATCTAAGAGGAAAAAAGACGTTGGATGAATTAGAAACATATAGGAAAAACATTGGTTTATAAAACAGAGATAATTATTTGAGTATGAGTGCATAAATTATGATTGGATTACAAATTTACAACCAAAGATTTTGGTAAGACCCATATCCAAAGGTATCCAACTGGAAGCGTAAATATAAGTAACGTTAAGAATCCTGGTACTATCTATACATATAAAGTCTTACGTGTTCCGATACTTTAGGCATGAAAACATGATTCCATCCAGGAATTTCAACTTCTATTCACCGCACTTCTAAATGATGATTAGTTATGTGTTTTCCAAGAAGTCCTATCTATATGATCAATAATTATAGACAAAATTGATTGTTTTTGTAGTCATACAAGTAAAAAAGGGTAATTTATTACTGATTTTAAATGAAACTTTTCTAGAACATTTATTTAATGTACATCATTATTAACCAAAACTCATCATTCGCCCAAACACTCTTGAAAATTAGAGAAGTCCATATCTACCTAGAGATTTGTAAAGGAAAAAAAACATAACAATCAAAACTAAACCTCACATAAATTCCACCGAAAGCATCAAAACACCCTTAAAACTTGATACCACTTCAATTCTCCAAACATAACCACTGATGTCAAATAATTAACTTTTGATATCCTTTATTATTAGAGTCCAATCAGTTAACTTATAATCACATTTGATAATTACATACAATAATGTTTTTAAATCTATCTATCTATATATATAGACACACTCGCATGCACGCACACACAAACATAGGCACATGCAAATGCACACACGATTGCACACATGCGCAAACAATTAAAAAAACAACGCAAAAGGAGAAAGATGGATAAATTAGAAAAATTAAAGGGGAAACATATAAACTGCTAATGATGATTTGGTCATTCTATTAGAAAACATGATTTGATTTCGAAACATGATTAGCGTATATGTAAGAATTCAAATCCAATGCCTCTAGCAACAACATCTTAAGCTTGATGGCTTACACCATTCTAGACAATTGTGCGTGCATTTTACCATAACTTTAATTTAGTTTACAACACATTCCACATGCTATGTAATTATAATCTCATATATGAATGCATCCTGGTATTTATGTCATAAATTGTCAGGATAAATCTCTTCTAAAACGGTGAAATATGGTTTAACTCAAGATGAGTGATTTCTTTTCCACTCCATTTTGATTTACTATGGTTTTAAGAATTGATTATACTTTTGAAAGATGGAGGGTCTAGATGCACATTAATTTAAAAAATTGAAACAATAACAATAGATAGTTGTTTCCTCCAAAAAAATTACAATAATATTCAATAGCATATAACCAAGCATCAACAATCATGTTATCTTTTATCAAAATATAATTGCCATCTTCTCTTTTCTCAAACTATACCAAATAACTTTGCCATGATTTTTGAAAGGATCAAACAATGGCATATTTTCTAAAAATGTGTTGTACAATGCAAGGACAATAACTTTGTCATAATTTTTGAAAAGAGGTAATTAGGGAGAATGACAAACTTTGGCAAAAAAAATTAGGTTGAAGGACATCAAGTTTAATTTTCAGACTGAAGGACAAACTTTGAAAAAAAAAGTAGACTGAAGAAAAATGTTAAATACAACTAGCATTATATTCAGTTTTTCCACTATACCGAAATGTTAGCTACATTAGCATTATATTCAATTTTACACCGTACAAAATGCTAATTATATTTAACACTGTCCTTCAGTCTAATATTTTCCAAAGTTTATCATTCAACCTAAAAACAAACTTGATATGCTTCAACCTATATTTTTTCCAAAATTTATCCTTACGCCTATTTTTCACTTTTGAAAATATCAAAAATTGAAAATATATTTAATATTATGTGTTCTGATTCATGCAAATTGTGATTTACAAATCCAATTATTGGGCTTTAGTTTTAATCAATGTATATTCAGATAACCTTAGATGGAAAAGAACGAACATTATACTTAAGAAGCATGCTTCCATTCTCCATTGATCCGCTCATGATAATGTCTCAAATCACCAAGCCCATGTTCAAGAACCAAGTATTTTGAACCATCAAGAACCTTTGAAATTTCTCCTACCCACCAGGCAATCATAGTAGTCAAGGCGCTAAGGCGCAAGCATTGAGCCTGGGGCTTTTTTGTGAGCCTTTTATATGAGTTTGATATGCTATTTTACTAACTACAAATTAATTTTTAAACCATATTTTATAATTCATCCAATTACCTACATATTTTATTGATAAAATTTAAATTTTAAACCATATTTTATAATTTACTGAATAATTAAAAATTTTATTTAACTATTTATACACAAAATTTTGAATTTAGCAAAATAAAGTGCCTCAAATTGCAAAAAGGCGCAAGCCTTGGGCTTTTTTGCGTTTAGACGCGCCTAAGCGCGCGCCTTGATAACTATGCCAAGCATCATGATAGAATGCATCTTCTTCTTCAAACAATTTGAAGCTCACTGTCTCGGACTTAGGAGGCGACAAAGTTAGCATGAAAGCAGTTTTAGCAATGAAAATATCGATACAAATTCGGATTTGGTCAAGTATATCGTTTAATAGCATGCTTTATATTGAAATGTACTTGAGAAAACAATTGTTATCCGGTATTTTTCACAAGCGATAGTCCAATGGAATTTAACTAAAATGATGAAGTAATGGATTAGAAAAATGAACACAATCAAGCATGAAAGTTGGTGGGAAAAGAAGGAAAAATGGCTAACTCCATGGATCGATAATATTCTCATGTTTCTCCAGTTCAAAATGACGGTGACGATATCGAATCAGGGAAGAGATTAGAGAAATTTGGGAAAGTCTGTAGAACGGAATAGAATCCTTCCATGAAGCAAATATTTTAAATGGATGTATGAAAAAAAAAGCTTTGAAGTATTAAAGGAAGATTGATTCGAGAAAAGAAGCATCAAGACCCTAGGAATATAGAAGAAACACAAGAATTAGACCAAGGCTGCACAGTAGTACCAATCCATATATGGATCGATACTGATCCATCAAAAATCTAGGATTGGTCAAGTTTACTCCTAGTGTCTTGACTTTAGAATTTGAACAAGTTTTATTACGATCTGATGAGCCTAAAGCCCAATTCAAACTTACTTTGACACTAAATAGGAAGCTATGTACAATTAGGGTTGTTATGGTAATAATTACCGTCAAGGTTTTAAATCTCGGATATCGGTTGCATTTCGCCTTGGGGATTTTACAGACTTGATCTCGTATAGGGGGAGATCTCGGATGAGATAAGTCTAACTTGGGAGTTCATCTCCGGTCTTAAGTTTATATCAGAACAATCTCGGCGTACATGATATGTTAAAAGTGATATTTTTACAAAATGATTTTTATGAAAGCTATTAAAAACATAGTAACTTAAACTTGAATTGCAAAATAACTTTTTATTCTTTATTTTGCGAAAGACCACTCATACTCTAAATCGTAATATGCTTAAAACAGAAATATTGTTAGACATTAAACATTAAAAAGGTTCAGCATAAATAGACCATAAAATACATAATTTTATAAGTAGTATGTGTGTAAAAAAGACGAATATGAAAATCATAAGCATTGTAGAACATATGTGAACATACAATATGATCATTTAACATACAAAATGTAAAATAACAAAAGATTATCATGGCTAGATTTGAGTTTTTTAATAATTGTTCTAGTTCAAGAACAGATTTAAATTTTAACCAAAAAACTAAGATCTCAGACGATATTCCAGTATTTCGTCTTGGTCGATATATCATTCGATACTGCAATATCTCAGGTGATATATTCGAAAGGAGATTTAGAGTGATTAATATTTGTTGTTTCGTTTCGAAAGGAGCCCAAAACGAGATCTCGAAGGAGAACTCGAGCGATATTTGCGAGATTTGAAACAATGGTTACCGTTACCATTTGTCAAATACTGTTACCGTACTGTTTTTACTGGTAAGCCAAAATTGTTTACCATTACCGATAGACTGGTGTTCCGAAGAATGATATACCGATAATCTGGTAATCGTTACACTGGTGATGGTAAATTACCGTTTGTCAATCAAGTATGTATCTTGATTTTTTTTTGTACATAGTACATCTTTATTATGCTACATGTAATGTTAATTAATTAAAAACATAAATGAAAAAAAAAAAGTGTACTTAGAATTATTTTACTTGATTATTGAACTAAATATGATCATTTATTTGGTTCTAAATGCATGTAATAAATCATATCAGATAAATATACATATGTTTTACTGATGGTATTGAAGAAATTTGACCGATAATTTACCGTTAAAAATAGTAAATTTACCGTAACCATACTGTTTTAATTGGTAAACCAATTTCAATCAAAAATGGTTACCTATCGATTGGTAATGTTATGGTAATGGTAAATTTACTGTTACCATAACAACCCTATGTACAATAGTAAAAAGAATTTTTGATCTTTGTTAATTCATATCTAGGAAAGACTTTGTCATTACCATTTTGGGTTTGAATCTCGAATTGTATTTGTATAAACAACATATCTAAGAGTGAATCATACGACAGAGTAAAGATAGTTATAGTAAATCGCTATAAAATTGGCTACTTCTGCTTTTCTTACTTTTCTTCTTCAAATTTACATTTTTCTTATGGATTTATTGTTCAAAGATCAATTCTACACCACAAAATTATTATCTCTTCAAAATCTATCATTCGGGGATGCTATGCAAATTTTTGGCTAACAGTCGTATTAATTTCAAATTTAGCATGTGTAAATTTATTTATGCATTGCATGCAACTATTCATTATGTATGTATCAAATAAAAAATATCCCAATATGCAAAATTACTACATAGTTTTCTGAATACTATGATATTGTTATTTGATTTAATCATAATTATTTTAATTATTGCGAACTTAGTAGTGATAGACACTAAAAACAAATTTAAATGATTAAATAAAATTTACTTATGAGAAATATTTTCCACCACATTCTTATTGACTACAGTTTTAAGAATTGTTTTTATTCTTGGAAGATAGAAAGTCTAGACACATGGTTAATCTAAAATTCCTTCAAATAATACCACGGAATAGTTGTTTCCTCCAAAACAAAGTTACAATAATAATGTGTTCTGATTCATGCAAATTGTGTTTAAAAAACCCAACTAGTGGGTTGTAGTTTTAGCCAAAGAGTAAATATATATTCGGATAAACTTCGATTGAGAAAAACAAACACTATACCTGGGAAGCACGCCTCCATTCTCCATTGATCTGCTCATGATGATGTCACCGAGCCCATATTCAGTCTCTTCCTTCTATGACTTGAAATAAACCATGTATTCTAAACCATCGAGAACCTTCGAAATTACTCATACCCACCAGGCATCATTATAGAATACATCAACTTTTTCTTAAAGTAATTTAAAGCTGTCTGTCCCAGATTTAGGAGGACACGACCTTATGGTTTCAATAAAAAAATCCGTGTCCGCGTCGTTTTTTAAGTCATGATACTTTACAACAAAATCATTAATGCTAAACGCAATAACTGCTCCAGAGAACCAAGCACCATGGAATCCTTCATCATCATTGCCAACTTCCACATAATCTATTTTAAACTCCAACTTTAATTTCTCTGGAGAACAAAAGAAGTTTGACCATGGTAAGCAACTAATCAAATTCATTATATCTAAAAACATTGACATCAAAAATAAGTAGCATCAAGTGTGCAATGACATCACAATTTAGAGTATCTTCAGCAAGAAAATGGAAAGTAAGCTACAGATGCAAATGAAGGAAGACAGAATTTTATACGAAAACATTAATCATGTGCAGTCCTTAATTATGATCATTTGAAATAAGTGAAGAAAAACTATTAAACTTGCAACTTAAATAATTTGTGTCATCCCTTTGCATGGGTCTTGTATAACATAATCAAAAGGAATCCATCAGAATTATGAACTATATTTTGGCTGGATATTGTTTAAAGAAGTTATAATCTTTAAAGAAATGGTAAAACTTGAATCTTCATTTGCATGTGCTGAACGTTGAGTGATAGGTATTGATTACCACCTTAATATAATCTAAAATGTTCGGGGCTCAGTAGGATGGTAAATCCTCCACACACAAAAAGCCGAAAATATAATAGTTGAGACTGCAAGCATAACATCCAAATTGAATATCTGCATTATTCAATATAGCCAAAAATTAAATAAAGACAAATATTTGTTCATATCTCCAAACATGCATTCATAGTTTTAAAAAAGGTCAAATAGGATACTTTAACTAAAATCTAAATGATATTCAAAAAATATAAAGGTTCTGCAAAGGGTAAAACGGTACGCCAATTCAAACTGTTTAAGGGTCGTTAAGTACGACATATGTTGAAAATCACCTGTATTTTCAATGTCAAAATAGTCCACATATCATATTGAACATATATAATTAATCCAAATGCAAAGCTCGCAATTACACAAATGATCATTAGAACAATAATGTGTAAAAGTTAGATCTTATGACAATGGTCATCCTAGTTCAACAACAACAAAAAATCATAATCCATATAAAATCATTCCCGCTTTTACCCAACAATTAAAAATACAATGTACGTTTCAAAGAAAATCGCATTAAGGATATGTTTCATCACATACTTTAAAGCTCTTTTCAATACGTGGTGTAGGTAGTATTCAAAAAATGTAACTTAATGCACACTATGTACTTTTTCACGAATGGAAAAATATAACAAATTTGCACATTTGATCAAATAAGAAGTGCCATTAACTTGCACTTTTGGTACTAGCAGTTGACTTGCACTTTCAAGATAAAAAATGCAATTGATAAATATGCAATTAAGTTTACACTTTTGACTAGTGTTGCATTTCTATAGAGGTGCATGCAGCATATACTTCCAATGTTGACACAAAATATTCGAAATTAATTATGATAAAATTGAAATAATCAATAATTAAAGACAATGTGAATCATATCAAACTTTTATGTGAAAAATATCATTTTCACTGATTTTTGGTAATTGATTAATGTATATTAATTATGTAAAGATTGGATGTGAATTGATTAGGGAATGGATTGTGGAGTGTGTATTTCAATTGAATTAACATGAAACTTTGGACCAAGGAGGAGCAAATATGTATTTTTTTTAAATGATATGATTATCATAAATTTCATCCTTGAAGAGGGCATGATTTGAATTAGCAAAATATGGATGGTTCATACATTATTTTAAAGTTTAAAATAAGGATGTATCTTTATTCGTCTCAAGTATAAGTTTGACATGAGAAAAATAGGAAAATGTTCAGGCCAAATAACAAATTCTTCTGATAAATGTTCTCGTCACTTGGTTGTTATTTTTAAATGTTACCAGTCAAACTCGAAGAGTTAAAAAAAAAACAGAAGAATATATCAATGCATGATTAGTGCTTTTTTTATAAACCACTAGAAGTTGCATTCAATGTAAATATTGTTGTCATGTTGATGATTGTGGGTATGTGACTTATAGATGCATGTACATGCAATAATACTCTTAGTGTTTTAGAATCCTTCAGAGGAATTAACTTTAGAGTACAAGAAAAAGTAATTGGGGGTATTATACTCTATTCAACGTACAAATAACAAAAGATTAAGAATAATATCTTACAATGGAATGTCACTGAATAAATTTCTTGCAATTACAAATTCTATCGTTGTTGTCTTCCATTTTTTCTTCTTTGGAAGCTTATAAACTGTTCACTTTAGATCATTTTGATGGATAAATAAACTTAGGTCAGCATACAAAAGAAGATGCAATGCAAGTTGGGAGCTGCATGTAGAAGCACCAAATACAACCCTGAACAATAAGTTATCCCAACCTTCGATATAACTCACAATACATTAACTTTCAATGAAGAAAATTTGAAAGTAACTAATAAACACTAAAGAAAGTTGATCAGCTATCTTTAACCCAAATACGTAACAACATGCAGCAGTACACAACAGAAAAACTGCTTCCTAACCACAACCGAGCTAACTCAACGAACGGCTAAAACTGCACTAGGAAAGGGACACAGGCTACTGATAATTATTCTACACCAGCAAACGCAATTTGAACAATACCTAACGAACCTGAATGGCCGCTTTGTACATTTCTGGTCGTGGGCCAAAACACAGATTTTGTCAATCCAATCTAAATGAACCGGAATCTCATCAGTACCAAATTCAACCTCCTTGTCCTTCCCTTTGCTACAAACGTATCTCCTTCCCGCCGGCTCCTTCAATAACCTTTACCATTTCCCCAATCCACCAGCCGTCGTTAAACAAAGCATCCACTTTTTCGCCAATTTGAAACTGTGAAATATCCTGAGTAGGAGGACGCGGGCGCAAATGGTATTCCTCGACTGTTCCTATGAGCTTTTCGTTAAACTCGTCAACTAGGGTTTCGTACTTGATGGAGCAGCTGTTGAAGGTGGGAATGTGCTGGAGGATCTGGGCCAGTAGAAAAGAGCCCTTGAAGCGTTCGTCTTGGCCAATTACTTCTATTTTGTCGCCGGAGTTATAACTTTTTGCAGGCATTCATTTGTTGCAACAAAGCCAGGGTTTTTCAGGGTTGGGGGGAATAATTCGCAAAGTTGTTTAGGTTTGACGGCCATAATTGGCAAAGATGGAAACAAAACGTGCCTGTCTGTACAGAAGAAGATGAAAAGCAATTGGTGCGCTTATTAATGGCTCACATAAACGTCTAGAGCATTCCCTCCTGACCGGGGTCGGTTGCTGTTTCCCGCATTTGCTAAGGAAACGGTCCGAGAATAAACAGACCAAATCAGTTCATTTTAGTGGATTTGACTCGGTTTCAAAACTAAATCGATTTAAATTCGATTTATAAAATATTTTTTTTAAATTATCGGTTTAACCGGATTAACCGAACTTTTAATTTATTATCTAATTTTACGGTATTGCAGTACTTAATTATATAATACAAAGATATTTGTTGCAAACAGATCAAATCTTATAATATACATAAAATTTCTTCAAACATGAATTTATGATTTATTTTGGGTGAATCCATCATTTGAATAATAATATATCTTTCAAGTCGGTTAAATCGATTACCGACCTAATTAATAGAAATTAATTCGAAAACTTTTCGGTTCTAATTCGATTTGAGTTTTTTAGCTCCAAAGTAACCGAACGTTCACCCCTAAGCAACAACCCTGAAATGATTGTTATGACGTCCGTTAAAGGGCAACGTTATTTTTCCTATCATTCTATCATCCAATTTCATCTATATAGTATTACCGCACAACGGTTGTAGTAACCCGGATTTTTGCGCGACTTTGGTTATCGACGTAAGCCCGACGTCGATAACCAAAACATCGAAAAATCCCGGTAATCAATGAAAGAAATTAGAAGGTGAGGATAGATAAGATAGAACTTATAGAATAGAAGAAGAAGAAGAACATCATCATCAGAGTAAACACGAATCTCACAGCGGAACGAATAAAATATAACATAACATATCTTTGAAATAACATCAGTATATGTATACAATAACACTTATCAGAGTACAATACTTACAACAACAGCGGAAATAATAATAGCTATAGAATCCTGAAGCCTCCTGCTCCAAGCTCTCCAAGTATATCTGTAAAATCCCGACTACTTGACTGCCCGTACAAATTTAGGCACCCATGAGTTTAGGGAAAACAACAAAATAAACTCCGGGTCAGTCATGGGACTGGTGTGAATAAACTCAAATCATTTAAACAGGTATATGATATCTCATAAGACCACGCCGTGAATACGGAACGGGTTTTTCCCTTATGAGAATCCAAATAACTTTTCAAAGCAATATCATTCTGATATTATAATAATGTCTAAGTACAAATAAATATCAATCTAGCAGAAACGCTTGCATCTCACGTTACTACATATATAGTATACAATCAAAATCGCAAGCACGTATTGGATTATTGGATTTCCAACTATGACAAGGTATGGAACCACCTTCCGATCAGTGTACTCTAGGAACGATACACTGGAGTTCAACAAGAACATCTTGTAACTCAGCCACACATGACCGACCACCCATTTCGCTTGAGTGTATCGAATGTACATCACCAACGGTTGGGATCAGCAACCGTTCCCGTATATATATGGGACAGCATTGATAGATTTAAGAAACAAATGAATATTCACTAGATAGGTGATTATACACCCTACTTCGGTGCGACCGACTTAGCCATGCTGCCTGCCCGATTTCTGTCATTTACCGGTTGATGAGGCTAGAAGCTACGCTTTATCATTACATCAGATTCACTTCGAATGCCACATTGTCAGATCCATCGAAAATCACTAATTGACGTCTACAACAGTACATTACGTGTTAGCTAAAGAAGTTTCCTTCTTCGCTTCCACTCTTGGTACGGTTGGAGAAATCAATGTACGTAATCGTCTGGAAATACTCTGTCAAACATCCATCTTCATTCACTTAGAATGTCACATCGTCATACCCGCCAAATCACAAATTGACTTATCCAAAAATAACACGGGTATACAGCTAAGAGAAACGAATTCCTCCGCCACCAAACGTGAATACGTTTGAACAGATCAACTTACGCGATCCATTGGATATACTCTGTCAGACTTTCGTCCATACAAGTTGTCCTGGGACTGGACAAACCGAAGGCACTATTCTGTAAACAGTATAGCCCTTGCATTTTACTCCGTCTTCAATTATCTTTGGCATATATGATTCGCGACGCTTATGCCAATACAGAGTGGTTCTATGGATAATAATCCAACCGGTCTCTCCATATTAACAACGTTAAAATGGTCAAAACTTCGATGGTCTGTGATTTAACCATAAAAGAAAAACAAGTGTGCAAACAACGATATTATTTCCAAATGGAAATTATATCGAACAAACATCATTAAACATTAATCTCTTTAGTTCATTTATTTACTTATCTCCTGTTTCCCTATATTCTAAATTCTTATTTTTCTTTTATCAGAAAACATTTCTGATTCTCGTTTGGAAAACATTTCCAAAACTCCTTTACGATCAAACCTTACCATTTCTTAGTTAAGAAGGAAGTCACTCAAGTTGGGGTATAATTACCTCTCAGACCTTAACTGAACAACGTTATAACTTCGAAATGGTCAAAGTTTATCTTTTAAATCTTTTAACAACTTCTTTACGCCTTTCTCCGATCCAATTTCTATATTTAAAACATTGGTTATAACGATAACGTTATAATCCCTACTTTCGAATTATCTAACTTTAATTATAACTTCTATTCTTATTAGTGAATAATTAACCTAACACTTATTTATTTAAAAATAAATAAATCTCTATTTAAACACTGGAAAGTATAAGTACTTTCCCGAATTCGATATAATCGAATTTGCCGATTAACTCTCTTCGAGAAATCTCTATTTGATTAATTCTTCTTCGAATAAGCTATATTCGATTTACTTCTTCTCGAATAAACGATATTCGATAATCTTTCTTCGAATAACTAATATTCGATAACTCTTCCTTTTCAAATATCTCATATTTGAAAATCTCACTTCGATTAAACTATAATCGATAACTCCTTTCGATGAAACTAACATCGATAACTCCTTTCGAATTATCTAACATCGATAACTTCTTTCGATTAAACTAACATCGATAACTCCTTTCGATGAAACTAACATCGATTTATTTAACTCGACGACCTTAACTTGACTCGACTAACTCGACTTACTTGGTTCGACCAATTCAATTCGATTAACTAGGCTCGACTAACTTGACTAACTTAACTCGATTAACTGAACTAATCACTTTGATTAACTCGACTAATTCACTTTGGTTAACTTAACCAATTCACTTAACTAATTCACTTAACTCCTGTCGAATAAACTATATTCGATAACTCCTCTAACTCTATTCGAATAAACTATATTCGATTAACTCCTTTACTCTATTCGAATAAACTATATTCGATTAACTAACTTCGAATGTCTATATTCGATTAACTAACTTCGAATGTCTATATTCGATTAACTAACTTCGAATACCATATTCGATTAACTAACTTCGAATACCATATTCGATTAACTAACTTTGAATGTCTATATTCGATTAACTAACTTCGAATGTCTATATTCGATTAACTAACTTTGAATACCATATTCGATTAACTAACTTCGAATGTCTATATTCGATTAACTATATTCACTTTATAAAGATTTCCCTTTTAACAACGTTTTATTCATTTGAAAAGATTTACTTTTAAATAACGGTTCTACACTTTAAAAATGATTTCCTTTTTATAATGTTCCCTTTCCAATTCTATTTGTAAATGGTTTACAAATATTTCCTTTTCAAATTTATTCTTGAAATATTCTAACTCCTTAAATTCCCGGGAAAATTCGCCATAACCTCCTTTGTATCGGGAGCATCGGGAAAATCCCCAAACTCGCCACACAGGCCTTTCCCTTCAAAAAGAAATGTTTTGAATTTATTTCCTTTTTAAATATCTCCTATTTATAAATATTCCAATTTATAAATATTCTATTTTCAATATCACTTTGAAAATTCCCTTATCTACATTCCGGTATGTTATGGTATTCAATCATATCAAATCACGATGTTCAATATCGTCCAAGCACATACAATCGCCCACAGATTTTATATCACATCATATAACAATATATGAAAAACAATAAAATAACTGTTGAGGAATCCAGTCGGATTCCTCCAACCTGTTTCCCTGCATCCACAGATGTTACACAATAAAATCAACATCACTTTCAGTTCCATATGATATATTCTGTTAAACAGAATCAATATAGAAATTCAACTAACTGACTAGCAGTTCAATCAAACAGTCAACGCAGTCAAACAGTCAATATTTAACAGTTCTAAAAATACAACATGAAAATATAAACTGTTCAGAGTTAGTGAGATTTACTCACATTTTGACGATCATCGTCAATAACGATAACCATCGCTTGATTCAGACAATTTATTTTGCTATAAATTGTAATGGCTCCAATTTGACTCCTATTCAATTCCATGGCGTAGATGCCGTCCCTACGATCCCAACGCAACTGACGGCGTCTGATTCTGATATCGTACGCAGGAGATATTATATTTACCAGGTAATACGTGATTTAATTAAACTAAACTTATGGTAGTTAAAATTTTGACCTACCCATTTCAACCCGGATCCGCACACTTCTTCGCTGACCCAAACGTTCTACGTTTTCTTCTATTCCCTTTCCAACATGCCAAGTTTCTCTCCAATCTTCTCTTATTGAAATCCTCCGGTCCATAATCCTTCCTTTATGTATACATAAACTTTATTTATATTTTTCCTCCTTGGGCCCGGCCCATCAGCCCATCCCCGTTTGAAAGAAACCAGACCCGTACCCTAATGGTACTCCTCTTCTTCCCGAATGAAACTCCAGGAACCCGCTGCTCCATTACCGACTTTCAACCGCCTCACAGCCCCTCATTTCCTTCACCGACCTCGAAACAAAAACCACCATCGAAATCTCCATCGAAATCTCATCATCACCACACCAATTTCAAAGAACTCGAAATTCTTCTAACTGTTCTACACCGTACTTCCCCTTTGTCCTCATTACACCCGAACGCAACCAGAATCCCATCGATCAGCTCCCCTTGGTTTGCTCTACAACCCCAGCACCCAAATCTCCATCTCGCATCGGTATTTTACCCCAAAAACCAAATCCCCTTGTTTCCATCGAACGAAAAGGTTGTTCGAACTCAACACAGAGCATACCACAATGAAGAGAATACAACGGTGATTAGTAACATAATAGAATTGAGATTTTTAGAATTTATTTCTGATTTTATATGAATTTAGAAGAGATCGAACTTGATTTTTATTTTTCCTGGAAGACTTCGGCGGAAAAATCTATTGACCAAAATAGAGATTAGGTTTTAGAGAAGAATAGGGGTACTTATAATGTGGGTTTTGGCTTGTTGGAGGATTCTTGGCCACCCATTTTTATTTATTTATTTTTTTATTACTTGTAATTGCCTTCTAAAAATCCGTACGATCGCATATGATATCTAAAAATCACCAAACTGGGCATGTAGCTAGAGTTCGACAATACGGTCCCAACGAAACTGGTTTCGTCGAATTCCGACTCCGTATGCTCACATAGTGTATTTTTAACCGTCAAAATACTGACTGTTTTTCACTCTAAAAATCCCTACGGTCACACACTGACTCTAAAAATCACGAAACTGGAAATCTAACAACTATTTGATATTGCGGATCCAACAAAACTGGTTTCGTCGAATTCCGACTTCGTTTGCAAAACCGGCTATTTTTAACGCTCTAAATAGCCTATTTAAATATATAAATATATTTAAATATAATTAAATTAAATATTAAATAATTAATATTTTCGTATATCTTCACATATGATATTATACAGCTTCAGAATATCATATCAGAATTTACAGCTTGATATTTCAGATTTCAGATTTATCGATATTCAGTTTATATCGAAAATCCTTTTATAACGTATATAAAGCGTTGCGAATTATAAAGGAATTCCATAGCGACTTTTCTGAAATTTGATTTGGACGTAAATCAAAATCTACACAACGAAATCCAGATTTTTCTCTTCCATTAGAAAAATATACTCCACCAGCTCCACACATTTCTTGTTTCATAGAAATCCGGCTTAAAACGAATCCTGTACATTCAGTTGAAGTTCAAATCGCCAAATAGCGAACTGCAGCGCCATTTCGAGCTCGTTTATAAATATATTATAAACTATACGTTCAACTGTCGTTGATTCAATATAATCGTTATTATATTTCGAATCGAAACTCCACCAAATCTCGTATGCTATTCAATTCACACGATATTGTGAATTTCACTATTTCTGACTATGTCGACATTATAATATATTTTATTATATTATAATTATTATTTAAATATTCAATATTATTTAATTCACGTTCTCGATATCGATAAATCGATATTAAATAATTAAATAAATTAATTGCTCAACAGCTAAAAATGCGGGTCACTACAACGGTGGAAAAACCGACCGTTGAAAAAGTGCATTTATTTGATAACTTTTATTCTAATTATGACTTCAAACCTTGGTTTGAAAAATACATTCCTCGGTTTACAATTATGAAACAAGGGATGGCCCATAGGGAAAGGAAATGATACCATACCACAAATTTCAAAATAGAAAAAGACATTTGTATTAGTCGATTTTGCCAGTTTGAGAAAAAATGGATAGAGTAGTTTATATCAATAATAAACCAAAAACCTCTATCACATGTCACAATCATAAAAGAAATATTACAACCAAGTAAAGTGATTATTAAAGTTGCTCTACTGTAAAATTAGATCAATAAAGTATGAAAATAATCTAATAATAATGAAACGTGCAGTTGCACTTGAACGATAAAAATTAATGGATATGAGATAACAAAGTCTACTCAAAGATTATGTTTCAACAGAGACTGCAACAGTTGTGCATATCAAAAAATTAAAGTTGCAAAGAGAGCTGGTTGCATTAACAAAGTCCAATAACTAAGCACTATATCTATAAATGAGAGGTATCCATTTAGCCTAATTCTATTTATACACCAAAAATTGCTAAAAATAAACCAAAAATTATAATAAACTAATATACACCATATAGTACTTTACATACACTGTTTCTTTTACTAAATTATTCATATTCTCATCTTCTTTTTCTTGCCTCTTTCAAACTTAAAACACAATTACCTAAAATTAGAAATTCTTTGCATTAAATTGAGTAGAATTTAACAAAATGAAATTTATTTCTTGTACTAATATTGCAGCTTCTATAAACTTTTTGAAAAAAAAATTCAAAAAAATTACTTTAATTTTACAAAATAAATCAACATTTCTAAATTAGACCATTATTACTTAATGTCTTCTTAATTTAAATTTAAGATTTCATGATTAAATAATTCATTAACATATTTAGTTTACATCGACTTTCAATATTTTTAAGAATAATTTGACTATTTATATGACAAAGTTTTAAAAAAGCAACTATGAGGAAAGGGTAATTTAGTAATAGAATTTTATAGAAAAATAATGGTGTATGTTAAGCGATTTTTGGTGTATAAATAGAATTTGCCATCCATTTATCCAAGTTATAGTTTCCACAAGCACCAATGCAAGCATCCTCCATTTTCTTTTCCAGAGATCCGCTGGTTGCAAATATTTGCAAATGCTCTAATGTGTTTCAATCCATATGAGTTAAGGTTCCATGGCACGATTCATATAAATCTGCATGAATATTCTCAATGAAAATGTCAGAGCACAAATTACGATGAAAATTAGTGTATTTACATACTCAAATATGACATTCTACAGATACAAGAGCAGTTCAGCCACAACAAAAAACATATATCACATGTGTATTTAATGAAAAAAGTAGCAGGCTAACAGCCAAATGAGAGATACATCTCAACTGTTTAAACACAAAAATCCAATTCATTGTTGACGTCATTCTTATTATCACTTGTGTTTTAAATTTATTGTTAGAGTACTTCATCTCATGTATAAGTCAGTTATTTGATCTTTTCCTCATTCTTTCAGGACAAATGCTAGATCACCATTTAAGCACTACTTTGCAATTTTGGACAAAATATTTGATAACTTATCTTACAACGATACCACCTAAAACACTTTCAAAATATTGTTCTTGTGGCACTTTAAGTTACATGCCAACTTACCAAAACTTGCAGATTTAAATGGAGTAAGTTACAATGTCCAACTTACCAAAGCCAGCAGCACGAGATTCAACTATTTCTTACTAAGATGTTGGAAACCTCATTGACACTGGGCAAGGTGAAGATGTGCAGCTTTTATAAAAGATTTATTATAAATTACATGTAATGTTTTAAATGTAATCGATTGTATTTTGTTCATACCAGTTTGAGTGTTTAATGTTTCTAATTTAGCGTTGACATGTATTGTTTTCCATATTTACTTACATATATGTATAATGTTTTGGAAAACTTACAAATCAATGTCCCAGGAACTAATATTTTGTCTTCTAAAACTTTGAATCTTTTTGCAAATTAAACATTGTCAAAATTTTCAACACAAATTGCACGATAGTGATTTTAGAGGATTGGATCAATCCTTTCCCATATTCAGTTTATTGTCCAATGAATAAAATGGAAAATGACCATTGACAGGTCTTAGAGCATCTACAATGCTAGTCTAAAAACAATGTAATGTCAAGTGCACATCATCAAAACATCAAATTGTTTAAATCATACTCTCCAATGTCAATGTTAATTAGAATGTTATGTTGATGTGTGTAACGTCCCAGATTTTTATGGATTTAATAATTAATTTATTTAATTATTATATATGGTAATTTGGCAATAAATAACTGGAACTAAATAATTTAGATTATTTAATTAATATTGATAATGGGATAATATATATTAAATTTCCAAAACAGTCGGGAATAGTTGAATTGACAATATCGTGTGAATTGGAATTTTATATAACAAGGTATGCTAAAATCTCGATAGATACACCGTTCTCATTTCATGATTAGCTCCATTGCTTTTAATTTGTATGGTGTATTGGTCTTCCATCATCAGAAACAAATTTGCTAAAACTTATGTAAATATTTGTTTTGATTACAAAAAAAAACATGCTTTAGATTTAATTGGCAAGAAAACATTTGTTTTAAAGTCTACATTTTTAAACCTTGAAAAAAACATGAGGGTATAGCATGCTAAAATGCTGGTTGTAATATATACTTTTTTTTCGAACAACCAAGTTCTACTAGACACGAGAAAAAAATGATGTTGTTCGTGTAAAAGATGCTTTATTTTGACACATTATTATGTATTATTGATTCGATTCCTAAAACTATTTTATTTTCATTTTAAATTACCAATCATCAAATTCCAGTTGTACAAATAAACTAGTAATAATAAAGTAAGATTGTTGTGCTAAATCCAGAGAATGGAAAATAATATATGAAAGTATATAATAATATAACTTTGTTCCTAACCCAAATATAAGGCACATGCGAACGTGCTTGCCTACCTGAAAACCTATGCTAGAAACACACAGGCTAATACAATGGTAGCATTAAAGAATAATAAAGTAAATCTGCATAGTGATACTAGTATCCTGTGAGATGATAAAAGGACCAATCGTCACTGTATTAATTACCCCCACCTTGATTCATCGTATCCTTTCTTGTTTCTATCATGTCTGTCATGTTCATCTTGGGCACCGCTGTGGATTACTAGTATTTTCTGACTGCTTCTTTGCATGAGCAAAGCTAATTAGAAAGCAAACTACCATGAACATCATTGTACAGTTTGCTGCCATTTTGTTTGCTGGTAAGTGGTAATGAAGGAGAAGGACCAGGTATTTATGGACAGTGCACTTATATGTTTCAGCAGTGTATACTCCAAATTAATTATACGTTGAGACTAGGCATCATCTTTCAAACTCTTAATTTGGAGGATCATCGCTAATACTTCATATCCAAGGAAGAAAATTACTGCAGACCTCACCACCAGCTATGTTTTCAAATTCAAGAACTGACCTTTGAAACAAAAACTCAAGCCAATACTCTTTACATCTTTCTTCTACTTGTCTATGGTACGCTCAAAAATCAACAATTAAAAAAATAGGATTTTTTTTATCCAATATTATATATAAATAATTGAAAAATCATAAACTAACAACCATACATACAATTGATTTTTAAATGTTTTAAGACTGCTATTACGCACAGCTGCCAATAAATTTTTTATACTGGCAAACCATCAAAATCTCAAATCATATCCATATACCATCCAAGAGAAGAATCAAAACCAAAGAAACGAATTACAACTTTTAAACAAACAATTTCGACTTGGAATTCACAAAAGAAAAGGGTATTGTACCAAAAATAGACTTTAGACTAAACAAGCTATGACATGAGAGAATTCACAGTATATGTCCTTTACATTAAATTATCTGACCATATTTCATCACTCGATCTCACAACTGGAAAAAAATAATATACAAAACTCTGCTTTGATAATGACAAAAATGCATGTGCGTACACTCGTGGAAATTCATCCTAAGCTAACCAATTCATAAGAAGAAGATACTGCAATCACCGTCACCTATACATGTACAGCCTTTCCTCTTAGCAGTTATTCTTCCTTTTCGTTGATGTAAACAACTCATAGCAGATCTATATCAACACAGTGCTACCCTATGAGCTTCGTCAAGGCATATCAAATTAATGAAATCTGCAGAACCTACTTCTTAAGGGTGTACATCCTACAACACTACTCCTTGGCTTCCAAGGAATTCACCCGTATAAATACATCACAATGTTTTCTTCATCCATTCGCAACAACAACAAAATAAAACGCAAGCTCCAAAAAAAAAACTTTTAGATCAAACTTCTTCAAGAAATTTTGTAAATCGAAGACAAACCAAATTAAAACCTTAAAACCTTATTGTGATAAAGGAGATTCAACGTAGAGGGCATGGAATTTGTTACGACTAGCGCCTTCCTAGTGGCGCCGACTTTGAGTCTCAGGGGGTCGACCCTAAAGAGAAAGCAAGGAGAGAGGAACTGCGGCTCTAGAAATAGTGGTCGGAGGACCTAACAGGGTCAGAAGTGGTTGTTTTTCGACGAGGTGGGTTTTCAGATCGAAACAAATTCTGGTGAGACGATGGGTTGATGGTGGCAAAGATCACTGACGTGAAAAGAAGGGGCAGCGGCGGTCCTGAGAAGGCCAATGTCGTGGGATCCGATGCCCTGGAGGGACCGCGACAACGATTTACAAGGCAAAGCACTGTTCATTTTTTTGTCTAGAGAAAGGAGGAATTAGGGAAATTTCTACCTGAAGATTAGAAACGGCATGGGTTTAAAGTGGGTTTGTGGATGCGGTGTGGGCTTTGAAGAGCTATTGGGCCACGGATTTCTGTGGTGAGCCCCGTTTTGGAATATAAAGGAAAATGGGTGAGGCCGTTTTAATAGTTTAGTTTAACATTAATAATATAATGGAAGAAAAGGACTTGTTGGTTGTTATTTTTGGAAGGGGAAGATGGAACCGGTTAGGCATTTGGGCGGGTGCAGAAGTGAGTTGGCGAGCTGATTTTAATAAGGTAAAAGCCCAATTTAAAATGTAGAAACTAAGTTTAATTTAAGTTAAATTAGTACATTAACTTATAAATATAATATCTTGTTCATACAGTATCTGAAATTCGAACGATTTGTTATGTTGAAATCATGTGCTCGCAGGCTACGTACTGGATTGTAACAACCCGTAAAATGCGAGCCAGTTTGAAATTTTTATTTTGGCGATTTTAGCGAATTTTGAATATTTAAAATGGATTATTTTAAATAATATCGACGAGAAATTTATTTTGAATATAATTAGAAAGTATATATTATATACGTCGTCGTTAGAATATATAATAATTATATATAATTATAAAAGGAATTGAAAATGGCGCGGTAGTTAGAAAATTCGATTTCTAATTTCAAATGAATATACAGAATTCAATATAAGTCAGAATTGAACGAAACAAGAAATATTTGAATCTGTATAACTATATCTTTGTAACGAAGTTAACAAACTGAGATTTCATCTTAGAAATGATAAGATATGTCCAGTTTAAAATTAGAAATAGTCGCTGTGGAATTTATATATATTTTTATATATATAAGGCCCTTAAAAATAGCAATTTTACAAACGACCTCGGATTTCGACGAAACCAGTTTTGTTGGGTCCGTGATGTAAAGTTATTGCTAGGTTTCAAATTTCATAATTTTTCGAATCAATATGTGAGCGTGGTAAAGGAAAACGCGTTTGACCAGTTTCAGTTGATTTTAATCGACTGGAAATTGGTCATTTTTCAAACGGTCTCAGAATTTGACGAAACTAGTTTTGTTAGGACCGTATCGTCAATACGAAGCTAGAAAATATTTTTCGGGAATTTTTCGAGTTAGTATGTGACCCCGGTAATTTGAAATGTACGTTTAAAATTCGATATAGTAATTTAAATGTAAATTTAACGGAAACTGATTGTAACAGCCGAATCAGCTTGCGAAACATATACCATTGTGTTCGGAATGGGGATAATTAGCTAGAGGCGACAGTCGTTGGGTCTCGATTGGTGTTGGAAATAAAAGTCAACATTTAGGAGAAAAATAAAAATAAAATATAGTAATTTAATTTATATAACCACCTTAACACCCATCTTTTCGGTTTCTCTCTCCCCGTAAAAATTCAAAGAAAAAAAAAGAAGGCTGATGGAACCCTCAGCCCTAGGTAGCCGCCGCCCTCAATCGCGACCCCCCCCCCCTCTTAGACGGCCGCCGGCGATCCATCCCCACCCCCTCCGCTCTGCTATGCCTCTCTCTCTCTTCTACCCTCCTCCTCCAATCGACGCTCCACCGTCCAGTCCGTCACCAATCAACCGCCGCCGGTCATTGGGACCTTCACGTCCGACTGAGCAGGTCCCAACGCCCCTCCTCAGCGCCACCTCGACCCTTCCTTGCCGCCAAGCCCTCCGACGAGCGAAGTTCGGTGAGTTTTTAATTACAGTTTTATTTAATTTTCTTTAGTTCTATAATGTTATCATTTGTATGAAAATAAAAATGTCATTTTTATGTAATGTAATCATTTTTATGTAAATAAAAATATCATTTTTAAGTAAAGTTATCATTTTTATGTAAATAAAAATATCATTTTTAAGTAAAGTTATCATTTTTATGTAAATAAAAATATGATTTTTGTATAGGTAAAAAGCAAGAAAGTTAGATTTTTAAAAAGCAAGAAAGTTAGATTTTTAAAAAGCAAGAAAGTTAGGTAGTGTTTGGTTTACCATTTTAAGTTTTGAGTTTTCGTCCATACAAAAATGTGCACAACGCATGTAAATCATGGAAAACAACAATTTTAGAAAACAGAGTTAACACACAAAATAAAAAACAACTTTTATCCATTTTTCATGTTTTGAGAAATGAGAGAAATATGGAGACCAAATCCTCTACATCCCCTCCGCGGTCCCCTCCATCTTGCTTTCATTCTACCATTCCTCCTTCTACACCTTTAAAGTTTTGTAATTAATTTTGAAAACTAAAAACCCAAAACTCATTTTTAACCAAACACACCCTTAGATTTTTAAAAAGCAAGAAAGTTAGATTTTTAAAAAAGCAAGAAAGTTAGATTTTTTAAAAAAGCAAGAAAGTTAGATTTTTTTTTAAAAAGCAAGAAAGTTAGATTTTAAAAAAAAGGAAGTAAAAATCAGATTTTTAGATATTGAAAGTCGAAGTAAAAATCAGATTTTTAGATATTGAAAGTCGAAGTAAAAATCAGATTTTTAGATATTGAAAGTCGAAAGAAAAATATGATTTTTATATATTGAACTTCGATAGAAAAATAGAATTTTTATATATTGAACTTTGAAATAAAAATTCGATTTTTATATATTGAATAGCGAAGTAAAAATTCGGTTTTTATATATTGAATAGCGAAGTAAAAATTCGATTTTTATATATTGAATAGCGAAGTAAAAATTTCGATTTTTATATATGTAGTGGCTACGGACGAAGGTGACAAAAAGGCGGGAATGACGAAGATCTCTACAATAGAAGTGCCGTGGAGCTAGGATAGCTATATGTGAGAATTTCTCACCTTTCAATTTATTTTCTAGTTATACATATATACTAGGATGCAGACGGTGCTTAGTAGCACCCGACACAATCGTCCACAGACCATGGACTTGTTTGTTTGGTTGCCTAGCTTAGTTATATGATGTGATTTGAATTTGGTTGTTTGGTGATTTTGATTGATGTGTGAATGGCGTGGGCCTTCACTAGACCGGGGATAAGGCTAGGCCTCGTCCCGTTTCTAGTATCGTGCCGTTATGCCGCCGAAATTTTCTAAAATATGTTAGAAAAATAAAAATATCATTTTATTGAATAAATGAATTGAATAGAAATTCATAGGTTGAAATAAAATGTTTTATCGTTAAAAATATAATTTTTTACGTGAATATGAAAATAGTGAAGTGAATAAATAAATATTCATTTACAAACCAGATGGTTTGTTTATGTACACTTATTTGAATGACATTGATTGGGACGATAAATTTTACACATCGCCCAACTGCACAACTAAAATCTGTGTTTGATTGTTTGAAACCCCACACGGGTGTTGGGATGAAATATGAATTTCACTCATCCTGATTGATTAAATATGTCGATCGATTGATTGACAGGCTGTTATGAGCGTTGAATATCTATATTTGATGCTTATACAGTGTAGTGCACTTTGGTTGATGGTTGATTATTTTCAATGTTATTATATACATGTGTTGTATGAAAATCCATATAATTAATTTTATATGGTAATTGATTGGGCCTCATTCCAATCGTGAAAATAAAGAATATTTTGATAATAACAAATATTTTGATAATAGGAAATATTTGAAATAGAATATTTGAAAATAGAAATTTATGAAGCCGTGTTGATTAGATTGACGCCATTTTGACGTAAACGATATTTATATCGATTTTATTCATTTTAAAATGAAAATTGAAAAGTAATCTCGAAATCGAATATTTCGAAATGAATTGAATTGAAAAATATTTCGAAATGAATTGAATTGAAAACGATTTCGAAATGAATTGAATTGAAAACGATTTCGAAATGAATTGAATTGAAAACGATTTCGAAATGAATTGAATTGAAAACGATTTCGAAATGAATTGAATTGAAAACGATTTCGAAATGAATTGAATTGAAAACGATTTCGAAATGAATTGAATTGAATATGAATTCAAATTGAATTGAAATTTGAATTGAATAGAAATGAATTTTAAAACGAATTTATAAAGAAGAATTCAATTTTGCTTTGAATTGAAATGGAAGTTGAAATAGATTTTGAAACAAATTTTAAAACTATTTATATAATTCGTTTTAAATAGCAATCGACGAAATATATATTATATATATAATATAATGGCCTGAATAGAACGCGCCGCGGCAGTTCGTGAATTTCGACCATTTATTTCAAACGGACATTACGGGAGATCCGACCGTCGGATTCTCCTAAAACCGGAACCGTTGGGTTCGTATCGAAAAGAGCTTTCTAACGAAGATTAGAAATTTGAAATCTAACGGTTGGATTTGGAATTATGTCCAAATCAAATTCGAAAAAGGTCGTTGTAAGTGCAGTTCGATGGCCATTGATGGAAATCGACTGTACGGGCCTTGATAAAATTATTAAAAATAGTAATAATTTGTGTAAAATCATAAGAAATGATTTGAGAAGAATTGGGATGAAAAACTCCATATTTGAAAAGATAAAAATAGATTTTTATCGAAATGAACTAGTTTTGAACTAGAATTATAATTCTATTTATTTTTAAATAAATAAATTGAATTAGAAAAGGGTTTTAAAAATAACCAAAACTTCCAATGATTGCATTGGAGTGGATTTGAATCGAAATTGTCTTCGGAATATTTCGATGTTGGAATTCGTGATTATACAGGTGTTGTTATGGAAATTTGAAAGATATATATTTATATCGTTATTTCCAATACGACATTTGTTAGTCGTAGAATTTGATATTGAATATAAGCCGATATATTTTCTATTCAGAGCCTTGTATTGAATATCGAATGTGATTTGGGTTTGTCGTGAATGGTGTCTTCACTAACACTGTTCTTGAACCCAGTTGAGAAAAGATTAAATCTTTTTATTTAGATTTAATGAAGTGTACCAATTAAATAACATTTAATTGGAATTGAATCGATATTGATTTTTGGGTTTATCGTGGACAGTGTTTTAAATGACACTCGTTCTTTAACCCGATGATTAATGAATGTGATTTTGGGTTTATCGTGAACCGTGTTTTTAAATGACACTGATTCTTTAACCCAGTCAACGATTAAAACTAAGTGGAGTTTTAATGAATCTTTAATTAGATTGAAATGATCGAGAATGGGGTATTACCAGTTTTGCTCCAGGCGATAGTTAAATCTTTAATTAGATTTGAACGAGAAATGGTAATTGAATTACCGATAACACTGTGGTGTTAGATATGAAGTATTACCAGTTTTACTTCATGGGATTAATAGGTTGGGATTGGGAAATTAAAATAAATGATTACTTCGGTAAGGTTCGCTAATCCCGACTAGTTTGAATTGAGATTCAAAAATAGAATAAAGAATAAATTCAAGGAATTTATCTTGGATAAAATTAATGGGAACCTTTCCCTATGAATGTGAAATTTAGAAACTAACTGTCGGTTAGCTAAGTAGAATGGTTTTCTGGATATTGATCTGATGTTGGTTTCGGCCTTCGGGGTTAATATTTGGGGAATTATTCTCTTGATTAATTTACGGTTAGTGACTAATGAGTTGGAATGAGGCGTATGTTGTGTTTGTGTAACACTTTTATAATATATACGCGAGTTATTCGGAAAGAACGGGTTTATCCCATTCTGAATAACTGATACGACGATGAGTCGAAGATGAAGACGATGGTCGAAGACCGGAGGTCTTCACGTCGTTTGGGTAATTACTGATGATCTTGATTGGGCTGTACACCCAAGAAGATGGAAACAGTTAGTGATCGTCCAGACGTACTTGGAGATCGATGGATATGCGGGGTACTAGGTGCCTCCGGTTTCGTTCAGACCCAGAACGGACTTGTAAATGGACTGTGTGTCTGACATTGGATTTTAGTCCGTGTGATTGATCTCTATTAAATATATATCTGTTTGGCGGCGGAGAATTTATTCTCTTGCTTAACGCCCTTCTCTGAGACGTACGAGCTCAGGGGTTATATATTGATGGATATCAAACGCATGGAGTGAATTGCCTGTGTGGCATGCCTAAGTGGCAATTGATCGAGGCTTCTGTTGAAAAGCAAAGTCTTGTGGTGATGATCAAAGCAAGGCCTTTGTGGCGTAGCTTTGTGTAACGTTTGCTTCGCGAGTTTCGCACCCGGTATGAACCAAAAACGGGAGAGGACGTCAGGGAGGGCATGCGTTTCTTTCTAGCTAGAAGTGGCGTCAGTGGTTTTACACGCCCTGACGAGTTTGACTTATGTGGTTGTTGCTGTTGCGAGGCACCTCGGTTATATCGGTTTCGGCCGAATGCATTCTGGTCGGCTGACGGACCAGACTTACACCCCATAGGGTGGGGAGACGTAGTGCTCAGGCATAATAATCCACATCGGTGGACCGGCCCTGAGGATCCAAGGGGCAGTTGCGGCTGTTCCTGAGACACGGGCTAGAGCGTCTCGAATCGGTTGAGGACTATCTTTTGCCTCGGTTCATAGATGGAAATCCAGTTTCCAAATACGTGACTTTGCGGTTTTATTTGTAAACCTACATATGGCGACATGATATATGGTACCCATGCCGCCTATGATTGATACTTATGATTTGAAGTTGTTTTATACACTATGCACTTATAATAGTATCAAATGATTTGTTTTAAACGTATCAAGCATTCTTTGGCTGTTATAAGGGAAAACCCTATCCCCCGGCTTGCGTTTGCATTGTGTGATAGGACCTGGGTCTTATAACAGCTTCATTTTTCCTTATTTAGCATTGTGTTGTTTGTTTTATGCACTGGTATTCTTGGGAGGAAACCCGTTCCGTGTTATACGGCGTGGTCCCTTGATTTACCTTTGAAAATAAAGATTAATAACTGTTTTCGTTCTCACACCAGTCCCATGACTGACCTGGAGTTTATTGTTTTAACCTAAACTCTGGGTGCCTTTATTTTGACACGGGCAGCTAGTAGTTTTGGTTTTGCAGATTTATATTCACAGGATCCTGGTTTACAGCTGAAATGATATCCGGAAAGCTTTGTATCCGTATATCTCTTCTAGTTGTGTACTGTATTATTTTCCGCTGCTATGTATTTAAATGTAATTTAAATCTCTGATATTTCTGTGTAATATTCATTCATACTCTGTATATTCTTGTAATCTGATGCATTGTTGTAATATACAATGAAATGTTCTTCTGTATGCGTTCTGTTTTGTCCTGTTCTCAAACGATAGGGCGTTTCGAACGGCCTGGATCGGTTTAGCGACTGGTTCGGACCGAGCGAAATTCCTTGCCGTCACAGTTGGTATCAGAGCTTTGGTTTACAAAGCTTAGAGAACAAGACACATTAGAACCATACGAAAGAATTCATCAGATATTGGATTAGTAATATCCAATGGGAATGACTCGTTAGAGATAGGATCAGTAGTATCCTAGAACGAGTGTGAAGAGTATATTTTTCAAATGAAAACAATTTTTGTTTTGAAAATTTAAATCAATTATTCGTATCTGATTATCTATTTATATTGAGTTGGACAGTCCAGTATATAAAGATTTTGCGTATACGTCTGATCCGCGTGTATTCCAAGTTTTAATATATTGGATAGATATAGAATCATACTCTAGTGGCCCGAAGAGGATTCTGATGGTTGAGTACTCATCGTCAGAATTTATATTCGTGTGACGAAGGTGTGATATCTATTTATTTCCTATTGACTGGTGTGAGAACCAAAAATTAGATAGGGCCTATTGTTGTGAATTGGCATCAAAAACAAGATTTTCAGTATATGTATTAAAATTATGGATTTGATAATCTAATTAACTAATTGATTGATGTTTGTGTTGTTGGTTTATTTGTTTGCTAATTTTTAGCCATTTAGCCTAATTGAACCGAATATTGAATTTTATTGAAAATTGGTCGCATTTGCTTGCATATACATATACTTACATTGAACAGGTCATAGCAAGGGGGCTAGAGCCAGAGAATAAAATTTGTTTGCCCGACAAATAGGTACATGTTTACTACATAATTTCCTGTTTTGTTTGGGTGATGATGATTTTGTGAGCCTATTGGCTAGCCGCTTGGCTTTTTCTTTTTCTTTTTGAGATCTGAAGGACCGGGGAAGCTATTTGAAATTCCCCGATGCTCCCGGTGCAGGGGAGGTTATGGCGAAATTTTTCGAAAATTTAGGGTGTTAGCCAAATTTTTGAAATTTTGAAAATTCTCAGAAACTGAAAAGTTGGAGAATGGAAGCCAGATCGAACGTAGGGTTGATTAATCAAACCACTTTCGACTTTGTTCCTTTTCGGGGACGAAAAGTTTTAAGTGGGGGAGATTGTAACAACCCGTAAAATGCGAGCCAGTTTGAAATTTTTATTTTGGCGATTTTAGCGAATTTTGAATATTTAAAATGGATTATTTTAAATAATATCGACGAGAAATTTATTTTGAATATAATTAGAACGTATATATTATATACGTCGTCGTTAGAATATATAATAATTATATATAATTATAAAAGGAATTGAAAATGGCGCGGTAGTTAGAAAATTCGATTTCTAATTTCAAATGAATATACAGAATTCAATATAAGTCAGAATTGAACGAAACAAGAAATATTTGAATCTGTATAACTATATCTTTGTAACAAAGTTAACAAACTGAGATTTCATCTTAGAAATGATAAGATATGTCCAGTTTAAAATTAGAAATAGTCGCTGTGGAATTTATATATATTTTTATATATATAAGGCCCTTAAAAATAGCAATTTTACAAACGACCTCGGATTTCGACGAAACCAGTTTTGTTGGGTCCGTGATGTAAAGTTATTGCTAGGTTTCAAATTTCATAATTTTTCGAATCAATATGTGAGCGTGGTAAAGGAAAACGCGTTTGACCAGTTTCAGTTGATTTTAATCGACTGGAAATTGGCCATTTTTCAAACGGTCTCAGAATTCGACGAAACTAGTTTTGTTAGGACCGTATCGTCAATACGAAGCTAGAAAATATTTTTCGGGAATTTTTCGAGTTAGTATGTGACCCCGGTAATTTGAAATGTACGTTTAAAATTCGATATAGTAATTTAAATGTAAATTTAACGGAAACTGATTGTAACAGCCGAATCAGCTTGCGAAACATATACCATTGTGTTCGGAATGGGGATAATTAGCTAGAGGCGACAGTCGTTGGGTCTCGATTGGTGTTGGAAATAAAAGTCAACATTTAGGAGAAAAATAAAAATAAAATATAGTAATTTAATTTATATAACCACCTTAACACCCATCTTTTCGCTTTCTCTCTCCCCGTAAAAATTCAAAGAAAAAAAAAAGGCTGATGGAACCCTCAGCCCTAGGTAGCCGCCGCCCTCAATCGCGACCCCCCCCCTCTTAGACGGCCGTCGGCGATCCATCCCCACCCCCTCCGCTCTGCTATGCCTCTCTCTCTCTTCTACCCTCCTCCTCCAATCGACGCTCCACCGTCCAGTCCGTCACCAATCAACCGCCGCCGGTCATTGGGACCTTCACGTCCGACTGAGCAGGTCCCAACGCCCCTCCTCAGCGCCACCTCGACCCTTCCTTGTCGCCAAGCCCTCCGACGAGCGAAGTTCGGTGAGTTTTTAATTACAGTTTTATTTAATTTTCTTTAGTTCTATAATGTTATCATTTGTATGAAAATAAAAATGTCATTTTTATGTAATGTAATCATTTTTATGTAAATAAAAATATCATTTTTAAGTAAAGTTATCATTTTTATGTAAACAAAAATATCATTTTTAAGTAAAGTTATCATTTTTATGTAAACAAAAATATCATTTTTAAGTAAAGTTATCATTTTTATGTAAATAAAAATATGATTTTTGTATAGGTAAAAAGCAAGAAAGTTAGATTTTTAAAAAGCAAGAAAGTTAGATTTTTAAAAAGCAAGAAAGTTAGATTTTTAAAAAAGCAAGAAAGTTAGATTTTTTTTAAAAAGCAAGAAAGTTAGATTTTTTTTTAAAAAGCAAGAAAGTTAGATTTTTAAAAAAAGGAAGTAAAAATCAGATTTTTAGATATTGAAAGTCGAAGTAAAAATCAGATTTTTAGATATTGAAAGTCGAAGTAAAAATCAGATTTTTAGATATTGAAAGTCGAAAGAAAAATATGATTTTTATATATTGAACTTCGATAGAAAAATAGAATTTTTATATATTGAACTTTGAAATAAAAATTCGATTTTTATATATTGAATAGCGAAGTAAAATTTCGATTTTTATATATTGAATAGCGAAGTAAAAATTCGATTTTTATATATTGAATAGCGAAGTAAAAATTTCGATTTTTATATATGTAGTGGCTACGGACGAAGGTGACAAAAAGGCGGGAATGACGAAGATCTCTACAATAGAAGTGCCGTAGAGCTAGGATAGCTATATGTGAGAATTTCTCACCTTTCAATTTATTTTCTAGTTATACATATATACTAGGATGCAGACGGTGCTTAGTAGCACCCGACACAATCGTCCACAGACCATGGACTTGTTTGTTTGGTTGCCTAGCTTAGTTATATGATGTGATTTGAATTTGGTTGTTTGGTGATTTTGATTGATGTGTGAATGGCGTGGGCCTTCACTAGACCGGGGATAAGGCTAGGCCTCGTCCCGTTTCTAGTATCGTGCCGTTATGCCGCCGAAATTTTCTAAAATATGTTAGAAAAATAAAAATATCATTTTATTGAATAAATGAATTGAATAGAAATTCATAGGTTGAAATAAAATGTTTTATCGTTAAAAATATAATTTTTAACGTGAATATGAAAATAGTGAAGTGAATAAATAAATATTCATTTACAAACCAGATGGTTTGTTTATGTACACTTATTTGAATGACATTGATTGGGACGATAAATTTTACACATCGCCCAACTGCACAACTAAAATCTGTGTTTGATTGTTTGAAACCCCACACGGGTGTTGGGATGAAATATGAATTTCACTCATCCTGATTGATTAAATATGTCGATCGATTGATTGACAGGCTGTTATGAGCGTTGAATATCTATATTTGATGCTTATACAGTGTAGTGCACTTTGGTTGATGGTTGATTATTTTCAATGTTATTATATACATGTGTTGTATGAAAATCCATATAATTAATTTTATATGGTAATTGATTGGGCCTCATTCCAATCGTGAAAATAAAGAATATTTTGATAATAACAAATATTTTGATAATAGGAAATATTTGAAATAGAATATTTGAAAATAGAAATTTATGAAGCCGTGTTGATTAGATTGACGCCATTTTGACGTAAACGATATTTATATCGATTTTATTCATTTTAAAATGAAAATTGAAAAGTAATCTCGAAATCGAATATTTCGAAATGAATTGAATTGAAAAATATTTCGAAATGAATTGAATTGAAAACGATTTCGAAATGAATTGAATTGAAAACGATTTCGAAATGAATTGAATTGAAAACGATTTCGAAATGAATTGAATTGAAAACGATTTCGAAATGAATTAAATTGAAAACGATTTCGAAATGAATTGAATTGAATATGAATTCAAATTGAATTGAAATTTGAATTGAATAGAAATGAATTTTAAAACGAATTTATAAAGAAGAATTCAATTTTGCTTTGAATTGAAATGGAAGTTGAAATAGATTTTGAAACAAATTTTAAAACTATTTATATAATTCGTTTTAAATAGCAATCGACGAAATATATATTATATATTATATATATAATATAATGGCCTGAATAGAACGCGCCGCGCCGCGGCAGTTCGTGAATTTCGACCATTTATTTCAAACGGACATTACGGGAGATCCGACCGTCGGATTCTCCTAAAACCGGAACCGTTGGGTTCGTATCGAAAAGAGCTTTCTAACGAAGATTAGAAATTTGAAATCTAACGGTTGGATTTGGAATTATGTCCAAATCAAATTCGAAAAAGGTCGCTGTAAGTGCAGTTCGATGGCCATTGATGGAAATCGACTGTACGGGCCTTGATAAAATTATTAAAAATAGTAATAATTTGTGTAAAATCATAAGAAATGATTTGAGAAGAATTGGGATGAAAAACTCCATATTTGAAAAGATAAAAATAGATTTTTATCGAAATGAACTAGTTTTGAACTAGAATTATAATTCTATTTATTTTTAAATAAATAAATTGAATTAGAAAAGGGTTTTAAAAATAACCAAAACTTCCAATGATTGCATTGGAGTGGATTTGAATCGAAATTGTCTTCGGAATATTTCGATGTTGGAATTCGTGATTATACAGGTGTTGTTATGGAAATTTGAAAGATATATATTTATATCGTTATTTCCAATACGACATTTGTTAGTCGTAGAATTTGATATTGAATATAAGCCGATATATTTTCTATTCAGAGCCTTGTATTGAATATCGAATGTGATTTGGGTTTGTCGTGAATGGTGTCTTCACTAACACTGTTCTTGAACCCAGTTGAGAAAAGATTAAATCTTTTTATTTAGATTTAATGAAGTGTACCAATTAAATAACATTTAATTGGAATTGAATCGATATTGATTTTTGGGTTTATCGTGGACAGTGTTTTAAATGACACTCGTTCTTTAACCCGATGATTAATGAATGTGATTTTGGGTTTATCGTGAACCGTGTTTTTAAATGACACTGATTCTTTAACCCAGTCAACGATTAAAACTAAGTGGAGTTTTAATGAATCTTTAATTAGATTGAAATGATCGAGAATGGGGTATTACCAGTTTTGCTCCAGGCGATAGTTAAATCTTTAATTAGATTTGAACGAGAAATGGTAATTGAATTACCGATAACACTGTGGTGTTAGATATGAAGTATTACCAGTTTTACTTCATGGGATTAATAGGTTGGGATTGGGAAATTAAAATAAATGATTACTTCGGTAAGGTTCGCTAATCCCGACTAGTTTGAATTGAGATTCAAAAATAGAATAAAGAATAAATTCAAGGAATTTATCTTGGATAAAATTAATGGGAACCTTTCCCTATGAATGTGAAATTTAGAAACTAACTGTCGGTTAGCTAAGTAGAATGGTTTTCTGGATATTGATCTGATGTTGGTTTCGGCCTTCGGGGTTAATATTTGGGGAATTATTCTCTTGATTAATTTACGGTTAGTGACTAATGAGTTGGAATGAGGCGTATGTTGTGTTTGTGTAACACTTTTATAATATATACGCGAGTTATTCGGAAAGAACGGGTTTATCCCATTCTGAATAACTGATACGACGATAAGTCGAAGATGAAGACGATGGTCGAAGACCGGAGGTCTTCACGTCGTTTGGGTAATTACTGATGATCTTGATTGGGCTGTACACCCAAGAAGATGGAAACAGTTAGTGATCGTCCAGACGTACTTGGAGATCGATGGATATGCGGGGTACTAGGTGCCTCCGGTTTCGTTCAGACCCAGAACAGACTTGTAAATGGACTGTGTGTCTGACATTGGATTTTAGTCCGTGTGATTGATCTCTATTAAATATATATCTGTTTGGCGGCGGAGAATTTATTCTCTTGCTTAACGCCCTTCTCTGAGACGTACGAGCTCAGGGGTTATATATTGATGGATATCAAACGCATGGAGTGAATTGCCTGTGTGGCGTGCCTAAGTGGCAATTGATCGAGGCTTCTGTTGAAAAGCAAAGTCTTGTGGTGATGATCAAAGCAAGGCCTTTGTGGCGTAGCTTTGTGTAACGTTTGCTTCGCGAGTTTCGCACCCGGTATGAACCAAAAACGGGAGAGGACGTCAGGGAGGGCATGCGTTTCTTTCTAGCTAGAAGTGGCGTCAGTGGTTTTACACGCCCTGACGAGTTTGACTTATGTGGTTGTTGCTGTTGCGAGGCGCCTCGGTTATATCGGTTTCGGCCGAATGCATTCTGGTCGGCTGACGGACCAGACTTACACCCCATAGGGTGGGGAGACGTAGTGCTCAGGCATAATAATCCACATCGGTGGACCGGCCCTGAGGATCCAAGGGGCAGTTGCGGCTGTTCCTGAGACACGGGCTAGAGCGTCTCGAATCGGTTGAGGACTATCTTTTGCCTCGGTTCATAGATGGAAATCCAGTTTCCAAATACGTGACTTTGCGGTTTTATTTGTAAACCTACATATGGCGACATGATATATGGTACCCATGCCGCCTATGATTGATACTTATGATTTGAAGTTGTTTTATACACTATGCACTTATAATAGTATCAAATGATTTGTTTTAAACGTATCAAGCATTCTTTGGCTGTTATAAGGGAAAACCCTATCCCCCGGCTTGCGTTTGCATTGTGTGATAGGACCTGGGTCTTATAACAGCTTCATTTTTCCTTATTTAGCATTGCGCTGTTTGTTTTATGCACTGGTATTCTTGGGAGGAAACCCGTTCCGTGTTATACGGCGTGGTCCCTTGATTTACCTTTGAAAATAAAGATTAATAACTGTTTTCGTTCTCACACCAGTCCCATGACTGACCTGGAGTTTATTGTTTTAACCTAAACTCTGGGTGCCCTTATTTTGACACGGGTAGCTAGTAGTTTTGGTTTTGCAGATTTATATTCACAGGATCCTGGTTTACAGCTGGAATGATATCCGGAAAGCTTTGTATCCGTATATCTCTTCTAGTTGTGTACTGTATTATTTTCCGCTGCTATGTATTTAAATGTAATTTAAATCTCTGATATTTCTGTGTAATATTCATTCATACTCTGTATATTCTTGTAATCTGATGCATTGTTGTAATATACAATGAAATGTTCTTCTGTATGCATTCTGTTTTGTCCTGTTCTCAAACGATAGGGCGTTTCGAACGGCCTGGATCGGTTTAGCGACTGGTTCGGACCGAGCGAAATTCCTTGCCGTCACATGGATTTTGTCTGGAGTGATTTGAATCTCATTCGAATTTAGGCAAATTTAAAACGTCAGATATAACCAACCGAACGTTATTCGACCAAGGTGAGTAAACTCACTAACTCTGTCTAGTTTATAATTTTATAAACGTTATTTAATATTGATAAAAATGATTGAGTGCTGAGTGTGATGGTTGTTTGGATGATTTACAAATAAATTGATTGATGGTTATATATATAGAGTCATTGGTTAAATACTGATTTAATAATTTCATATTGATACGAAATTAGTGTTATTTATGTTGATTAACATATGTGGATACAGGGAAACAGGTTGGAGGAATCCAACTGGATTCCTCAACAATTATATTATTGTTTTTCATATATTACATTATATGATATGACAAATAACCCCTGTTTGATTATTGTTTGTTTGGGTTGTTTGAAAAACAATGACACTGATATAAATGAGTATTTAAATATCGAAAAATATATTCGAATATATTGAGAAATGATTTTGGTTTTAGAAAAGAAAGAATCTATTTTTAAATAAAAATTGAATCTCGATTCGCTAGAATGAAATAACTTGTTTAATTATATAAAACAAGTAGTTTGGCTTATAACGATATTTATAAATGGAACTATAAATTCAAGAATGAACTAGAAAGGGAAATGGCAAATGGCTTTCAAAAGAAGTAGTGGAATAACTTTGATGTTCGAAATATAAACATGAATTGAATAAATCTATAAGGATTTATATTTTGAATTCAATTATGTCGAATGTAGATTAAATTATTTATATTTAGAAATTATATATATAATTTAGAATTTGACGAGGGAACTTACATTTGGGTTAAAACCGATAATCAAATACGGAATCAAGATTTAAGAATAAACTAAATATTAATTGATGTGTAAATGAAATCATGTATGAGTATGAATTTATAAGATAATTCAATAAGCAGAATGTGAACCTGAAATGGTATAAATAAATACAAATCAAGATTTAGTTTGGCAAAATAAGCCTAGATTTTGGTGAAAGAATGATATTCACATTTTAAAGTGAATAAAAGTAATTTTTTGTAAATTGGAGTGGTGATAAAAAGGAAGTTGATGGATATTTGAAGTGATAAATTCAAAAGTGAACTTAGAAATTAAGTTAACCTGAAACGATATACTATTTCAAAGATCAAAACGATAATTGAATGGAGATTTTTCAAAAGAGAGTTATACATTGGGATTCGATTCCATCGAATTCAGGAAAGTACCATTTACTTTCCGGTTATAATTAAGATTTATTTATTTATCTAATTAACTAATTAACTGTTTATTTATTTAAATAAAATTATAATTTGAAATTTAATATTTCAAAGGCAAAGATTATAACGCTGTCGTTATAATTAATATTTTCCGTAAAGGAAGGGCGTTCTTGAATTAAATCTGAGAGTCGCGTAAGTAATGTTCTGTTTATTTGAGCTTTGACTATTTCGAAGTTGAGAATGTTGTTCAGTTAAGGTCTAAGAGGTAATTATACCCCAACTTGATTGGCATCATGTTTAAATGAGGAAGGGTTAAGGTTTGGTAGTGAGATTGGTTAGTGATACGATAAATTAATGAATAATGAGTTAAATATAGTAACGATGATTTTATAACATCGGGTTAATCCAATAAAAGGGTTTGAAAACATTTTCCCAAATAAAATCAAAGATAATGTCTGAGTATAGACGATGGAATGATTTGATTAATTAGAAGTTAGAAAGGGAGATTTGAAATGTCTTCTAATGTTAATAACTTATATTTCCTAAATATAGAAGATAAGAAGTGTGAAGAGATGTAATTATTTTCTGACATTGGTCGTATATTTACCGGAATATAGAAAATAAACTATGTATAATAAATGGAAACATTTTCCAAGGATCGTATAAGGCTAAACCGGGTTTTAAGGAATATTTGGGAGAAAAATGGGAAACAGGAAATTGGGGAAATGAATAAAGTATTAGTGAATTAATTTAAAGGGCTCAGTGTTGATTAATGATTGATCAATAAGATTCCCATTTGGGAACACGACCGTTGTTTGTATGTGTGTTTTCCTTTGATAGTTAAAACACCGACTATCAAAGTTTTAGACCCATTTTCCGTTGTTAATACGGAGAGACTGGGATCAGAATTATTATCTGAAACCCTTCGTATGGGCGTTAACATTGCGAATCAAATAGTTGAAGATAATTGAAGATGGAGTTATGCAAGGGTTGTTCTGTTTACAGAACAGTGCCTTCGATTTATCCAGTCCTAGGACAACTTGTATGGACGAATGTCTGACAGAGTATATCTAATGGATTGCATAAGTTGATCTCTTCAAATGTACTTACGTTTGGTGGCGGAGAAATTTGTTTCTCTTAGATTTATACCCGTGGTATTTTTGGGGAAATAAATTTGTGATTTGGCGTGTATGACGATGTGGCATTCAAAGTAAATGAAGGAGTGATCTGTCAAAAGATACGTTACGACTTCAAGCCTCACAACCGGGAAATGACAAAAATCGGGCAGGCAGCATGGCTATGTGGGTCGCCCCCATTAGGGTGTATTGTCACCATCTAGAGAATATTCATATTTGTACTCCTTTTCGCTTCTGTATCTCCCGGGAACGGTTATGTTGCTAGCAACCGTAGGTGATAATATATTCGATACACTCAAGAGAAATGAGTTGTCGGTCATGTGTGGTCGGGTTGCAAGACGTTCTTGTTGAACCCAGTGTATTCCTCTCTAGAGATACACTATCGGCAGGTGGTTCCATACCTTTTCATAGTCAGAATCTAATCTCCAATACGCGCCCGCGGTTTTGATTGTATACTATATATGTGGAGCGTGAGATGCAAGCGTTCTGCTAGATTGTATTTACTTGTGACTAGACACTATTATAATATCAGAAAAGTATTGGTTTTGAAAATATTTTGGGTTATAGTAAGGTAAAAATCATCCATGTTTATGTGTGGGCTGGTCTTACTGTTATCCTATATTTGTCCAACTTGCCATCAAGAATCAACTTCTCCACGATATCCTGAAGATGACGACATTCAATTTCCATATGCTCGTACATTTTGTGAAATAAACAATCTTTCCAGTCTAATTTTCTTTTTCCATGGACTTTCTTGGTGCAAGTTTTCGGTGCTACACAATATTACAAGTATCTAAATACACATTATATAGTGAATCATTCAACGGTGTATAAGTGTCAAATGTTGGGAATCTATATTGCTTCCTATCATCCCTCTTGTGATCGCAACCACCTCCATTGTCACCTTTTCGTTGATTATCATTCCTCTTATTATGGTTTTCCACATTCGCCTGATTTTTTTTGGAACTATCTCCAGATTTCTTCATTGCCACATTACTTTGTATCTCCTCATTCAAGGACTGTCAAATATACTTTTTCGAGTCCTCTCGTCCTCTTAGATGCGCAAAAATTGGGAATCCTTCTCATAGAAATGATCCATGTAGACGGAGGCATTCCCATCAACCATTTTCCAAGGTCTGTGTCGAGATCAACACCTTCAATTAATGCCATCAAAATAGTTTGTCGTTAGGGTTACTAACTTCGATGATGACAATATTAAATCGTTCCGGATAATCTTTGTGCAATTGCCCAGGAGCTTGGTGTATGCAAATGGGATCAGTGGTAGCAACTTGTCTCGGTCTTACACGCCAAGCCTGGATCATGTCGAACCAAATGGTTTCAGTACTTTCCAACATCATAACGTTCCTTGCTTATTGTAGCAGTACCTCTCCGCTACTGCCGGATGACGATGACTCCTCTAAATGATAGCGCAGCGGAGTACGAGCTCTCTGATTCCTAAAGTCATTTCATTGTGCAACCATCTTATTCAAGACCCTTCTTAATGCGATATTCTCACGCGTTTTCTCAGTCAAAGTACTGCTAGTCTCATTCAACTGTCACATGATCTCCATGAGGCCGTCGTGCATCACTGATGCATAAGTTGACTTAGGGGTAGTAGGCGCGGCAGTTGTAGTGGTCGCAACCACATTTCCAATGCTTGCAGGTTGCTTGGTCATATCATCTCGTGACTGGTTGTTCGTTATTCCATAGAAGGAAGTGGCTTCTTTGGACACCATTCTGACATAAAGTGATGGAAACGGGATCTTCTCATTGAACTTGGAAACCGTTAGCCGATACAAAGTTTCTAAGGTTGAGAATTCAAATTTCTCAGTGAAAGCACAAAAAATATTGACACCCAAAGTGGTTAAACACCTCAAAATTTGAAAGTAGTGAACAAAAACTGAAGTAAATAAATGAATGTGAGGCAAACAGAGACAATACGCAATTTATAGTGGTTTGGTTAGAATATGCCTATGTCCATTTAATATTTCCCCCTAGTTTTTCACTAATTTGATGATTACAATGAGTGGAATTTATGCAGTCTTAAGTACAAGTAAATGGTGTACTTCTTGAGTCCAAAATTTGAAGAAGTGCTCCAAATATGCTCCAAGGTGATATTTACAGGTATAGTACAAATTTGGTTCGACTAGATGTGCATGCAGGAAATTAGGAGTGGTGGAGTGAAGGAGAAATTTTGTAACACCCCGAATTTCAGTTAATGCTAAAATTCACTAATTACAGAATTAATAATCTCAGATGTAAGAATCAGGGGAAACGGGTTACGTCATTGCGTTCGTCTCGGAAAAATACGCGAAATAGAGTCCGAATTTTCGAGAATCGGAGTCCGTATGGCCCGGTTATGGCCCAATGAAGTTTACAGAAAATTCAAAGTTCAAAACAGATTTAAAATTCAGGTTCAAATTTCAAAATTGGGGCCATTGGGCGCAGGGAGGAAAATTCCCGCCTAGCTACCCAAGTCGACAGCCCTGTCGATTTGGCAGTCGACTTGGCTAGGACCAAGTCGACAGCCCTGTCGACTTGGGTGTCGACAGGGGGTGCTCGGCCAGTTTGGCCTGGTGCACCATTTCAGGGTTTGGGCTGTGTTTTAGGGCTGGTTTCTGGAAGCTTCCGAGATCTGATGGTCCTAATCTAATTTAGGGTTAATCTAATGGCCTAAAACACTTGCCTAATCCTATAAATAAGACCCTAAGCTAGCCCTAAATGATCATAATCCTATCATCTAACTAAACTATGCCAAAATTTTCTATGATCATGGCCTCCACTCAAATCCCTAGCCTCCATCCTCTTTAAATCCTATTTCTATGAAGGCTTTCATGTCCATACAAGCATCTTTGAGTTGTATGAGTGATCATTAGCTTGCATTCATCATCAAGTTGCAAGCTTTATGTTCAAGGCTAGAGTTTTTGGGTGATTTTTGGCAAGGGTTTGCTTATGGGAATTTAGTGGTGAGTTTCTATAGCCTTAATAATCAATTGTTAAATTGATTATGATAGGATATGATAAGATATGGCTATGTTTGTGGATAAATGTGCTTATGCAAGTTTAGTATAGTGTATGTTGTGTGTTTTGCAAGTTTTATGCTATATGCAAGTTTAATGCTATGTTTTATGATGCTCACTATGCAAAACACTATGTTGAACATTGATGCATATGTAACATGTTATGCAAACTATATGTGAGATTATATGCAAGTTATATGTAACATGTTATGCAAGTTGTGTATTTGGTTTTATGCATGCTAAGTATTTGGTTTTGTGCATGCTAAGTATTTGGTTTTATGCATGCTAAGTATTTGGTTTTATGCATGCTAAGTGTTTGGTTTTATGCAAGTTATGATGCAAGTTCATATGCAAGTTATGATGCAAGTTCATATGCAAGTTATGATGCAAGTTCATATGCAAGTTTGTCTCTTTTTATGATATGCATAATATATGCATGTTTGCCTCTATGTATGACATAAGTACATGTGCAAGTTCATCCCTTTTAGACCTATGACATGTATGCAAGTTGACACCTTTATGATAGGTCTATGACATGAACATTTAAGCAAGTTACCATCTTTATGACATATGTGATTCATGCAAGTTTGGGTTGGTTATTTATGCAAGTTGGGTTTATGGTCATATATACAAGTTGACACCTTTTAAACCCATGATAATGCTAATGATATGCTAAGTTGAACCCATTGTGTGTATGATGAATCTTCTCTTTTGAAGTATGTCATGTTAACGTATTTACGTGGGGACGATGGGGTAAAAATTAATGAACACATAAAATTGTGTGAAGTGGGTATGATTAAACATACCATAAAGTGGATGGACATAATTGGGAATTTACCTATTAAGTTAGGTCTACCCATATTATGGAATTGGGAATTTACCTATTGAGTTAGGTCTACCCATATTCTTAAATATTTGAAATTAATTAGGGATAATTAATACAAATTATGGGGGTGATTAATTAGGTGTAATTAATCTACTAAGACACGAGGTTGGACCCTTTTGTAGCATAAGACTGCCCGGAACCGACCGGCAAATCCAGCGGCTACAAATGATTGGCCCAATGTGAGAGGTCTTAGTCATAAACTAAATACGTGACAAGTGTAAAGACACGAGGTTAGACTCTGTTATGGTGTAAGGCTGCCCGGAACCAACCGGCATATCCAGCTGCCATAAAAGACAGTCTAATGTGAGAGGTCTTTATAAAGGTTACGATCTTAATTAATTAAGAAACACTTAACCAAATTAGCATGTAGTGAGGCATGAGGGGTTAAGTGGGTGCCTTGGGTGGCATGTAGTAACTAGTGGGGGTGCCTTGGGTGGCATAAGGAAACTAGTGGGTTGCCTTGGGTGGCAATAGAAAATACGATTAGAATACTTAACCAAAGTGGAATATGTAATTAAACATGATTAAAGGGTTAAGTAAGTGCCTTGGGTGGCATGTGGGAATCAAATAAGTGCCTTGGGTGGCATGTGGAAATCTAGTGGGTGCCTTAAGTGGCAATTAATTAAATAACAAGCTTAAGTAGTAGCTTGTGGGGGCCTTGAGTGGCAATTAAAATATGATTAAAAGACTTAACCAAAATCTATAACATGTAGGTGGACATGGTTAAAGGGTTAAGTGGGATGCACTAGATAAAATGACAAGCTTAAGTAGTAGCTTGTGGTGGCCCATTTCAACTAATATCCCAAACGTATCTTTGTGGGCTCGACCCAAGTCGAGGACGGGACACGCATATTGGGCTTGACTGTAAGAGGCCAAAACGGGGTAGCGGTGGCAACACGAGTCCAACGGGTTTCATATGCGTGTGTGGACCCGGGCTGGTAGGTAAGACGTTGTTGCATCGTGTAGATATAAGCCGTGCACCATTTGTTGTATCGGGTTGCCACTTTGGGGAGTGATACACCCCATTGTGGGGCCAGCACGGGTATCTACGGTAGGGAGCCGATCGCTTGGGGAGTAGTGGGTACACCTAGTGGAGATAGGGGCAGACGGCACCTATGTAGTCAGCTAGGGGTACACGAAACTACTATTAAAAATTACTGAGTACACCTAGTGGAGATAGGGGCAGACGGCACCTATGTAGTCAGCTAGGGGTACATGAAACTACTGGGTAAAATTACTAAGTACACTTAGTGGGATCAACCTTTAAGTAGGAATTACCCTTGGGTGGGTAGAACTGGTGTGGTGCAGTGTAGGAATTACCCTTGGGTGGGTAGATCTGGGGTGGTGCAATCTAGTAGTTATCCTTGGGTGGATAAATGCGTCTTTTCGGTTATCTTAGTACATCCTGTGTTTGGTTGGCTACTTAGTGTAGTCATTATCCCCAGAGGTACCGTACCTTGTTTATATCATACCCTAATTACTTTAATGATTGTATTGTTAGGGTTATAGGTCTGACCCCGTTGTTTCTTTATCTTTTTCCCAACCCTCAGGTTATCAGAGTGGGCCTAGCACTAGTGGGCTTTGATCAGACTGCTTTATCTATCTTTTGGAGCTTGGACCGTGGATGTAAAGCTCAGTTTATCTTTTCTATTATGGCTATTAGGTTATGTAGTGGGATTATGTACTTTTGTTTTTATCAGGATGGATATTATGTACTTGACTCTTATTTATGGTTTTGGTGTAACCAAACATGTTTTACTTTCCGCTGGAATGAAATGATGTTTTAAATTCTCAAGTATTACTTATATCTGTCTTGTTTGTAATTTTTCTGTTCTATATTCACTTAAAATACTCCACCGATGTTATGGCATTCCCTTTGCGAGTGACCGTAGCGGGTGTGGGGTGTTACAAATTTGGGCCACGTCAGCCACGCACGCCGTTTTGGTTCGGCATAAATCATGTCGAACTAGGATCCTTCCAACCAAAGGGGAAGCGTGGTGGTGCCACTCCATTTGACCGACCCGAGGATACCCAGCTGAAAAGAGGCCGATCCGAGAGTGCGATGGACTCAGTTGAGGTGCTCTTGCTGAACTGAATAAGATGCCAAGCTGAATTTCACGTCTTTTCCAATCCAATGTTAGGCCAAACCGATATTGTGTTAATTCAGAGATGCATGCTCCGTTGATTACGAGCCATGTCGGACCATTGTGACTTGCCTTGAGCTGTCTGAGGCTCGAGTTTGTGTGCAGGGACGGAGCTAGGAATTCTTTCAAGGAGGAAGATTCGTAGAGGGGGCCAAATTTTTTTTTACATTAATTTATACTAAATTTATTTTAATTTCAACCTATAATATCTCATATTATCAAGTTGTAGACAAAACAAACAACAATTGTATTTTATTACAAATGAAAATTCAAATTTGTCTAAACAAGATATAAAATAACATTTATTTAAATGGAAATTACATAGCAACAATATTTTAATTCTTCAATTAAGCCAGTGGTTGGAACAAGATCATCTTCGTATGGATAATGCAGCAACATTTGCTTCATTTCTACTCGTAAGTCCTCTTTTTTGCCAGATTTTTACTCCTTATGCAATTCCTGCAAATTCATATATATATATATATATATATATATATATATATATATATAATGAACGATCTCTGAAGGCTCACGACGGATCGTTCATCTTGGGGGAAGTAGGGCAACCCAGTCTGCACAAAGTCTCCTTGGACCTCCACTACTCCAGGTTAATTTTACTCGGGGGATAGTTGCCCTGGGTAGGACTCGAACCCACAACCTATATATTTATATATGTGTGTGTGTGTATGTGTGTGTGTGTGATCCATATCTAGCACCTAAGACTAGAGATGTATAAGTAGATAAGCTGACACTTATAACATTTATACTTTATTTGGTTGAAGTCATACTTCTCCTTTTTCTTTCTAGTATTCTACTATACAAAACAATTACATTTCATTTCGTTTGAGGACAATCATCAAATTTCGATGTTAGTCAAGAAATTTGATTTAATTCAATTTATCCTTCTTAAGGATCAATTTTAGTTATAAATTATCGGAGTTGTTTTCCATTTAATATCCATAGTAGATAATAAATAATAAAACAATGATAAATGATTTTGCAATATATATACATATATATATATATGTTTGACAATCAAAACTGTATAGAACATTACATATTAATATAAATGTACAATTTAAACTCAAATATGCTCCTACTTAAATCAACATCCCTATATATATACATATATATATATATATCAATATGTATATATCTTAGTGATCCAAGGTCCACTAATCATGCCTTGAGTTAGCTTTGGCTAATTCCCAAAACACAATCTTTTAGGTAGACATCTTATGTCAATTATATCTCATATATAATTATTAGATAACATGATGAACAATTTTGTTCATTTTAAATATTGAATATTTCACGCTCTTTGTCTTTAAGCCCATAATCTTATTATGGCGGCCTAGTTAAGTCAGACACAATTATACAATTGAGTATCATATTTACTCTATTGCATATAACCAAAATAAATAGTGCACTAATGCTTTGGCATTACCTACATCTATTGATTCTGGCATTGATGAGTGTATTTATTAGAAGACGTCACCATGACTTAATATAAATAATTGGTTTAAAGGGATTTTATAATTCGAAGTGGCAAATCATATTAGTGTAATTTACACATTTTAAAATACATGTGTTTTACACTGATAATTTCAATTACATATATAAGTGTGTGTGTGTGTGTGTGTGTGTGTGTGTGTGTGTGTGTATGTGTGTGTGTGTGTGTGTGCGCGCGCGCGTGTGTGTGTGTGTGTGTGATGCATGTGAATATATATTTTAAATGTTACATCATAAGAAAATATATCATCTTTGTTTTGAACATTTTAATATTTTGGTAATCAAAATTACCGCATAGCTTATACACTGCAAATGTGGCCCTTTCTCCTATTTACCATAGATATCATAAATACAGAAAACTGATTTCTTCTCATTTACCATAAATACAGAAAACGTGGCCCTTTCTTCTATTTCCGTAATTATGTAAACCCAAGTCCATTCCATTTCTAGAATTTTACAAAGCCAAGACCACTTATGTTACAAGGCCCAATTCGTTATCTAGATTGATATTTCAATACAAACTCACTGACCTACTTATAATCATACACTCATGCATATTTATAAACATATAAATGACATCTTTCAAATATACTATATATATATATACATATACAATTACACGTACACATGCCAATAAACAAACACTAAAAGGCATGTTTCATGAATTATGCATACAACTCAAATATGTAAACTGCAAAATTAAGAGTTATGCGTAAATTTATACATACAACTAAAATAAAATTCACATACACTGCCTCTCACTGTCTCACTGTCTTATACAGTTATATGTATATACATCAAAATGCATACAGTAAAGTTATTAATACACACACACACACAGACATCTTTAAAATAAAAACAAGCGACACTTGTTTGTCTTTCAAAACATACTTGCAGTAGTAGCTATTACCCAAATTTGCTTTTGAGTTGATCTTCTTGCTGAAACAATTTCAGCAAGCACAACTGCTGCAATGTCAAAACAATTTTAATTCACATGGTTAGTCTTACTAAAAATACATCTAAATGTATGTTACAGTGCACAATAGTTATTATATGGGGATATGTCTTCAAAAGCCAACTTAAACTTTCAGTAAACCATGACTATAGATCTAATATCAAGTCAGGTCGCTAGTTTAAATGATTTACTGTTCTTTAATAGTAAATTACATCCATCATATCCTTTTATATAAATATGCATTAAACCATAAACCTTTTTCCGAATCATATAGGCTCAGGTCCTTTCAGATCTCAAAGCCCAGTAAAGTGCAGGTTCGAATCATGCAAATAATACATCTACATATGTATGGCATGTAACTGTTCATGTTTAATATTGTGTATATTGATAATATATGAGTCCATCTTGATAATTAATCATAGTTTCTTGCAGTCATAATTTATAATTCAAAACGGCATACTAATTTGTGTTCATTACTGCGGTTAATAGCTAACAATAAATCCAATCAATTTACACAAATTTATCATTTACAAACTCATGTGTACAACCATATACAAACATACATATGTCCAATATATGTATAATTGGATAATTTAAGCACATATACAATCCAATGAGTTATACAATCATGTATAATATAAGCCATTGAAACCTTTAAAGCAACTATTTATATATTAACCATTAATATTCAACTATATATACTCACATAAAAGCACAAATATAAATATGTGTCTAAATGCTTGCCTAAGGTCATGCTGTCTATATAGAAAATAAAGAAAAATAGGTGCAAACAGTATCTCTAGAAGTAGGAATGGCGTTAGATTGATATTCAAGATATTTACTTAAACATCATGTAATATAACATACAGGTTCGCAGTTCAAAATGCAGCAGGAATTTCAATCCAAAAGGGACTTAACATTTAAACATAACAAAGTATACGTATTGTTCATGTTTGACTATATTGTTGGGTATTCCAGCCCATATTTGGCATAATTTTATGCAGGCATATTTGGCATAATTTTATGCAGACATATTTGGCATAATTTTATGCATGCATATTTAGCATATTTTTATGCAGACATATTTGGCATATCTTTTATGCAGGCCATGCTTAATTTGTGGGTGAGATTTATTGGTTTTGTCTTTTTCCCAGATTTGTTGTGCAAGCATGCCTTTTTGTGCAACAATATCTTTTCTTTTCAAGGAAGACATTTTGAGGGATTACTCACATATTTGGTATGCACATTAAAAGAAAAGAGGGTTAATATAACCAGATCTGGTCACATAAGGCAGCAGCAGTTTTTGGTCATTTATCATCTTCTTCAAGGTGTTTTGGTCTTCAAGATTGAGCTTTATTCTTGCTCGATTCACCGCTGGTCTGGAGTGCACACATAGGGTGTTTTCTTACACCTTTTTCATCTCTTATTGTGTTTGGATTCCGGTGATTAGAAGCGAATCTTTTGTAAACATTTTGGGGCTGTTTTCCCCTTTTGGTTTATTAATAAGAGAAGAGGGTAGACTCCTTAAGAGGTCTCGTGGTTTTTACTCTTCACATCGAAGAGGTTTTCCACGTATAAAATCTTGTGTCTTGCTATTTTACTTTCATCGTATCCTTTTTATTTGAATGGTGTGTTGATTGATTGTCTTGTGTGTGATATTGTGAGTGTAGCTTGAAGTAACCCCTAATCGATCCTATCAAATTGGTATCAGAGCTTGAGGTAGGTTATTTATCACACTATGGAGTCAAGCAATCATAGCACAATGATTAAGTTGACATCAACCAACTATTCTATTTGGAGACCTATGATGGAAGACTTGTTATATTGCAAGGATTTACATGACCCAATTGAATCTGTCACTAGTTCGAGTGGTATTATCTCTAAACCTTCTAAACCCGATAAAATGGAAGAGAATGAATGGATAAAGTTGAAAAGGAAGACTTTAGGAACCAATAGACAATGGGTTGACATTAGCATTTTCAACCATGTGTTACAAGAGACTGATCCATATGATTTATGGAAGAAATTAGAAGGTTTGTATGAGAGGAAAACCGCCCATAACAAAGCTTCATTGATTAAAAGGCTTGTTAATCTAAAGTTGAAAGGTGGAAAGTCAGTTTCTGAGCATCTTAGTGATTTCCAAGACATTATTAACAAGTTGACAACTATGAAGATCATTTTTGGTGATGAATTGCAAGCTTTGTTCTTATTGAGTTCTTTGCCAGATAGTTGGGAAACTTTAGTTGTGACCATTAGTAATTCAGCTCCAGATGGTGTGTTATCTTTGGATGTGATAAAAGAAAGCATGTTTAATGAAGAAATTAGAAGAAAGGAGATTGGAGTTGACAATTCACAAGCTCTTGTTGTGGAGAATAGAGGAAGAAGCAAGAGCAAAGGACCCAAAGGCCGTGATAACTCAAGAGGAAGATCCAAGTCTAGTGATGGAAAGAATCACTTCATATGCAACTATTGCAAGAAGCATGGCCATATTAAAAAGTATTGCTTTCGTTGGAAAAGAGAACATGGGAAGAAGAATGATTTTCAGAAAGAAGACGATGATATAAATGTTGCAGCAGTAGCCTCTAAAAGTGATGATGATGTCACTTTCATTTGTGCAACTAGTGAATGTCATCATGTTAGCAGTACAAATTCTGAGTGGTTGGTTGATACAGGTGCTTCATATCATTGTGTTCCTAAGAAAGAGTATTTTTTGAATTATGAAGCAGGTAATTTTGGCAGTGTCAAAATGGGTAACCAGAGTTCAGCAAGCATTGTTGGGATAGGTGATATTCGTGTGAAGACTAATGTTGGATGCATGCTTACATTGAAAGGTGTACGCCATATTCCGTATTTGCGTCTTAATTTGCTTTCAGCTCATATTCTTGATCAAGAAGGCTTTCGTCACACATTTGAGAGTGGCAAGTGGAAATTATCCAAGGGATCCATGACAATTGCAAGAGGCGAGTTGTGTTACTCTTTGTACAAGACATATTTGACTGCATGTTTTGGTGAGCTTAATGCAGTGGAAGAAAAAGATTCTCTTAATTTGTGGCATCGAAGATTGGGTCACATGAGTGAAAAGGGTTTGAAATGTTTAGCAGGTAAATCTCTTATTCCTGTCAATACTACAATTTCTCTTAACCCTTGTGATCATTGCTTAGCAGGAAAACAACATAGAGCTTCTTTTGCTAGAAAGTCTACAAGAAAGCAGGCTAAGTTGGAGCTTGTACATTCTGATGTATGTGGTCCTATTGAGGTTGAATCCAATGGTAGCAACAAATATTTTGTCACTTTTATTGATGATGCTACTAGAAAGACATGGGTTTTCATTTTGAAGACCAAAAGCCAAGTGTTTGAAACTTTTCAGAAGTTTCATGTTATGGTGGAAAGGGAGACAGAAAGCAAGTTGAAGTACCTTCGTTCAGACAATGGTGGAGAGTATACTTCACATGAGTTCAAGAATTATTGTGCGCAATATGGCATTCGATATGTGAAGACATTTCTAGGCACTCCCCAACACAATGGTGTAGCTGAGAGGATGAATAGAACCATTGTGGAGAAGGTGCGATGCATGTTGAAGATGTCCGATCTACCAAAGTCATTTTGGGCTGAAGCAGTGAATACAGCAGTTTATCTGATCAACCGTTCTCCATCTATTCCATTGGCGCATGACATTCCAGAGAGAGCATGGAAGGGATGTGATCCTGTATATACACATCTTAGAGTATTTGGATGCAAGGCATACATGCATGTGCCAAAAGATCAAAGATCAAAGCTGGATTCCAAGACTAATCCATGTGTTTTTGTTGGCTATGGTGATGAAGAGTATGGGTTCAGGCTATATGATCCAGAAAAAGGAAAGGTAGTAAGAAGCAGAGATGTAGTGTTCTTTGAGCATGAAAAAGGTGCAGAACTTTTGAGTGCATGGTATCATACTAGCTCAGATTTTTTTATTGATACTACTGATGTTTCTTTGTCCCCTACTCGGGGTTTTGTTGAACAGCCAATACAGGCTGATCTTGATGCAACACATGAAGGTGTCGATGATGCATAGCTTGATGGTGCACATTTTGATGATGTTCATGATGATGTTCATGATGAAGCTCAACCAAATGAAGAAGTGGCTTATGAGCAGAGGGAGCAAATTGCCCCACAAGTGGATGATGCTCAAGTTAGAAGGTCAAGCAGAGAACATAAACCATCTACAAGATATCCAAGCACAGATTATATCTTAGTTACAGCTGATGGTGAGCCCGGGAGCTTCCAAGAAGTGTTGTCTAGTCGAGACAAGAATATTTGGCTTGAGGCTATGAAAGAGGAGATGGATTCTTTGATGAAGAATCAGACTTTTGAGCTAGTGAAACTTCCAAAAGGCAAGAAAGTTTTGAAAAACAAATGGGTTTTCAAGAACAAGAAAGATGGTGAGAAGATAGTAAAGCGCAAAGCTAGATTGGTAGTCAAAGGGTGCAATCGGAAAAAGGGCATTGATTTTGATGAGATTTTTTCACCAGTTGTCAAGATGACTTCTATCAGAACCATTTTGGGTTTAGCAGCAAGTTGTGACCTTGAATTGGAACAACTTGATGTAAAAACCGTATTTTTACATGGTGATTTGCAGGAAGAAATCTACATGGAACAACCTGAAGGATTTGAAGAAAAGGGAAAAGAAAAACTTGTTTGCAAGTTGAAGAAGAGTCTTTATGGACTTAAGCAAGCACCAAGGCAGTGGTATCACAAATTTGATTCATTTATGACAAGCAATGGTTACAAGAGGACTGTTGCAGATCCTTGTGTGTATTTTAGAAAGTTTCCTGGTGATATCTTCATTATTCTTCTTTTATATGTGGATGACATGTTGGTAGTTGGACAAAACTTAGAATTGATTAGCAACTTGAAGAAAGATTTGTCCAAGTCATTTGACATGAAGGACATGGGTCCTGCAAAGCAAATCTTAGGCATGGAGATTGTTCGTGATAGAAAAGCTAGGAAGTTGTGGCTATCTCAAGAAAAATATATTGAACGTGTGCTTGAAAGGTTCAATATGAAGCATGCTAAGCCAGTTTGTACACCACTTGCATCTCATTTTAAGCTAAGTAAGAGGGATTGTCCAACAACGGAGAAGGAAAAAGCAAGTATGTCTTCTATTCCTTATTCATTTGCAGTTGGTTCATTGATGTATGTTATGGTGTGCACTAGGCCAGATATTGCACATTCTGTTGGTTTGGTGAGTAGATACTTATCCAATCCTGATAAAATTCACTGGGATGCAGTAAAGTGGATTTTCAGATATTTGCGTGGTACTTCTAGATTTTGCTTATGTTTTGGAGGTAGCAAACATGTTCTTGAGGGGTATACAGATGCAGACATGGCTGGTGATATTGATAGTAGAAAATCTACCTCAGGTTATGTGTTCACATTTTCAGAGGGAGCCATTTCTTGGCAATCCAAGTTACAAAAGTGTGTGGCTTTATCTACAACCGAGGCAGAGTATATAGCAGCTGTTGAAGCAAATAAAGAGATGCTTTGGTTGAAGAGGTTCCTTCAAGAGTTGGGTTTGCAACAAGAAGAGTATATAGTATTCTGTGACAGTCAGAGTGCTATGGATTTGAGCAAGAATTCCATGTATCATGCACGCACTAAGCATATTGATGTTCGGTATCATTGGTTAAGAAATGTGATTGAAGAAAATATGTTCAAGTTGAAGAAAATTCATACAAGCAAGAATGGTGCAGATATGTTGACTAAAGTGGTTCAAGGAAACAAGCTTGATGTTTGTAGCAAGCTTGTGGGAATGAGTTTCAAATGATGATTGAAGCATGCACATCTTTCCCAAGTTGGGTTGGAGGGGGAGATTGTTGGGTATTCCAGCCCATATTTGGCATAATTTTATGCAGGCATATTTGGCATAATTTTATGCAGGCATATTTAGCATAATTTTATGCAGGTATATTTGGCATAATTTTATGCATGCATATTTGGCATATTTTTATGCAGACATATTTGGCATATCTTTTATGCAGACCATGCTTAATTTGTGGGTGTGATTTATTGGTTTTGTCTTTTTCTCAGATTTGTTGTGCAAGCATGCCTTTTTGTGCAACAATATCTTTTCTTTTCAAGGAAGACATTTTGAGAGATTACTCACATATTTGGCATGCACATTAAAAGAAAAGAGGGTTAATATAACCAGATCTGGTCACATAAGGCAGCAGCAGTTTTTGGTCATTTATCATCTTCTTCAAGGTGTTTTGGTCTTCAAGATTGAGCTTTATTCTTGCTCGATTCACCGCTGGTCTGGAGTGCACACATAGGGTGTTTTCTTACACCTTTTTCATCTCTTATTGTGTTTGGATTCCGGTGATTAGAAGCGAATCTTTTGTAAACATTTTGGGGCTGTTTTCCCATTTTGGTTTATCAATAAGAGAAGAGGGTAGACTCCTTAAGAGGTCTCGTGGTTTTTACTCTTCACATCGAAGAGGTTTTCCACGTATAAAATCTTGTGTCTTGCTATTTTACTTTCATCATATCCTTTTTATTTGAATGGTGTGTTGATTGATTGTCTTGTGTGTGATATTGTGGGTGTAGCTTAAAGTAACACCTAATCGATCCTATCATATACATCCTTATCACTTGCATATGGACATTAGCAGCCAACTAGCATATTAAAACTAGGAATCAATATTGATGTATATGCAAGCCACACTTGCAGCACATTTTAATAGATACCTATACATTCCCAGTAGCATGTTTGACACTGCAAATTAAATCGCAGTTTTAAGTTACCGAGGTACATATATAAATTAACACTATGTACATATTTACGAATTAAAATTGCAAATCATATCTGCTGCTAAATTTCATCAATGTGTGTGTGTATATGCATACATATATACATATATATAGACGAGCATTCAATGACACCAAAACAGTGCAACACCCCAAAATGCCAGTAGGAGTTTGTTCACACTTTAACTATAAGTGTGAACATAACTCTCAAAGCCCATTGGTGGAAATCAGGGGATCCCTCTGATTTTCTTGTGGAAATCAAGGAAAATCAGAGGGACCCCCTGATTTCCACCAATGAAATCCGAGAGTTATGTTCACATGGATAAAATGTAAACAAACTCGGACTTCCAAAATACTCTCTGATTTTCACCACATATCTCGTTTCTCTCTCCCTCCACTCATTCTTCCACCTCCCACTAACTTAAGCTAATATAAATGATTGGTTTCTATAGAGGCACTTTCTCTCACACACACACAAACATGTATAAACACACACATGTACACATGATACTAGTAAAAAATATATTCATGAACTATATTGCTATATGTAGGCTCTGATTTGAACACTATTTGATAGGTATATTACAATTGTTAATATGTATATCTATCACTGTATACACATGTAAAACAAGTAACATCTTACTCATTTCAGAAATCAACTTAAAGGTCAAACATGGCTTCTTCTATTTTTTGCTCGTGCTGATCATATCTAGGATGGGTTTATTATCATGCACAAGCTATAATGCGCAAAAATCACCTCTAATAGTGAATGGACCGTCATACAAATTTTACAATACCAAGTGCCCTAATCTTGAATCCATTGTAAGAAGCCACTTGCAACAAGCCGCCAAAAATGACAATGGCTTAGCATCTTGTCTTCTTCGTCTTCATTTCCCTAATTGCTCCATTCAGGTATAATTTTTTCAGTAATACATACATGTTAGATTTTGAACAAAACTGTAAAAAGAGCATTTCCCTTTCAGGTTTGTGATGCACCTGTGTTGCTAATGGGTCTGCTGGTGGATCTGGCAAGAAGTTCCCCCGCCAAATCTATCACTTAGAAAAACGGACTTAAAGGCCATCAACGATGTTAGAGCTCTCGTCGACGCTTCCTGTGAACAGATCGTGTCATGTGTTGACTTTGTTCCCTTGGCAGCTAGGGATTTGGTCCAACTGGTAATTCAAATCAGTATTCTTAATCTATAATATTAGAGAGTGATAGAAATGGACATAATTGAATGCAGAAGTGTATTACCCATATTTGTCAAATACGTCTTCAGGCTGACTGTCTTTAGTCAAGCCCATTTAAAATTTATGCCATATATAATTGTACTGTTCATTCCAGTATAATACAATTTAGTCTGGATTTCATTTTTCTCTTCCACAAATCCAATTCACTATTTTCAGTTATCACTCACAACATCAAAATAATAATAAAATACAAAAAATCATACGTGGTACCAGAACTCATGCTTAACAGCGAGTAAAGAAGATTGCCTCGCTTGAAACCTCTCTTAGTTCATCATCAATTTCTTGACCTCATCTTCGAGGCCATGCATGCTGCATCCGCTTATCATAAGAGAATCATTGATTGTCATCACAGGATTAGTGTTAGTTCGATCATATCTGTTTTGTATCAAGGTCAACAACTATTCTCATCAGAGTGAGGAAATTATGATCACTGCGCCAAGCCAAGAAACTGTTGTTAGAATATTCTTCATCATGCAGCAGTCTTCGCTGCATCTGGCCATACTGCCCCTTTGTTAATTTGTTCTATTTTACTCATTTTATTATCATGGCTTCTACGCCTTCTCCATTTTCAAGAACCACTGATCAGACTTCTTCAAGAAATTGCACATAAGAACTCATGAAAGCTATCAAGCCCCAAAGCCATTTGATCAAACATCCAGCTAGATGAAGATAACTTTTAACTTTGGAAATACTATATTAAAACAACCATCAAGGGATATGGCCTTGAACAATATGTTCTTGGCACAGTTATTACACTATCTAAAAATATAATTGAAGAAGGAAAATTGGTCTGTAATTAAGAATTTCTTGTACATCAAAGACAAGACAATTTAATCAATTCATGGCTTCTATAGACCATCACAGCTAATAGGTTGCAATAGTTTGCACGAAATATGGTCAAATAATATAACGAATTTTCAACAGACAATGCACTGCTAGGGTAATGTATTACAGAAGGCAGCTTCATAACATAAATAAAGAGAGCTTACCAATGAGGGGATATCTATCCAAGATCAAAGTACTATGTGATCAAATTGGCTTCACTGGTCACAAAGTGTCTGATTCAGATCAAGTATTGTACATCTTAAGTGGTCTAGACGAAGAATATGAAGCAGTTGTTGCTGTGATCTCCTCAAAACAAACCATCCCCAAATTTAGTTTGTTCATTCTATTCTCCTCTTTTATGAGGGAAGAATAGAACAAAAGAAATGTGTTTAAATGTTTTTTTGCCAACTATATAAATTACAATAAAAACACGAATCAAGAAAGGAATAATGCTAGCAGAAAACAATTTAATGGTCATAGAGGTGGATCAACTGCAAGTGGCAGAGACAAAGGTGGACAATTCAACAACAATCGAATCAGATGTCAAATCTACGAGAAGTTTGGCCACACTGTAAACAGATGCTATTTTGGATTCGATTCCAATTACATTCCATCATAGAAAAATAATAACAGTGCAAGAAACTATCACCCAAATGCTAAAGTGATAAGCAACTCTCACGAAAACAAAAATCAATCCGAAACTGCTAGTGTTGACACAGCAAGAATAGAAGACATACACGATGAAGTGTGGTACCCAGACTCAGGTGGAGCAAACCATGTCACAAGCAATTTATGCAACCAGAATTTGGAAAGTACCGAGTACAAAGTTACGCAATGCTTATACATGGAAAATGGCAAACCCACTAAAATTCCACAGACAGAAAATGCAAAATCTATGGGAAATAGAAAACAATTTTATATCAACAATTTATTGAGAGGGCCCTCAATAAGAAAAAACTAATTAAGTGTATCTCAATTTGCTATAGATAATAATGTATTCTTTGAATTCTATTCATCTTATTACTCTATCAAAGACATTCTAACAGAAGAAATTTTACTACAGGGTACAGAGTTTAATGGACAACATGCTTTCAATGTTGCTAACTCAAACTCAAGAAATTCTGGAAATAAAGCAAATTGTTGTATCTTTCTGAAATTAGTCAAGAAAACTGTTGTAGAAATATTGATATTTGGCATTACAAGTTAAGTCATCCACATGTAAACATTGTGAAGTTCATTCTGAAAAATAATGACATTTCTATTGATGAATCTGCTCTGCCTTTTGTATGTACATATTGTCAAATGGAAAAAATGGTAAACTTTCATTTCCTTATTCTCAAACAATGTACTTCAAACCCCTAGAACTAAGTGTTGTTGATTTGCCGGACCAGTACCAATCAGCAGTGATTATGGGTACAATATTATGCATTGATGGTTTTTCAAGGGGTATGCTATAAATCAAAAAGAGTATAAATGTCTTGACAAGAATGGAAAAGTGTTCATACCTAGACTAGTAGTATTCAGTGAATGGAATTTTCATTCAACAAAACAGGCATGAAAGATATACAAAAAATATACAATCCAAGAATGTCCATACCTGATCTACCAGATCAATGGGATGCTGTGAATCAACTTAGATATGAAAATAAGGTCGAGCATCAACAGTCTGAATCTATCACTCAAGGGTCAAATCATCCAATGCTTAGAAGCCAATCAAACTACGAGCAATCTGAAACTGAATCCTCACATAAAGCATTACAAGATGGAGTAACAAGGCACACAGAGCTTGAATAATTGCTAGACAATGCAGCAGCATCTAGAAGTGAGGAAGATGATCAAGCCAACAACAGGGATCATAAACCACAACCACATACTGTTTAGGGTCATTATATGATAACCGGGGCAAAAAGTGGAATTTTTAAACCAAAAACTAACAATGTCAACATAGAAATCAAAGAATCAGGTACATACCTCGAGGTTGTTCAACATGAAAATTGAAGGACAACAATGAGAGAAGAATACAACACTCCAATATAAAACAATATCTGGAGTTTGGTTCTTATGCCAAACAAATAAAAATATAATTGGCTGCAAATGGACCTATAAGGCCATAACAAATTCAATTTGTTCAATTTCTAAAGACAAGGCAAGACTTTTAGCTAAAAGTTACTCACAACAGTGTGGTTTTGATTTCAATGAAACATTCTCACCTATTGCGAAACTAACAACTATAAAGATAATACTAACCATTGCCTCATATAGAAATTGAGAAATTAAACAATCAGATTTGAATAATGCCATTTCGAATGGTGTGTTGCAGGAAGAGGTGTATGTGGAGAAACCAGAAGGCTTCAAGCAGCAACACAATGAAAGACTCGTATAAAAATTAAACAAGGCAATCCATGGATACAACAAGCACCCTAATTATGGTTTGATAAATTAAAGACAACTTTGATCAAGCTTAGCTTTACATCAACAAAATCTGATAACTTTCTATTTACAAAATTCAATAGTTCTAAAATTACTTCTGTGCTAACTTACGTTGATGATTTCATAATTACAAGTAACAACAAGCTTGAAATCAATAAGCTGACAAAGCAATTAAACAAGGAATTTGCAATCAAGGACCTGAGATGTCTAAACTATTTATTTGGAATTGAAGTAAAGAGGCTATCACACACTAAATATGCTATCACATACAAAACTTTTGCTCGGTCAAGAGAGATACATTTCAAACATTCTAGTCAGAGCAAAAATGGATAAGGCAAATGTTTACTAACTCCCATGGAAAGCAATTTACAACTATCTAAAAACAGTGGTAATCCAGTAATGAACTTGCACACTACAAAAGTATAGTTGGGGCCTTACAATATGCTACAATCACTAGACCAGACATCTCTTTTGGTGTCAACAAGGTCAGTGAATTTACGCAAAATCCAACAAATATACACTGGCAGATGGTAGAAGGATATTAAGATATTTCGAAGGGGCATTAAAGTATAGTATAACACTAGAATCATCAAGAAACATCAACATAAGTGGATATACAGACTCTAAATGTGGATCAGATCCTGATGATAGAAGCTCTACATTGGGCAATTGCATATTTTTAGGTACAAATCATATTTCCTAGTGCTCAAAAAAACAAGCTACTGTTTCAAGGTCAAGTGCAGAAGCTTAGTGTCAAAAAAACAAGCTTAATGTAGATATGGGTGAGCACTCGGTCGGTTAAGTTGATTTAAAGGTAAAGAAAACTCACACCGAATTGGAACCAAAATTTTTTCAAACCGAATTGAATTAATTTCAGTTAATTCAGCCGGTAACTGATTTAACCGAACTTGAAGGATGTATTATTATTCAAATGATTGTTTCACTCAAAGTAAAAAATAAATTCATGTTTAGAGAAATCTTATATAGTAAATTTTATGTTTATGATAAGACTTGATCTATTTGCAACAAATGTCTTAGTATTATATAACTAAACTAATTATTTAAAGTACTACAGTACCATAAAGTTAGATAATAAATTATAAGTTCGGTTAAACCGATAACCAAATAAAATTATTTTACAAACCGAATTCAAACCGATTTAATTTTAAAACCGAACTAAAACGACCGAAATGAACCAGTTTGGTTGGTTAATTCGGTTTGAACCGAACATTGCTCACCCCTAACAGTAGAAATAACCTGAAACGATTCACTACTACATGAGCTACAAGTTAAAACTAGCAAACAACCAATAGTGTAGTGTGACAATCTTAATACGGTGCTACCTAGTGCAAAACCAGTTCAACATTTGAGAACTAAACATATTGAATTGAGCATTCATTTCGTAAGGGAAAAGGTTGTAGACAACAAATTAAGGGTAAATAATTTACCTGCTACTCACCAAATAGCCGATATTCTAACAAATCTAATTTCAAGAAGAAGAAAAATCCTACTATTCAGAGACAAACTGAAGGTTGCCAAAGATAGAAGTTCTTCAGATCCAACAGAGGCGCAAGATAACTCGATATATTCAAGGAAGCAAGGCAAAAAGTCCTCAGATCCAACCAACAATCATCTCCGCGAAGACGAACCTTTCAGATCTGAGTCACCGGCTCTAAAGCATCAATGTATGCTCAGATTTGATGGATCTAACTCCTAAATGCAAAGATGATTGGATTCACAAGCATTTTAGCCAAGATCGAGCATGATATATCCTGTCATCGCCATAACCCTAATTTAGATTTTGTGGGGGGAGTATTAGAGAAATGAATATAACTGAATACAAATCAAATTACTCGATGCAGTTTGCAAAAATTACTGCACTATTCTTCCTATTTCTATGGATAAAGTCTCCATATAACCTAGTTTTTGTGTAAATATTTAATATTTTTACTACATAATCTATGTGTAACATAGTTTTCTGTGTAAATATTTAATATCTATTTTATAACCTAATTTATAAATATTTGTTCCCTGTGTAAGCATTTATTAGGGTTTCTTCTATTTAATACACACAAAGGATATAATGATAATATACTAGTGTGCATTGAGTAAACTTGATTTGCATTTAGCAATCATGATCAAATATGCCTTCAAACCGACTATCTTGGACCAAACCCATTTACAATTTGTACTGTATAACCACGCTATTCATTCGAGAATAATACAATTTAGTCTGTGCTTCCATTGCTCTTCTACAAATCCAATTCACTATTTTCAGTTATCACCGATAACATCACAATAACAAAATACTGGAAATCTTACAGCTAATGATAGGAGGAATACTTGACTAATCCTTTTCTTATTGTACCTACCGGTCCGGCGAGCCGAACTACCAAGTTCAGCTCGAACATTGCGACGGCCTGCCCTTTACAACCCAAAATGCAGAAGTTTTCCACAACTGTAATCATGATTTTTTTTTAATTTAAAAATGACATATATATGATTTTTTTTTCTATTTTACTTGAAGCCCATTGGGTACAACCTTTAAGTCGGAAATATAAAGTGAAATGGTAACAAAATATAGTATTAAAAAAACGAAACAACTGATAAGCAAACAAGTATTTCTTATGAGTTAACAATTTAGTAGCAATTGTTGTAAAGTACACAAACAACAATAAGCAATCGATAAGCTAATGCTATTTGTTAAATATGCTTTTAATGAAAAAAATGCATTTTACATATGGAAAGGGGTTAATTGTAAAAATATTTTGGTATATAGTAGCTTAAAGAAAGATGTCTTTTGTTGTAGTTAAGGAGCAAAAAAGCCAGTGTTGCTCATTTACTGTTTTTGTCACAAATCTTTTTTTTTTTTTTTTTGAATCTTCCATTCTTCGTTGAAACTGTAAGTTCATTTAGTGTTTGTTCCTTTGGTTTTATTTATTGCTTACTGTTTATTCATGTATTCCTCCAATGATTGTTGCTTCTAATTTTGGGATAAACCTGTTTGAGATTAAGACATGCTACCACCTCCTAAACTGCAGTTGCATCATCCCAGATCTATTATGTTTTGCATTCTTCGGACTTTGATGCTTCCATTTTAACATTTTCAGGTGAGTTTAGTCGACTAATTGTGAAAATTTTAGTTAATTCTCTTATTTAATTTCAAGAGAATTTGTTGACTTATACAGCTCTCAATTTCAGATTATTTATTAATTACTGTTTAACCATTCTGTAAAAAATAACCATATCCATTGAAGTCTAGTTTTCTCAACTTTAGGGATGCATGTTCCATTTGATGAATTGTGTTCATTTAAAAAATAAGTTCATGATAACAATTTTTACAGGTATAATTTTTTTATTTTTATGACTTCTTTTCTGTTGCATACTTCTATGAAATCATAAAAATGCAAATTGCTCAATTGGCAGAACAAGGTTGTTGCTGAAGGGACGCATCTGCTAATCCCACTACTTTGGTGCACCACTTTACCCTTCAGGTAGATACTCGGACAATTTGGATCGATCTTCCATTGGATCTTCAAGCTCCTTTGTGGATGGGGACTTTTTTTTAAGTTTATACTATTAAGAAAGTTGTAGGAACAACAATTGCTTGACACAAAGATTTTGTCATTGTTGATTTGATCGTTTAATTATTGGTATGTCTTAATATTTGGTTGTATTATATGGTTCAACTTAAGTAGCCTTTTGTGAAAAACTAATTTTGTTGAAACATACATTGTACTTCGTATATGAACAACCATTGATTTACTTTGAACTGAAGTAATTTGAAAAGGTTATTTATTGTTTAACTATTGAATTTTGAACTATCGAGATTGTATTGCTATTGTGGTAGCATATGTTAGTAGGTTGGGATAGACAGAACAAATGCATATGAAACATTTTCAAAAGGTTCTAGAATATGTATATCATAACAGTTTTAAATAGATGTCAGCTAATATTTTACCACTATTTATGAATACTTGTCATAAATTATTTCACAATTCAAATGAAAAATTGTAAGAAAAAGAAATTTGGATGTATGCAAATAAATTACAACCATTTACAAACGTTGTGATAATGTTTGACTACAACTGTTTTAAAAAATTGACCCTATTACGAATGTGGCCAATAAAATATTTGCAAAAACATTGTAAAATACCTATTATATTTTTTTTTAGAGTTGTAAATGATTTATTTTGTACTAGTGTACAGGAAATAATTTTCTTTTAGGAAAAGGCCCTGTTTGGTTTGTGCAGAAATATTTTCTTCTTGCCTCATATTAATATACCGCACTTGTTGTCAAATGTTAAGGTAAAACTTTTGTCTATTACATAAAACAAAACTGTGGGTACAACATCATAACTGCTGTAGTCGAACGGTTAGGATAACTATCACTACGAAAAGGTTTATTAAAGGCTCCCTTATTTTGTCTCTAAACAAAAATTTGTCTCTAATTCATGCTTGAAACCCACTTAAACAAGCATCATCTCAAAATAAATGGAGACAACAAACAATCATCTTTAAAATATCAATGACCTCACTAATGGTCTCAAGTAAGCGCCTAAATTAAAAACTAGTTATAGATAATTTTATGGATCTCTAGAGTAACTATAGAGACCATATTCAATGTTCCAAATCAGTAATTAACATAGTTTTTATTATAAACCTAACTGAAGACGAAAAATGTAACATAATTTACCTTCAATATCATCATAAATTGATGAATAAACAAAATATAATGTCACATATTGCAATATAATGTCACAAATTCATTAATGTTTTCACAGCCATACAAATACCCACAGTAGGGGATAGTGAATTACTTGAAAGTGCATATCCTACACCCTAACAAAATGTGGTTGATTCCAGTCATTGTAGGTGAAGCTTCAAGTCATGGGTGTCAAATGGGTCACGTAGGGTCGTACGAGGATCAACCCAAATTTGACACAACCCATTTACCACTCATTTATTTTGATCCATTTAACACAAAGCTTTATCTAATCCAACTCACCTACTAAGTGGGTTAACCATATGACCCATCTAAATGTAGTCTGTTATTTTTTATATACAATTATGAGAATAAGTTTGTTATTTTCTAAGTATAAACGTTAATCACTTTGGAGAGCCATGGTATTCGTTCATAGGACGAAATATCCGAGTGTTCCATACTGTCCGTAATTTAGGTGAGAGCCTATCGGTCGAAGTCTCGTCCGATTCCGAGGTAATATGAAGAAATTACTGTAGTTGTTACAAAAAAAATGACTTTGCATGTAGACAAAGTTCAAATATGAGAATATAGCCTGTTATTTTCTAAGTACAACTGTTAGTCACCTTGGAGACCTACGGTGATCGTTCACAGGACGAAACAATCGAGTATTTCATATTGTCCGTAATTTAGGTGAGAGTCTACCGTTTGAAGTCTCGTACGGTTCTGAGGCAGATGAAGAAATTACGGCAGTTTTTGTAGCCAAAAAAATAACGACTTCGTATGTAGGCAGAATTCAAATATGGGAATATAACCAGCTATTTTCTAAGTATAATTGGTGGTCACCTTGGAGAACTACAGTGTTCAGGCATAGGGCAAAACGTCCGAGTTTTTCACACTGTCCGTAATTTAGGTGGAAATCTATCGGTCGAAGTCTCATCCGGTTCCGAGTCGGTATGAAGAAATTACTGCAATTTTCACATAAAAAATAGCAACTTCGTATGTAAGCAGAGTTCAAATATGAGAATATAGCCTGTTATTTTCTAAGTGCAACTGTTACTCACCTTGGAGAACTGCAGTATCCGTTCACAAGATGAAACATCCGAGTGTTCCATATTCCCCGTAATTTAGGTGGGTGTTTATCGGTCGAAGTCTCGTTCGGTTCCAATGCAGTATAAAGAAGTTACCGTAGTTTAAACAAAAGAATAGCGACTTCGTACGTTGGCAGAGTTAAATGGGTAAGTGGGTTACCCATTTGTAACCCTTTTAAAAATAGGTCAACCCTTTTATGATCCATTTAATATAAAAATTATAAATGGGATAACCCAAGAGGGTTGTAATTAGGATTAAATGGGTTGGATAAATGGATAGGGTCGTATTTTGACAGGTCTACTTCAAGTTATCTAGCAGCTGAGACTTATATAACCACAAATTGTAAAAGAAAAGGAATTTTTATATCGAAGCGTAGGCATGGTTGTTACGGAGGTAAGTCGAGTCGAGTCGACAGAGGTCCAATTAGTCGACTATTGGACTAGTCGCAGACTATTCGATAAATAAATAGATGCATATAATATTAATAATGACACTGAAGAGGCAAAAGTAACACTCGAAGGGACTAGTCGACTTTGCTTTTTCCTGGCTTTGACTTTGCTTCTTTCGATCTAACCTTGGTTTTTTTTTTTTTTTTTGGATGAATAACAACTAGTCGGAGCAAGTCGTAAGCCCTAGTCGATGGACTAGTCGACAAATTTCGTTCCAGACGCTCAAAATACTTACCAATTGCGAGTCGAGCCATCCAGTCGATGGCTCAATCTCGACTGGTCGAGCATTGTGATAACAATGAGCTTAAGAAGGACGCAGCTACAGCTGAATATAATTAAGTATGTAAACTCTTATATTTTGAATCTAATAGTATTATCACTTTTGTCCTAACAAATTATTCCCAAATCATGCCTTCATCCTTCGTTTTACTCCATTAATTCTGCGCTTAGTTTATTAATCGTCTTCTGTCAATCTTTTTTCTTAGTCATAATAATCATTGTATGCATGAATTGCACGTCTTTTTTCCATTCATAAAAAGAAAAGTTGCCTTCTAACACAAGTTAAATTAAATAGTGCAGTGTTCGAGATTGTCACGTAGCTTACCAAATGGCATTTAAAAAATAAATGGGGTAAATGAATCATGGTGATGTTGAATATTCAAACACATTGAGGTTCTCTCGAGATAAACCGAAGAATGAGTTTGTGAAATCGTATCATTATAGTTTCGTACAAATTTACAAAATATCCAAATGAACAAAAAATAAGTAAGATAATCTCCATTCATGCTTTCATTTTAAGCTTCTGAATATTACCACATAAAATTATTTTATCATAAGCTTATGGATTTTCCTATAAAACGAACAAAATGTAAGTCTCGCAGTATGTTTTTCCCATTTACGATTTACACAGAAACCAAATTTGTAACAACCCGTATTTTTGAATAACATGTTATAACACAAATCAAGGCAGAATTAAACTGTAAAATCTGAATCAAGGGAAACGGGCTTTGCCATTGCGTTCGTCTCGGAAAAATACGCGAAATAGAGTCCGAGTTTTCGAAAATCGGAGTCCGTATGACCAAGATATGGCCTCGCGAAGTTTCACGAAAAATTCAAATTCAAAACAGATTCAAATTTCAGAAAATCAGAAGTGCCGGGAAAATTCCCGCCAGACCCAGGGGGGGTCGACCTGGGGGTCGACTGGGGAGTCGGCCTCCCCCCCCCCCCCCCAGGTCGACTGGGGAGTCGACCCCAGGGTCGACCTGCCTGGTCGGACCCAGGCAACCAGGTGCACCATTTTGGCTGTTTTGACCTGTTTTGGAGGCTAGTGACGGGATTTGATGGCTCTGATTGAATCTAGGGTTAATCCTAAGGCTAATACTATCCTAATCTTCTATAAAAAGGCCCCTAAACCTAGCCTAAATCACCATTATTCAATCCTACAACTAAACTATGTCAAATTGGTTCCTCTCATGGCCTCCACTCTCATGCTAAAAATTCCTAAGTTTATTTCTATAAGAGATTGTGAGTTCATACAAGTGTTTTCAAGCTTGTATGAGTGTTCTTAGCTTGCATTCAAGTCAAGTTGCAACATTTCTATTTCAAAGCAAGGGTTTTTATTGATTTGGCTCAAGGGTTTTTCATTGAAGCATTCATATTTGGGTCTTTTTGGTGATTGCATAAGGGCTTCGTCTCAATCTTTTAATAAACATTTATTTGTGTCTTCATAGCATTGTAAGCCCTTTTCTACTTTCTTTTTATTAACTCTAAAGTTAAATGAATGATGCAAGTTTGGGGTTGATCATTATGATATGCAAGTTTGGTTGATCATTATGATACGCAAGTTTGGTTGATCATTATGCTATGCAAGTTGGTTTAATCATTATGTATGACACATGTTGCTATGTTATGCAAGTTTGGGTTGATCATTATACACATGATATCATGTTATGCAAGTTAAACTTGATGTTGTGAGCATAAAGCTCCAAGCTTTATATTAAAGGTTGCATTTTGGCAACATGAAAGTTATCATATCCCTTATGATAACTTGCATGTGAGGCTAAATGCAAACTTCTAGCAACTTCGACATGTCATTTATCACCATGTATCACTCATATGCTAAGTTTGGTTTTATGCATGCTTTTGAAGCCTAATAATGCAATATGCAAGTATATGAACATATGTACATCTCATATGCCACCATGATAAACTTGTGGCTTCAACACCTTTTTGTCATGATTATGCCAAGTTCCATATTTTATCCTTTATGCGTTAATGCGACTATGTAAACGATGGGATTACGTTGGGGTTGGGTAAAATTATGACATGAACATGATTTTTATAACATGACGTGATATGTTAACTTGTAATTATGTTTTGGAAACATAATGGACATGACACTTAGAAAATATGAGTGTGGCCAACTCGAGGTTGGGTTGAGTTTGTAGCATAAATCTACCTGGACCCGCCCGGCTTAACTAGTGGCTACAAACAATAGGACCCAATGTGATAAGTTGGTCATGTTGTGCTCGAACCCGAGGTTAGACCAAGTTGTGGTGTAAAGCTACCCGGACCCGCCCGGCTTAACTAGTAACCACAACAAAGTCTAATGTGAGAGGTTAAAGCACATTAAATTAATTAATGCCTCCTGATTAGGGTTAAGTCATGGTCCACTTAATACTTAATCAATTTGGGCTGGATGGGTTAATCGGGGTTAAGTCATGAACCTTGGGTACACTTAACCAATTTAATCCACGTTTGGGTCGGGTTAACCACATTTAACCCGTTAAGGAAACCCTAGTTGCGTAGTCCTTTTCAGCAGTAACCCTCTTGATAGTATCATAAGACCCTAGGACTAGGCTAGGGTGGGGCACGATTACTGGGCTGGCATGTAAGCGACCAAAACGACGGATGTGTAGGTACGCCGGTGTAGGTCCAGGCGGACTATGGTCGTGCACATAGTCCGGAGTTGGAGAATCAGGCACGGGTACCAGTAGACCTAGACTGTGCATACTTGAATTTGTGTCTGAGGTTGACACCCTAGGACTTGATACACCCTAGGGTGTACCTAGCGCAGTTTAACTACATTTCATGTTTGGGCCGTATGACACAGACACTTGACGAGTTAGGCTTATAGGGAACCGATCAACTAGACCGTGTAGTTGGACCTTGATTTAGGTCACCTCATGATGTTGGGCCAAGCTTGGGCCAAGGGATCAATCCTTGTTTTTACTTGACATGTTAGAATGCTAGTACACCCGTGGTGCAAAACTTAACATTGATTATGCGATGACACCTTTATCTATCTTGTTAGTTAATCACCATGCCGGTATGTTGTTATCCTTATGTTCATCTCAGCTTCTCATGTCAGTTAACTTTACTAGTTCATAGACAGATAGTAGTTAGGGCTTACCAGTCTTTTTTTGACTGACCTGTTTTCTTTCGCCTCTTTTCTTCCGTTCCCCCCCCCCCTCAGGTTCTCAGGGTGGGAACATTGGAGCTTAGCTTGGATCTTTACAGCTTGCTTACTGGATTAGCTCATGTACGGTTTTGGACATTGAGCTAGCTATGGTTTATCACTTCACTTTGGGGATAGTACTTTATGTATTTCAGTTTATGCTTTTCCCTAGACTTTGTTTGTTGGAAAATAATGATCAAGTACTTTGTTGTAACATGACTATGGTTTTGAAATGTTAAGTTTGATCCGCTGCTTTATTTACTCTGTTTTACTCGTATATATGTTCTGTCTTGTGATATCTGTATGCATGTTCACCTTGTTTAACGCCCCTCCAAAGCTAGTGTGCTTGCAAGAGTTACCCTGGCGGAGGTGGGGTGTTACATTTGGTATCAGAGCATAAGGTTTACAAGTTTTGAGCAAAAGTGTTTTTGAAACTTACCTTTTGAAGAACTATTTTCAAAGCCAATTAAGTATTTTCCAAGAAAAGTCTAGTTATTTTAAAAGGCTATTCCCCAAAAGCCATAGCACTATCCTTTGTTTCTTCGTTCTGAATCTTTTTCCTTTTTCAGTATGGTCGATCTTAACCTTCCTGAGGGAGTGACCATTCCCGGATGGTTCCGGAGGTACTTGGAAGCTAGGGCCAACGATGTGGGTCCAGCAAATACCCCCAATATAACTGAGGTTCCTCCTCCTCCTCCTCCCCCTCAGAACCCGCAAGCAGATTTCGCTAAGATTTGCAAGGACTTTAAGGCGATGGGTGGCAAGAACTTTATTGGGACTGAGACTTTTGTGGAGGCAAGAAATTGGTTGAAAGAAACTGAAGATCTCTTCGCCATCTTTGATGTGCAAGATCATAGAAAGGTTTTATTGGCATCATGGTTATTAAAAGAAGAAGCTGCTTATTGGTGGGAGGTCACCAATGCTACGAGGCCTATAGAGACTTGGGCCGACTTTAGGACAAGATTTGGGCTTAAGTTTCTATCATCAGCTGAGGCGAATCTGCAATTGGAGAAGTTTATATCTTTGAAGCAAGGGGACATGACAGTGAGGGAGTATGTGAATGAGTTTAACAAGCTCGCCCGATTCGGTTTGGACATGGTTAATACTCCCCAGAAGAAGGCTTTACGCTTTGCACGAGGGTTGAATGAGCCATTACAAGGTTTAACCCTATCTCATATACCCATGGGGGCCACTTTTGAAGGACTAGTAGACATGGCATTGCTTTAAGGAGACGATAGGAATGGCAAGAAGGAAGTCAAGGCTAATGAGACTCAAGCCAAGAAGACAGACACCAAGTGGGGAGGAAATCAGAGCAATCAGAACAACAAAAACAACAAGAACAACAAGGGCAACAAGGCCAAGGCAAAGGATCCAAGAAAATGCCACTACTGTGGGAATGTTGGGCACATAGCTAAAGACTGTAAGAAGAGGAAGAGGAAGTCGGGCGAATGCTTTCATTGTGGAGAGACCGGACATTTTAGCAAGGATTGCTCCAAAAGCAAGGACAAGGGCAAGGGCAGAATCAGCGTGCAGGACCTTCTGGAGGGCAAGTACATGCTCTCAACGCTGCTCCAGCTCAGGACCGAGGTAGTATTTCTGTAGAAAGTCTTGTTTATATTTCTGATTATCCTGTTCGCACCTTATTTGATTCTGGCGCATCGCATAGTTTTATCTCTTCTGATATTGTTGAAAGTTTGCACCTAAGTACTAGCCTAGTTGAGGATCCCGTTTGTGTTTCAAATCCAATTGGGGGTTCCGCCCATCTATCTATGATTTGTGTGGATTTGAAGATCTCTATCTTGACCGTAGAATTCACGTGTAATGCTTATGTTCTCGGGTTCACGGGATATGGGTTGATCTTGGGCATGGATTGGTTGTCCAGTTATGGAGCCATTCTCGATTGTGAGCATAGGGTAGTGAGGCTCATGACTCGCCTCGGCAATACCCTAGAAATTTCTTGTAACCCTAGAGGTCCCGTCATGTTATGTTATCTTGAATCTCTCGACTCGTCCATCGATGATCTGCAATCTGTAAGGGTGGTCCGAGACTATCCCGATGTCTTTGAAGAAGTTAAGGGGTTACCCCCTAAACGAAAGATAGATTTCCGCATTTATCTAGTTGATAATGCCAAGCCAGTATCATTGCCTGTTAGGCACATGGCCCCATGTGAAAGGAGAGAGCTCAGTAAGCAAATCAAGGAGCTGCTTGAGAAGGGTTTTATTAGACGAAGCATTTCTGAATGGGGTGCTCCGGTGGTATTCGCTACTAAGGCGGATGGTTCGCTTCGTCTATGTGTTGATTATCGAGAGTTGAATAAGCTGACAAAGAAGAATAGGCACCCTTTACCGAGGATTGATGATCTCTTTGATCAGCTGGTTGGTGCTTCTGTTTTCTCTCAGCTCGATCTAGCCACCGGATTCCATCAGCTTAGAGTGGCTGAGGATAGCATCGATAAGACTGCGTTTAGGACTCCGGATGGATTCTTTGAATGGCTTGTCATGCCATTCGGTTTGACTAATGCACCCGCCTACTTCGTAGACTTGATGAGTAGGGTGTTCAGAGAGTTCCTCAACAAGTTTGTTGTTGTCTTCGTAGATGATATTCTGATCTTCTCAAAGGATGAGGAAGAGCATGCTAGGCATCTCAAGGAAGTGATGGATACGCTTAGAGCGCATCAGTTGAAAGCCAAGTTCTCCAAATGTCATTTCTGGAGAAGGAACGTTCGGGTTCTTGGACATATAGTTTCTAAGCAAGGCATAGCGGTGGATCCCGCGAAAGTGGTTATGGTTCAAGATTGGAAGACTCCTAGGAATGCAACCGAAGTAAGAAGCTTTCTCGGTCTGGCGGGCTACTATAGGAAGTTCATCAGGGACTTCGCTAAGATTTCGGCCCCTCTTACTAAGTTGACGAAGAAGAACTTAGTCTTTGCATGGGACTTGGAGTGTGAGCTTGCTTTTCAAAGGCTCAAGAGAGCCCTTACCTCAGCTCCAGTTTTGGCATTACCCGATAGTGGTAAGATGTTTACCGTGTACACAGATGCATGTGGCACGGGGTTAGGAGCTGTTCTGATGCAAGAGGGAAGAGTGATATGTTATGGGGGTAGGCAACTTAAAGTTCATGAGAAGAACTATCCCACTCATGATTTGGAGTTAGCGGCGATCGTCTTTGCACTCAAATCCTGACGCCACTATCTTCTAGGCGAAAGGTTTGAGTTGTATATTGATCACAAGTCACTCAAATACCTCTTCTCGCAAAAAGATCTGAATCTAAGGCAGCAAAGGTGGATGGAATTCTTGGCATCTTATGACTTCGAGATAGCTTATACCCTTGGCAAGGGTAATGTTGTGGCGGATGCACTAAGCAGAAGGAGATTGACTTTGAGTCCCTTGTTCATTGAGATGAAGAACTTAGAATTCTTGGCAACCTTTGATTTCACGACGGCTGTTGAGTCGATGACGGGTTCATTAGCATCCCTTGAGCTTAGACCCACACTTTTTGATCAAGTTGGGGCTTCGCAGAGGGAAGATCCACAGATAGTCGAAGTTATGGACAAGTTGATTCGTGGTGAGACGTCTAGTCACTTTGCCAGATATACTATTGATGATAAAGGATGGCTAAGGCGTGATGGGAGGTTATGTGTTCCTCGAGTGGGAGATTTAGTCCATAGAGTTCTTGAAGAAGCGCATCACTCGAAGATGACTATACATCCGGGAGGAGACAAGATGTATAGGGATATGAAGCGCATTTTCTTTTGGGACGGAATGAAGAAAGATGTGGCAGAGTATATTTCAAAGTGCATGGTGTGCCAACAAGTGAAAGCCGAATCGAAGAAACCAGGTGGGCTATTACATCCATTGGAGGTCCCGCAATGGAAGTGGGAGAGTATTTCTATGGATTTTGTGGATGGATTGCCTAGGTCAAGGAGAGGGAACACAAGCATATGGGTCATAGTTGACAGACTTACGAAGAGTGCTCACTTCATCCCAGTAAAGAGCAAGAGGACCGCATCAGGGCTGGCATCTATTTATCTTCGAGAAATAGTGCGGTTGCATGGAGTTCCTTCTAGCATAGTTAGCGATCGTGACCCAATTTTCACTAGCCAGTTCTGGAACAGTTTGCAAAAAGCAATAGGTACGCGATTGAATCTGAGTACAGCCTATCACCCCCAGACGGATGGCCAAACCGAAAGGGTGAATAGAGTGCTAGAAGATCTTTTGAGGCTCTGTGTTCTCGACTTCGGTGGTACTTGGGAAGACCATCTTCCCCTTGTGGAGTTTGCTTATAATAATAGCTATCAAGCCAGCATAGGGATGGCACCATTTGAAGCTTTGTATGGGAGGCCGTGTAAGTCACCATCTTGTTGGTGGGAGACAACAGATAGACTTATACTTGGGCCCGATATGATACGGGACACATCCGAGAAAGTTGAATTAGTGAGAAGAAGGATGAAAGCGGCCCAAGAAAGACAGAAATCCTATGCTGACAAGCGAATGGCAGATTTGGAATTCAAAGTGGGAGACATGGTTTTCGTGAAGGTTTCTCCTTTGCGTAATGTGGTACGTTTTGGAGCAGTTGGGAAGTTGGCACCAAGGTTCGTAGGACCCTTCCCTATCGTAGAGAGAATTGGAAAGATGGCCTATAAGGTGGGATTGCCCGAAAAGCTAGCCGGAGTGCATAATGTCTTTCATGTCTCGCATCTCCGAAAGTGCCTACATGAATCCGCTGAGGTGGTTGAACCAAGCATTCTTGAAGACATTGAGGTAGAGAAAGAAGCAACCTTGAGAAAGGCTCCGATTCGTATCTTAGGAACAGAGATCAAGAAACTAAGGAATCGAGAAGTCAAACTGGTGAAAGTTCAGTGGGGTGAAGCCGACGAAGATGCAACTTGGGAAACCGAGGAGAAGATGCGTGGGCTTTATCCATTTCTTTTTGAGGGTACATTCTCGACCTCTTTCCTAATTAGCATATCTTCCTTTATATCCATGTTTATCCATGTTTATCTAGTTTATCTTGTTTCGTAGATCTAGTCATGAGAACCTTAGGTAGAAACCCTTTGGATGAAACATGTTATGCTTGATGGTTGCAAGTGGTTGCAAGTGTTTGCACGTGGATACTCGTGGATGCATGATACACATTAGGCACTAAGATCGGCTCACACACTTTCATGTTGCATATGCATGAGTGCTTATACTTATTCATGGATGAAACTTGTTATGCTATCACGTGGATGTTGCATATGGATGAATGTTATGTGCACTCATGTAGAGATTATAAATTATGTTAGGAATTTGCATACATATGGACTCATTTCACTAACATGCTTTGCATTAAGGAGATTTACTGTATCAGTAACCGCCTGATTTTTTCATTAGATAAGTACATATACACACTTTTGCATATGATCATACAGCATTTAGAATCCTTTAAGGACAATGACTGCACGTGGATTATGTTTTGAGTAGATGGATGATGAATGGTAGGATACGTTCTTCCTAACTTGGAGATTTCGGGGACGAAATCCTTTAAGGAGGGGAGAATGTAACAACCCGTATTTTTGAATAACATGTTATAACACAAATCAAGGCAGAATTAAACTGTAAAATCTAAATCAAGGGAAACGGGCTGTGCCATTGCGTTCGTCTCGGAAAAATACGCGAAATAGAGTCCGAATTTTCGAAAATCGGAGTCCGTATGACCAAGATATGGCCTCGCGAAGTTTCACGAAAAAATCAAATTCAAAACAGATTCAAATTTCAGAAAATCAGAAGTGGCGGGAAAATTCCCGCCAGACCCAGGGGGGTCGACTGGGGAGTCGACCCCAGGGTCGACCTGGGAGTCGACCTGCCTGGTCGGACCCAGGCAACCAGGTGCACCATTTTGGCTGTTTTGACCTGTTTTGGAGGCTAGTGACGGGATTTGATGGCTCTGATTGAATCTAGGGTTAATCCTAAGGCTAATACTATCATAATCTTCTATAAAAAGGCCCCTAAACCTAGCCTAAATCACCATTATTCAATCCTACAACTAAACTATGTCAAATTGGTTCCTCTCATGGCCTCCACTCTCATGCTAAAAATTCTTAAGTTTATTTCTATAAGAGATTGTGAGTTCATACAAGTGTTTTCAAGCTTGTATGAGTGTTCTTAGCTTGCATTCAAGTCAAGTTGCAACATTTCTATTTCAAAGCAAGGGTTTTTATTGATTTGGCTCAAGGGTTTTTCATTGGAGCATTCATATTTGGGTCTTTTTGGTGATTGCATAAGGGCTTCGTCTCAATCTTTTAATAAACATTTATTTGTGTCTTCATAGCATTGTAAGCCCTTTTCTACTTTCTTTTTATTAACTCTAAAGTTAAATGAATGCAAGTTTGGGGTTGATCATTATGATATGCAAGTTTGGTTGATCATTATGATATGCAAGTTTGGTTGATCATTATGTATGACACATGTTGCTATGTTATGCAAGTTTGGGTTGATCATTATACACATGATATCATGTTATGCAAGTTAAACTTGATGTTGTGAGCATAAAGCTCCAAGCTTTATATTAAAGGTTGCATTTTGGCAACATGAAAGTTATCATATCCCTTATGATAACTTGCATGTGAGGCTAAATGCGAACTTCTAGCAACTTCTACATGTCATTTATCACCATGTATCACTCATATGCTAAGTTTGGTTTTATGCATGCTTTTGAAGCCTAATAATGCAATATGCAAGTATATGAACATATGTACATCTCATATGCCACCATGATAAACTTGTGGCTTCAACACATTTTTGTCATGATTATGCCAAGTTCCATATTTTATCCTTTATGCGTTAATGCGACTATGTAAACGATGGGATTACGTTGGGGTTGGGTAAATTATGACATGAACATGATTTTTATAACATGACGTGATATGTTAACTTGTAATTATGTTTTGGAAACATAATGGACATGACACTTAGAAAATATGAGTGTGGCCAACTCGAGGTTGGGTTGAGTTTGTAGCATAAATCTACTCGGACCCGCCCGGCTTAACTAGTGGCTACAAACAATAGGACCCAATGTGAGAAGTTGGTCATGTTGTGCTCGAACCCGAGGTTAGACCAAGTTGTGGTGTAAAGCTACCCGGACCCGCCCGGCTTAACTAGTAACCACAACAAAGTCTAATGTGAGAGGTTAAAGCACATTAAATTAATTAATGCCTCCTGATTAGGGTTAAGTCATGGTCCACTTAATACTTAATCAATTTGGGCTGGATGGGTTAATCGGGGTTAAGTCATGAACCTTGGGTACACTTAACCAATTTAATCCACGTTTGGGTCGGGTTAACCACATTTAACCCGTTAAGGAAACCCTAGTTGCGTGGTCCTTTTCAGCAGTAACCCTCTTGATAGTATCATAAGACCCTAGGACTAGGCTAGGGTGGGACACGATTACTGGGCTGACATGTAAGCGACCAAAACGACGGCTGTGTAGGTACGCCGGTGTAGGTCCAGGCGGACTATGGTCGTGCACATAGTCCGGAGTTGGAGAATCAGGCACGGGTACCAGTAGACCTAGACTGTGCATACTTGAATTTGTGTCTGAGGTTGACACCCTAGGACTTGATACACCCTAGGGTGTACCTAGCGCAGTTTAACTACATTTCATGTTTGGGCCGTATGACACTGACACTTGACGAGTTAGGCTTATAGGGAGCCGATCAACTAGACCGTGTAGTTGGACCTTGATTTAGGTCACCTCATGATGTTGGGCCAAGCTTGGGCCAAGGGATCAATCCTTGTTTTTACTTGACATGTTAGAATGTTAGTACACCCGTGGTGCAAAACTTAACCTTGATTATGCGATGACACCTTTATCTATCTTGTTAGTTAATCGCCATGCCGGTATGTTGTTATCCTTATGTTCATCTCAGCTTCTCATGTCAGTTAACTTTACTAGTTCATAGACAGATAGTAGTTAGGGCTTACCAGTCTTTTTTTGACTGACCTGTTTTCTTTCGCCTCTTTTCTTCCGTTTCCCCCCCCCCCTCCCCTCAGGTTCTCAGGGTGGGAACATTGGAGCTTAGCTTGGATCTTTACAGCTTGCTTACTGGATTAGCTCATGTACGGTTTTGGACATTGAGCTAGCTATGGTTTATCACTTCACTTTGGGGATAGTACTTTATGTATTTCAGTTTATGCTTTTCCCTAGACTTTGTTTGTTGGAAAATAATGATCAAGTACTTTGTTGTAACATGACTATGGTTTTGAAATGTTAAGTTTGATCCGCTGCTTTATTTACTCTGTTTTACTCGTATATATGTTCTGTCTTGTGATATCTGCATGCATGTTCACCTTGTTTAACGCCCCTCCAAAGCTAGTGTGCTTGCAAGAGTTACCCTGGCGGAGGTGGGGTGTTACAAAATTGATGAATGAAAAATATAGGAATGAGTTATATATGTGCATTTGCTCATATTATTTCATAATAAAAAGAAATTAGCTCACTTATTTGTGTGAAGCATATTATATGCAAGTATGCACATGACCATTATTTAATGGTAGGAGGATTTGCTCTCAATTTTTTTCGCATACGTCCAACGAAAGTGTCTAATATACTCGTAATCATTAAAGGACATTGTTTTATATCAAAACATTAATCATGTGTAGTCCTCAAAAGAGAAAGTAAAATTTGGATCTTCACATGCATGTGTTGAATGTTGAGCTGTAGGTATTGATTACCACCTTAATAACGTTCAGGGTTTAGTAGGATGGGTAGATTCTGTTCACAAATAGCAAAACAAATTTCATGAAGAAATAATAATTGAGGCCGTAAGTATAATAACCAAATTGAATATCCAGCAATAGGCCCATGTTTTACTACCCATGGACATATTTTCATTAAAATTCATTAAAAAAATTGCTGCTTTGAAAATAAAAGATTAATTCCATTCCTAATAGACAAAGTTCTACATACAATATTACTACTAAAAAATTTTACGGTAAAACTACTTGTCTATTTCATAGTACAAAACTGTTGGACACAACATCATAGCATTTGTAGTCAAAATGGTTAAGGTTATTGTTCTTAAATAATAAAAGTAGAGCTCCTGAGCATAATTCCAAAAAAAAGGGTTGAACTCCTATCAGGTCTAGTTCTACAGCATCAACACAAATACGTTGTAAATATTAAAAAAGAAAAAGAAAAAAAAAGAGTTTTAAAAGATGAAAGTCACATAAACATAGCATCTGAGCGTTTGTAGTCCAACGGTTAGGATAATTGCCTTCCAAGCAATAGATCCGGGTTCGACTCCCGGCAGACGCAACCCTTCAAGTTTGCAATTCTACAAGTTTCACCAAACAATGATTTTGTATATAAATTTTCTTTTTCCACTCAATGAGCTCACACCAGGTCAATGATTACAATAATGGTTTTCCAAACAATAAACTATATGACTAGACCTTGTTAACAGGTTCATATTTATTTAGTATTTAATTATTCATATTTATTTAGTATTTAATTATTAAAACATGTTTAAAATATTTAATATTAATAAAATTGTTTATTTATGTTAATTGACTTCCAACCATTCAATGATAGCTGTGGATGCATCTATTCTTTAGCCTCGTTGCATCACCAGTAATAGGCAAAATTCATTAAGCATGTTCATAAAATGGTTACAATAATGGTTTTCCAAACAATAAACTATAAGACTAGACCTTGTTAACAGGTTCATATTTATTTAGTATTTAATTATTAAAAGCTGTTTAAAATATTTAATATTAATAAAATTATTTATTTATGGTAATTGACTTCCAACCATTCAATGATTGCTGTGGATGCATCTATTCTTTAGCCTTGTTGCATCACCAGTAATAGGCAAAATTCATTAAGCATGTTCATAAAATGGTTACAATAATGGTTTTCCAAACAATAAACTATAAGACTAGACCTTGTTAACAGGTTCATATTTATTTAGTATTTAATTATTAAAAGCTGTTTAAAATATTTAATATTAATAAAATTGTTTATTTATGGTAATTGACTTCCAACCATTCAATGATTGTTGTGGATGCATCTATTCTTTTGTAATTCTACAAGTTTCACCAAACAATGATTTTGTATATAAATTTTCTTTTTCCACTCAATGAGCTCACACCAGGTCAATGATTACAATAATGGTTTTCCAAACAATAAACTATATGACTAGACCTTGTTAACAGGTTCATATTTATTTAGTATTTAATTATTCATATTTATTTAGTATTTAATTATTAAAACATGTTTAAAATATTTAATATTAATAAAATTGTTTATTTATGTTAATTGACTTCCAACCATTCAATGATAGCTGTGGATGCATCTATTCTTTAGCCTCGTTGCATCACCAGTAATAGGCAAAATTCATTAAGCATGTTCATAAAATGGTTACAATAATGGTTTTCCAAACAATAAACTATAAGACTAGACCTTGTTAACAGGTTCATATTTATTTAGTATTTAATTATTAAAAGCTGTTTAAAATATTTAATATTAATAAAATTATTTATTTATGGTAATTGACTTCCAACCATTCAATGATTGCTGTGGATGCATCTATTCTTTAGCCTTGTTGCATCACCAGTAATAGGCAAAATTCATTAAGCATGTTCATAAAATGGTTACAATAATGGTTTTCCAAACAATAAACTATAAGACTAGACCTTGTTAACAGGTTCATATTTATTTAGTATTTAATTATTAAAAGCTGTTTAAAATATTTAATATTAATAAAATTGTTTATTTATGGTAATTGACTTCCAACCATTCAATGATTGTTGTGGATGCATCTATTCTTTAGCCTCCTTGCATCACCAGTAATAGGCAAAATTCATTAAGCATGTTTGTAAAATGGCACAAAATTCATTAATTTTGGGTTCCTAAAAGAGCATAAATGAAATCTATTATCTGAAATGATGCTATTTGATCAAAATAAATCTCTCATCAAAAGAAAAAAGAGGCATCATTCATCCTAACTCCATCAAAACTTGTCAAAACCCAGGTCTACTGAAAATAAATATATCATTCTAAAAACTATACTGAAAGATACTCAAAATCCTAATTTCCTTAAATTCCCCCCCCCCCCCCCCCCCCCAAAAAAAAAAAAAAAAACTTATGTCGATGATTCATTTTGTCTTCATTGTTGGTGATTAATGCTTGGTTCGTGTATTTGTAATCAAAAAGTGAGTGTTATATATTTATTGACTATCTGAATTCTGAAATGATGCTATTTGATCAAAATAAATCTCTCATCAAAAGAAAAAAGAGGCATCATTCATCCTAACTCCATCAACACTTGTCAAAACCCAGGTCTACTTTCAAATTTTGCAAAATTTCCAAGAAAAAGAAATTTGGGTTCCTAAAAGAGCATAAATGAAATCTGTTATCTGAAATGATGCTATTTGATCAAAATAAATCTCTCATCAAAAGAAAAAAGAGGCATCATTCATCCTAACTCCATCAAAACTTGTCAAAACCCAGGTCTACTGAAAATAAATATATCATTCTAAAAAGTATACTGAAAGATACTCAAAATCCTAATTCCCTTTAATTTTCCCAACCAAAAAAAAAAAAAAAAAAAAAAAAAAAAACAGCTTATGTCGAAGATTCATTTTGTCTTCATTGTTCGTGATTAATGCTTGGTTCGTGTATTTGTAATCAAAAAGTGAGTGTTATATATTTATTGACTATCTGAATTCTGAAATGATGCTATTTGATCAAAATAAATCTCTCATCAAAAGAAAAAAGAGGCATCATTCATCCTAACTCCATCAACACTTGTCAAAACCCAGGTCTACTTTCAAATTTTGCAAAATTTCCAAGAAAAAGAAATTTGGAAAATGAATATATCATTGTAAAAATTAAACTGAAACGTACTCAAAATCCTAATTTCCTTTAATTTTTCCAAAAAAAATACAGCCTACGTCGAAGATTCATTTTCTCTTCATTGTTTGTGATTAATGCTTGGTTCGTGTATTTGTAATCAAAAGTGTCATACATCCAGTTTCAAATTTGATCATGATTCAAACATAAGTGAAAAAGAAGTGGAAAATAGGGAGAGAATCTAAGTAGGAGGAAAAAAGACGTCGAATGAACTAGATACATATAAGAAAAACACTGGTTTATGAAAAAGGGATAATCATTATCTGACGACAAGTTTTCGTGATTAATGCTTGGTTCTAATATTTGTAATCAAAAGTGCATACATCCAGTTTCAAATTTGATCATGATTTATGTACTTCAAATATAAGTGAAAAAGTAATGCTAGAGAATCTAAGTAGGACGAAAAAAGACGTCGAATGAACTAGAAACATATAAGAAAAACATTGGTTTATGAAAAAGGGATAATCATTATCTGACGATGAGTTATAAAATATGATTTGATAACAACTAAAGATTTTGCTAAGACCACAATATGTATCCAATTGAAAGCGGAAATATTACTAATGTTAAGAATCCTGATACTCTACACATATAACATCGTATGTGTTGCGATTTTTTAAGCATTAGAACATGGCTCCATCTAGGAATTTTAACTCAACTTTTGTTTACCACACTTCTAGATGGCGATTAGTTATGTGTTTTCAAGGAATCGTCGCTATCTATATCATCAATGATTGTAGACAAAGCTGATTGTTTTGGTGGTTATACAAGTAAAAATTGTAATTTATTAATGATTTTAAATGAAAATTTTCTAGAATATTTATTTAAAGTGCCTTCAATATTAATCAAAACCCATCATACAACCAAATACTTTCGGAAAGTAGAGAAATCCACATCAACCTAGAGATATATAAAGTAAAAAAACATGATAATCAAAACTTATCCTCCCATAAATTCCACCAAAAGCATCAAAACATCCTTAAAACTTGATACTACTTCAAATTTCCAAAAATTATTAATTCATGTCAAATAATGAATTTTTAACGTCCATATTTAAAGAATTAAAGTTCAATCTGTTTGCTTGTAATGGAATTGATAATACATATGATTATGTTTTTAAATAGGGGTATGTACGTACACACTATACGCACACACACAATTTAAAAAAGCAATGCAATGAGAGGAAGATAAAAGATAAATTAGAAAAAAAATCAAAGGAGGGGCATCCATATTGATAAAGCGATGATGATGTCTGGTCACGCCATTAGAAAATATGATTTGTTTTTTTAAAAATGGTCGCCACAAATGCAAGGGTTCAAACCCACATCTTAAGCCAAATAGCTTGCCACATTCTAAGCAATTGTGTGCACTTCATCATAATATTATTTAGTTGACTACATTCATCGTGTTATCTCTTTTGAAACGGTGAAATATGGCTCAAAAGACTGAGGGATTTTTTTTCCCACTCCAATTCAATTTACTGCAGTTTTAAGAATTGATTATATCTTTGGAAGGTAGAGGGTCTAGATGCATATTAAATTAAAATTCTTTGAAACAATGACATCAGATAGTTTTGTCCACCAAAAAAGTTACAATAATGTTCAACAACATACACTAAGCATCAACGATCATGTTATCCTTTTTCAGAATATGATTGTCATATTCCCATTTCTCAAACTATACCAAATAATTCTGCCATGATATGAAAGGATCAAACAATAGCATATTTTCTAATGAAATCTTGTACATCGTAAGGACTAAGGATAGTAACTTTGCCATGATTTTTGAAAATATCTTCAACATTGTGTGTTCTAATTCATACAAATTCGGTTTCAAAAACCCAACTAGTGACCTTAGTGTTTGCCAAAGGGAAAATGCATATTCAAATAAGCTTTGGCAGAGAAGAACGAACATTATACCTGGGAAGCACGACTCCATTCTCCATTGACCCACTCATGATAATGTCTCAAATCACCAATCCCATATTCAGTCTCTTCCTCCCATGGTTGAAGGAAACCAACTACTTTGAACCATCGAGAACCTTTGAAACCTATCCTACTCACCAGGCATCATTACAGAATGCATCTTCTTCTTCTTCTTCGAGCAAGTTAAAGTTGACTGCCCCAGACTTAGCATGACACAGCCTTATGTGAAATACATCAATAGTTTCAGCAAAAAAAAAAAAAAAAAAAAAAAAAAAAAAAAAAAATCCATATCATTGTCGTTTTTTTAAGGTCAGGGTACCGAGTGGAATCGTTATTGCTAAACCCAATGACTGTTCCAGAGAATCAGGCTCCACAAAAATCCTTCATCATCATTGACAACTTCCGCATGATCTATTTTAAACTCACATTATTTCTATCTGGAGAAAAAAGAAGTTTGACTGTGGTAAGCAGCTAACCAAATTCATCATATAAATAAACACTGATGTCGAAATCAAGTGGCATCAAGCGTGCAATGACATCACAATTTAGAGCACCTTCAGCAAGAAGGAGAAAAAAGAAATTGAAAAGTAAACTACAAATGAAACTCAAGGAGAACACTGTTTTATATCAAAACATCTCACATGTTGCAGTTTTTAAGCATAAAAATATGATTCCATCTAGGAATTTTAATTTAGCTTTTATTTACGCACTTCTAAATGATGATTAGTTATGTGTTTTCATTGTAGACAAAGCTGATTGTTTTGGTGGTTAATACAAATAAAAAACTGTAATTTATCAATGTAAATGAAATTTTTCTACAATATTTATTTGATGTGCCATCGATATTAATCAAAAGTCAAAACCCATCATTCATCCGAACACTCCTGAAAATTAGAGAAGTTCACATCTACCTAGAGATTTGTAAAGGAAAAAAACATAATAATCAAAACTTACCATCCCACAAATCCCATCAAAAGCATCGAAACACACTTAAATATTACAACTAACGTCATAATCAACTTTCGATGCCCTTTATATTTAGAGTTCAATTATAATCGGAATTGATAAAAATATACAATTTTGTTTTCAAATATGTGGGATGTGTATTTATACCATAATTTTAAATCTTGCTCATCTCGCCCGAGATAGAAATCCGAGATTGACAGTGTTTTTAGTTAGAAGTGTTTTAAATCACCCCCATTTTAGCCGAGATATGAACTCAAGATTTTCATCAGAATCCGAGATTTGAAACCTTGGTTTAAACACTATATGCACACACAAACAATTTAAAAAACAATGCAATAGGAGAAAGATGAAGGATAAATTAGAAAAATAAGAGGGGGCATCAATTTTGGTAAAAAGTGCTAATGATGATTTTGTCATGCCATTAGAAAATACGATTCGTTTTTTAAACCATGGTGTTGTCACATATGAAAGAATCCAAACCCAATTTCCCTAGCAGAATTTTAAGTCAGATAGCTTTCCACATTCTAAGCAATTGTGTGCACTTCATCGTAATATTATTTTAGTTGACTATGTGCATCGTGTTATGTACTCATAATCTCATATACAAATGCATCCTACAATTTATACCATAAATTATCAGGATAAATCTTTTTCGAAACAGTGAAATTGGTTCAATCCAAGACGGGGGATTTCTTTTCCACTCCATTACGGTTTACTACGGTTTTAAGAATAGATTCTGTTTTTGGAAGGGTCTAGATGCGTATAAATTCAAAATTCTTTGAACCGATAACATCAGATAGTTGCTTCCTTCAAAAAATTTACAACAATGTTCAATAGCATATAACTAAGCATCAACAATCAAGTTATCTTTTCTCAAAATAGGATTGTCATGTTTTATTTGCTCAAACTACACCAAATAGCTTTGTGATGATTTTTGAAAGGATCAAACTATAGCAAATTTTATAACGATGTGTTGTACATTGCAAGGACGGTAACTTTGCCATGATTCTGAAGCTATCTTTTGTATTATGTGTTCTAATTCATGCAAATTGTGTTTTAGAAACCCAACTAGTGGGCTTTACTTTTAGCCAAAAAGAATATGTAAATTCATATTACCATCGACGGAGAAGAACGAACATTATACGTGGAAAGCACGCCTCCGTTCTCCATTGATCGACCCATGATGATGTCTCAAATCACCAAGCCCATATTTGGTCTCTTCCTTCCATGACTATAAATAAACCAAGTATTTTGAACCATCTAGAACCTTTTTATCTTTCTCCCTAGGCATCATTATAGAATGCATCATCTTCTTCTTCTTCAAACAATTTAATGTTGACTGCCAGAGACTTAGGAGGGCACGGACTTAGGATGACGCAGCCTTATGTGATACATCAAAAGTTTCAGCAAAAAATCCGTATCATTGTTGTTTTTCAAGTCATGGTACTTTACAGTGATATCATTATTGCTAAACCCGATAATTGTTCCAGAAAACCAGGCTCCACATGATCTATTTTAAACTCCAAATTTAATTTTCTCTGGAGAAAAAAGAAGTGTGATTACAGTAAGCAACTAACCAAATTCATTATAAATAAAAACACTGATGTCAAAATCAAGTAGCATCAAGTGTGCAATAACACCACAATTTAGAGCAACTTCAATAAGAAAGAGAAAGAAAAAAAGGAAAATGAAGAGTAAACTACAAATGGAACCGAAGGGGGGCATAGTTCAATATCAAAATATTAATCATATTCATGTGTCATCCTCAAAATAGAAGCTAAATTTGTTGGATCTTCCCATGCATGTGCCGTGTTGAGCTATAGGTATTGATTACCACTTTTATAACTTCAGGATTTAGTAGGATGGGTAAATCTTGTCCATAAATAGCAAAACAAATTTCACAAAATAACAATAATTGAGACTGCAAGTATAGCAGCCAAATTGAATATCCAGCAAAAGGCCCATGTTTTACTACCCACGGACATATTTTCATTAGCATCCATTAAAAAAATTGCTCCTTTGAAATTAAAGGATTAATTACATACCCAATAGAAAAAGTTATACATACAAAATTAAAACTTCAAGAGGAAACAAAAACGAAGATTATATGCCTAATGCAAATAGTTTTCTTTTAAGCGGAGGCCCGATTTGCATTGTGTGGAAATATTTTCTTCCACCTCTAAATTAACATACTGCACTTGTGGTCGAACCATTAAGGTAAAGCTACTTGTCTATAACAAAACCGTTGGACTCAACATCATAGCATTTGTGGTCAAACCAGTGGCGGAGCCAACGTTTAATATTAGGTAGGGCCAAGAATGGGAGACAGAAAATTTCCATCGCATGCAACTTCAAATTATATTTTATATTTCCATTTCAGCAAAAAAAAAAAAAAAAAGTACTATATACAGTTTACAACAGTGCTAAAAGGGTAAAAGCAGTATTTAATTGGTCTAATGGGCTGACTGAGTCTAACGTATGAGTTGACATAGGGCAGAACAATGATTACGAGGTAGGGCAAAAGGTTAATCTTCACATTTTTCTAATTAAATTTCAAAAATTCAGATAGGGCCCCAGCCCCATCTCAGCTCCACATAGCTCCGCCACTGGGTCAAACGGTTAGGATAGTTGTTTTTTAATAAATAAAAGTTGAGCTACTGAGCATAATTCAAAAATAATAATAAGAAGTTGGATTCCTACCAGGTCAATAATACTCCAGCATCAACATAAATACATTGTAAATTTAAAAAATGAGTTTTAATGGATGAAAGTCATACAAATGTAGCATCCAAGCATTTGTAGTCCAACGGTTAGGATAATTGCCTTCCAAGCAATAGATCCGGGTTCGACTCCCGGCAGACGCAACTTTGTCCAACGGTTAGGAACATTTTACTGAACAGCTGGATGCACTCTCCAGGTAAGCTGTACACTATGTAATATGTTTTATTGAACAGTTTTCTTCCAGAAATGATTTTGCCTTTGAATTTCATAGACAGATTTTCTCCTTCCACACAATGATTTCAACCTTGGTCAACAGTTACAACAATGGTCTTCCAAACGATAAACTATATGACTAGACCATGTAAAAAGTTTTTTTTTTTTTAATAAAAAAATTTCAATTTAACATTTTTTTCACCGCTCTTTTAAGCAGTTACTGTTTCAAACAGTCATGAAGCATCATAGAATTTGTAATGCAGCGGTTATGTTAACCCATTTTCAGTGTACCAAGTTGAACATCAGTGGTATACTAAGTTTAACATCAGTGGAACACATTTCTTTCCAACTTTACTTACTACGCTTTCGAAGAACAAATAGATAAATATTTCCCAAAACAGTAGATTATAAACAAATACCCAACTATTCAGTTGTTGCAATCCAACGTACGAGAACTTTTTCCAAGCAACATTGTTGTGCCTGTGATAGCCTTAGAAACATAGTTGTTAAGGCGTACGCCTAAGGCTCAGCCTTTGCGCCTCGCTGGCCTTCGAGGCGCCTCGGCTAACTGAGGCGCAAATAAAGCGCGCCTTTGGCGCTTTTTCTCGAGGCGTGGAGGCTCAAATAAGCGCACCTCGAGAAATAATTGATTTTATGCCAAGCTGAGCCTTAAAACTTTCGTTTGGACTCGATCCAACTCTCAGCTCTCAAATTTGAACAGTTTTGTTTGATTTTTAGGGTTTTTCCCTTTCGTTTTAACGCGTTTGACACTAAATAAACTGTCGCGGTTGCCACCATCGGGGGGTGAGGGGGGGGGGGGTGTACAGCAGCAGTTTTTTCAACTGTTTTTCATTTAAATTATTTAGTTTAAAGGTTTAAACTTTAATCTAAACTTCTTAGTTAATTTACTGAGTTATGTTTTAAATATTAAATTAAAATTTATATATGTTTTAAACTTTATTGAATTATGTTTTAATTTTAAAGTTTAAAGAGTTATGATTTAACTTTTAAATAGTTAAACTTATTGAGTTTGTAATCGTTTTAGTTCCGAAATTGCATTTGTGACTTCGTACCTACTGATCTACGTTTTTTAATCACTAAATTTATTATGTTTAGTAGCATTTTGTAGTACAGATTTTTTTTTAGCAAAAAAGTTCACACTTGTATAAAAGTCACACAAAAAAGCCCAGGGCTCAAGCCTTGTGCCTAAACTACTATGCTTAAAAATGACTCATGTGCATCATCTTTCCAACTTCACGACTAAAATGGCATACTCGTTCATGAATTACACTCAAGCATTTGTAATCCAGTTATTAATATAATTGACTTCCAACCAATTATAATGATTGTTTTGGATGAACCTTTTCTTTAACCTCATTTTTTGTAATTGGACCTCAAAATAATGACTACTAGACTGACAGAATTAATAATCCTACTACCCGGCCAGAAATTGAACATCACCAGTTATAGGCAAAATTCATTAAGCACGTCTGTAAAATGGCACAAAGTTTGATAATTTTGGGTTCGTAAAAGAGCAAAAATGAAATCTCTTGATGGTCTGAAATGATGTTATTTCCAAATTACTTTATTTGCAACTGGATACTAATGATCAAAATCCATCTCTCATCTAAAGAAAAAGAAAATTGCATCACTCACCCCAATTCCATCAAGAATTATCAAAACCTCAAATTTTGCAAAATTCCAAAAAATTAAAAATAAAAAAAATTCCTAAGTTGCTTATATTTTTTTAATAAAAAATTATAGCCTATGTCAAAGATTCATTGTTCGTGACTAGTGTTCGCTTTGAGCATTTGTAATCAAAAAGTGATTGTTATATCTAGTTTCAGATTTGATCAAGATCTATGTACTTACAAATTACAATATAACTGAAAAGGAAACGTTAAAGAATCTAAGAGGAAAAAAGACGTTGGATGAATTAGAAACATATAGGAAAAACATTGGTTTATAAAACAGAGATAATTATTTGAGTATGAGTGTATAAATTATGATTGGATTACAAATTTACAACTAAAGATTTTGGTAAGACCCATATCCAAATGTATCCAACTGGAAGCGTAAATATAAGTAACGTTAAGAATCCTGGTACTATCTATACCAAGGTTCAAAAACTCGGTTTTGGTCATTTGAAAATCTAATAGTTTCGGACGGTTTCGGCGGTTTCGGTTTTTGTTTCGGTCCAAAAACCAATCTTTTATATTTTTAGTGAAAAAAGTTAGTGATAAATATTGCTGACTCTTACCAATTGACTCAGCCCGACCATGATTGGGATATTTAATAATATTCAAGCCCATACAAATCTTAACAGCACAAAAATTATACCAAAGTCCATACCAGCCCATACCAAACTTAACCCTAATTACCTTATGCTTTAGCAAACGGACGCAGCCACAAATTGAACAGCGGTAAAAAGAAAGAAAAATGAAAATATGAAGAGGGAAAAGAAAGAAACCGTCGCTGCGAGACCGAGGAGGAAGATCGAACAAGCCTGCTATGCTCGAATTGGTGCTTTTTGTGTGCTCGAATTTGTTGAGATCGACGAGTTTGCTAAAGGCTAGGGTTTACTTTCTTCAATCAACCGATGCTTTATGTTTCCTTGTCTCTTCTTCTTCTTCCGTGAATGATTTCGCTTTTTTTTTTTTTTTTTTTGCATTGTTTTGACCGAAACGAGATTTTTCCATCTTTCCGTCTCGGTGGGTGTCGGGACCGGCACGAGATCGACGGGATCTCGCTGTTTCGGACGAGTTTTCAAACCATGATCTATACATATAAAGTCTTACGTGTTCCGATACTTTAGGCATGAAAACATGATTCCATCCAGGAATTTCAACTTCTATTCACCGCACTTCTAAATGATGATCAGTTATGTGTTTTTCAAGAAGTCCTATCTATATGATCAATAATTATAGACAAAATTGATTGTTTTTGTAGTCATACAAATAAAAAACGGTAATTTATTACTGATTTTAAATGAAACTTTTCTAGAACATTTATTTAATGTACATCATTATTAACCAAAACTCATCATTCGCCCAAACACTCTTGAAAATTAGAGAAGTCCATATCAACCTAGAGATTAGTAAAGGAAAAAAAACATAACAATCAAAACTAAACCTCACATAAATTCCACCGAAAGCATCAAAACACCCTTAAAACTTGATATCACTTCAATTCTCCAAACATAACCGCTGATGTCAAATAATCAACTTTTGATATCCTTTATTATTAGAGTCCAACCAGTTAACTTATAATCACATTTGATAATTACATACAATAATGTTTTTAAATCTATCTATCTATATATATACACACACTCGCATGCACACGCACACAAACATAGGCACATGCAAATGCACACACGAGTGCACACATGCGCAAACAATTAAAAAAACAACGCAACAGGAGAAAGATGGATAAATTAGAAAAATTAAAGGGGAAACATATAAAGTGCTAATGATGATTTGGTCATGCTATTAGAAAACATGATTTGATTTTCGAAACATGGTTAGCGTATATGTAAGAATTCAAATCCAATACCTCTAGCAACAACATCTTAAGCTTGATGGCTTACACAATTCTAGACAATTGAGCGTGCATTTTACCATAACTTTAATTTAGTTTACAACACATTCCACATGCTATGTAATTATAATCTCATATATGAATGCATCCTAGTATTTATGCCATAAATTGTCAGGATAAATCTCTTCTGAAACGGTGAAATATGGTTTAACTCAAGATGAGTGATTTCTTTTCCACTCCATTTTGATTTACTATGGTTTTAAGAATTGATTATATTTTTGAAAGATGGAGGGTCTAGATGCATATTAATTTAAAAAATTGAAACTATAACATCAGATAGTTGTTTCCTCCAAAAATAATTACAATAATGTTCAATAGCATATAACCAAGCATCAACAATCATGTTATCTTTTTTCAAAATATAATTGTCATCTTCTCTTTTCTCAAACTATACCAAATAACTTTGCCATGATTTTTGAAAGGATCAAACAATGACATATTTTCTAAAAACGTGTTGTACAATGCAAGGACAATAACTTTGTCATAATTTTTGAAAAGAGGTAATTAGGGAGAATGACAAACTTTGGCAAAAAAAATTAGGTTGAAGGACATCAAGTTTAATTTTTAGACTGAAGGACAAACTTTGAAAAAAAGTAGACTGAAGAAAAATGTTAAATACAACTAGCATTATATTCAGTTTTTCCACTATACCGAAATGTTAGCTACATTAGCATTATATTCAATTTTACACTGTACAAAATGCTAGTTATATTTAACACTGTCCTTCAGTCTAATATTTTCCAAAGTTTATCATTCAACCTAAAAACAAACTTGATATGCTTCAACCTATATTTTTCCCAAAATTTATCCTTACGCCTATTTTTCACTTTTGAAAATATCAAAAATTGAAAATATAATTAATATTATGTGTTCTGATTCATGCAAATTGTGATTTACAAATCCAACTATTGGGCTTTAGTTTTAACCAATGTATATTCAGATAACCTTGGATGGAAAAGAACGAACATTATACTTAAGAAGCACGCCTCCATTCTCCATTGATCCGCTCATGATAATGTCTCAAATCACCAAGCCCATGTTCAAGAACCAAGTATTTGAACCAACAAGAACCTTTGAAATTTCTCCTACCCACCAGGCAATCATAGTAGTCAAGGCGCAAGCATTGAGCCTGGGGCTTTTTTGTGAGCCTTTTATATGAGTTTGATCTGCTATTTTACTAACTACAAATTAATTTTTAAACCATATTTTATAATTTATCCAATTACCTACATATTTATTGATAAAATTTAAATTTTAAACCATATTTTATAATTTACTGAATAGTTAAATTTTTTATTTAACTATTTATACACAAAATTTTGAATTTAGCAAAATAAAGCGCCTCAAATTGCAAAAAGGCGCAAGCCTCGGGCCTTGGGCTTTTTTGCGTTTAGGCGCCCCTTGATAACTATGCCAAGCATCATGATAAAATGCATCTTCTTCTTCAAACAATTTGAAGTTCACTGTCTCAGACTTAGGAGGCGACAAAGTTAGCATGGAAGCAGTTTTAGCAATGAAAATATCGATAAAAATTCGGATTCGGTCAAGTATATCGTTTAATAGCATGCTTTATATTGAAATGTACTTGTGAAAACAATTGTTATCCGGTATTTTTCACAAGCGATAGTCCAATAGAATTTAACTAAAATGATGAAGTAATGGATTAGAAAAATGAACACAATCAAGCACGAAAGTTGATGGGAAAAGAAGGAGAAATGGCTAACTCCATGGATCGATAATAGTCTCATGTTTCTCCAGTTCAAAATGATGGCGACGATATCGAATCAAGGAAGAAATTAGAGGAAGTCTGTAGAACGGAATAGAATCCTTCCATGAAGCAAATATTTTAAATGGATGTATGAAAAAAAACAAGCTTTGAAGTATTAAAGGAAGATTGATTCGAGAAAAGAAGCATCAAGACCCTAGGAATGTAGAAGAAACACAAGAATTAGACCAAGGCTGCACGGTAGTACCAATCCATATATGGATCGATACTGATCCATCAAAATTCTAGGATTGGTCAAGTTTCCTCCTAGTGTTTTGACTTTAGATTTTGAACAAGTTCTATTACGATCTGATGAGCCAAAAGCCCAATTCAAACTTACTTTGACTCTAAATAGGAAGCCATGTACAATTAGGGTTGTTATGGTAATAGTTACCGTCAAGGTTTTAAATCTCGGATATCGGTTGCATTTCGTCTTGGGGATTTTACAGACTTGATCTCGTATAGGGGGAGATCTCGGACGAGATAAGTCTAACTTGGGAGTTCATCTTGGATCTTAAGTTCATATCAGAACAATCTCGGAGTACATGATATGTTAAAAGTGGTATTTTTACAAAATGATTTTTATGAAAGCTATTAAAAACATAGTAACTTAAACTTGAATTGCAAAATAACTTTTTATTCTTTATTTTGCGAAAGACCACTCATACTCTAAATCGTAATATGCTTAAAACAGAAATATTGTTAGACATTAAACATTAAAAAGATCCAAAACATTAAAAAGGTTCAGCATAAATAGACCATAAAATACATAATTTCATAAGTAGCATGTATGTAAAAAAGACGAATATGAAAATCATAAACATTGTAGAACATATGTGAACATACAATATGATCATTTAACATGCAAAATGTAAAATAACAAAAGATTATCATGGCTAGATTTGAGTTTTTTAATTATTGCTCTAGTTCAAGCACAGATTTAAATTTTAACCAAAAAACTAAGATCTCAGACGATATTCCAGTATTTCGTCTTGGTCGATATATCATTCGATACTGCAATATCTCCGGCGATATATTCGAAAGAAGATTTAGAGTGATTAATATTTGTTGTTTCGTTTCGAAAGGAGCCCAAAACGAGATCTCGAAGGAGACCTTGAGCGATATTTGCGAGATTTGAAACAATGATTACCGTTACCATTAGTCAAATACCGTCACCGTATTGTTTTTACTGGTAAGCCAAAATTGTTTACCATTACCAATAGACTGGTATTCCGAAGACTGATATACCGATAATCTGGTAATCGTTACACTGGTGATGGTAAATTACCGTTTGTCAATCAAGTATGTATCTTGATATATTTTTTGTACACAGTGCATCTTTATTATGCTAAATGTAATGTTAATTAATTAAAAACATAAATGAAAAAAAAATAAGTGTACTTAGAATTATTTTACTTGATTATTGAACTAAATATGATCATTTATTTGGTTTTAAATGCATGTAATAAATCATATCTGATAAATATACATATGTTTTACTGCTGATATTGAAGAAATTTGACCGATAATTTACCGTTAAAAATAGTAAATTTACCGTAACCATATTGTTTTAATTGGTATACCGATTTCAATCAAAAATGGTTACCTATCGATCGGTAATGCTATGGTAATGGTAAATTTACCGTTACCATAACAACCCTATGTACAATAGGAAAAAGAATTTTTGATCTTTGTTAATTCATATCTAGGAAAGACTTTGTCATTACCATTTTGGGTTTGAATCTCGAATTGTATTGTATAAACAACATATCTAAGAGTGAATCATACGACAGAGTAAAGACAGTTATAGTAAATCGCTATAAAATTGGCTACTTCTGCTTTTCTTACTTTTCTTCTTCAAATTTACATTTTTCTTATGGATTTATTGTTCATAAATCAATTCTACACCACAAAATTATTATCTCTTCAAAATCTATCATTCAGGGATGCTATGCAAATTTTTGGCTAACAGTCGTATTAATTTCAAATTTAGCATGCGTAAATTTATTTATGCATTGCATGCAACTATTCATTTTGTATGTATCAAATAAAAAATATCTCACTATGCAAAATTACTACATAGTTTTCTGAATACTATGATATTATTATTTGATTTTATCATAATTATTTTAATTATTGCGAACTTAGTAGCGATAGACGCTAAAAACAAATTGAAATGATTAAATAAAATTTACTTATGAGAAATATTTTCCACCACATTCTTATTGACTACAGTTTTAAGAATTGTTTTTATTCTTGGATGATAGAAAGTCTAGACACATGGTTAATCTAAAATTCCTTAAAATAATACCATGGAATTGTTGTTTCCTCCAAAACAAAATTACAATAATAATGTGTTCTGATTCATGCAAATTGTGTTTAAAAACCCAACTAGTGGGTTGTAGTTTTAGCCAAAGAGTAAATGTATATTCGGATAACCTTCGATTGAGAAAAACAAACACTATACCTGGGAAGCACGCCTCCATTCTCCATTGATCCGCTCATGATGATGTCACCGAGCCCATATTCAGTCTCTTCCTTCTATGACTTGAAATAAACCATGTATTCTAAACCATCGAGAACCTTCGAAATTACTCATACCCACCAGGCATCATTATAGAATACATCAACTTTTTCTTAAAGTAATTTAAAGCCGTCTGTCCCAGATTCAGGAGGACACGACCTTATAGTTTCAATCAAAAAAAATCCGTGTCCGCATCATTTTTTAAGTCATGATAATTTACAACAAAATCATTAATGCTAAACGCAATAACTGCTTCAGAGAACCAAGCTCCATGGAATCCTTTATCATCATTGCCAACTTCCACATAATCTATTTTAAACTCCAACTTTAATTTCTCTGGAGAACAAAAGAAGTTTGACCATGGTAAGCAATTAATCAAATTCATTATATCTAAAAACATTGACATCAAAAATAAGTAGCATCAAGTGTGCAATGACATCACAATTTAGAGTATCTTCAGCAAGAAAATGGAAAGTAAACTACAAATGCAAATGAAGGAAGACACAATTTTATACGAAAACATTAATCATGTGCAGTCCTTAATTATGATCATTTGAAATAAGTGAAGAACAACTATTAAACTTGCAACTTAAATAATTTGTGTCATCCCTTTGCATGGGTCTTGTATAACATAATTAAAAGGAATCCATCAGAATTATGAACTATATTTTGGCTGGATATTGTTTAAAGAAGTTATAATCTTTAAAGAAATGGTAAAACTTGAATCTTCAATTGCATGTGCTGAACGTTGAGCGATAGGTATTGATTACCACCTTAATATAATCTAAAATGTTCGGGGCTCAGCAGGATGGTAAATCCTCCAAAAAAAAGCCGAAAATATAATAGATGAGACTGCAAGCATAACAGCCAAATTGAATATCTGCATTATTCAATATAGCCAAAAATTAAATAAAGACAAATATTTGTTTATATCTCCAAACATGCATTCATAGTTTTAAAAAAGGTCAAATAGGATTAAGAATCCTTCAGAGGAATTAACTTTAGAGTACAAGAAAAAGTAATTGGGGGTATTATACTCTATTCAACGTACAAATAACAAAAGATTAATAATAATATCTTACAATGGAATGTCACTGAATAAATTTCTTGCAATTACAAATTCTATCGTTGTTGTCTTCCATTTTTTCTTCTTTGGAAGCTTATAAACTGTTCACTTTAGATCATTTTGATGGATAAATAAACTTAGGTCAGCATACAAAAGAAGATGCAATGCAAGTTGGGAGCTGCATGTAGAAGCACCAAATACAACCCTGAACAATAAGTTTGTCTAATCCCAACCTTCGATATTACTCACAATACATTAACTTTCAATGAAGAAAATTTGAAAGTAACTAATAAACACTAAAGAAAGTTGATCAGCTATCTTTAACCCAGATACGTAACAACATGCAGCAGTACACAACAGAAAAACTGCTTCCTAACCACAACCGAGCTAACTCAACGAACGGCCAAAACTGCACTAGGAAAGGGACACAGGCTACTGATAATTATTCTACACCAGCAAACGCAATTTGAACAATACCTAACGAACCTGAATGGCCGCTTTGTACATTTCTGGTCGTGGGCCAAAACACAGATTTTGTCAATCCAATCTAAATGAACCGGAATCTCATCAGTACCAAATTCAACCTCCTTGTCCTTCCCTTTGCTACAAACGTATCTCCTTCCCGCCGGCTCCTTCAATAACCTTTACCATTTCCCCAATCCACCAGCCGTCGTTAAACAAAGCATCCACTTTTTCGCCAATTTGAAACTGTGAAATATCCTGAGTAGGAGGACGCGGGCGCAAATGGGATTCCTCGACTGTTCCTATGAGCTTTTCGTTAGACTCGTCAACTAGGGTTTCGTACTTGATGGAGCAGCTGTTGAAGGTGGGAATGTCCTGGAGGATCTGGGCCAGTAGAAAAGAGCCCTTGAAGCGTTCGTCTTGGCCAATTACTTCTATTTTGTCGCCGGAGTTATAACTTTTTGCAGGCATTCATTTGTTGCAACAAAGCCAGGGTTTTTCAGGGTTGGGGGGAATAATTGGCAAAGTTGTTCAGGTTTGACGGCCATAATTGGCAAAGATGGAAACAAAACGTGCCTGTCTGTGCAGAGGAAGATGAAAAGCAATTGGTGCGCTTATTAATGGCTCACATAAACGTCTAGAGCATTCCCTCCTGACCGGGGTGGGTTGCTGTTTCCCGCATTTGCTAAGGAAACGGTCCGAGGCTTTACTCTTGCTTTATAAAAATCAACAAAATCACCTTGCAGCAACAGTATATGCTTTATAAAAATTGCTAAAAATAAACCAAAAATTGTTTCTCATCTCAATTTGATGAAAGTATATGCTCAGCATTGACCTATTGTACATGTTAAATATGTTAAGGATCTTCTATGTTATAAACAAGGGAGAAGAAAGCAGTTTTACTTGAGAGCAGTCGATTTTTCTAGAAGTTAACCGTAGGACCGTGAAACATACAACTTTGGAAAAATAATAATTATACAAACACAACATAGGAAATATAATATTTTGCAATATAATGCTTTTGTTGTGCATTCTTGGTCTATGTCTCAATTCAATTTTATCAATATTGTATTTCGAATTCTACCCATTAATCATAGTCGAAAACCATCAATTTTGTCGCTTTAAGAGGGGGGTACTCTATAATTTCTGTTATATTCACCCCTTGTTAAAATTTATTTAGGGGTCACCTAACCCACAGGCTATAATGAGGCTTTGCTCTGGTTGTAAGGATCATACTTGCATTTGCAACTTGGCAACCTTTTAATCCCACACCCTCATAATTTTCATAGCTTTTTCTTTGTTACTTAATATTAACACCTTATAAATGATTGAACACTTTTTTTATGTTAGAGTGATCAAATTTATCGTATTTAAATATTTATCCTGTAAAGACCATGGAGTGCATGTAAAACAATGGATTACAATAATAAGAGATTACTGGCTAACTTGTTGCATATTTTCTGACATTTGACATTAGCCTAATATATGCTATAATCCTTTTTATTTATAAAATAAAAAATCATCTTTAAACATGCAATTCATCCGAGGTATCTGGAAGGAAAAGGCGAAAAGCAACATCAGTGGAAGACATCATAATAATGGCTAGGTAATAATGTTATAGTATATAACTTTTTTCATGAAAACCAGTAATAGGACCAGAACATGTTTACAGTAATAGGACCAGTGAGCAATGCTTCATTTTGGTAAGTCATGCACAGTGATTGGTTTTCAAAAAGTGCGTTCAAGTGCCTTGTTGCATGAGTAAAATGAAATATAAATATAATAGAAGTAGCAAGCAATAAAATGGATTTAGCAGTCTTATAAGCACTAATGGAGTAGTGAAGAAGGTTGTTTAAAGATGGACCGGGAGGCGATGAGACTCGTGTATCAACAAGAGTCATTGATGTTTCAGATCTACTGGTATTGCATCGATATTTCTATTTATCTTTTCCATAATTGTTTACTGAATTTCCTTTCATTAATTATGAGAAACCTAATTGTATGTTTTTGAATATTCAAATTAGAAGAATAATGGGCCAAACTCTTTGATAAGTTTGAATTGGTATCTTTCTCACCTTCCTCCGATATTATTCTTATTGTGCTCGAATGATTAATATATCCATCAATGGTTTGATCTGTATTAGATGTCTTCAGCATATATATCCTGTAGGATACATATATCATAAATGTAATAGGTAAATATCAGTTGAGAAGTATTGGAATTTGGTGATACAATATTTCGAAATATCAATTAGATTTTTTGGAGATATTCGTGGTAATTTCGTTACCTGTTTTGTGCAATAAATAAATAGAAAGAAATGGGAGGAATATTAATGAATAGGGGATATTGGAAATATTCGTCATTTAATTAGTTGTCATATTTCATGAAGAAAAGAAACGGAAAGAGATTAAAATTGGAAAAGAGATTGATTGATGGAGAAAAGGGGAAATTATCAATCAATCATATGACAATTAATTAATGGGATATTAGTTTTTTCCATAAATTGATTTATTTTACATAAATCAATTGTCTCATCCCCAAGTAATCTTTTCTCTATTTAAAGAGAGGCATAGAGGATGTTATTCCTATGAAATGTATGAGAACATTTGTATTCTTCATTTCTTTTGCTCTACTTTAAAAACTCTGTAATCTCTTGAATATTAATAAAATCTCTTCCCCGTTGAAGTGGACGTACACTATCTCGCGATAGTGGAACCATTATATATTTGTGTGTTCTCTGTTGCCTTTATTTTTTTTTCTGTGATCTGAGATTGATATTCATTTCAAGTTGTTTGTTCTGTCACATCATTGCAAGATCCTATTGAGGTTTTTCCGCTGAAAGAGATTGATCACCCCTTACAACTGGTATCAGAGCTAGATTCGCAAAGAAGGTGCTTGGTAGAATGGCAGGAGAAGATGAAAACAAAACAAATAATACGACAGTGCTAGTAGTTGCTACATACGTCAGAGGCTCCTATGTGGCGTCAGGATCACAGTTGACGATAGACAAGTGGAATTGTAATGTCCCGTATTTTTACGGTTAAATAATTAATTTATTTAATTATTTAAATAATGGTTTAAAGATTTATATGGTCGTTTAATTAAATAATATTGAATATTTAATTGATATAATAATTAAATAATATATTTAATTCTGAAATAATCAGAATTAGCTGAAATGGCAATATTGTGTGAATTGGGCAATTCAAAATACATAATTCAGATTGGAATTGAATTTGAATAACGAATATACGATTTAAATGAAGTTTGAACGTATAATTATAATATAATTATAATCGAGCTCGAAATGGCGCGGCAGTTCGTTATTTGGCGATTTGAACTTCAACTAAATATACAGAATCCATTTTAAGTTGGATTTCTGTGAAACAAGAAACGTTCGAAGCTGGTGAAATATATTTTTCTAATGGAAGAGAAAAATTGGGATTTCGTCGTGTAGATTTTGATTTATGTCCAAATCAAATTTTTGAAAAGTCGCTATGGAATTCCTTTATAATTTATAACGATTTATTTATATTATAAATGAATTTTCCAATATAAATTGAATATCAATTCAACCGGGATCTGAATATCGAGTTATAATTCCAATTGGAGTTGTATGATATTCTATTGTTAATATATACGATAATATTTATTTATAAATATTAGATTTAATTATTTTTAAATATATTAATATTTAAATGGGTTTATTTAGAGCTTTAAAAATAGCCACTTTTGCAAATGAGCTTCGTTTTCGACGAAACTAATTTTGTCAGATCCGCAATGTTAAATTTTTGTTAGATGTCAAGTTTCATGATTTTTGAAGTCAGTATGTGGCCGTACCGGATTTTAATGTGAAAAACAGACGATAATATGACTTTAAAAATACGTTGTGTGAGCAAACGGAGTCGGAATTCGACGAACCAGTTCCGTTAGGTCTGTAATGTTGAACTCTAGTTGTTTGTCCATTTTCATGATTTTTGGATATTGTATGTGATTATAGAAATTTTTAATTAACAAATACAAACAACGGTTGATTAAAAACAATTATAATAATCGAATAAAAAAATATTTAAATTTCCCTATAAAATACCCTTAACATTTTTCTAACCCTAAATCACTTTCTCTGGTCAATATTTTGTGTCGCTGTTCTTCATTTCATAGGAAAAAAAATCGCCAGACATTTTAAAATCCAAAGCAAATCAAAAGAAAATCCTAAAATCAGTTTATATATATATATGGATTCGTGAAGGGGAGCTCGTCATCTCCGTACCCATTTCTTCGAGTTCTGAATGCATTCTGATTCGATGTCCTGTTCATCGCGCCGACTAGGGTTGACATCGCTTGATAATTCAAGCGTCGAATGATGAAATGAGGATTTTAGTTGTGTTTAGGAGGTGATTTCGCGCCTTGCTACAAAGTTTTGGTGGATTCGAACAAAAATTAGTGTCGATCTTCTTCTGTACAGGGCGTGAAAAGCTCGATGTCGCGATCTACAGGCTACCTCCGATTTGGGGAAGAAGGGTACGAGAAGAGAGAGTAGAGGATGAGAAGATCAATGGTGGAGTTTGTTCGCAGACCAGTGAAATATGGAAGGAGCAGTGTGGAGTTCAAGCGGCGGAAATGGCCGTCGAAAATAGGAGCTGGTCGCGGTTTTTGATTTGGGGGAGGAAGGTTACTGTTCATTCGGATGGGGAGTTATTTTGATGGGCCGACGATAATAAAAAGGGGTAAGGCCCAATTGATAATAAAAATCATAGTTTAATTTAATTTAAATGTATAATAACTTGTAAAAAATCGTATCTTTGTCATACGTGATCAGAATTGAGTGAAACAAGATCCGTTGGAATCGTATGGACGAGAGCTACACACTGGAACTGACTGGGAGTGAATCAGAGCTTGTTACAATTTATAGCGAAACAAATTGTCTGTCTGAATCAACCGACCATTATCGTTATTTAACGATGATCGTCCAATGTGAGTAAAACTCAGTAACTCTATTAGTTTATATTTTTTATAAAGATAATCTAGTAATGATAAATGTTGATTTACTACTATGTGATGATTGTCTGGTTGAATTGCTTATGTATTCGTTGAAATTATAGATAACGATATATATATAAATCGTTAATCAAACATTGATTCTGTTTATCAGAATATTTCATATTGAAATGAAATCGATGTTAATTATATTGTTTAACATCTATGGATGCAGGGAAACAGGTTGGAGGGATCCAACTGGATTCTTCAACATTTATAATATTGTTGTTTTCATATATCGTATATGATGTGATATATAATCTGTTATTGATTATGTGTGTTTGGATGATATTAATCATGGTTATTTGGTATTTTAAATACCATAAGAAATACTGGAATGTATAATGGGAATTTTCAAAGTGTATATTGAAAAGAAAATAGTTAAAAAATTAAAGAATTTTATAAAAAGAAAATGATTATAAAATCAAAGGATTTTATAAAAGGAAATATTTGTAAAACAAGTAGAAAAGGAAATAGTTGGAAAATAAATAGAAATACAAAAAGGAATATTTATTTGTTAAATAAATATAATTATAAAAGGAAATATTTATGAAATGAATAGAATTGAAAAGGGATTATTTATTTAGAAAATAAATAGAGTTATAAAAGGAAATATTTATTTATGAAATAAATAGAGTTAAAAAAGGGAATTTTAAATGCGATTTAAGTGTTAGAAATAAAAAGGAGATTTCGTATGAATAATTCCATAAATAGAAGTATAAATAGAATTTGGAAATGGGATACTATTTTGAAATACGAAGTCAAACTTAATGGAGTTAATCGAATATAGTTATCGATTAGAGTTAATCGAATAGAGTTAATCAATTAGAGTTATCGATTAGAGTTAATTGAATAGAGTTAATCAATTAGAGTTATCGATTAGAGTTAATCGAATAGAGTTAATTAGTTAGAGTTATCGATTAGAGTTAATCGAATAGAGTTAATCAATTAGAGTTATCAATTAGAGTTACTGAATAGAGTTAATTGAATAGAGTTGATCGAATTAGAATTAATCAAATAGAGTTAATTGATAAAGTTAACCGATTAGAGTAAATCGAATATAGTTTATTCAAAAGGAGTTAATCGAATATAGTTTATTCGAAAGGAGTTAATCGAATATAGTTTATTCGAAAGGAGCTATCGAATATAGTTATTCGAAAGGAGTTATCGAATATAGTTATTCGAAAGGAGTTATCGAATATAGTTATTCGAAAGGAGTTAATCGAATATAGTTATTTGAAAGGAGTAATCGAATATAGTTATTCGAAAGGAGTAATCGAATATAATTTATTCTAAAGGAGTTAATCAAAAGGAGTTAATCGAAATGAGTTAATCGAAAGGAGTTGTCGAATAGAGATTATTCGAAAGAGAATTATACGTTGAATTCGATTATATCGAATTCGGGAAAGTACTATTCACTTTCCGTTTTAATCAAGATTTATTTATTCATTAATAAATTAGCTATTTGTTTATTTATCCAAATTAATAAATAAAAGTTATATTGAAGTTATTATATTTCAGAAGCATGGGATTATAACCCTATTGTTAAAATCAAATGATATTCTGTAAAAGAAGTGGATTCATAAATAGAAATCGAGAGTTACGTAAGTAAGTTTGTTAAAGGTTTAAAAGGTGAACCTTGTCTGTTTCGAAGTTAGAAATGTTGTTCAGTTAAGGTCTGAGAGGTAGTTATACCCCAACTTGATTGACTCCATTTTTAACTAAGGAATGGTTAAGATTTGAGAGTAAAGTTTGGTTAAGTGAATTTAGTTAATGAGTGTAATATTTTGAGTTGGCATAGCGATGTTTTATTTAAACGTCTGTTTAAATCCAAATGTAGGAGTTTTGGAAATGTTTTCCAAATAAGAATCAGAAATGTTTTCTAATGTAGAAAATAAGAAATGGAAATGTTTTCAATGGTAACAACGTATATTTTCTAAATCTAGAAAATAAGAATTTTCGAATATATGGAAACGAGAATAGGGAAATGGATAATTGAATGACAAATAAATTTAAGAGATAAATGATGATTGATCGATAGAATTTCCATCTAGAAATAATATCGTTGTTTGCACACGTGTTTTTATTTGATAGCTAACTCACCGACTATCGAAGTTTTTGACCATTTTTCCGTCGTCAATACGGAGAGACTGGGATCAAATTCATTATCTGAAAACCACTATGTATGGGCGTTAGCGTTGCGATCAAATATGATGAAGATAATTGAAGACGGAGTTTGTGCAAGGGTCGTTCTGTCAAATCCTAGGTAGAAATTGCCTAAGATAGATTTACAGAATAGTGCCTTCGGTTTGCCCAGGACAACCTGTATGGAAGAATGTCTGATAGAGTATATTTAATGGATCACGTAAGTTGATCTCTTCAAATGTATGTACATTTGGTGGTGATGGAATTCGTTTCTCTTAGCTGTATACCCATTGCATTTTTTGGGAAATCAATTTGTGGTTTGGCGGGTATGACGATGTGACATTCAAAGTGAATAATTGTGTGATCTGTCAGAGATAAGCGTGGCCTCTAGCCTCACAACCGGGAAGTGACAAAAATCGGGCAGACAGCATGGCTAAGTGGGTTGCTTCCAATTAGGGTGTATTGTCACCTGATCTAGAGTTTCATTTACTTCTTTAATCTATTCGGTGCTGTCCCTTTCGGGAAACGGTTGTTGATCCCAACCGTTGGTGATATACATTCGATACACTCAAGCGAAATGAGTGGTCGGTCATGTGTGGCCGGGTTGCAAGATGTTCTTGTTGAGCTGTAACAACCCTTAATGGAGTAAATTTAAAATTTATTTTAACTAATTTTAATGAGTTTTTGATATTTAGAACAAATTATTTAAAATAATAATGATTAAAAATTGATTTGAATTGAAGTTAGAATGAATAATTTAATTTTAATTATAAAGGGAGTTAGAAATAGTGCGATAGTTTGAAAAGTCAAACTTGAACTTTGACTGACCGTACAGGATGCAAAATTTAACGAATTTTAGTAAAACCAAAAATTTTGAAATCTATTTAAAAATATCTTTCTAACGAATCCGAAAAATTGAAATTTCGTAGCAGGAATCAAAAGTTATGCCCAGATCAAAATTTAGAAAGGTCGCTATGAAGTTTACAAAGGTCAAAATGCCATTTTTTGTATACGAAGGAATTTGAACTCGAAACCACTTCCATTGAGTTCAAAATGATGTTTGTGCGTTGAAAAAGTATAAACACTTACATATTTCGAGTTTCGAAAATTATTTGTTTAAAAATGTATTTTTAATATTAAATATATAGCCCTTGAAAATAGTCATTTTACAAACGACCTCCGTTTTCGACGAAACCACTTTTGTTGGATCCGGAATGTCTAAATATGGCTAAGTTTAATTTTTCATAATTTTTAGAATTAATTTGTGGCCGTGGCAAAAAGATTTCAGTTTTGTCAATTTCGGTCAATTTTAATCGACTTGAAAATAGTCATTTTTCAAACGCGCTCAAAATTGAACGAAATTAATTTTCCTAGGTCCGCAGGGTCAAAACATAGCTAAATATATTTTTCGGGATTTTTCGAAGTTAATTTGTGACCCGGTGAATTTTTACGTACGGTTGAATTAAAAATTAAATGATGTATATTAAAAATAAAGTAAATATGTTGTAAACTTCGAAATTGGGCTTCGCCACTAGCACCATTGCGTTCAGAAGACGTCAAAACCTATAGTTTGACAGTAAGCATGCCTAATTCTGAGTTCGGGCCAAATCGGGCCTTAATGGGTAATTAAATTATTAAAATATTATAAAAAGGAGAATTATCTCAACACAAACCCTAGCACTAAAACACACAGCCGCCGCCCCCCCTTTTCAATGGCCACCGTTCTCCCAATTTCATTCTCTAATTTCTTCCAATCCGCTCAATGAAAATCAACAAACCATATACCAAATCGAAGCTCTCTTCCTCCTCTTCGATTCTATACGGAGATGATGAGATGTACTGAAGTATTTTGGCTAGAAAACCACCCGCTACCCGTGGCCAAACAGCCCCCACCGCGACCTCCACCTCCTTAGGCGCACGTAGCCCTCCCTCCCCTCTTCGATTTGCCACCTTCCGATCGACTTCTAGCTTCACCAATCCCGAGAAAAAAAGGAGACCTAGTTTTGAACAAAATGGGTTCAAAAACAAAAAGGGAACGGGTAGGAACGTGATGGAGAAGGAAGGAGGAAAGATTGACTTTTTCAACCTATGATTATTTAATTAATTTAATTCAAAAATTTACCAATCTTAATTTAACCATATCTTGCTCGTACGGACTCGAAATCGAGCGATTTCAGTTGCGTTGGACTCGTATTGATCAGATCTACACAATGAAACTGACCGGATCTGAAAACAAGCACTTTGGAAATTTAGCCAATTTTGAACGCGAACAGGAATTCAGTTAAAGCGAGGTGAGATTTCTAAATTTAAAAATAGTTAAAATTAAATTATCCCTCGTTATTTAAATTTCATGTGTGTATGCTTATTAAATCAGATCTGTTGTGATGTTTGGAATTTGTTGATTGTTGATTGTAATGTTGTTTGTTGATTTGTCTGGTTTGATGGACTATTGCGATGAAATAAAATAGTCAGAACAAATTATAACATTAGTTTTGTCAATATGAGATAGTATTGAAATAAAGATTTTTTTTTTCAATTAGTTAAAACGAAAGGAGTTAAAACATAAGTATTAATTTTATTGTCATACAATAAAAATAGAAGATTTTAAATTATCATTCTATTTGTTATTTTATATTCAATAAAAAAAAGAATAGAATGAGAAGATTGACATGAGGCTTGACACCCAATCATACATTGTTATCTTATGTATTGACATGAAAAATTTACATCAAAATTTTATGTTACATGAAGTATTATGGAAATATACACCATATGTGATTTCATGTAAAAATGATATATTTTTTAGCGTCATATGTTAATATGAAAATAAGGATACTTTTAGCGTTATGTGTTGACATGAAAATTAAACAAATTTTTAGCGTCAAGTTAAGATATGAAATTAAACTTATTTTTAGCGTCTTTGTTGAAAGTATGTAAAACAAAATATTTATTTTGTTAAATGGAAAAGTATGTAAAACAAAGCATTTATTTTGTTAAATAGAAAGGTATGTAAAATTAAATGTTCATTAACATTTTAGATATAAAATGTTAAGATTGATTAAATAACAATTTAGTTATAAAATGTTAATGTGATTAAAGTAGAATAATCATTTTTGTTGTAATAAAAAGAATATTTTTAATATTCTTTTGTTAAAATGAAAGTCATATTATCTATCACCGTTTTTGTCAAAACAAAAAGATTTTAATTTTAGAAATAAAAAGATTGGATTTGATGTGGCATTTTTAGTCAAATTAAAAGATAGAACATGACGATGTAATTTTCATCAAATTTTTATTGAAAATAAAAAGAGTATTATTGACGATGTAGAAAGAACCAATTTTTATTGAAATTTATTGTTGCATTTTTATCTACATGTTTAATGTAAATAAAAGATTAGAGTTTCATGTTTCATTTTCAATCTAAAGAATGAAATTTAGCATAGCATGTTTATTTACATTTTTAATGTAAATAAAAGAAACCTCTTTTATATCATGTTTTGTAAAATAAAAAGGTAGAATTGAACATGCATTTTATTTGTAAAATAAAAAGGTAGAATTGAACATGCATTTTATTTGTAAAATAAAAAGGTAGAATTGAACCATGTTATTGCATATGAAATATATTCATATTGTTGAACCATGTTATTGCATATGAAATATATTCATATTGTCGAACCATGTTATTGCATATGAAATATATTCATATTATGGAACCATGATATTGCATATGAAGTATAATCATATTTTGTTGTAGCGATATTGCATATGAAGTTAAGTCATATTTTGTTGTAATGATATTGCATATGAAGGATAATCATTTACATTATTAATGTAATAAGTAAAATTTTACATTTTTATGTAACAAAGATGAAATGGAAGATTTACATTTTTATTAAGGTAATAAAAAAATTACATTTTATTATGTAATTAAAGAAGAAGATTTGAATTGTAAAATTAAAATTACATTTTTATATGTAATTAAAGATTAAGAATTTACATGTAAAATAGAACTTCATTTTTTATGTAATAAAAGAGTAAGAATTTGCATAGTAAATAAAATTACATTTTTATATGTAATTAAAGTATAGAAACTTACATTGCAAATTAAAAAGCAAGATTTGACATGTAATATAAATTACATTTTTAATGTAATTAAAAGGTAGGATTTTACGTTGCCAATTAAACAGACAAAATTTGTCATGTAATGTTAATTACAATTTACATTGTAATTAAAAAGGAGATTTTACATTGTAATTAAAAGATAGGAAATTTACATTATAATGTTGATTACAATTTTAATGTAATTTAAAAATAAAAGATTTTGGCATTGTAAATTATCACATTTTCAATGTGATTAAAAGAATGGATTTCCTATGAAATCATAAGAATAGAATTAAAAGAGTAGAACGCAACGTTGAAAAATAATTTACATTTCTATGTAAATAAAAGAATAAAGAATGGAATGTAACGTTGAAATATAATCTACATTTCTGTGTAAAAATAAGAATAAAGAAACAAAGGTTACATTTTAATGTGTTAAGATTAAGAAGAAAAATTACATTTTAATGTATTAAAATAAAGAAGGAAAATTTACATTTTTATATAATTAAGTTAAAGAAGGTAAAGTTTACATTTTCATGTAATTAAGATTTAAAGTAAGAAGATTACATTTATATTTAATTAAAAGATTAGATTTTCACATTGCAAAATTATTTACATTCTTTTTATGTAAATTAGATTGAAAAGGAAAAGTCACATTTTTAATGCAGATTATATTAAAAAGAAAAGTTTACATTTTTAATGTGAATAAAAATAATAGAAATAAAATGTATATTTTTATCGTCATTTTAAATGCGATAAAAAGAGTAAAAATAAAATGTATATTTTTATCGTTATTTTAAATGTGATAAAAGAATAGAATAAAAATTATATATATTTTTATCATCATTTTAGATGCGGTAAAAGGAAGTTACATTTTTTCAATGTAAATAAGGATGAAATAGAAGTTGTATTTTTAAAGAATTTACATTTTTCAATGTAAACAAAGGAAATAAAAGAATGAATAGGAATTTACATTTTCCAATGTAATTAGAATATTAAATAAAAGTTACATTTTCGATATAATAATATATTGAAATATAAGTTACATTTCTCAATGTAAATTAAAATAGGAGTAGAAATTTACATTTTTCAATGTAAATAATAAGATTAGAAATTTACAGTTCTAAGGAATAGATTTTCATTAGGAAAATAATGAAACCAAATATACATTTTGTGTAAATTGAAGGATGGAAGAAGAAAATATACATTGTTGTGTTTAGGATGTGTATGTAAAGTAAAATAAAAATAGAGATAGATCGTTATAAATATTAGCAACGATATGAAATTGTTTTCAAATTTATATATGCGAGAGTTATTTGGAAAGTCCGAGTTTACTCTCATTCCAAATAATGATACGACGTTCGAAGAATTGAAGACGACGATTGAAGACCGACGATCTTCACATCGAATGGGTAACTAGCGTTGAAGCCCTTGATTGATTAGCTCCTAAAACGGGGCTAAGATGGTAGTTGTCCGGACGTAGTGTTGATTTGTACGGATTTGGCTTTCGCTCAGACCCAGAGCATAAGCTTATAAATGGAATGTGTATCCGACATTGTACTCCTTTATATTGTATTTAGTGATTTTCTGTCGAATGTATGAATGTTTGGTGGCGGAGAATTTATTCTCTTGCTTAACACCCTTTCATATATTTCGGCAAAGGATTGGTAGTGTGATATGGAGTGACAGTGTGGCATACTAAGATGCAATGATCAAGGTTTCTTATTGAAAAGCAGAACCTTGTGGTGACGATCAAAGCACAGCTTGAATAAGCATAGCTTTGTGTATTACGTAGCTTCACGAGCCTCACAACCCGATGGAGTCTAAAATGGGAGAAGGGAACGCAGGGAGAGCAGCACATTTCTTTCTAGCTAGAAGTAGTGTCAGTGCTTAAACTGGCTGATATTTTACTTATGTGGATGATGGAATCAGGCGCCTCGGATGATAGGTCCTATAGGACCGGGAAGCGTGTGTTCACGAATTTCAAATCTCTTCTCCTCTTATCAGCATAACTCTTCTGCCTATCTTGGGCAGCTTTCATTCGTTGCTGAATGATCTTAATCTTATCCGAAGTTTCTCTCACCACATCTGGTCCAAGCACAAACTTCTCGCCAGTCTCTATCCAACATGATGGTGAGTTGCACGGTCTTCCGTACAAAGCTTCATATGGAGCCATACCGATACTGGATTGGTAGCTATTATTATATGCAAACTCTACTAGATGCAAATGGTCATCCCATGATCCACCAAAATCCAATATACAAGCTCTCAAGAGATCTTCCAATATACGATTCACCCTCTCCGTCTGACCGTCGGTCTGAGGATGATATGCGGTACTGAGATGTAATCCTGACCCTAGAGCCTCTTGTAAGCTCTTCCAAAACCCACTAGTGAACAACGGGTCTCGGTCACTCACAATTCTTTTGGGTACTCCATGAAATCTCACTACCCACTTCATATACAATTCTACCAACTTGGCTGCCGTTCTGGTCGATTTGACTGGTATAAATCTTGCACTTTTAGTCAATCGATCCACAATTACCCAAATGCTATCATATCCCGATCTAATCCTTGGTAAACTGTCGATGAAATCCATCGAGACTTGCTCCCATTTCCATTCGGGAATTTCTAATGGTTGCAACAACCCACTAGGCTTCTTTTGCTCGGCTTTAACTAGCTGGCAATTCATGCATTTGGATATAAACTTCCCAACGTCTCTTTTCATCCCTTCCCAGTAGTAAGTCCGTCTCATGTCTCGATACATCTTATTACCACCGGGATGTATAGTCAGTTTTGAGTGATGACATTCCCTAAGCACTTCATCTCTCAAACCATTCACGTTGGGCACAACTAGTCTCCCATTCTTTCGAAGCCATCCATCTCGATCAAGCCCATACACATTCATCTCCTCATCGATACCCATCTCTAACTTGGAGATGATTTCCAATAGATTAGGATCATCCCTCTGGCAGGAACCAATCCGCTCTATCAAAGTGGGTCTAATCGCCAAACTAGCTAGCATGACTGGATCCAATTCGCACCTTGGTCTGAAATCAAACCCCACGATATACTCCAGTTGCTTCCACTCAAGAAACATTGCCCCTAAGCTGGCATGTCTCCTACTCAAGGCATCGGCTACCGCATTACCCTTCCCAGGTGTGTATGCGATATCAAAATCATACGAAGCCAAGAACTCTAACCATCTCTGCTGACGGAGATTCAGATCTTTCTGGGAGAAGAGATATTTCAACGATTTATGATCGGTAAACAACTCAAATCTTTCTCCCAAGAGATAGTGTCTCCACATTTTCAGCGCAAATACAATCGCTGCCAATTCTAAATCATGGGTAGGATACTTCTTCTCATGCGGCTTTAGCTGTCGACTAGCATAAGCTACAACCCTACCTCCTTGCATCAATACTGCCCCCAGTCCGGTACCACAAGCATCCGTGTATACCGTCATCTCTTCACTCCCTTTAGGAATGACTAACACTGGCGCACGCGTCAACTTCTCCTTTAGACTCTTGAAGGCATCCTCACACACTTCGTCCCAGACGAAGGACCGATTCTTCTTAGTCAACTGAGTCAACGGTGCTGCTATCTTGGAGAAGTCCTGGATAAACTTACGATAATATCCAGCTAATCCCAAGAAACTTCTCACATCTGTTACATTCTTGGGTGTAGGCCAATCCTGTACCGTAGCCACCTTCGCAGGGTCCACGGCAATACCACTCTCTGAAACAACATGACCCAAGAATCTTACTTCCCTTCTCCAAAAATGACACTTAGAGAATTTCGCTTTCAATTGATGTTTCCTCAACACCTCCATCACTATCCTCAAGTGTCCCTTGTGTTCCTCCTCTGTCCTTGAATAAACAAAGATATCATCCACGAACACAAGAACAAACTTATTCAACTGATCTCTGAATACTCGATTCATAAGATCCACAAAATAGGCTGGTGCATTGGTCAACCCAAATGGCATGACCAACCACTCATAAAATCCAGACGGCGTCCTAAATGCCGTTTTCGGAACACTCTCATCTGCTACTCGTAGCTGATGAAATCCTGTCGCGAGGTCCAACTGGGAGAACACTCTAGCTCCTTCCAGCTGATCAAACAAATCATCTATCCGTGGTAGAGGATACTTATTCTTCCTCGTCACCTTATTCAACTCGCGATAGTCCACACACAACCGAAGGGAACCATCTGCCTTAGTGGCAAACACAACTGGTGCTCCCCACTCGGAGACACTCCTTCTAATAAATCCCTTCTTCAAAAGATTGCTGACTTGCACCCCGAGCTCTCGCTGCTCCCTTGGTGCCATACGACGAAGTGGCATCACTATAGGTCTGGCATCTTTCACTAAATCAATACGGAACTCAATCTCTCGGTGTGGTGGAAGCCCGGTCACCTCCTCGAAGACGTCCGGATACTGGCCAACCACGGGCACATCTGACAACTCATCCTGCGGGATGTCGAGGGAATTTACAAAACTAGCCATAACCCCATCACTAGGTAGACTACCAAACACTACTCTCCGCCCATCATCCGCCCTCACTGTCACCAAAAAGCCCTCACAGTCTACCACCACCCTGTATCTTTGGAGCCAATCGACTCCCAATATAATGCCATACCCAGTAAAGCCCAAAACAAAGCAATCACATACAAACATACATCCATGACTCGATAAGACCAAATTCCTGCAAATCATACTAAGGCTAGTCGAACCACCAATCGGGTTCGTCACAACCAATGGTCTATCGACTATCTCGGGTTCCAGTCCCAACCTATCTACCAGGTCACTAGATATGAAGGAACGGGAAGCCCCAGTATCAAACAAAACTCGAACTGGTACATCATAAATAGAAAGCATACCTTGAATAACAACATTCTTTCCTTTCTCCGCCGCAGTTGGGGCATTCGACGAAGAAGGAACAACATCAATAGCATATGCTTTCACAATCTGCCTCTCCTTAAGAGGTTGTGGACACTTATCCTTCTGATGTCCCACTTGACCACAGTTGTAGCACTTCCTTTCCGCTGGCTTGGCCCGACATTCTTTAGCATAATGGCCTTTCTTTCCACAGCTGAAGCACTCAACATCCTTCTTACTCTTTTTCTGGCCACCCTTAGATTGGTCCTGCTTCCTCTTATTCTGAGAGTTATTCTTGCCTCCGCCGCCTGCTTGCGGCTTTGGCCCTTCTGCAGATGCAGCCTCAGTCTTTGACTTAGGGTAAAGGCTCTCTGATCTCAAAGCTTTCCCCACGATCGATTCAAAAGTCTCATCGATGTGGTTGATAAGCCTTTCCCCCAAGTATCCATCCAAACCAGTAATGAACTTCTCATTCTTCTTTTCAGGAGTGTCGATAAGAGACAGTCCATACTTCGACAAAGTGTCGAACTCAGCAATATAATCAGAAACTGCCCTTCCATTCTGCTTGAGTTCCAAGAACCTCTTAAACAACACTGACTTTTGGGCAGCTGGAATGAACTTCTCGCTAAAGCGAGCCTTGAACTGATCCCAAGTAACCTGATCCTCTGGAGTAGCTGTCCTAATGGCATTCCACCAATTCATCGCTCACCCTTGCAGCTGACGAGACGCTAGCCTTCTCTTCATCGCATCCTCAAGACCCAAGTCATCGAAGATACGATCACAGCTATCCATCCAATCTTGAACATCTGTGGCCGACTCCGTTCCGTGGAACGGCTTTCCACCAAGATTAGTGTAATCCTTGCACAACTTGGCGAAATCGACCCTAGGCGCCTGCACTACTGGGCCAACACCAACTCCGGGATTGGGAACTTCCCCTTGAACTTCTCTAAGCACGTCTCTCATGAGGTTAGTAAACATCACCCTCATGTCAGCGGCATTCCCTTGGTTGGTCCCTCTACCAGCACCCCTCGTGTCTCGGCTCATCGTCAATCTGAAAAAGGGAAACGATTAACGACCCCATAGTGGTGCTAGTGCAGTGCGACTTCATTCTTATACTACTAATAGTATATATATACATAGCTTTTGAAAACCAAAATAATCACAAATACGCGCTCTCATATACGTACTAACTCTCCCTAGGTGCTTTCCCTAGGTTAACTACGCAACCTAGAGCTCTGATACCAAGTGTGACGGCCCGCCCCGCACCAACCGACATTTACTCCAAAAGTGCGCTGTACACATGTCCAGTTAGCACGGAACGGGTCGTCAGAAGGAAAAGGAAGAAGGAAATGAACATACAAAGAACCTGTAGAATGTCTCACAGCGCATAGAACAAAATATAATAATAACATACTTGACATAAAACAGGAGAGACAGTGCATAAGCTGAAAATCAGAACTAAACATCATAGCAGCGGAAATCCAAAATACAGCTTATTACAACTTTCAAACCGTCTCAACGCAAAGAAAGATAAAGGAGGTACACTACTAATGCCCAAGTAGCGACCGCCAACGACACAGGGAGAATGTGTATATATATATATCATACGTGGAAGTCTCCTGCCCGCCTCCGAATCAGCTACTCGCGCATCACCAGCTAACCTGTCTCTAGTCTGCTCGTGTGAGCACCCAGAGTAATAAGAGGAGACATAAAACTCTGGGTCAGACATAAAGCCTGGTATGAGCGATAAGCATCTAAAGTGAACAATAACAGGTAGACTAAAACATACCTGGACCTGCAACCAAAGAGTTAGCACTACATATTGTACAACACTCTAAGGTATCATATCAAACGGTGTAAAGATACGGAGGTGGGGGAGGTGTGCATGTCATAATGATGGCAAACAATCAAACATAGCATCCATCCTCACATCTCTCACTCAGTGCGTAAAGCATACGATATTCACCACTTCGATCACCCAACATACCTTGCTACGATCACTTTGCCCCATGAAGTCATAAATGGCTTCACTGCACTGATAACGTAGCCACAAATCCTTCGCTATGTCCACTTTGCCCCATGGAGTCACAAGAACCCCACTGCACTGGCTCATAGCCTTACTAATCCTTACTATGTCCACTCTGCCCCATGGAGTCACAAGAACCCCACTGCACTGGCTCATAGTCTTACTACGCATCACCTTGCCCCTCAGGTCGTAATGACCCTACTGCACTGATAACGTAGTCTTGCTACCATCACCTTGCCCCTCAGGTCATAATGACCCTACTGCACTGATAAGTAGCCCATCATTCCTTTTTAGTGGTGAATCGAAGTTATGAACGTCGACAACTCCTTAGCACATGTCCCGCAACAAAGTCCAACCATGAAGTGAACTCATTGGTTCCCAACTGGATCCTGAGCTCTAACTTCCATTTGGACTACCTTTGCATCTCGGGTTATTGGTCATCACCAGATCGGATCGGGTCGTAGTCTTCAGATCGGATCGGTTCGGAGTCCCGTTTCCTTGTCACCACGGTTCGGATCGGGTTCCCTCATTCGGATCGGGTCACGCCATCAACTCGTGGTCCTCCAGCTCCATCGGATCGGTTCGAGTACCCCTCAGCGGATCGGGTCGGGTCTCCAAGTCAATCGCCACGGATCGGTTCGTGACAAGCTCCTTTGGATCGGGTCGTGGTCCTTCAAGCAGTTCGGGTCGGAAAGCACTTCTCTAGGTCGACGGATCATGCTCACCCTTCATGGCGGATCGGGTCGAGACTGCTGGCGCGGTTCGGACTCGTGCTCTTCTTCCCATCGGATCGTGTCCTCGATTCGGATCGTGGCATGTGCCCACGATCGGTTCAGGTCGGGTAAAGGGGGTCCGATCCGATCCTGCCTGCAATTTCCTGTAGTTCTTCCAGCGAGCAGTTTACGCCATTCGACGGCGTTTTCGACCATTCTAACTATTCTAATCAATCACAAAGCATACCATACAGTCATAGCAACATGCATAATCAACCACAAACATCTAAACATCAATATGATAAGTAGAAATGGATCAAATATACCCAAAATCCCATATTTCCCCTTAAGCATATTTAGGTGAAACTAATGATAGGATTAACAAAACTTAACCAAATTAACCCAAATTCATATCAGAGGTCTAAAACATCATTCCGAATTTTATAAACATTTTTCCAGAATTTTATCATGTTTAAATTCGCTAATTAACACTAATCAACCCTAATTAGCCATAATTAGTGCAAAACTATGCAAATCACTCACCTTAACCACAAAATAAACTAAGATCTGAAATAATTCTCTGATTTGATGCAAATCCCAATCCTAAACAGCAGCTCCAATGTTGATTTGGTGTAGATCTTCCTTGATTAGGGGTTGCTAAGCCAAATCCTTGACCAAAAGGTGATTTAGAGGTTGGAGGCCATTATTAGGGTTCCTTGGTGATAAGTGGAGGCTAGAAAACTGAAATGGAATGATCCTCTATCTCATTTCAGCCCTCCCATAACCCTAATCCCGAAAAGGGTTATGGGCCTACTCACTAATCACCCGATTTGGCCCGGTTAAGCAGTTTTTCACCCTCCAAACCTTATTTCAGCCATACCTCCCAAACGGTAAGTCCGTTTGGCTATTATGACCACTCCACGGAAAGGTAAACCATCAAACGAATCCAATGGAAGTGGTTTCAGGTCAAAATTCCTTTCCAATCAAAAGTTATGGCCAAAACAGTACCAACTAGGGGCAAAATGGTCATTTAAAAATCGACAAAAATCATGAACATGGGAAATGACCCTAATGGATGTTTCCCAAAGTTACATGACCATACAACTTCACATGGGAAAGAAATAAATATTCTACAATCCTATGATGTGTAGAATACGGGTCGTTACAAGTCTGATGTTGTTGTTCTAATGTGTTGTATTCCCAAAGTTAACGTATTCGGGTTTTGAACGGTCTTAGTCGATTTTGCGATCGATTGGGTCCGGGTGGAATCCGGGCCGTTACAGTTGGTATCAGAGCTTTGGTTAGCTCAAATCTTTGGGATACAACTCGTTAGAACTGAACAAAAGACTCATCAGAGATTGGATTAGTAATATCCAATAAGAATACTCATTAGAGATAGGATCAGTAGTATCCTAGAATGAGAAGGCTCATTAGAGATGGGGTTAGTAATGCCCTAGAATGAGTTGAGAGTGCCCAGTTTATAATTAACTTATTTTTGATTATATATAAACCGATTTTAGAAAAATATGATTTTTTTTAATATATAAAAGTTATATATATTTGGAAAGTTAATCAACTAATTGATTGATGGTTGTGTAGAGTAATTATTAGTTCAACTAATAAAATTATAGAAACGAATTAAAGAATGAAAGATGAGATATGATACTCAAACAACTTTAGCTTCGTTCCTTTTCGAGGACGAAAAGTTTTTAAGTAGGGGAGACTGTAACAACCCTAAATTTTGGAGTAAATTTAAAATTTATTTTAACTAATTTTAATGAGTTTTTGATATTTAGAACAAATTATTTAAAATAATAATGATTAAAAATTGATTTAAATTGAAGTTAGAATGAATAATTTAATTTTAATTATAAAGGAGTTAGAAATAGCGCGGTAGTTTGAAAAGTGAAACTTGAACTTTAACTGACCGTACAGGATGCAAAATTTAACGGATTTTAGTGAAACCAAAAATTTTGGAATCTATTTAAAAATATCTTTCTAACGAATCCGAAAAATTGAAATTTCATAGCAGGAATCAAAAGTTATGCCCAGATTAAAATTTAGAAAGGTCGCTATGAAGTTTACAAAGGTCAAAATGCCACTTTTTGCATACGAAGGAATTTGAACTCGAAACCACTTCCATTGAGTTCAAAATGATGTTTGTGCGTTGAAAAAGTATAAACACTTATATATTTCGAGTTTCGAAAATTATTTGTTTAAAAATGTATTTTTAATATTAAATATATAGCCCTTGAAAATAGTCATTTTACAAACGACCTCCGTTTTCGACGAAACCACTTTTGTTGGATCCGGAATGTATAAATATGGCTAAGTTTAATTTTTCATAATTTTTAGAATTAATTTGTGGCCGTGGCAAAAAGATTTCAGTTTTGTCAATTTCGGTCAATTTTAATCGACTTGAAAATAGTCATTTTTCAAAAGGGCTCAAAATTGAACGAAATTAATTTTCCTAGGTCCGCAGGGTCAAAACATAGCTAAATATATTTTTCGGGATTTTTCGAAGTTAATTTGTGACCCGGTGAATTTTTACGTACGGTTGAATTAAAAATTAAATGATGTATATTAAAAAAAAAGTAAATATGCTGTAAACTTTGAAATTGGGCTTCGCCACTAGCGCCATTGCGTTCAGAAGACGTCAAAACCTATAGTTTGACAGTAAGCATGCCTAATTCTGAGTTCGGGCCAAATCGGGCCTTAACGGGTAATTAAATTATTAAAATATTATAAAAAGGAGAATTATCTCAACCCTAACCCTTGCACTAAAACACACAGCTGCCGCCTATAGTTTGACAGTAAGCATGCCTAATTCTGAGTTCGGGCCAAATCGGGCCTTAATGGGTAATTAAATTATTAAAATATTATAAAAAGGAGAATTATCTCAACCCTAACCCTAGCACTAAAACACACAGCCGCCGCCCCCCTTTTCAATGGCCACCGTTCTCCCAATTTCATTCTCTAATTTCTTCCAATCCACTCAATGAAAATCAACAAACCATATACCAAATCGAAGCTCTCTTCCTCCTCTTCGATTCTATACGGAGATGATGAGATGTACTGAAGTATTTTGGCCAGAAAACCACCCCCTACCCACGGCCAAACAGCCCCCACCGCACCCTGTAGGCCCCACCGCGACCTCGACCTCCTTAGGTGCACGTAGCTCTCCCTCCCCTCTCTGATTTGCCACCTTCCGATCGACTTCTAGCTTCACCAATCCCAAGAAAAAAGGAGACCTAGTTTTGAACAAAATGGGTTCAAAAACAAAAAGGGAACGGGTTGGAACGTGATGGAGAAGGAAGGATGAAAGGTTGACTTTTTCAACCTTTGATTATTTAATTAATTTAATTCAAAATTTTACCAATCTTAATTTAACCATATCTTGCTCGTACGGACTCGAAATCGAGCGATTTCAGTTGCGTTGGACTCGTATTGATCAGATCTACACAATGAAACTGACCGGATCTGAAAAACAAGCACTTTGGAAATTCAGCCAATTTTGAACGTGAACAGGAATTCAGTTAAAGCGAGGTGAGATTTCTATATTTAAAAATAGTTAAAATTAAATTATCCCTCGTTATTTAAATTTCATGTGTGTATGCTTATTAAATCAGATCTGTTGTGATGTTTGGAATTTGTTGATTGTTGATTGTAATGCTGTTTGTTGATTTGTCTGATTTGATGGACTATTGCGATGAAATAAAATAGTCATAACAAATTATAACATTAGTTTTGTCAATATGAGATAGTATTGAAATAATTTTTTTTTTCAATTGCTTAAAACGAAAGGAGTTGAAACATAAGTATTAATTTTATTGTCATACAATAAAAATTGAAGATTTTAAATTATCATTCTATTTGTTATTTTATATTCAATAAAAAAAAGAATAGAATGAGAAGATTGACATGAGGCTTGACACCCAATCATACATTGTTATTCTATGTATTGACATGAAAAATTTACAACAAAATTTTATGTTACATGAAGTATTATGGAAATATACACCATATATGATTTCATGTAAAAATGATATATTTTTTTTAGCGTCATATGTTAATATGAAAATAAGGATACTTTTAGCGTTATGTGTTGTCATGAAAATTAAACATATTTTTAGCGTCAAGTTAAGATATGAAATTAAACTTATTTTTAGCGTCTTTGTTGAAAGTATGTAAAACAAAATATTTATTTTGTTAAATGGAAAAGTATGTAAAACAAAGCATTTATTTTGTTAAATAGAAAGGTATGTAAAATTAAATGTTCATTAACATTTTAGATATAAAATGTTAAGATTGGTTAAAATAACAATTTAGTTATAAAATGTTAACGTGATTAAAGTAGAATAACCATTTTTGTTGTAATAAAAAGAATATTTTTAATATTCTTTTGTTAAAATGAAAGTCATATTATCTATCACCGTTTTTGTCAAAACAAAAGGATTTTAATTTTAGAAATAAAAAGATTGGATTTGATGTGGCATTTTTAGTCAAATTAAAAGATAGAACATGACGATGTAATTTTCATCAAATTTTTATTGAAAATAAAAAGAGTATTATTGACGATGTAGAAAGAACCAATTTTTATTGAAATTTAGTGTTGCATTTTTATCTACATGTTTAATGTAAATAAAAGATTAGAGTTTCATGTTTCATTTTCAATCTAAAGAATGAAATTTAGTATAGCATGTTTATTTACATTTTTAATGTAAATAAAAGAAACCTCTTTTATGTCATGTTTTGTAAAATAAAAAGGTAGAATTGAACATGCATTTTATTTATAAAATAAAAAGGTAGAATTGAACATGCATTTTATTTGTAGAATAAAAAGGTAGAATTGAACATGCATTTTATTTGTAAAATAAAAAGGTAGAATTGAACCATGTTATTGCATATGAAATATATTCATATTGTCGAACCATGTTATTACATATGAAATATATTCATATTGTCGAACCATGTTATTGCATATGAAATATATTCATATTGTCGAACCATGTTATTGCATATGAAATATATTCATATTATGGAACCATGATATTGCATATGAAGTATAATCATATTTTGTTGTAGCGATATTGCATATGAAGTTAAGTCATAGTTTGTTGTAATGATATTGCATATGAAGGATAATCATTTACATTATTAATGTAATAAGTAAAATTTTACATTTTTATGTAACTAAGATGAAATGGAAGATTTACATTTTTATTAAGGTAATAAATTTTTTTACATTTTATTATGTAATTAAAGAAGAAGATTTGAATTGTAAAATTAAAATTACATTTTTATATGTAATTAAAGATTAAGAATTTACATGTAAAATAGAACTTCATTTTTTATGTAATAAAAGAGTAAGATTTTGCATAGTAAATAAAATTACATTTTTATATGTAATTAAAGTATAGAAACTTACATTGCAAATTAAAAAGCAAGATTTGACATGTAATATAAATTACATTTTTAATGTAATTAAAAGGTAGGATTTTACGTTGCCAATTAAACAGACAAAATTTGACATGTAATGTTAATTACAATTTACATTGTAATTAAAAAGGAGATTTTACATTGTAATTAAAAGATAGGAAATTTACATTATAATGTTGATTACAATTTTAATGTAATTTAAAAAGAAGATTTTGGCATTGTAAATTATCACATTTTCAATGTGATTAAAAGATTGAATTTCCTATGAAATCATAAGAATAGAATTAAAAGAGTAGAACGCAACGTTGAAAAATAATTTACATTTCTATGTAAATAAAAGAATAAAGAATGGAATGTAACGTTGAAATATAATCTACACTTCTATGTAAAAATAAGAATAAAGAAATAAAGGTTACATTTTAATGTGTTAAGATTAAGAAGAAAATTTACATTTTAATGTATTAAGATAAAGGAGGAAAATTTACATTTTTATATAATTAAGTTAAAGAAGGTAAAGTTTACATTTTCATGTAATTAAGATTTAAAGTAAGAAGATTGCATTTCTATGTAATTAAAAGATTAGATTTTGACATTGCAAAATTATTTACATTCTTTTTATGTAAATTAGATTGAAAAGGAAAAGTCACATTTTTAATGCAGATTATATTAAAAAGAAAAGTTTACATTTTTAATGTGAATAAAAATAATAGAAATAAAATGTATATTTTTATCGTCATTTTAGATGCGATAAAAAGAGTAAAAATAAAATGTATATTTTTATCGTTATTTTAGATGCGATTAAAGAATAGAATAAAAATTATATATTTTTTTATCGTCATTTTAGAGGCAGTAAAAGGAAGTTACATTTTTTCAATGTAAATAACGTTGAAATAGAAGTTATATTTTTAAAGAATTTACATTTTTCAATGTAAACAAAGGAAATAAAAGAATGAATAGGAATTTACATTTTCCAATGTAATTAGAATATGAAATAAAAGTTACATTTTCGATATAATAATATATTGAAATATAAGTTACGTTTCTCAATGTAAATTAAAATAGGAATAGAAAATTACATTTTTCAATGTAAATAATAAGATTAGAAATTTACATTTCTAAGGAATAGATTTTCATTAGGAAAATAATGAAACCAAATATACATTTTGTGTAAATTGAAGGATGGAAGAAGAAAATATACATTGTTGTGTTTAGGATGTGTATGTAAAGTAAAATAAAAATAGCGATAGATCGTTATAAATATTAACAACGATATGAAATGGTTTTCAAATTTATATATGCGAGAGTTATTTGGAAAGTCCGAGTTTACTCTCATTCCAAATAATGATACGACGTTCGAAGAATTGAAGACGACGATTGAAGACCGACGATCTTCACATCGAATGGGTAACTAGCGTTGAGGCCCTTGATTGATTTGCTCCCAAGACGGGGCTAAGATGGTAGTTGTCCGGACGTAGTGTTGATTTGTACGGATTTGACTTTCGCTCAGACCCAGAGCATAAGCTTATAAATGGAATGTGTGTCCGACATTGTACTCCTTTATATTGTATTTATTGACTTTCTGTCGAATGTATGAATGTTTGGTGGCGGAGAATTTATTCTCTTGCTTAACACCCTTTCATATATTTCGGCAAAGGATTGGTAGTGTGATATGGAGTGACAGTGTGGCATGATAAGACGCAATGATCAAGGTTTCTTGTTGAAAAGCAGAACCTTGTGGTGACGATCAAAGCACAACTTGAATAAGCATAGCTTTGTGTAACACCCCGTATTTCAGTTAATGCTGAAATTCATTAATTGCAGAATAAATAATCTCAAATGTGAGAATTGGGGGAAACGGGCTGCGTCATTGCGTTCGTCTCGGAAAAATACGCGAAATAGAGTCCGAGTTTTCGAGAATCGGAGTCCGTATGGCCCAGTTATGGCCCAATGAAGTTGGCAGAAAATTTAAGATAAAAACAGAATTTAATATTTAAAATCAGATTTCGAAATTGGAGCCAGCGGGGGCCAGGCGGGAAAAATTCCCGCCCTAGCCATGTCGACAGGGGTGTCGACTGCCCTGTCGACTTGCCTGTCGACAGGGGTGTCGACACAGGGTGTCGGCCCTGTTGATCTGGGTGCACCAGATCTGGTTTTTGGTTGAGTCTTGGGCTGTGTTCTAGAGATTTCCTAAATCTGACGGTCCTAATCTAATCTAGGGTTAATCTAAGGGCCTAAAACACTACCTAATCCTATAAATAAGACCCCAACCCTACCCTAATTCATTCATAATTAAATCTTGTAACTAAACTATGGCAAAATGAAACTTGATCATGGCCTCCACAAATCAATGAAGAGAGTTGCAAGCTAATCAACCTCTAATCATCATCTTCTTCATACCTAGCAACTAGTCCTACTTCATAAGTTTGCTAATCTTGGTTTTGGTGAGTTCCTATAGCTTTAATAATCAATTGTTAAATTGATTATGGTAGGATGTGATAAGACATGGCTATGTTTGTGGATAAATGAGTTTATGCAAGTTTGTATGATATGTGATTTGCAAGTTTTATGCCATATGCAAGTTTAATGCCATGTTTTATGATGCAAAACATTATGTTGAACATTTATGCATATGTAACATGTTATGCAAACTATATGAGAGAGTATATGCAAGTTATATGTAATATGATATGCAAGTTATACATGGGGTTTTATGCATGCTAAGTGTTTGGTTTTATGCATGCTAAGTAATTGGTTTTATGCATGCTAAGTGTTTGGTTTTATGCATGCTAAGTATTTGGTTTTGTGCATGCTAAGTATGTGGTTTTGTGCATGCTAAGTAATTAGTTTTATGCATGCTAAGTGTTTGGTTTTATGCAAAGTTCATATGCAAAGTTATGATGCAAGTTCATATGCAAAGTTATGATGCAAGTTCATATGCAAAGTTATGATGCAAGTTCATATGCAAAGTTATGATGCAAGTTCATATGCAAAGTTATGATGCAAGTTCATATGCAAGTTTGTCTCTTTTTATGATATGCATAACATATGCGAGTTTGCCTCTAAGTATGACATGTTGTGCAAGTTCATATGCAAGTTTATGTGCAAGTTCATATGCAAGTTTGTCTCTTTTTATGACATGCATGATGCAAGTTTGGGTTATATGCTAAGTTGGGTTTAACGTATGTTCATATATGCAAGTTGACACCTTTTTGAACCCATGATAAAGTTATATGCTATGTTGGTTAAACCCATGACATTTATGATGAATCTTCCCTTTATTATGTCATGTTATGAGACGAATTACGTGGGGAACGATGGGGTTAATATGCATGTTAATAAAGTGGTGTGAAATGGTTATGATTAAGCATACCATAAAATGAATAAGCATAAGTGGGAATTTACCTATTGAGTTAGGTCTACCCCATGGGAATTTACCTATTGAGTTAGGTCTACCCATGTTATGAAAAACTTGATATTAATTAGGGATAATTAATATAAATTATGAGGTGATTAATTAGGTGTAATTAATCGACCAAGACACGAGGTTGGACTCAGTTGTAGCGTAAAACTGCCCAGACCCAACCGGCTTAACCAGTTGCTACAAATGTTAGCCCAATGTGAGAGGTCTTAGGCACAAACTAAATACGTGATTAACGTAAAGACACGAGGTTAGACTCGGTTATGACGTAAGGCTGCCCGGACCCAACCGGCTTAACCAGCGGTCATAAAAGATAGTCTAATGTGAGAGGTTTTTATGAGGATCACGGTCTTAATTAATTAAGAAACACTTAACCAAATTAGCATGTAGTGGGACATGGGGGTTAAGTGGGTGCCTTGGGTGGCATGTAGTAACTAGTGGGGGTGCCTTGGGTGGCATGAGGAAACTAGTGGGTTGCCTTGGGTGGCAATAGAAAATACGATTAGAATACTTAACCAAAGTGGAACATATAATTAAAACATGGGTGAAGGGTTAAGTAAGTGCTTTGGGTGGCATGTGGAAATCTAGTGGGTGCCTTGGGTGGCAATTGAAATATAATTAAATGACTTAACCAAACTTTAAACATGTAAGTGAACATGGTTATTAAAAGGGTTAAGTGGGTTACACTAGATGAATGACAAGCTTAGGTGGGTAGCTTGTGGGGGACCCATTATAGGGTTGCATTTGATGAATGACAAGCTTAGTTGGGTAGCTTGTGGGGACCCATTATTGGGTTATACTAAATGAATGACAAGCTTAGGAGGGTAGCTTGTGGGGGCCCATTTCAACCAATATCCCAAACGTATCTTTGTGGGCTCGACTCTAGTCGAGTGACGGGACACGCATATTGGGCTTGACTATAAGAGGCCAAAACGGGTTAGCGGTGGCAACGCAGGATCAACGGGTTTCATATGCGTGTGTGGACCCGGGCTGGTTGGTAAGTCGTTGTTGCATCGTGTAGATATAAAGCCGTGCACCGTTGATATTATCAGGTGGCCACTTTGGGGAATGATACACCCCATTGTGGGACCGGCACGGGTATCTACGGTAGGGAGCCGATCGCTTGGGAGTAGTGGGTACACCTAGTAAAGATAGGGGCAGACGGCACCTGTGTAGGGGTACAAGAAACTACTGGGTAAAAAAATTACTAAGTACACTTAGTGGGATCAACCTTTAAGTAGGAATTACTCTTGGTGGGTAGAACTGGTGTGGTGCAGTGTAGGAATTACCCTTGGGTGGGTAGATCTGGGGTGGTGTAAGCTAGTAAGTATCCTTGGGTGGATAAATGCGTCTTTTCGGTTATCGTAGTACATCCTGTGTTTAGTTGGCTACTTAGTGTAGTCATTATCCCCAGAGGTACCGTACCTTGTTTATGTCATACCCTAATTACTTTAATGGTTGTATTGTTAGGGTTATAGGACTCACTCAGACTTATGTCTGACCCCGTTGTTTTTATCTTTTTTTCCCAACCCTCAGGTTATCAGAGTGGGCCCGGTACGAGTGGGCTTAGATCAGGCTGCTTTATTCTCTTTTGGAGCTTGGACCATAGATGCAGAGCTCAGCTTACCCTTTCTTTTATGGCTATCAGTTCATGTATTGGGATTATGTACTTTTATTTATCAGGATGGATATTTTGCACTTGACTCTTATTATGGTTTTGTGATGTAACCAAACATGTTTTACTTTCCGCTGCGACGAAATGATGTTTTAAGATTTTCAAGTATTACTTATATCTGTCTTGTTGTAATTTTTCTGTTCTATATTCACTTAAAATACTCCACCGATGTTATGGCATTCCCTTAGCGAGTGACCATAGCGGGTGTGGGGTGTTACACGTGGTATCAGAGCAAAGGTTACCAGAATAGATAAAATTTTTAGAAAAACTATTTTCTAAGAATATTTTTGAAAGGAGTATTTTCAAAAACATGTCTTTTAAGAGAAAAGTTTTTGAAAGAAAAGCATAATCCCCGATAGCCATATCTTTATCTTTCGAATTCTCCGTTTGAATCTCTTCCTCTCTCGTTTTGGGTTTCCCCTCCGTGTGTAGATGATCTTTCTAAGATAGATAAGAATGGAAAACCACTTCAAGGGACTTAGATATTAGTCGGATTAGAAGTTGGTTCAAGAAGGAGGAGGACTTGTAGATACTTATTGGATGGACGATGGGAGGAAGGCTCAAATAGTTGTTTGGTTAATGAAGGACGAAACCTCATTGATGGGAGGTTACGAGTGGAGAATGGGAAGAAGAAGGTTAGTAGTTATCCTTTTGGGAGGAATAGGACACCTTATTAGGATTGTCCAAAGAAGCAAGGGCAAGGTATGGAATCTTCTGGAGGGTAGTTGTATTCCCTCACGACTAGGGTACCAAATGGGGATAGACCGTCTAGGTTGGAATTTGGATTTCTTTATTATCCGGTTCGAACTTTATTTAATTCTGACGCATCGAGTTCGTTTATCTCATCATTGTTAGTTGAGTCACTGCACTTAGACACCAGTTTGGTAGATGATCCCTTAGTTGTTTCAAACCCAATTGGGCTCCATGATGTGTTTGGGTTTGAAAGTTTCTATACTTAGCGTTGAGTTTAGGTGTGATGCTTGTTGGGCTTCACGGGCTATGGGTTAGTTTTGGGCATGGACTGGTTATCCAGTAGGGGTGCCGTTCTTGATTTTGAAGGGAGAGTTGTTAGGCTTATGACCCGCTTGGGTAACACTCTCGAGATCTCTTGTAATCCCATAGAATCTGTTATGCTAAGTTATCTAGAATCGCTTGACACGTCGGTCTAGAGTTTGCGATCTGTTAGAGCGGTCCGGGAATACTCGGATGTGTGTGAGGAGGTGAAGGGCTTACCTCCGAAGCGGGAGATTGACTTCCGAATATATCTGGTGGATAATCCTAAACCAGTATCTTGGCCAGTGTGCCGCATGGCTCCTCGTGAGAGGAGGGAACTCCATAAGTAAGTAGGCGATTTGCTTGAGAAGGGGTTCATAAGACGAAGTATATCGGAGTGGGGTGCTCCAGTAGTTTTTGTCACGAAGGCGGATGGGTCCCTCAGACTTTGGGTAGGCTAAAGAGAACTAAATAAACTCACAAAGAAGAATAGACACCCATTGCCGAGGATTGATGATCTCTTTGATCAGTTGGCTGGCGCCTCAGTATTTTTGTAGTAGGACTTAGCCACGGGATTTCATCAGTTGAGAGTGGCTGAGGATAGTATAGAGAAGACTGCCTTTAGGACTCCGGATGATTTTTTTTTATGAGTGGCCGGTGATGCCATTTGGTTTGACGAACGCCCCCGCATACTTTGTTGATTTGATGAGAAGGGTGTTCAGGGAGTACCTAAATAAGTTCATGATGGTCTTTGTGGATGACATCTGGGTCTTTTCTAGGAAGCGAAATAAGTTTTCGTATGTACTCAATGGGGTGAGCAAAGCCAGTTATGGGAAAACGGTGGTTTTGGAGCGAGACTTGCGAGGACATCCAAAGTTGGTCAAAGGCCTAATTGATTAGCCATTTTTACTAGTATCATCTCACGTAGGCCGCCTGAACTCGAAGGAGATATCCCTTGGGTGTTTGTCTGATATTGGTTTAGGCCTTTGGGGCTTGCATTTGGGGGATGTCGAGTTCAACTAGGGTGGTCTGCGTGAGAGATGGACAGCTGTGATGATTTTGGATGGGATTCTTAGCATCCTATGGGTTTGAGATAACGTATACCCATGGCAAGGGTAACGTGGTAGCAGACGCCTTAAGTAGAAAAAGGTTGTCCTTAAGTTCATTGTTCGTTGAACGACGGAGCTTAGAGTTTATTTCTATGTTTGACTTTAGACCTTCCGTTGACTTTGTACCCGGTTTGTTAGCCTCCTTGGAGGTTAGGCCTACTCTTTTGGGGCGGATTGGCGGAGCACAGCAAGACGACCCACAGTTGGTTGAGTTAGTAGAGAAACTCATGAGGAGGGGGAGTCGTCCAGCCGTTTGAGTAGGTACACCCTAGATGGTAAGGGGTGGTTGCGTAGAGACGGTAGACTTTGTGTACCGTAGGACGAGGGTTTGAGGAAGGCTATACTTGATGATGCACATCGGTCGAAGATGACCATTCATCCCGGTGGGGACAAGATGTACCAAGACGTGAAGCGAGTTTTCTTTTGGGCCGGTATGAAGAAAGACGCGGCCGAGTATGTCGCTCGATGCTTGGTCTGCCAACAAGTGAAGACGGAGCAAAAGAAACCAGGTGGGTTGCTTCACCCATTGGAAGTTCCGCAATGGAAGTGGGATAGCGTCTCGATGGATTTTATTGACGGGTTACCCAGATCGAGAAAGGGTAATACGGGAATTTGAGTTGTGGTAGACAGACTTACTAAGAGTGCCCATCTTATACCGTGAAGAGTAAAAGAACTGCTCCATGGCTAGCTTCAGTTTACATTCGGGAGATAGGTAGATTGCATGGTGTACCTTCCAGTATAGGGAGCGATCGAGATCCTATCTTCACTAGAGAGTTTTGGAAAAGTTTGCAAGAGGCGGTAGGGACTCAATTGTGTTTGAGTACCACATATCATCCTCAGACGGACGGCCAGACCGAGAGGGTGAATCGTATTTTGAGGCTATGAATCTTGGACTTTGGAGGTACAGGGAAAGAGTATCTTCCATTGGTGGAGTTCGCGTATAATAACAACTTTCAGTCTAGTATTGGCATGGCACCTTTCGAAGCTCTTTAGGGAAGGCCTTGTCGATCACCTACACGTTGGTGGGAATCTACGGATGAGATCTTGCTTGGGCCGATAAGGTTAGAAAGACTTCGGGAAAAGATTGATTTGATTCGAAGAAGGATGAAAGCGGCGCAAGATAAACAGAAATCTTATGCGGACAAGAGGAGAACAGAGCTTGAGTTTGATAAATAGGACATGCTTTTATCAAGGTATCTCCGTTACGGAATGTGGTCCACTTTGGATCTGTTGGGAAGTGAGTACCAAGGTTTGTTGGGCCGTTTCCTATTAAAGAAAGGATTGGACAGATGACATATAGAGTGGAGTTGCCGACAGGCTTAGTGGTGTACATGATATATTCCATGTGTCACATTTGAGGAAGTTCCTACATGAGACCGCTGAGGTGGTAGAGACGAGCTGGCTTAAAGAAGTAGAGATAGAGCGTGATGAGACGATTCGACGAGCTCCTACTCGCATCCTTGGGTCAGAGACTAGGAAGTTGAGGAGTCGAGAGGTTCAACTAGTCAAAGTGCAATGGGGAGAAGATGAGAGTAACGCTACCTTAGAGACGGAAGAGAAGATGCGTTCATTATACCCATTCCTTTTTAGGATATGTCTTTTAATTTCTCCTTTATCGTTTGACTAGTACTTATCTTATCTGTAGTATGTCCTCTCGTTAGTACCTTTGACCTTCAGGTAGGATAGTCCTATGGTTGAAACATGTGTTTGAGACATGTTATGTTTGATGGATGCATGTGGATGCAAGTGGTTGCTAGTGGTTGCTCGTGGATGCATATACACACACTCTAGGCACTAGACCGGCTCAGTCACTTCATATTGCATATTGCATATTTATGTGTGTAGGTAGCTATATTAATGGATGTATAATGGTTGCGTTATCATATGGATGATGCATTTTGGTGAATGATTGTGCACTCATGTAGATATTGTATGTGTCGATAGGGTTCTCTCGCATACATAATGGATGCATGGCACTATCATGGTTTGCATATGTTCATACATTAGATAGGGAACATATACACACACTTTTTGCATATGCTCATACATCATTAGAAATTGTTTTAAGGACAATGGATGCCCGTGTTTGATGGATTGAGTAGATGGTTGTTTGGATGGTAGGATATGCATTCTCCTTAGCTTAGAGATTTCGGGGACGAAATCCTTTAAGGAGGGGAGAATGTAACACCCCGTATTTCAGTTAATGCTGAAATTCATTAATTGCAGAATAAATAATCTCAAATGTGAGAATTGGGGGAAACGGGCTGCGTCATTGCGTTGGTCTCGGAAAAATACGCGAAATAGAGTCTGAGTTTTCGAGAATCGGAGTCCGTATGGCCCAGTTATGGCCCAATGAAGTTGGCAGAAAATTTAAGATAAAAACAGAATTTAATATTTAAAATCAGATTTCGAAATTGGAGCCAGCGGGGGCCAGGCGGGAAAAATTCCCGCCCTAGCCATGTCGACAGGGCTGTCGACAGGGGTGTCGACTGCCCCGTCGACTTGCCTGTCGACAGGGGTGTCGACACAGGGTGTCGGCCCTGTTGATCTGGGTGCACCAGATCTGGTTTTTGGTTGAGTCTTGGGCTGTGTTCTAGAGATTTCCTAAATCTGACGGTCCTAATCTAATCTAGGGTTAATCTAAGGGCCTAAAACACTACCTAATCCTATAAATAAGACCCCCAACCCTACCCTAATTCATTCATAATTAAATCTTGTAACTAAACTATTGCAAAATGAAACTTGATCATGGCCTCCACAAATCAATGAAGAGAGTTGCAAGCTAATCAACCTCTAATCATCATCTTCTTCATACCTAGCAACTAGTCCTACTTCATAAGTTTGCTAATCTTGGTTTTGGTGAGTTCCTATAGCTTTAATAATCAATTGTTAAATTGATTATGGTAGGATGTGATAAGACATGGCTATGTTTGTGGATAAATGAGTTTATGCAAGTTTGTATGATATGTGATTTGCAAGTTTTATGCCATATGCAAGTTTAATGCCATGTTTTATGATGCAAAACATTATGTTGAACATTTATGCATATGTAACATGTTATGCAAACTATATGAGAGAGTATATGCAAGTTATATGTAATATGATATGCAAGTTATACATGGGGTTTTATGCATGCTAAGTGTTTGGTTTTATGCATGCTAAGTGTTTGGTTTTATGCATGCTAAGTATTTGGTTTTGTGCATGCTAAGTATGTGGTTTTGTGCATGCTAAGTAATTAGTTTTATGCATGCTAAGTGTTTGGTTTTATGCAAAGTTCATATGCAAAGTTATGATGCAAGTTCATATGCAAAGTTATGATGCAAGTTCATATGCAAAGTTATGATGCAAGTTCATATGCAAAGTTATGATGCAAGTTCATATGCAAGTTTGTCTCTTTTTATGATATGCATAACATATGTGAGTTTGCCTCTAAGTATGACATGTTGTGCAAGTTCATATGCAAGTTTGTCTCTTTTTATGACATGCATGATGCAAGTTTGGGTTATATGCTAAGTTGGGTTTAACGTATGTTCATATATGCAAGTTGACACCTTTTTGAACCCATGATAAAGTTATATGCTATGTTGGTTAAACCCATGACATTTATGATGAATCTTCCCTTTATTATGTCATGTTATGAGACGAATTACGTGGGGAACGATGGGGTTAATATGCATGTTAATAAAGTGGTGTGAAATGGTTATGATTAAGCATACCATAAAATGAATAAGCATAAGTGGGAATTTACCTATTGAGTTAGGTCTACCCCATGGGAATTTACCTATTGAGTTAGGTCTACCCATGTTATGAAAAACTTGATATTAATTAGGGATAATTAATATAAATTATGAGGTGATTAATTAGGTGTAATTAATCGACCAAGACACGAGGTTGGACTCAGTTGTAGCGTAAAACTGCCCGGACCCAACCGGCTTAACCAGTTGCTACAAATGTTAGCCCAATGTGAGAGGTCTTAGGCACAAACTAAATACGTGATTAACGTAAAGACACGAGGTTAGACTCGGTTATGACGTAAGGCTGCCCGGACCCAACCGGCTTAACCAGCGGTCATAAAAGATAGTCTAATGTGAGAGGTTTTTATGAGGATCACGGTCTTAATTAATTAAGAAACACTTAACCAAATTAGCATGTAGTGGGACATGGGGGTTAAGTGGGTGCCTTGGGTGGCATGTAGTAACTAGTGGGGGTGCCTTGGGTGGCATGAGGAAACTAGTGGGTTGCCTTGGGTGGCAATAGAAAATACGATTAGAATACTTAACCAAAGTGGAACATATAATTAAAACATGGGTGAAGGGTTAAGTAAGTGCTTTGGGTGGCATGTGGAAATCTAGTGGGTGCCTTGGGTGGCAATTGAAATATAATTAAATGACTTAACCAAACTTTAAACATGTAAGTGAACATGGTTATTAAAAGGGTTAAGTGGGTTACACTAGATGAATGACAAGCTTAGGTGGGTAGCTTGTGGGGGACCCATTATAGGGTTGCATTTGATGAATGACAAGCTTAGGTGGGTAGCTTGTGGGGACCCATTATTGGGTTATACTAAATGAATGACAAGCTTAGGAGGGTAGCTTGTGGGGGCCCATTTCAACCAATATCCCAAACGTATCTTTGTGGGCTCGACTCTAGTCGAGTGACGGGACACGCATATTGGGCTTGACTATAAGAGGCCAAAACGGGTTAGCGGTGGCAACGCAGGATCAACGGGTTTCATATGCGTGTGTGGACCCGGGCTGGTTGGTAAGTCGTTGTTGCATCGTGTAGATATAAAGCCGTGCACCGTTGATATTATCAGGTGGCCACTTTGGGGAATGATACACCCCATTGTGGGACCGGCACGGGTATCTACGGTAGGGAGCCGATCGCTTGGGAGTAGTGGGTACACCTAGTAAAGATAGGGGCAGACGGCACCTGTGTAGGGGTACAAGAAACTACTGGGTAAAAAAATTACTAAGTACACTTAGTGGGATCAACCTTTAAGTAGGAATTACTCTTGGTGGGTAGAACTGGTGTGGTGCAGTGTAGGAATTACCCTTGGGTGGGTAGATCTGGGGTGGTGTAAGCTAGTAAGTATCCTTGGGTGGATAAATGCGTCTTTTCGGTTATCGTAGTACATCCTGTGTTTAGTTGGCTACTTAGTGTAGTCATTATCCCCAGAGGTACCGTACCTTGTTTATGTCATACCCTAATTACTTTAATGGTTGTATTGTTAGGGTTATAGGACTCACTCAGACTTATGTCTGACCCCGTTGTTTTTATCTTTTTTTCCCAACCCTCAGGTTATCAGAGTGGGCCCGGTACGAGTGGGCTTAGATCAGGCTGCTTTATTCTCTTTTGGAGCTTGGACCATAGATGCAGAGCTCAGCTTACCCTTTCTTTTATGGCTATCAGTTCATGTATTGGGATTATGTACTTTTATTTATCAAGATGGATATTTTGTACTTGACTCTTATTATGGTTTTGTGATGTAACCAAACATGTTTTACTTTCCGCTGCGACGAAATGATGTTTTAAGATTTTCAAGTATTACTTATATCTGTCTTGTTGTAATTTTTCTGTTCTATATTCACTTAAAATACTCCACCGATGTTATGGCATTCCCTTAGCGAGTGACCATAGCGGGTGTGGGGTGTTACACTTTGTGTATTACGTAGCTTCACGAGACTCACAACCCGGTGGAGTCTAAAACGGGAGAAGGGAACGCAGGGAGAGCAACACGTTTCTTTCTAGCTAGAAGTAGTGTCAATGCTTAAAGTGGCTGATATTTTACTTATGTGGATGGTGGAATGAGGCGCCTCGCATGATAGGTCCTATAGGACCGGGAAGCGTATGTTCAGGAATTGCCAATCCGCAAAATCGTATGTGCGGACCGGCCCTGCAGGATCCAAGGGTTAATTGTGGGGAATCCTGAGACATTAGCTAGAGTGTCTCGAATCGGTAAGGAGCTCCTCCCTAGCCTTGACTCATGATGGAAACCCAATTTCCAATACGACACCATGCGGTTTTGATTGTAGAACTAGTATGGCGACATAGTAGGATGGGGTACTATGCCATCTATGATTGATACATTATGATTGAAATGTTTTTGAAACATATATACACTAATAATAATATCAAATCCATTTTATCGTATCAAGCATCTTTTGACCATTATAAGGTAAAACTCTATCCCCCGGTTTGCGTTGCATTGTGTGATGGGACTTGAGTCTTATAATGGTTTCATTTTTCCAAAAAGCATTGCGTTGTTTTACGATTTACTTTTAATTATGCACCGACAATCCATTGGAATAAAACCCGTTATGCGTTAGCGGCGTGGTCCTTAGATTTGCCTTATTAGTATTAGTTAAATTAGTTAAGAATTCTCACACCAGTCCCATGACTGACCCGTAGTTTGTTTCACTTTGCAAACTCGGGTGCCCTCTTTTCCACACGGGCAGTCGAGTAGCTTTTTGCAGATATTTATCCCTTGAGCGGGATTCTGGATCGAAGCCTAAAGCTGTGTCCAGAGCATAGAAGTCTTCCGCTGTTTATTGTATTTAATTCATGTATATTTATCTTCCGCTGTAATTTTATTCAATGTACTCTGATATGTTCTGTACTCTAATGTAACATTACTGTAATGTTTTATAAAAGTCTGTTGTTATTGTTCTAATGTGTTGTATTCCCAAAGTTAACGTATTCGGGTTTTGAACGGTCTTGGTCGATTTTGCAATCGATTGGGTCCGGGCGGAATCCGGGCCGTTACATGAACCCAGTGTATTCCTCTCTAGAGGTACACTATTGGAAGGTGGTTCCATACCTTCTCATAGTTGGAAATCCATTATCCAATAAGTGCTCGCGGTTTTGATTGTATACTATATATGTAGAACGTGAGATGAAAGCGTTTCTGCTAGATGATTATTTAGTTGTGGTTGATAGATATTATTATAATATCAAAAGAGTTTTGATATAAAGTTTATCATTTATTTCAAAAGGATTTTGAAAGTTAAACCAAATGTTTTGGATATTCATAAGGGAAAAACCCGTTCCGTTATACGGCGTGGTCTTATGAGATATCGTTTAATTGCTCAAACTGTTTTAAATTGTTTTACTCACACCAATCCCATGACTGACCCAGAGTTTGTTTTGTTTTCACTAAACTCTTGAGTGCCCAATTTTGTATGGGAAGTCAAGTAGTTAGGATTTTCAGATATACTTGGAGAGCTTGGAGCAGGATTCTTCAGGATTTTATAGCTATAGTTATTTCCGCTGTGTTGTAAGTGTTATACTCTGATAAATGTTATTGTATACATATACTGATTTTATTTCAAAATTATGTATCTATTATATGTTGTTCGTTCCGTTGTGAGATTCGTATTTACTCTGATGTTGTATGTTCTTCTTCTTCTTTTATTCTAAGTTTCTATCTTATCTATTCTCACCCTCTAATTTCTTTCATGGACTATCCGGTGTTTCCGATGCTTGGGAAGTCGACATTGGGTTTATGTCGATAATCAGGATCGCGAAAACCCGGGTCGTTACAGGAATGGTGAAGGATATTTTGAAAAGCGGCAGTGGATGATGAAAGCAGTTTTGAGAAGAATTCATCGAGTAGTATTTGATACGGAGACATTGCCTGCTGATATTTCATCAGTGGAATTAGAAGAGATGGAAGAATGGACCTTCACTAGTCTTCATCTTGCTATGAGAAAGAATGTAATTTCTGAAATCAGTCAGGTGACAACAGCTAGAGGCATTTTGAAGAACTTGGAGGACCTCTACATGAAGAAATCCCTAACTAATCGTCTGATCCTATTGAAGACTTTATTTACTTATAAGATGAAGGAAAGTTCTTCAATTAAGACGCACCTAAGTGTGTTTGATGACCTGTTGATGAAGATGAAGTCTGTTGAGTTGAAAACTGATGAAGAACAAAAAGCAATGGTTCTGTTATGTTCGCTTCCAGAGCGATACACTGGTTTCGCTAACAGCCTTATCTATGGTAGAGACACATTGAAATTAGATGATGTGAAGACAAGTTTTTCTCAGTGAAGAGTTGAGAGATCAGATGAAAGAGTTTGGTGTTGGTGATAACAGTGGAGGAAGTAGTAGTTCAGGCTTATTTGTAGAGAGAGAACGAGCAGAGAAGAAAGTGAAGAATAATAGAGGGCATTCCAATTCTAGGAAGCCAAATTCGCGGAGTAAGTCTAAAGATGGGAAGTTCTATAATTGTAAGAAACCAGGCCATTGGAGAAGAGACTGTCCAGATTTGGAGAAGAAGACTGATGGTTCTTCATCAATTGCGATGGAGAAAGGCGGTAGCGATTTGTTAACGGCGGTTGTATCAGATGTTGCAGACCACTGGATTCTAGATTCTGGAGCATCATTTCACATGACTCCTAATAAGGATTATTTTTCTTCCTTCGATGCCAAAGAAGGAAGTTTTATCCTTATGGGAAACGATGCTACATGCAAGTCTATGGGAGTTGGTTCAGTTCGCATTCGCATGTATGATGGGATTGTTTGCACACTTTCAAATGTTCGCTATGTCCCAGGCCTTCGGAAGTTTTTGATATCATTAGGCCAATTGGTATCTTTGGGATGCAAGATAACCATTGTCAAAGATGGTTTGAGAGATTCTAGAGAGGCACTTGTATTGATGAAGGGTGTTATGGTGCGAAATCTGTATTTGCTAATGGGTACCACTGTCCATGGAGAATTATGTGTTGGAGTCGATAGTTCTAAAAGTTTGGATGCTACCAAGCTTTGGCATATGAGATTAGGTCATACTTCGGAGAAGAACTTAGAGTTGCTTCGTAAGAAGAAAAAGATTAAGGGAGAAATCTTCAACAAGTTGGACTTTTGCAAGGAGTGTGTATTGGCAAAGAAATCAGAGTTTCTTTTGGTGATGGTGTGCATACTTCTAAGAGGGAACTTGATTATGTGCATTCAGATGTTTGGGGGTCATACTCTATAGCTTCTATTGGTGGAGCATATTATTTTGTTTCCTTCATTAATGACTACTCGCGCAAGATTTGGGTGTATGTAATGAAAGCTAAGTTGGAAGTATTTGAGAAGTTTAAGGTTTGGTTTGCTCTTGTTGAAAACCAAACAGGAAAGGAATTGAAGATTCTTAGATTCGAAAATGGTGGCGAATATGTCTCCAAAGAGTTCTTCGACTACTGTAGACAGCGTGGTATTAGAAGACATTTTACCACACCCGGTGATCCGCAATCCAGTTGGGTTGCCGAGAGAATGAATAGGACTCTACTTGAAAAGGCCCGTTGCTTGATATTGACTGCCGGTATGTCTAAGGGTTTTTGGGCTGAAGCTATTTCGACTGCAACACATATTATTAATCGGATTCCGTGCTCAGCCATTGATGGGAAGATTCTAGAGGAGGCATGGAGTGGCAAAAGCACTTTATTAAGTTATTTTCGTATATTTGGATGTCTAGTTTATGTTCACAATACAGGACATGACAAGTTGGAGGGTAGGGCCTCCAAATGCGTTTTTCTTGGTTATACAGATGGCATAAAAGGATATAGAATTTGGAATCCAATTACGAAGAAAGTTATACATTCCAGACATGTGACTTTTGATGAGTCAGCAATGTTCAAACCTTTGGAAGGTTTATCAGAGGGTTCAGACTCAGTTGATGAGAAGCCTGAAAAGACCAAGATTCCCAGTTTTCAAACCCGAAGTAGAGCTATCACTATTGATAATAGTGACGGAGCAGTTGATGATACATCACATGATAGTCCACAGATTTCCTCTAGTAGTGATGGTGATGGTCATGAAGCTAGAGATGATTCAGCTCAAGGTGGAGCTCAAGGTGGAGCTGAAGGAGAGTCGGGCGATATAGTCATTCGGGCTAGTCAGGGACCAAAGAGAGCTCCAATTAGATACGGAGATTGGCAGTATGCAAATTTGAGCCTTGATGATCAGTTTGAGTATGCTTTACATGTAATTTATGATGAACCATTGAGCCTTTAAGAAGCCATGAAGTTGAGTGACAACTCGAAGTGGAATTGCGCTATGGAAGAGGAGATACAGTCTTTGCAAAAGAACAAGACTTGGAATTTGATACCACTACCTCAAGGAAGCTGAGCCATAGGTTGCAAGTGGGTGTTCAAAGCAAAAGATGATGGTAGATACAAGGCAAGATTAGTGGCCAAAGAGTTTTCACAAAGAAAGGGGTTAGAGTATGATGAAATATTTGCTCCAGTTGTTAGACAAACTTCAATTCGAATCCTACTTGCACTAGTTGCCGCTTACGATTTGAAGTTAGAACAACTTGATGTGAAGACCGCCTTTTTGCATGGTGACTTGAAGGAAACCATTTACATGAAGCAGCCAGAAAGATTTATTGTAGATGGAAAGTCGGATTGGGTATGCAAGTTGAAGAAATCTCTTTATGGTCTAAAACACTCGCCTAGACAATGGTACAAAAGGCTTGATTCTTTTATGCTTTCACATGGTTTTAATCGTAGTACTAAAGATGCACGTGTTTATTTTAAGCATTTAAAGAGGGTGTATTTACTTTTGTATGTGGATGATATGTTGATTGCTTCCAAGGATAAAGCAGAAATTGATGCGTTAAAGTTGAAATTAAAAGCGGAATTCGATATGAAAGAACTTGGAGAAGCAAAGAAAATTTTGGGGATGGAAATCCAAAGAGATAGAAAGCTTGGACTTTTGAGACTTACTCAAAAGGAATATATTCAAAAGGTGCTTGCTCGGTTTAGCATGGATGGTGCAAAGGCTATCAGTACACCAATGCCTTTGCATATACAGCTTTCTAATCATGGCTCTCCGATCTCAGAAAAGGACAAGGCCTATATGAAGATAGTGCCTTATGCTAGTGCAGTAGGTAGCTTGAAGTATGCTATGGTGTGCACTAGATCTGACATTGCTCAAGCTGTTGGATTAGTTAGTAGATACACGACAAATCCGGGAAAAAATCGCATTGGGAGGCAGTGAAGTACATGTTTAGATATCTTAGGGGAATATCAGATTATGGGCTTGTTTTTTGCGGCAGAAATAAGGATTTCAACTTGATTGGATTCTATGATTCAGACTATGCCAGAGATAGAGATAGAAGGAAGTCAACCTCAGGCTATGTATTCACACTTGGAGGAACAACTATTAATTGGAGAGCGAGGTTGCAGACTATAGTTGCTTTGTCTACTACAGAGGCAGAGTTGATAGCTGCAGTTGAGGCAGCCAAGGAGGCACTTTATTTGAAGAAGTTATTGTGTGATTTGGGCTTCATGCAAGATGCTTGTTTGGTGAATTGTAACAGTCAAAGTGCAATTCATTTAGCTGAAAATCTGGTTTTCAGTTCTAGAACAAAGCATATAGAGGTACGAGAGTCTTTCCTTATCTCTATGAATGAGGAGAAGTTAGTTCGTCTTCAGAAGATTCACACAAATGAAAATGCATCAGACATGTTTACGAAGGCATTACCTGCTACAAAGTTCGAGCATTGCTCGAACTTAATTCACTTGATGAAGTGCTATGTAACGACCCGGAAAATCTGAACCAATTTAAAATTTTTAAATTGGATATTTTAGTGGATTTTAAATATTTAAAATAAATATTTTAAATAATATCGATGAAAAGTAAGTTTGAATCGACATTTGAAAATGAATATAATTAATTCTAATTATAAACAAGGCCTGAAATGGCGCGGTAGTTTCAAAATTTGAATTCAAACTTTGACTGACTGTACGGGGTGCAAAACAAAACGGATTTGAGTGAAACCAAAAATATTTAAATCTGTTAGTGAATACCTTTCTAACGAATCTGAAAAATCAAAGTTTCATAGCAGGAAGCAAAAGTTATGGCCAAATGAATTTTTAGAAAGGTCGCTATGGAATTTATATAGCCCGTGAAAATGGCCATTTTGCAAACAACCTCGGAATTCGACGAAACCACTTTTGTTGGATCCGGGATGTGAAGTTATTGCTAGGTTTCAAATTTCATAATTTTTGAAGCTAGTATGTGAGCGTGGCAAAAGAAAATGTGTTTTGATCAATTACTGTAAAATTGGATCGACCAGAAATGGGTCATTTTTCAAACGGTATCAAAATTCAACGAAACTAGTTTTGTTGGGACCGTATCGTCAAAACATAGCTAGATTTATTTTTCTTGAATTTTTCGAATCAGTTTGTGGCCCTGGCAAATTGAAATGTACGTTCAAATTAAATATTGAATGTTTTATATTTTAATTTGAATGAAAACTGACTGAAACAGTCGAATGGGCCTACGAAACATATCCCATTGTGTTCGGAATGGGGGTATTTAGCTAGGGACGATAGTCGTTGGGTTTGGATTGGTGTTCGTGTGTGACAAGGGGTATTTTGGAGATTTTAAAAATTATAAAATAAAATAAAAAAATCCTATTGGCCCATTCCCCATTCTCTCTCCCCGACGTGAGCAAATCAAAGGCGGAAACCGCCTCTTTTCTTCCCGTCCACTTTCCGGCGAAACCACGCCTCGATAGACCCGGTCACAGTTGAACTTTTCGAAGAGCTCGACGCCCTCTTCAAATCAAAACAAACCCCACCTCAAATCGTTGTGTATTTCTCGAGTTTGAGCCCTCCAAAGTTACGCCGTTCGCAGAGCGATTGCTCCTCCCCCAGACCTCCGAGTTCGACGCCGTCAGCACTCCAGGCGCGCCTCTCGGAGCTGGACGTCGTGGCATAGGTGGATCGACCCCAAGTGCTTCGGATCGAGCGCTAGGGCGAACCCTAGTTTTGAACCAACGAGATAGGTAATGGCAGTTGAAATTATTTTATATACTATAGCACTTTAAAGCGCTACCGTTCATGATTTCACTGTAAAAATCATATCTTTTTCGTTTCTAGACGAAATTCAGTGAAATAAGAGACAGTGGACTCATGTGGACGTCTTCTACATTTTAGAAGAGACCGCATATTTTTCTGTGCCTTCTGCTATTTTTGGTGGAGTGGAACCCAATGTGAGATTTCTAAATTATAAACGATATGGAAAACGACGATGTATAAATTATATAGTCGATGTATGAGTTATATAAGCGTTGTACACCTCTTGTATAAGCGTTGTATAAGTTGTACGTTCGATATATAAGTTATATATACATTGTAAAAATTATATATGTGTTGAAATAGAAGTGAAATGCTTATATATATATATATGTATATGTATATACGCCCCTCGTCCACAAACCATGGACGATATTTATTGGTTGTGATTGATGTGAAAATTGGTTGATATCGAATGGTTGATTAGAATTGTTTGTGGTTGAAATTGATTGATGGTGGTTGAAAAATACCCGTTTGTGGTTGAGAATTATTTGGTTGAAACCACATAGGATTAGTTTGTGGAAATGAAAAAAAAAAATATACATGCCGCCTGCGTGCGAACTAGATGCATGAATCCCCATTGTCAAAAGCTACGAGGCTTTAAGGTAGAGCGAGGAGCCGTACTAGGGACGGCCCCGGTTTTAACTACCCTGTCGTTATGCTGCCGAAATTTTGAATAATATTCATGTGTTGAAACTATATTCGTGTGCTGAATAGAAATTCATCTATTGAACGACATTCATGTTTTGAAATAAATTGTTTTGCAATAAAAATCACATTTTTATTACTTTATATATATAAACTATAGAAAACCTTCATGTGTTGAATTGAAATTCATTCGTTGAATGGAAATTCATGTGTTGAATGGTATTCGTGTTTTAAATATAAAAATCACCTTTTTATCTATATATATGTTTTAAATATAAAAATCACCTTTTTATCTATATATATAAACTATAGAAAACCTTCATGTGTTGAATTGAAATTCATTCGTTGAATGGAAATTCATGTGTTGAATGGTATTCGTGTTTTAAATATAAAAATCACCTTTTTATCTATATATATAAACTATAGAAAACCTTCATGTGTTGAATTGAAATTCATTCGTTGAATGGAAATTCATGTGTTGAATGGTATTCGTGTTTTGAAACAAATTGGTTTATAATAAAAATCATATTTTTATCATCTATATGAACTATATAAAATAGCCGTGTTTTGAAAGAAATTGTTTTATAATAAAAATCCTATTTTTACCATCTATATGAACTATATAAAATAGTCGTGTTTTGAAATAAATTGTTTAACAATAAAAATCATATTTTTATTATATACATGAATTGTTAAAAATAGTGAAGTGTTGAAATAAAAGACAGTTGGATAAAAATATCATTTTTATCAAATGTATGAAAAGCATATAGTGTTGAAATCGAAGAATCATTTATATATATATAAATATAATTAAAATAAATCGAATAACAAAGCTGCAGTTAGTGTTTTGAAACCGTGATTTCAAAAGATTAGTGCGGGAGATCCGACCATCGGATTTTCACGAAACCGAAACCGTTGGGTTCGCTTTGGAAATATCTTTCCAACGACAGTAACTTTGCAAAGATCTAACGGTTGGATGGTCTGGAATGTTTAATTCAAATCTGAAGAAAAACAGTGCCAGAATCGATTATATTTATATATATATATAAATATAATTAAATTAAATCGAATAACGACGCTGCAGTTCGAATTTTGAAATTGAAACTTCAAACGATTGTACCGGGAGATCCGACCGTCGGATTTTCCCAAAACTGGAACCGTTGGATTCGTTTTGAAAAGATCTTTCTAATGATGTAAATTTTGTGAAGATCCAACGGTTAGATTTTCAGATATGTGTAAAACAAATCTGAAGAAAAACAGCGCCATGACCGCATTATGGCCCGAAGCGTCGTTTAAATAAATTGGCTATAAATAAATAAATAAAAATTGCGATAAATCGTTATAAAATATTATAAACGATATGGATGTGAAATTTAGAAACTAACTGAAGGTTGGCTAAGTCAAATGGTTTCCTGGGTTTTGATCTGGTGTTGGTTTCGGCCTTCGGGGTTAATATTTGGGAAATCGTTCTCTTACTGATTGACGGTTAGTGACTAATGAATTGGAATAAAGCGTATGTCATGTTTATGTAGCACTTGTTTATTATATACGCGAGTTGTTCAGAAAGACCGGGTTTATCCCATCCTAAATAACTGAATCGACGATAAGAAGTCGAAGATGAAGACGGTGGTCGCAGACCGGAGATCTTCACCTCGTTTGGATGGTAACTGATGTCCTGATGGGGAGGCATCCCGAAATATGGATAATGAGTGGTGACCGTCTAGACGTACGTGGAAATCGATGGGTTTGCGAGGTATATAGTGCCTCCGGTTTCGTTCAGACCCAGAACGGACTTGCAAATGGACTGTGTGTCTGACATTGGAAGTCATTCTGTGTAATTGATAGCCATCAGTTGCACGGCGTGAATTGCCTGTGTGGCATGCTAAGATGCAGTGATCAGGGCTTTTGTTGAAAAGCAAAGTCTTGTGGTTGATGATCAAAGCACCGCCTGTGTGGCGTAGCTTTGTGTATAACGTGAATTCGTGAGCCTCACACCCCGGTATGAACCAGAAACGGGAGAAGGACCTCAGGGAGGACATGCGTTTCTTTCTAGTTAGAGGTGGTGTCGGTGCTTAAACTGGCTGACATTTATATTATTTTCACCTATGTGGTTGTTGCTGTTGCGAGGCGCCTCAGATATATCGGTCGATCCGGGATCGATGGAGTCATTCGTTGGCTCATTTACGCCCCAAAGGGCGGGGAAACGCATTGTTCAGGCATTTTAATCCACTCCGTGTGGACCGGCCCTGACGATCCAAGGGCCCACCTGAGTCTGGGTCCTGAGGGGCGGGCTAGAGTGTCTCGAAGTCGGTAAGGACTATCTTTTGCCTTGGTTCATGACGGAAATCCAATTTCCAAATACGTGACTGTGCGGTTTTGATTGTAAATATATATGGCGACATGATATATGGTACCCATGCCGTCTATGATTGATATTTATGATTGTGTATGAAATTAGAAACTAACTGCAATTGAGCTAAGATGGGTGGTTTCCTGGGTATTAGTCTGATGATGGTTTCGGCCTTCGGGGTTAATACTTAGGGGGTCGTCCTCTTGCTAATTTACAGTTGGAGTCTGATTATAAAATGATTTGTTTTGCTCGTATCAAGCATATTTTGGTCGATATAAGGTAAAACTATATCCTCCGGTTTGCGTTGCATTGTGTGATGGGACTTGAGTCTTATATCGGCTTCATTTTTATAAAAAGCATTGCGATGTTTAAAAGATGAAATTGTTTTAAAGCACTGGCAATCCAATGGAGTAAACCCGTTCTGCGAAAGTGGCGTGGTCCTGTGATTAGCCAAATTATATAATGTGTTAAGTAGATTTCTCATACCAGTCCCATGACTGACTCGTAGTTTGTTTCACTTGCAAACTCGGGTGCCCCTTTTTCTACACGGGCAGCTTTATACTCAGGTATTAGCAGGATTTTTCTGGATAGCTGGAGCTGAAGATAGATTCTACCATTTATCTCTTTTTATGTTGTTCAGCTCCTATTGTACATATTATGTTTGTTTTCCGCTGTAGACATTTATGTATAGCTGAACTGTATTTGTACTAAGTATGATCCTGTACTGTGTAACTCTGATGATTATGTTTATCCAGTGTATCATTTATTCATTATCTGGTGTATTTATTTATTTCTGTTCTGCTATTATCTGTTTCTGTGTTATATTCCAAAGATTACCCTTGACACCGTCAGTACGGGTTTCGGGGTCGTCACATGCTAGTTGCCACATGGTGGCACAATGGAGAAGAGAGTGACTTGGTTGAAGTCAAAAGAAGATGTGGTATTCTTCTTGTATGAAGAGATAGGAGTTGGTTGCACAATGCCTACCTTGTTTTTTTTTGAATGCTTCCAACACTTTGTTGGTGGGCTGTGGCCTTGCCGGAGTTCACCGACAAAGTGCAATGAGGGGTGGCTTTTGCAGGAACTCATTGGGAAGCATTCACATTGGAGACTCCTGGTTACAAGAGATATTGTATCAAGGTGGAGATTATTGGAATTTGGTGATACAATATTTCCGAATATCAATTAGATTTGGAGATATTCGTGGTAATTTTGTTACCTGTTTTGTGCAAGAAATGAATGGAAAGAAATGGAATGAATATTAATGAATATGGGATATTGGAAATATTCGTCATTTAATTAGTTGCCATATTTCATGAAGAAAAGAAACAGAAATAGATTAAAATCGGAAAAGGGATTGATCGATGGAGAAAAGAGAAAATTATCAATCAATCATATGACAATTAATTAATGGGATATTAGTTTTTTCCATAAATTGATTTATTTTACATAAATCAATTGTCTCATCCCTAAGTAGTCTTTTCTCTATTTAAAGAGAGGCATAGAGGATATTATTCCTATGAAATGTATGTGAACATTTGTATTCTTCATTTCTTTTGCTCTACTTTAAAAACTATGTATTCTCTTGAATATTAATAAAATCTCTTCCCTATTCAAGTGGACGTACACTATCTCGCGATAGTGGAACCATTATAAATTTGTGTGTTCTCTATTGCCTTTGTTTTTTTCTGTGATCTGAGATTGATATTCATTTCAAACTGTTTTTTCTGTCACATCATTGCAAGATCCTATTGAGATTTTTCCGCTGAAAGGGATTGATCACTCCTTACAAGAAGAGATGATACTTTTCCATTTTTTTCCTCTAAAATTTAAGAAATCGTTGAACGGTTTTACTATCACACAACAACATGTCCATGTAACTATTAATGAAATTGGTTTTTCCCCCATTAATTGAGTAAAATCCGTATAAATTCCATTAGATTTATTGGAATAAAAGCAATATGGAAAAAGAAGTTAATATACAAAATAGGGGAAAAAATTGTTCTTACTGTGCCAGAAAATATATACATCTCAACAAATGTAATTTGTTTGATTTATTGCCATCTATGCTTTTCCGCTTTATGTTTTAATATGAATTTCATTAAACTATGGTCAATAGATATGTTGTTTGATGCATTGTTAATGTGGATTTATCCACTCTTTTTTGTGCAGCTTATGCTATAGAGGGCCAAGTTAGAGAAATGACTGTTGGTTTCAGGCTTTAGATGACATAAGTCAGAAGTTAAAGGTACTAAGATGTGTTTTATTATTTAAATAAATTTACTATTTGGTTCTATATGTTAGTTTATACGTTAAATCATAAATCAGTTATTGAAGAGAAAACATGTTGATTCATCAGAAGAGGTATTGGAATATAAAAAGTGCCTTGATGATATGAGCTAAGTGGCCTCAACTCTTCAATCCACTGATGAACAGTTTTTCTTTTTTAATGATTTCTACTGTGCTCACTTTGTGGTTGCATGCAAAACATTTGATAGCGAGATGTTTAATATGCTATCTTATAACATATCTTATTATTTTAACATTCAAATGGAATTAAAACAATTTGAAATTTTTATATTCAAAAGTGACAAAAGGGAAAAAAAATTGTACGACAAGGTTATGGAGCTGAAGGGCAAGCGAAAAAACATTATTTGGGCAGAATAAGCATATTACATGATTATTGGTGAGCTATGTTGATGCATTGCAACTTATATGTAAGAAACATTGAAGTATTTTGCAGATATAGACCGCTCAATACAGAAGAAAAAGTAGGAAACCTATGGTTGTTGATTTTGAAACAACAAAAGATGGTGTCCTTGCTATAAAGTCATCTCATGGATTATTCAAAAAGGTTTTTAAGTTTGACTCAGTTTTCAACCAAGAAGATAATCAAAGAAAATAGTCAGTTTGTTCAAGTTTGACGCATTCATATCAATTTTTAATTTAACTGCTTTTACAATATATTTTATCGAATTTTAATTTCTTTGATTTTAATTTTACATGCAGTTATGCATAATATGTAATCACAAAATATTCAGTTTAAGTAAACAATAAAAATAGTTAATATTTTTTTTTTTAAATTACATGATCAAACGGTCGGTTTCCCCACCGTTTTGCGGTTATACTAGTTGATGGCTCACATAAACGTCTAGAGCATTCCCTATTGAACGAGGTCAGTTGCTGTTTCCATCATTTGCTAAGGAAACGGTCCGAGGCTTTACTTGCTTTGTAAAAATCAACAAAAGTCACTATGCAGCAAGAGTAGGTGAGCAATATTCGGTTTAAACCGAATAAACCGACCAAATCAGTTCATTTTGGTTGGCTTGGTTCAATTTTAAAATTAAATTGGTTTGTAAAATAATTTTTGTTATTATCGGTTTGACCTAATTAACCGAACTTTTAATTTATTATTATCTAATTTTATGGTATTGTAGTACTTAAAATAACTAGTTTAGTTATATAATACAAAGACATTTGTTGCAAACAGATCAAATCTTATAATATACATTAAATTTCTCTAAACATGAATTTATGTTTTACTTTGAGTGAATCCATCATTTGAATAATATTATATTCTTCAAGTCGGTTAAATCAGCTATCGACCGAATTAACCGAAGTTGATTCGGTTCGGTTTGGAAACTTTTCGGTTTTAATTCAGTTTGAGTCTTTTAGCTCCAAACCAACCGAACCGACCGAACGCTCACCCTTAAGCAACAACCCTGAAATGATTGTTATGACGTCCGTTAAAGAGCAACGTTATTTTTCCTATCATTCTATCATCCACTTTCATCTATACTAGTATTACCGCACAACGGTGGGAAAACCGATCGTTGAAAGTGTACATTTATTTGATAAATTTTATTCTAATTATGACTTCAAACCTTGGTTTGAAAAATACATTTTCTCGGTTTATAATTATGAAACAAGGGATAGCCGATAGGGAAAGGAAATGATACCATACCACAAATTTCAAAATAGAAAAAGACATTTGTATTAGTCTATTTTGCCAGTTTGAGAAAAAAATGGATAGAGTAGTTTATATCATTAATAAATCAAATGTCTCTATCACATGTCAAAATCATAAAAGAAATATTACAACCATGAACAGTGATTATTAAAGTTGCTCTACTGTAAAATTAGATTAACAAAGTATGAAAATAATCTAATAATAATGAAATGTCCAGATGCACTTGAACGATAAAAATTAATGGATATGAGATAACAAAGTCTAGTTAAAGATTATGTTTCAACAGAGACTGCAACAATTTTGCATATCAAAAAATTAAATTTGCAAAGACAGCTGGTTGCATTAACAAGGTCAAATAACTAAGCACTATATCTATAAATGAGAGGTATCCAAGTTATAGTTTCCACAAGCACCAATGCAAGCATCCTCCAATTTTTTTCCCCAGAGATCCTCTAGTTACAAATATTTGCAAATGCTCTCATGTGTTTCAATCCATATGGGTTAAGGTTCAATGGCATGATTCATATAAATCTGCATGAATGTTCTCAATGAAAATGTCAGAGCACAAATTACGATGAAAATTAGTGTATTTACATACTCAAATATGACATTCTACAGATACAAGAGCAGTTCATCCATAACAAAAACCATATATCACATGTGTATTTAAAGAAAAAAGTAGCAGGATAATAGCCAAATGAGAGATACATCACAACTGTTTAAACACAAAAATCTAATCCATTGTCGACGTCATTCCTGTTATCACTTGTCTTTTAAATTTATTATTAGAGTATTTCATCTCATGTATAAGTCAGCTATTTGCTCTTTTCCTCATTCTTTCAGGACAAACGCTAGATCGCCACTTAAGCACTACTTTGCAATTTTGGACAAAATATTTGATAACTTATCTTACAAAGACACCACCTAAAACACTTTTAAAACATTTTTCATGTTACACTTCTTGTGGCACTTTAAGTGACATGCCAACTTACCAAAACTAGCAGCACGAGATTCAACTATTTCTTACTAAGATGTTGGAAACCCCATTGACATTGGAAAAGGTGAAGACGTGCAGCTCTTATAAAAGACTTATAAATTACATGTAATGTTTTAAATGTAATCGATTATATTTTGTTCGAACCAGTTTGAGTGTTTAATGTTTTTGTCAGCCTGCTTTGTAACCATGTTGTATAAAGTTTGATAATTAAGTATTGAACACACTCAAAGGTGAAGGACTTAAGTTATCAAGTAAAGGAAATCAGTGAATCAGGTATTAAAGGGGATATCAGGTCAGATCGGTTGCCATGTTCTTTCCTCCAGGAAACGGATCGGGTCGGAATATATAATGGGATCGGTTTGGAGCTGGTGGAACAATTGGTCGGGTCGAGACCCCTCCCACCGAATCGGACTGACAAATGTAGTTCATAAACGGTTATCTACCACGTTCCTACATATTCGGAGCGGTTATTACCAATATACCCACGTTTCAGATGTTGTGTCCTTACCATGGAGCATCTGGATCCGAAGTTTACCGGATGGGACCCACGTGGCATCCGACCCGACCTTGCTTGATGCCGATAAATACACCACAACACTCCATTTTCAAGGATCTTTTGGCTCTCTATCCACTCAAGCTTCATCACCAGCTATATTCCTCTATTTATTTCGGATTGTACCCAAACTCCTTGAGTATAATCCTACGAATTTAGAGTGATTATTGATTGTACTAGTGAGAATTGAGTGGCTATTGTCATTGTATTTGTGATTAGTTCATCAATCAAGAAAGTTTAAAGTGGACGTAGGCTTATTAACGTCACCACTATAAATCTTGTGTTCTGGTTGCTTTTTAGTTCATTTTCTCTGTATTTCATAATCGATTGGGTGTTAGAACCACTTTTTGTTCTAACATTTTGGTGCTTTCATTGAGAAATCTGAATTCTTAGCATTTCGGATTATCATTCTACTTTTTGGATTCTCAAGTCCGAAGAAGTTAGTCCGCATTTTCACTATTTCTGAAGTTTTCGTTGATCTCAAAAGACTCATATTTCATGACCCCGAGAAGAGGAAAGGAACCACAAACTTCTCGGGAAAATGATGCAAATGAAGATCAGTAGGCGATTTTAGTCACCAGGTCGCGAGGACCCGGTTTAGATACAAACCGATCCGGGGGCAACCTGACCCGAACCGGATGTGATGCATCTGGCTGCCCCGATGACGCCGGACCGAACCAAACCGAAGGCTTGAATGTTGCTAGTACCACTCCTCCGAACCGACCTGGGGGTAATACCACTACCCGATCCGAACCAGCTGCAGCTGAGGTTGGTACTTCTACTTGAGCCATTGCAGATGCTCCAATACCAACCACGACAACTAGTAATCAGCCTTCTACTTTTGCACGTGTTTCACATATGGATTTCTCGTGCCTGCTCGACATATTGGATAGAACTAACGATGCCTTAGAAGCCCAAACATGATAGCGTTCTTATGCGAGAAAACATGAAAGCTATGAGTAGAGAGATAGACGAGCTTCGCAGGCAGAGAACACCCTCTTTGACTCATCATCCCGCTGTAGACCATTCATCTTCTTCGGAGGAAAGACGTCCGTGTCAGACTAGGTCGTATAAGAGACCCGAGAATCTTAAAGAAATGACATTTGGATTGTTGGGATCTCGCGTCCTTGGACCTGATGATCCTAGCTTGAGGGAGCCAATGTTATTGCCAATGCAGGGTTCGTGTGTCCTGCCAGGGACCCAAACATCATCAATCCTACTCAGGGCCAACTCCTTCAACTCACTCGTACTGTGAACAACCGGGACCATAGAGGACAAGGAAATTCGACTGCTGCTAGAAACCGAAGAACATCACCTGATGTAGGGGCTGGATATATTAGGAGAACCAGCAGATCCTGAGCCAACACTAACCAATGCTGAGGTGGAAGCAATGGTACGCCAGATTATGGCTGACAATAAGGGTTACACTAACGAAGATTGGGCCAGAGAGCGCAGCCATACCCCTTTCACTGACGATATTCTAGATGTCCAGTTCCCCAGATGGGTTAATCTACCCACGATGGATCGATATGGCAGAAGAACTGATCCAAGGCAGCATTTGATGAGGTATTCATGGTATATGAATGCCACAGCAGCACCTGATGTAGTAAAGTGCAAGGCTTTTCCCATATATCTTGAAGATGTTGCATAAATGTGGTTCACCCGACTCCCACATCGATCAATTTCCAATTTCAATGAGCTGGGTGAAAGCTTCATGAACTAATTTCGACTCCATGCATGGAAATCTAAGAGTGTCATTAAACTATCTAAGATCAAGCAAGCTCCTGGTGAAACTTTGAAGTCATATTTATATCGCTTTAACCTGGCAATTACTGAAGTAAGTGACCCACATGAGCAGATCATCTTGATGACACTTATTGATGGGGTTGACAAAGACACTGAGTTCGGGAAATATTTGGCTGGAAAACCACTACTAACAAGGGAATTGTTCTACGAGAAAGTCAATATCAGTCTACGACGGGAGGAGATATATGTCAATCGGAAGAGAAAGTTTGACAAAGTCACGAGAGAAGATATTCAAAGCAACTTTTCCATCAAGAAGTTTGGTGACAACACAGGAAAGGTTGAAGTAAATGTTGGAAACAAAAGTGGATGAAATGGTAACTAGGGTGGAAATGGTGGTAAAAGAAATAGGAATCGGAGGAACGATTCCAGAAAGAGACCTCGATTCCAGACTTTTGAAAATTATACACCGCTAAGCGATACTTTGGAAAATATCTATTTGGATACTTATAACGTTGTTGAGTACAAGAAACCTCCACCCAGAGATTCAACTGAAAAAGAGCGTGAAATCGATAAAATTTGCTTGTTTCATGAAACTTACGGCTACTCCAAGAATGAGTGTCGCCACCTAAGGTACGTTGTTGAGAAGTTACTTCGCGCTAGAAAACGAGATGAATATAAGGTCGCCCCAAAGGACAGGGGGACAAGCTCCAAATCAGAATCAGCCTGCTCCTAGGCCTACTGCCTAGCAAAAGGGAAAAGATATAGTCATCAATACCATCATCAATGGACCACATCCGGCGGGATTTAGCAATAAAACAATGGAGCAATATGTGAATGTTGTTAAATACCCAGAAGTGGGGGAGTGTAGTAATCTTGAAGACACTGTACCCGTGAAACAACAGAGAACATCAACGGATGATGTTATCTTCCGAGATAGAGCGAGTGTAGGAGTCGAAGCGCCCAGCACCGATCCATTGGTGATAACTACCATTATTGGACCTGCATTAGTTAAGAAAGTCCTTGTGGGTAACGGGAGTTATGTCAACATCTTGTTTAAAAAAGTGTTTGATCAAATGAAGCTAGAAATGAAGGATTAAAGCCATGTGGAGGTTGTATACTTGACTTTAACGGATCATCAACGGCTCCAATTGGTATGTGTGGAGTTATCTGTAGAAATAGTAGAGGGAGATCACCGAAGAGTAAGGCTCCTCTCATTTATGACCATGGATATTGATTCATCTTACAATGCCTTCTTAGGCCGACCGACCCTTGCAGAATTTATGGCCTACATCGCACCCTGGTGTCTGTTGATGAAATTCCCAACCGATGTCGAGTGGGAATGGTTCGTGGTGACCAGTTCACTGGAAGAGCTTGTTATATGGCGAAATTAAAGTTGTTGCACAATGTAAAAGATGCAGAGTCTAAGAATACTTCTCCTCCTGCCGAGGAGGGCTCAACATAGCAAAATAAAGAAAATGTCGCCGAGGGAATCGCCTGACGACCTGCCTGAAGATATCGATCCTAAAGAGAATGAAGAACTAGGAAGTAGGAAGGCGACACCCAATGAAGCAACCATAGACATTCCGATCGATAAAGACGACCCGACAAAGGTCTTGAAGATTGGATCTCACTTGGATTCTTTCCAGATGAAAGAATTAACAGACCATTTGAAAGCGAACTTAGATGTGTTTGCCTGGGCCCACGCTAATATGTATGGGATTTATCCCTCAATTATGAGCCATTCACTGAGCATAAACCCAAAGCATCCTCTTGTGAAACAAAAAAGACGTATTTTGGTCCCGGAGAGGTCAGCCGCCTTGAAAGAGGAAGTGGATAAGTTAAGAGATAATGGGTTCATCAGAGACTCGACATATCCGGACTGGATATCAAACCCCGTCTTTGTCAAGAAGTCCAATGGGAAGTGGCGAATGTGTATTGACTTTTCTGATCTAAACAAAGCCTACTAGAAGGACAACTTTCCACTCCCCAGAATTGACCAACTGGTAGACTGACGGTAGGGCATGAACTTCTCTCTATCATGGATGCATATTCAAGGTACAGCCGGATTCCCATGCATGTACAGAATTAGGAGCATACCAGTTTCATTACGGACTTAGGGTTGTACTGTTATGTGGTGATGTCGTTCGGAGCCACCTATCAACGCTTGGTGAATCGGATGTTTTACAACCAAATTGGGAAGACAATGGAAGTATATGTGGACGATATGCTTGTAAATTCAAAGTGATCATCGGACCATATGACGAACTTAGCAGAAATGTTCAGTATTCTCCGACGATATGGAATAAATCTTAATCCTCTGAAATGCTCATTCGAGGTCGCATCAGGAAAATTTCTATGCTTCATAGTCGGTTCCCATGGAATTGAAATCAAACCCGATCAAGTTGCGGTAATCAGAAATATTGAAGAGCCGTGAAGGATCAAAGATGTCCAGAGTTTGGCAGGAACGGTCGCGACATTAAGCAGATTTATTTCTAAGGTCACAGACAAATGCATTCCTTTCTTCGATTTGATAAACGTGGAAAGCTTAATTTTGAGTGGCCCCAGATTACATAGAAACTTTTTAGAATCTGCTGAACCTCCTAGAAAAACCTCCAATACTGTCTAAACCAGTGGACCATGAAGATTTATTCGTATATTTGGCAGTGTCATCCTATGCCATTAGTTAAGCTCTGGTTCGCGAGGAAGACATAGTTCAGGGACCAGTATATCATGTGAGCAAGAAGTTGGCAGCAACAGAACGAAATTATCCAAATATAGAGAAACTTGCTTATAGCCTACTGATTACCTCCAGAAAGCTCTGCCATTGTTTTTAGGCTCACCCAATTGTTGTATATACTGACCAGCCGCTCCGGTAGGTCCTGCATCGACCTGAGGCATTCGGACGACTTCTCAAGTGGAATATTGAACAAAGCCAGTTCGACCTAAACTTCCAACCCAGAAGGTCAATAAGGGGGCAAGCATTAGCTAACTTCATTGCTGAATTCACAATCCCTGAGGAGGATGTCTCGGATAAAGAGGTTGGCCCCTCAGAGCAAAAGTTAAAACTTAGCCCTTGGAAGCTATATATAGATGGTGTTAAGAATGAGAGACGATTCGGCGCCGGAGTTGTTTTGACAACTCCTGAAGGATGATCAATTTACTATGCTTTACGGTTAGAATTTTCCGTAACTAACAATGATTCCGAATATGAGGCCCTGATTCCCGGGTTGAAACTCGCTATGGAATTAGGAGTAACAACATTGAACATCTTCTGTGATTCAAAGATTGCCATTTGCCAGGTTCGGAAGGCATTATAGGCTAAAGGACCTCGACTCGTCGCTTACCTAGAAAGGGTAGAAGAGCTATTAGACAATTTAGAGCATTATAGCATAACACATATTATGCAAAAGAAAATCAGAAAGCGGATAAGTTAACTACGTTGGCAAGTTTGGATAATCCAAAGGAAACTAAAATGGTCCCAATCGAGGTACTAGGGTCTCTAAGCATTAACCAGATGAAAGTTGATCTGGCCCTGGAGACCGAACCGGAAAGCTAATCAAGGATGATGCCGATAAAGGACTTCCTGCAAAATGGAACACTCCCAACAAAAAAGAGTGAAAGACGAGTTGTGGTTCGCAAAGCAAAGCACCGAGATATGTCATACATGAGGAGTCCTTTACCGATAGGGATTATATGCCTTTGATCCGATGTGTAGCATATGATGATATCAAACATGTACTAAAAGAAGTCATGAGGGTGAATGTGGAGACCACACCGGAGGTCAAACGTTGGCAAAGAAAATATTACGGTAAGGCTACTTCTGGCCTACCATAAACAGAGATGCATCTGATTATTCACGATGTTGTGATAGGTGCCAGCAATTCATGAAGATTCCCAGAGCACCTCCCAATCAACTAAAGTCAATGGTGGGTCCATGGCCGTTTGCTGTATGGGGGAATAAACATCATTGGAAGTCTACCGATCGCTAAGGTGGAGCAAAATATGCAATCATGGCCGTAGATTATTTTACCAAATAGGCAGAAGCCGAACCATTAACTACGATCACGACAAAGCGGGTAATCAATTTTGTCATCAGAAACATAATTTCCCGATTTGGAATTCCCAAAACCATCATAACTAATAATGGAACCCAATTCGATAGCACCGAGTACAAAAACTTATGCCATATATATAAATTTAACAAGAGATACACGCAGTAGCTCACCCACAATTGAATGAACAAGTTGAGGCAGTAAACAAGATCATCAAATCCATTCTTAAGAAGCGACTGAAGCAGGCAAAAGCCATGTGGGTTGACGAGTTGCCTTTAGCATTATGGGCTTACCTGGCAACTTACAAATCGGCGGCCGGTCACACCCCCTTCTTGCTATCATTCAGATCAAAAATAGTCATTCCAGTGGAGTTGAAAGTTCCCTCCCACAGAACGACGTACTATGATCCAATGACGAACAAAGCACTTCTTCTCGAGTCCTTGGACATGGTTGAGGAAAAGAGAGATAAAGAAGGCTTACGTGCCTCAAGGCACATACACCAAGTTGAGCGATATTACAACAGGAAGGTTCGGTCTCAGACCTTTGAATCTGGAGAATTAGTTTTGAAATGTGTCTTTCCGACCCCCGTCCACCTGGGTCCGAAATGGGAAGGACCGTATACCATTCAACGGAAACTTGACACAGGAGCTTTCAAGTTCACGACCGTAGATGGTGAGGAAGTACCCAGAGCATGGAACGCCCAACACTTGCGGCAATACTTGACTTAAGATTGTACTGATTCTTTTGATTTATAAACTATGTAAAAAGGCACGACTTGCATAGAAAAGTTTAGTTAATATAAACAAAAGATTACAAATTGGACATAGGCTATAATTTGGCCGAACCACTATAAAAATATTGTGTGTCATTTATTTTTCCTGCATTTATCTCTTTATATCCTATGATTGTTTTGTTTTGGGTATGAAACATTAAACTTGAATTGAAATTGGAAGCGAGTATAGCACTCGAATTGGTGAGACTCCGCCTTAAGAAATAAGGTGTAGAGAGTAGGCAGAGCGAATGGGACAGCCGTTTGTATGGTAAGCTCTAACTCTCATGATTCGAGGGAAAATATAAAGGACGGGAAGACGACGTCCCAAACTCTAACTCTCATGATTCGAAGATAATATAAAGGACGGAAAGAAGACATCCTAAACTCTAACTCTCATGATTCGAGAAAGTATAAAGGACGGGAAGATGGCGTCCCCGAGGCGTGATGGTGCACCATGATTAAGACCGCCTTGACCGCACTCTAACCTGGGCATACGACAGCAGAGTATAAAGGCGCTGAGAGCGATAAAAAGGATCCTTACCCCCACTGAAGGATTGGGGGCAATTTAATGTCAATCCTAATCAATCCCGAACAAGCCCTGGCTAGGCATTTTATTCAAGATTGATTGGGGGAATACACATACACATCACATCCCCCTGTTGTTTACTACTTAGTTTAGTAATGATTATGTATTGCAAAGATTATTGTTCGCAGGTCAAAACTCTAATTCCATTTTAATGCATGGTCAAAAAAATTTCCGCCGCTTCCTTCTTCATGAACAACTGCACCGTTCAAATCTTCTTTCCCTCTATTCTTAAAATCCGATCAATTAATTTCAAAACTTCCTGAAAGAAAATTGTAAAGAAGACCAAGTTCTGGCTACTCAATGGTTATGATTTTTACTAATTTCGTGATTTGGGAATAATCAAGCTACGAAGGTCTGGCGTTTCGTGGGTTCTACGGGGCACTTGCAGGCGGCGAGTTCAACGAGGTGGTGGACGGTGGATGGCGAGGAGAAGCCCAACGGCGTGGTAAACTCCGATCAACCTACGGTGACCTGAGGTGAAGGGCATGGTGAATTTTTTGTATCAAAGTTGGGTTCGGATGAAACGGAAATGAAAACGATGGATTAAAGGGTTAATGAGGGATTATGGGGATTAATTATATTTTGATTAATTTAATTATGTAATTAATATATAAAATGCCATATCTTTTTTCATACGAGATCGGAATTCGACGATTTCAGTTGCGTTGCACTTGTATCATCGAACGCTACAACATGGAACTGACTAAAACGGAAACGGAGCAAGTTGAATTTTTAAGCTAAATTAAATGTCCGTTTAATTTAGTTTAAAAATAAATCCTCAGTTAAAGAATGACGGAGTGGAAAGCAAAGTGAGAACTCTCTCACTCAAATATTTTGTATAGTTATTTATTTTTATAACTGAACATATATTGACTATCTGTGATTGCAATATTTGTTTGGTGACTGATGGTTGTTACAGTTTTAACCGCATTATTGTTAAACTATAGATAAATTCACGTGGATTGTGATGTAAACCCCACATGGGTAATGGGATGATAATTTTACACACCGCCCAATTATTTGTTGATGATTGAAAACCCATCTGGGGATGATAATTAATTCACATCTCCCTTGGATTTAACTGTATGTCAACCAATTGATTGACAGACTGTTATAAGCGTTATTTAATTATTTAATGCTTATACGGTTGTAAATTGCACTCTGGATGTGAATTGAATGTTTAATAGTTGTTTATCACTATTTTTGAATACATGCGATGTATGAAATCCATATAAATAAAATTATATGGTAATTGACTGAGTCTGATTCCAATTCAAAAATAACGAATATTTTAAAATAATATTCAGTGAAGAATCAAAATATGATTTTGATGTCCGATTTTGGATGGATACAAAAATATTGAAAAATGTCAAGCCGAGTTAAGTAGATATATGTCATTTTAACTCGAGCGGAATTTTCTATCGATTTTATTCATTTTATAATGAATATTGAAAAACTTTGATTTCAAAATCTGATATTTTGATGGTATTATCATTTTAATATTATAATGATATGGGATATTCAATTTCGATTTAAAATTGAAATGGAAGTTGGAATTGTTTTTAAAATGAATTTATAAACCATTATAAATTACGTTGTAAAAGGAAATCGACGAAATATATTATATATATTTAAATGGCCTGAATAGAATGTGCCGTGCAACGACCGTTCACGAATTTCGACCATTGACTTTGAATTGAAGTAACGGATGATCCGACAGTTATATTCTCCTAAAACCAGAACCGTTCGGTTTGTATCGGAAAGAGCTTTCAAATGATAATAAGAGATTTGAAATCTAACGGTTAAATTTTAAGATATGTCCAAATCAATTTTGGGAAAGGTCGCTATGGATGCAGTTCCGTGGCCGATATTGGGAACCGACTGTAAGGACCTTAATAGAATTCTTAAAAATATGAGTAAATTATGTAAAACCATAATATGTGATTTCGAAAGATCCTGGATGAAATATTCCACGTTTGTAAAAATAAAAGATATTTTTATCAAAACAAGTTGTTTATTAACTTAAGTAAAGAACTGAAATGAATTGAAATGGTTTTAATATAACCAAATTTTCAATATATGAATTGGATTGGATTTGAATGGAAATAATCTGCGGAATATTTCAATATTGGATTCCGTTATTATATGGATATTATTGAGGACTTTGGAAGATATAAATATCGTTATTCCCAATACGATATTTGTTGGTTTCAGAATTTAATGTCGAATATAAGCCGATATGATTTCTATTCAAAGCCTTGTATTTAATATCAAACTAGATTTTGGGTTTGTCATGAATTGTGTCTTCAATAACACTATTCTTAAACCCAGTTGAGAAAATAATAAAGATTTAGAGAAGTTTACCAATTAATTAATTTAATTGGAGTTGAAATGAAAGTTGATTTTGGTTTATCATGAACAATGTTTTAAATAACATTTGTTCTTTAACCCAATTAACAGGGAAGTTATGATTTGGAATTTATATTCTCTTAATTAAGATTAATGGAATTTTCCAAAGTAAAGTTTTCCAATTTAATATATTAAATTGGAGTTGAATGGAATTCGATTTAATAATCGAGATGAACTTTTGTAAAGGAAGACCGTTACTATCTATGGAATTTAAAAGGCCTTGCCGCTATTCCACTTATAGTATTACTTTGATACGGAAATTTATATCGATAATATACTATTATGATTTTCGTGAAGATCCCATTATGATGGAAGAAGATTTTGAATTTACCGTGAACTTTGTTTTAAATGACATTGGTTCTTTAACCCAGTTAAAAGTAGGATTAATTTTCTAAAGTTGAATAATCATTAAGTATTGATTTTTGAAAATCAAAACTGAGTAGAGTTTAAATGAATCTTTAATTAGATTGGAATGTGAATGAGGTAATTAAATTTACCGAATTTAAGAAATGATCGAGAATGGAGTACCACCAGTTTTACTCCATGCGGTAGTTAAATCTTTGATTAGATTTGAAACGTGAAATGGTAATAAATTTTACCGATAACACAGTGGGTGTTAGATATGGAGTACCACCAGTCTTGCTCCAAGGGATGAATAGGTTGGGATTGGAAAAATAAAATAAATAGTTACTTCAGTAAGGCTCGATAATCCCGACTAGTTTGGTAAACCTTAATTTGGTTTAAATTGTGAAAAGTATATTTGAATAAAAGAATATTCTGGATTGGAATGAGGCGTATGATGTGTTTTGATTGACCTTGATTATAAGATACGCGAATTATTCGGAAAGACCGGGTTTAACCCATTCTGAATAACTGATACGACGACTAAAAGTCGAAGAAGACGGTGGTTGAAGACCAGAGATCTTCCACATCGTTTGGATGATTACTGATGTCTTGATTGAGCTGTACACCGAAGATGAGGTAATAAGTGGTAATCGTCTAGATGTACTTGGAGATCGACCGGATATACGAGGGTCTCTCTCCTGTATTGGACATATGGGACGAGGAACAAGGTGCTTCCTGTTTCGTTCAAACCCAGAACATTACTTGCAAATGGATTGTATGTATGACGTTGTATTCCGCGCTGTATTCGTTGATCTATTCTAGATATATTTCTGTTTAGTGGCGGATAATTTATTCTCTTGCTTAACACCCTTCTCTAAGATGTACGAGCTTAGAGGTTATATATTGGTGGAAATCAGTGGTATGGTATGGAATGATAATGTAACATGCTGAGTTGCATGGATCAAGGCTTTTGTTGAAAAGTAGAGCCTTGTGGTTAATGATCAAAGCACAACTTTAAGTAGCGTAGCTTTATGTAGCGTTAATTCGCGAGCTTCACACCCGGGTATGAACCAAAAACGGGATGAGGAACGTATGGAAATGGACATACGTTAGTTTCTAGCTATGAGTTATGTCATGGTATGGATCCCAGACATTTACTTATGTGGATGTTGGATATTATTTAATGGAAGGCGAGGTACCTCGAATTTGATATTATGACCAACTAAAAGGTCCTAGATGGTCGATGTCACTGACCATTCTAGAGGTTCGATAGAACTGGCTAACGTATAGTTTATGGTATAACTAATCAGCGACGGCTGACCGGCTAACCTAGGGCTCACCAGTGTCTGAGTCCTAAGGCATTGCTAATGTGTCTCGAATCGGTAAGAATGATCGTTTGCCTTGGTTCATAGATGGAAACCCAATTTCCAATACGCGATTTTACGGTTTTAGTTGTAAAACTATACGGCGACATAATATAATGGTACCTATGCAACCTATGATTGATACATTTATATTTGAAGTCGATTTCTTCAATTATTATAATAATAAAAGATAAATTTCGCGTACCAATCATGTTTGACCATTATAAGGTAAAACTCCATTCTCTGGTTTGTGTTGCATTGTGTGATGGGACCTGAGTCTTATAATAGCTTCATTTTTCCTTTTAGCATTGCGCTGTTTATTTTATGGTATTCTTATGAGGAAACCCGTTCCGTGTCATACAGTATGGTCCCTTGATTTATCCACCTAAACTCTGGATGCCCATAATTTCCGCACAGGCAGCTTGTAGTTTTTGTTTCGCAGAAATTTCTTTTCACAGGATCCTGGATTACAGCTGGAGCTATATATGGAATGCTTTGTATCCGTGTATTTTCTTCAGTTGTGGTAGTTGATGTTTTCGGCTGCATATTATATTTAAGTATTTTATTTCAGCTGTTTTGTAATTTATATCTCTGATATATTTCCGCTGTATATTATTTATTTGAACTCTGATGTCTTGTACTCTGATCTAAATTGTTGTAACAAGCAATGAAATGTTCTCATGTTCTGCATTCTGAAGCATTGTGTTCTCACGCAATCCATGTTCTCGTTCGGTCTAGGCCGGATGGGGATTTCGGGTCGTGACAGGCTCCCTTAAAAATTGTCTTTATTTCATGCTTGAAACCCACATCGACAAGCATCGTCTCAAAATAAATGGAGACAACAAACAATCATCTTTAAAATATTAATGACCTCACTAATGGTCTCAAGTAAGTGCCTAAATTAAAAACTAGTTATAGATAATTTTATGGGTCTCTAGAGTAACTATAAAGACCATATTCAATGTTCCAAATTAGTCATTAACATAATTTTTATTATGAACCTAACTAGAGACGAAAAATGTAACATAATTTACCTTCAATATCATTATAAATCGATGAATAAACAAAATATAATGTCACATATTACAATATGATGGACAGATTTTCAACATAAGCATATAAAAGTGACCAACTTCCTGTTGCTTGAAAAACATGGTACAAAATATCCAAGGACAAATGTCATAACTATTAAACAACATATTCAATTCATACCATGCAAACTAGCCTTGAAAAAAAATACAAACAAAAACAAAACCTATAGTAAAAGTTCAAAAGAAAAGGCAAGTTTCCCAATAAAGCATGCTTAAAAAGGCATTCATGCATCATCTTCATTTTGTGATCGAACATCTCCTCGAAGGTCTGATGCTTGATTACTTCCAAATTGATTATGACCAGGTTGATCTTGTATTATAAGTCTCAATAATTATACGAAAGATCCAATTTGTTCGATCTTGTTGACATGATGGTTGTGGTAACAGATAAAGTGATTGAGAGGACTGACCAAATGGCTATGAGAAAATTTTTATTTTATTTTCAAGCAGACCCATAAATGAGATAAAGTGCTAGATTGCAACAGCTAAGCATTTATTTTTACATAAACTCATAAATTAGGCAAACAATTTTTTTGTCAAATTGAAGTTAAGAGACTTCTGCTATTTTATTTTTTAAAGAGATACTAAATGTGGCATGCTAATCTGATACAACTCCTTGTCATATAACATTAAAGCAACTAAAAATTTAAGTGAAATAAGAAAGTGGAAAATAGGAGGAACTATTTATTTTTTCTACACGTTATGATAGTTTAAAAGTCATGGCCAAAAAGACCACCGAAATATTGATACAAAGGTGAAACTGCATTCAAATGGCATCAGTAAAAAATTGATAGCGCAATTTTTATTTTTCTTGTTAAGAATAACCAAACTCTAACATCATTTAAAAACTTCTTTCCTCGTCAATATTGAACTCCAGCAATATAAATATGCTACTTCTAATGTGCCCCAAAGTATTATGTTACTCAAAGCTCCTGTAGGGACATGAAACATCCATGAAATATTAGATCTTTTTCCAGAAAACACGTTAATCATACAAGTTATCGGTTTCTCGGGTATTCGCTCAACGTATTTTCTAGGTTAAGGTTCCATGTATCCTAATAAAAGCCCATTGACTGCAGGCCATCAAAATACAGGATTGGGATTAGCTGCATAATTCATGTTGCCAATTTATGCTATCTATCTATGACTATATATAATAATAATATGATTGTCTTGGTCTTCGTGTGTATTAAAATATGAATTATTCTAGTGACAGTTGCCTTTGAATTGCACTTGCGCAGTCATCAGTTCTGATTGGTTAACCTTAATTAACTGAATTTAATAGTATGGTGTGGTGGACCCTGTGTAATGTTTCTATCTAAAGAGAGGGAAAGTGAAGGGCGACTGTGGATATAAAGCGACTATGGCTAGAATTGCTCTTAAAATATTATATATATTTTCATCTTAATTATATATTTCAATGTATTCTTGTCCTTTAGATTAGGATGCAGAAATTCCAAATAAAAAGTACTTATTGGAAACATGACATTCATTGAATACAAGGTAACAATTAACTTGTAATCCTTATTCTTTCACACCGTCATAATTTCCCATCTTAAATTACTTTGCTTCAGTCATATTTGCTCATTCATTGCATTTATTTTTGTAGCTTCTATGAAAATGGTAAAAAGATTATGTGTTTGAATTTATTTTATATTGTTCATGTAAATAATTTTGCCAGTCCTCTTAAACATAATAATTTATTAAGGCTAGATCCTAATTCATCTTTTGATCACGACATTTATGTAAAAATAAATCAATATGATCACTGCGAAATAATGCAAATCCAGTTCAAAAGCTCAACATCTCAAGAGCTCTGCTATTTGTAAATCCAAAAGTGCTTTTCACGGAGGTTGCATTTGCAAAGAAAATTCAAATATGCAACTTTCCAAACTAAATAGTCTGTCCGATAGTTTAGAATATTTAATAGTTAAACTTGAAAGCTCCTTTCAAACAACACAAAGATTATGAATCCACCATATTTTCTTGCTTACTTATAAATCGGGATATGTTTTGAAGTATAGTTAGATTTCCAGAAAATATATTGGAAGAGAAAAGACTTTGTATTATTGCTTCTGAAATGTAAAATGAACGTTACTTTGAGTACACGACAAGGGCCACTATATATAATATACAAGCAGCGGATTGGGCCAAGCCTTATAATACAAAGCCCATAAAGGAAATATAAAATATCTTTATTAGAGAAATCGGGGCCGATATTATTTTCATTTCCCCCTTCAAACCTAGGGTTAGGGTTTGAGCATGAGAAAATAAAATAATGGCGACTCCATCGTCAAAAAGACTCTTATTTATGAAGATCTCTCTCAACAGGCATCCACGACAGATAAATCTAGTGATTCTTGAGCTCGATGGCTTGAGATAGCCTAATTTATTGAGATAAGCTAAATTGGATGGCGAATCAGATCAGATTTAGGTCGATCTGATGTAGATCTGATAACCATCAGAAGAAATACAACCAAATAAGCTTGAATTTTATCAGAAATCTAGAATATAAATTATCCTTTCCAATCTCCAAGCTATATCTGCAACATCTGTGTTCAATTCTTCTTTGATCTTGAGAAGCAAGGTTTTGATAGAGGCTTCGTAAGTATGTCCGCCTTTTGATCTGCTGATGGTATATATCCAATCTTTAATTTTCGTTTAATAACTTGTTCTTTAATAAAGTAGAGATCTAATTCAATATGTTAGTCTTCGAATGCAACAGTGGATTGGATGTTAAAGACATTGTCACACCATATAGTAGCTTTTTTAGTTGTTGTAAACTGTAGTTCACTTAACAACCACTCTATCCACGTAACTTCAGCTGTACAGCTAGCAACACTTGTAAATTCTGCTTCAGTACTTGATTTTGAAACTATACTCTGCTTTTTAGCACACCATGACACATGATTTTTACCCAGAAAAATACAATAACCTGATGTAGATTTTCTATCATCATAATCTGTTCCCCAATCTACATCAGCATATGCATTGATATTTAAAGTATGGCTAGCCTTTAGAATAAGATCATGATCGATTGTTCCTTTGAGATATCTAAGGATCCTTTTAACTGCCTTCCAATGATTATCTAAGGGGTTTTGCATGTATTTGACTGACCTTGTTGACACTAAATGCTATTTCTGGTCTTGTTATTGTTGCATATCGAAATGCACCAACAATACTTCTATACAGTTTTCCATTTTGAATTGGTTCTCCCTTGTATTTCGATAACTGTATGCTTGTGATCATTGGAGTAGGCAAAGGGTTTGCTTTGATCATTTGAGCCCTAAGTAGAATTTCAAAAATATATTTTTCTGATTAAGATGCATTACAGAATTTGATGTTCTTCTGACTTCAACAACCAGGAATTAATTTAAGTCACCCAAGTCTTTGATTGAAGAATCTGAATTCATTATATTTGTAATGGCTTTAATTTCTGCATCACTGCTTCCTGTTATAATAAAATCATCAACATAAATTTGAACATATGTTGCTGCAATATTAGAAATTTTCATAAATATTGAGTTATCATATTTTGATTATTTGTAGCCATGGTTGACGAGTGTTGATTTCAACTTGTCAAACCAAACCCTAGGTACTTGCTTTAAACCATAGATGGCCTTATTGTGTTTGCACACCAAATTCTTGTTTGCATATTGATTTAAACCTTGAGGCTTCTCCATGTAAACCTCTTCCTGCAAATCACCATTAAGAAATGCATTGTTAACATCTAGTTGTTTGATGCTCCAATTTCTATACAAAGAAATTGTTAAAATAATTCTGACTGAAGTTGGTTTCACAACAGGTGAAAATATTTCTGAAAAATCAAATCCACACTGTTGTGAATACCCCTTTGCAACCAGTCTTGCTTTGTACTTAAAAATTGAACCATCTGCATTTCTTTTTAATTTAAAAATCCATCTGTAACTATAATATTTTTATTTTCTGCTTTTTCAACCAATGTCCAAGTTCCTTTCTTAATCAATGCAGTGTATTCATCTTGCATAGCTGAACTCCATTTGTCACTTTGAGCTGCTCCACCATAGGATGATGGTTCTTCTAGAACAATTGCAGTGTTGTAAAAAAAATTCTTGTATATACCACACTTTGCTCTAGTAAGCATTGGATGTTAATTAAGAGCATCTCTGACTGCAGTAGTTTGATTGTCACTTGTGATATTATTATCTGTTGTTTGAACAACATGTGAATCGCTGGCATCTTGTCTTTGTTGCTCTGCACTATCACCAAAGTTGGAGGAGGATTTCTCTTGACCTGACCTACTTGAAGGCACAGTGTGTTGAGAGCTAGTATTAGTGTAATGCTCTTTATGATGAACAGGCACCAATACTTCAACTTCATTAGGTATATCATACATTACCTGTCTAGTACTAACAGTTTTATCTATAGTACTCACATATGTTTTACTAAAAGGATAAACATGTTCATTAAATCTGACATGTCTAGAGATATAAATCTTTCCTTTGTTGTCTAAATATTTATATACTTTTTGTTTGTTACAAATAGGCATGTTAATGGGGGTAGGGAGGGCACGGGTAGTACCGCCCCATCATCCGCCCCATTAGGTAATTTCTTGCCCCATCCCAACCCCATACCCATACGGGTACGCATTAAACGGATTTTAAACAAGTTGCGGGTACTCGTGGGTATCCGCGGGTATCCATGATATTTTATTCAATTTATTTTTGATCATATATTGAAATTGTTTAAAAATTCATTCGGTAAACAAAAACAAATTAGACCAGGCGTGAACTTTGGCAAAGCGTTGCTTGGATTTGGCAACGTATTGATATAAACCAGTGAGGAGGAGTGAAACAAGAACTCTAGCAGGATATGATGAATTTTCTGAAGAGAACAGAAGGTTTGGAGATAAGAAAAAATGCGTTGCTTGCTGGATTGGAATTTGAAACAATTAATGTGAAATTTGAGAATTTCTAACTAGGTATATATAGAGTTTTAATTAGCAGCATGCACAGTTATTACGATAACCTCTTATAAATTGCTCAACAAAAACATGTGCACAAATACCCCATTGCCAACACCAATGATTTTTCAATTGACAATAAATCACACTCAATACGGGCACAGGTACCCATGGACACAGATATCTTACTATCTGTACTAGCCCTATTAATTAACGGATATTAAAAAATCCATTTAACTATCCGTTTCATACTCATAACGGATTTTATCCGCGAGTAACTGTGGATACAGGTTTTTTTTCCAATCCCTAGTTACAATACCAAGGAAGGTGCATGCTGTAGACCCATAGTCTAATTTATGATTATTGAAAGGTCTTATATAAGAAAAACAATGACATCTAAACACTTTCAAGTGCTTATAGTCTGTTTTAATTTTTGCTAACACCTTCTGTGGACATTTGAAATTTAATACCTTTGCAGGCATTAAATTAATTAAATGTACAGCAGTATTACATGCATCTGCCCAATATTTAAATGGCATAGAAGCTTGAGCTAACAAAGTTAAACTAGTTTCAATAATATGCCTACGTTACCTTTCTATGATTCCAATTTGTTCAGATGTATAGGGGCATGTTGTTCAATGATTAATACCTTTCTTTTCAAAAAACGACTTTAAGGGTGGAAATTCTCTACCACCATCTATTTGAAAGGCATCCAGTAATGTTTTCAACCTTAACAATAAATTGTATTACAACGTTATTGGTTTCGGACTTAGATTTAAGCATGTAAATCCACACAAATCTAGAATATGCATCAATGAATGATATATGATATTTGTACCCATAACTTGAACTGATATGTGAAGGACCCCACAAATCTGTAGCAATTAATTCAAGTGGGTTAGAATAATTAATTTGTGAGTCTGGAAATGCAAGTTTACGACTCTTTCCCAATTGACAAGTAATACATATATATGAATCAGGAATTTGACCAGCAGAAAAATCATTATTCATCATGACATGCTTAGTCATTTTTATACTGGGATGACCCAGTTTACAATGCCACATATTAGATTCCTTAAAGCAATCCGAATCATTTACTACAAACATTATAAAACTATTATTTTTATGATCAGAATTTTTTGAGTGACTGATATCAAATCTGTATAATCCCTTACCCTCTTTACCCTACAAGAGAATTTTATGAGTCAGTATGTCTTTTACTATGAATGCATTAGGGTAAAATTCAAAATTAGCATTATTATCTTTAGCAAGAGAAACACTCATCAGATTTTTCTTAATTGATGGAACCCTTAGCAAAATTTTCAAGAACAGCTGTTTAGGTCCATTAAAACTTGCATTTCCATTGTGTGTGATAAGTGCAGTTTTACTATTACCAACAGTAAGGTTTTGTGTACCTTTATACTCCTTATTTCCCAGATTTAAATTGCTTAAATTCTTGGTGACATGGTTGGCTGCATCATAATCTGGATACCAGCAATCATCTGACACATCACCATTAGTTGTAGCTTCTGTATTAAGAACTTCTACTTCACTATTATCTTTAACAGTATTAACTAGGGCCATCAATGGGTCGTGTTGAGTCCGGTTCGGGTTGGGTCAAATCAGGTTCGGGGCGATTTATAAACAGGTTGGGTTAACCCATTTATTAAACGGGTCATTTTTTTCCCAACCTTAACTCAACCCATTTATAAACGGGTTGACGCGACCCGACCCGTGTAACTCATTCAACTAAATGGGTCGGATCGTATCGGATTGGGTTTATCCATTTGACCCATTGGTAAATATTGTCCACTAATATAAACAACAAAAGAATATTGTATTAAGAACTTTTGCTTGTGCTTTTTGTTATCTTTAGCAGTATTAACTAGGGTTATCAATGGGTCGCGTCGATTTGGGTTCGGGTTGGATCAATTCTGGTCGATTTATAAACAGGCTAGGTTAATCCATTTATTAAACAGGTCATTTTTTTGCTAACCCGACCCGTTTATAAACGGGTTGATCCGTCCCGACCCATGTAACCCGTTTAACTGAATGGGTCGAGTCATATCAGATTGGGTTTATCAATTGACCCATTGGTAAATATTTCCCACTAATATAAACAACAAAAGAACTAGATCATCAACCGGCATCACTATTATATAATCACCAACATGCATCAAGTTAGAAAATCACCAACATGCAACTAGCACATAAATAAAGCATGAAGTCACCATATTCAAAATCATTGTCCATACATAAGAATATATGAGCATACTACATAAATAAAAGACTAACAGTTTGAAAAAGATATAGTTGTTATAAGTAAAATATAGTTAACAACATATAAGAATAAATTAGTAAAATATAACAGCTTACACAAAAATATATGGACATACTGATTATTGCGTACATAAAAGACAAACACTAATAGCCTACATAAAAAACTAACAATATGGTAGAGATACATCATATAATCGGGTTCGACAGGTCAAATTCGGGTTACCGGGTCAACCCTAAACCCACCCATTTATAAACAAGTCAAATTCGGGTTGACCCGAGAATGACCCGCTAATTAAATGGGTTAGGTTAACCTGCTAATTTCCGTGCGGGTTTCGGATTGTGTAGGAAATTGACAGCCCTAGTATTAACCATATTTGCACTAGCATTGTCGTTTTGTTGTGGAGTATAATTGGTATTGAACCTATAACAACATTTGTTAGCACTATACCCTATTTTTTCACAGATTTGACATCTGATTCAATTATTTCTATTTACTTCTACTACCTCTTCTTCCTCTGCCAGACCAACCACCTCTCTGATTGTTAAATTGGTTTCTTGATCCATTTCCTTTGTCTTGATATTTTCCTCTGCCATATGCAGTGCAATTAACTAATAGATCAGAATTAATACTTGTTTATGCTCTATTCTTCCTTAATGAGATAGTAGAGTAGAATACACATATTGTAATGAGTGTGTTGGATTCATAGAAAGAATGATTGTAGTAACAGCTTCATAATCATCATCTAAACCACTAACAATTGCAATTACCTGTTCTGATTCAGGTATTCTTTGGCCTGCAGAATTTAATTGATCACATTTTTTTTACTTTGAGCAAATATTCATTCATAGACGATTCACCTTTTCTTATGTTATGCAATTATCTTCTATGATGCATAACTCTAGCAGAAGATTGATTAGAAAATTTTCTTTGAACTGTTTCCCAAACTTCTTGAGCAGTTTTGACCCCTATTAACTGTGGTAATATAGCTGGGCCAATTGAGGACATCATCTATGTACAAATTAATCCTTCTTTTCTTTTATGCATGGTATTGAAGTGACCCCCTATCTATTTAATTTATAATTAAATGCCCTGCAATTACAACAGATTTAACCTTGGTCACCTCCTTAATAGAATATACCCCTATTAAGTCTCCCCCAAGATCCTTTTATCTACACACTAATATCAATATATCAGTTTAAATAGTGAAGAAAACCTGATGCTTGAGTGGGGATAAATGTGCAAATAGGATACTTAATAATGCGGAATTTTTGCAAAACTCACTTTTCTAATGTTTTGAATCAAGCTATTTTTAAACATGTAATTCCTACTATATCACAGAGTTAAGAATACAGTTTACTCTTCATACAACTATATGTAATGTTGCATTCAACTATATGTAATGTTGCATTAGTCAAAACGTCTATAAAGTAGTAAGAATTAAAGGATTTGTTGCCCTGAGATTGTGCACATGCACAACGTATATACTATGCACATGCACAACTCTTTATACCCTGGCTATCCCTCAATCCTTCTTTTATTTATAAGGAATATAAAGGTAAGAAAACAAAGTATATGCTTAAACCATTTCAGTATATCTAGTTAGAAAGCATCTTATACCGTTTAAATCATTTCCACAAACACATTGTCAACTGTTTGATAATATGCCCTAGTGAACCTAAATAACTGTATACAATACTTTTGGAGCTTCTTATCTGCCAGAAATTACTTCTTTTATACAATAAACAAATCCCATTTTATTATATGAATCATTTTGATATATTAGAGCATTCAGGTTCACGATATTTTAGTGGCAAAATGTATACATTTAACTTGTATGCCTTACCATTGCATGTCACATATACAGGTTATGTATATTCTAGTTTCATCGTAAAACCTACTAAAATTAGTTGCTGATTAAAAGCTCATATGCATATACTGTCAAACCATTTTAAAATAGATGGTAATAATCTGTTCAATAACCTTAAAATACATAGTTTGATCAATCATTTTTGCTTCAGATATGGCACATCATATGAAGCATACACCTATTATATATTAGCTAAACATAGGTTCATGATTCATTTAGCATGCATAAAGCAAACTCCTCTTTATTTCTAGCAACTAAACTACTTCATATTTTAAGTCCTACTGCAACATATTCTTGGCATAGAGCATCTTAACAAAGCATCTTCAAGATAACAACTTATGCTTCGTTTCCTGGATTCAATCCATGGACTGCCTCATCAAAATGAGACACCCCATCAAATTGAAAATGCAATCAAAACAGGGTCAGACAACATAGCCTGATATGAGTATAAATCAATATTTACATTACTTATTTATCCTTACAGACACGTAGATAGCATCATCATCATATCACACACTACACCATATCAGCCAGTTTGGCACACAACATTGGGGGGGATAAAATACGGTTTATAGCCGTATCATATTTGATATGTCTTAGAGCCGTAGCAAACTACATTTTGCGATCCGCACCACCCTAAACACCATAAATCTGACCGTCCATCGGGGATGCTCTGAATCGGTTCATTTGACACGGCCTTTGGCCAAATCTAATTCGTAGCATATTGTGCACCCCTTCAGGCACTCCAAATACAAATTTTGGCCACTCCCTTTTCCTTTTGTTTTAGTTTAATGGTGACCGAAAACCCAAATTAGGGTTTTCGATCGGTGACCGAATCGTGCCTCCACCTTTCTCTGGAATCTCCTCCTCCGGCAGAGATGATTCGATTTGTGTGTCTCCAGCTTTGCACTGGTCAGATCACTGGCACCAATGATCGACCAGCGCAAAGCTAGAGACCCCAAATTTGGGTAATTTGAAGATTGTGGACTTTGGGTAATTCCGATGTGCTAATCAACTTATTCTTAATTTGTATCGTTACATTCAGGTAATTCTTTTTACTTGTTCATATTATCTTAATGTCACTCTCAAGGACGGAGCCAGGATTTTAATTTCCGCCAGACTAAGTAAAAGATTAATTAAAAAAGGAGCGATCTTGATTATAATAACGTCATTCACAGAGTAGATTTGGGGATAAGAATAAACATTTGTACTTGTAGGCAAATGAAATTTAGATAACCATATTACTTGGTTCTTCACAGAGTAGATTTGGGGATGTAGTTGGGTTGGCTGTTTTATGTGCTTTGTTAAAAATATAGAAGATTGAAATAAGATCTCCTATCTTGAAATGTAAGAAAACCATGCAGGCAGCCAAGTTGCATTGTTTCTATTCTATGTGTACTAATAGATAGATGGATTTCAAGGTGTACAACCCTTCATGTAATACGAGAAGTTGTTAGTGTTTTGAACCATATAATAAGTTATAACTATGCAGTAAAACCATAATTGTGCAGGGTCTGTTGGGTTGGGATTTCTGTCATGATACTTAGTAGGAAAAATCAAAGCATTTTTGATATAAACTTCAGGTAATATCTCGCTTTTTTCCATCCCCTCATCTCGGATACACTACATTAGCTAGATTAGGGTGATAGAATAGAAAGGGCAAGGCTATAGCAATGTTATATCTATAATATTGCAGCCAAGTGACAAGGAGAATTATAATGAGTTTGCGGTTTAATACTTTTAGAGCGAATTAGTGAGTCATTACGTGAAAACCATGTTTGCGGAGATTTTGGAGAATGAAAAAAAAAAACTGGTTCAAAGCAAAGGAATTGTTTTGGAGAATGAAATCATGTCATGTAGCATTACATAAACATGTTATACATATAATTGACAAATATGTGCATACACGAATACAAAGACACGATATGCCCTTCACTATTATCAGTACGAACACAAAGACACGATATTTTGTGTTCAATCAGGCATAAAATTACTTCTTTTTTCCTGTAGATTTTGGGCGCTTTTGTGTTGCTGGAACTCAGGCGCTGGCTATCACGATTCAGTTTTACTGCCAATCATCAGGTTGGCATTTTAAGTTTTTGTTTTAAACTGTGTACAAAGTAACATATATAAATATTTATGCTGTTATATATAAAACTTTGTGATCAGCATCATGAGCTAGCTTATTCTCGTAGTAGTACTTCTTTGATTTACAGCAAACACATGGATTTCATCGGCATATTGATCAGCACGTACGCTCAATCTTCCCGGCCTCGACTGGAGTTATATATATATCAGGCTAATCATATGTTTTTACCTTTTTTTGTTAGTTCGTACTGTTATGAAAATCTTTGACAGTTTCCTTTGTATATGTTAGTATGTTATACATTGTGTTCGTCTTATGAAAAATCTTGTAAATGCTTTGAGTATATATAAAAAATATAAATTGTGTTATTATTGTGTATAAATTGTGGTATATATGCTGTGTTATATGAAAAATATGTGCACACACAGATATAATTCGATACGGTCAAAGGCCGTGTTTGAATACTACTTAGATACGGCTATAAGCTGTATGTTATTACTTATGAGATACGGTTTGTAGCCGTATCTAAAAATTTAACACGCCGTTTATTGATACGGCTATTGGCCGTGTTTAAGAGCCTTAGATATGGCTAAAAACACAGCTTAATCAGCATATATGGTGTAGTGACACATACAAATAAGTCCCCAGTCCCCTCCCTTCATTCCATGTTATTTCCTCTAACTCTAACATGAATCCTGGACTGAATATCACATTTTAAGTGGGTCACATACCTAAAGTATTCATGCATTGAACACTTTGTGCACATTGCCTGGGTCATCTCTCAGTTATCCCAGCCCACAGAGGCCTTCAGGGTTTATGTTAAACCATGTACATACCCACCATCCTCACTGATGATGAATAGATCAGTGCAACAGGTGTTGAACCACCTACCAGACCCCTTACTTATATATTTAGTTAGGCATTTTAACTCATTAATACCCAAACAACCCCATACATGCTCGCTGATACATGTAAATCCCCATCTAAATGATGAAATATTAATATATAAATGTAGACATAATCTGTATAGTCCCATCAGTCATAAGCAGGAAATCATCCAGACTTAGATAAGCACGAGGTAGTGATAGCATAAACAGATTTCACTACTAAGCATTCAAGTTATTAACCCACCATTATATTTATATAATAGCATATTGCCTTGAACATAGGATGAGAGTGATTTGGACACACCCAACCCTTACATTTCTCTTCATCAAATATGATCTAAATCAGAGAATTGTACATGCTAAATAGATCAACTTATAAGCACTTATCATAGCTCTATTTACCATCATTACTGTTAAGAATAAACATAAGCTTTGAACCTTCTTGTTTAATGCTGCTTATCCTTAAGCTTTCAAACTCTACCCCGTGGCAATATTATTTCATGTCATTATTTCAGATCAGATTCATGAACACTTATTGAAACACATATTCATACATAACCATTCAATCCATACAAATAAGCAAACATGTAATACTGAATGATTAAAACATTAACATATAACAAACATAGTCTTCTTAAATAGGTCTTAATGCCTTATAAATAGTGAGATATACTCATCAAAGTTCTTCCTTCCCTTAACTTTATGTTATCCAGTTTCCTTCTATAATCCCTACGACCTCATTAGTAGTTATTTTCCAGAGAATATGTTATGGCATTAACCTTTTCAAGGATGGTTTATAGGATATTTATAACCAGTGTTTCCAAGGGTTTTATCTTATGCCAAATACCAATGTCATCCCCTATTTGTATTTATCTAGTATAGCTACATTTTCAAGCAAACTGATTTTCAGGTGTACCATACTTAATACAGTTAGCCATAGTTTATAAATGGTAATGCGTTCATCATGTAAATGTTGTGATTCCTGAATGGTCCCCTCCCTATTTTGATTTTCCTTAGCTAAAAACAAATTAGAAAAAGTTGCATAGTGACAAACAAATTTGCATAGCCGATTTAAAGTTTATTTTCCCTCGGCCATTTCATATAAATCTGAATGTAAATGTCATATAAACACACATATTACATGTTCAACCATAATCTATTACCTGCCTAATAATTTTATTCTGAATACATAATCATTATTCCATATTCTTTGATTAACTATGGCTTTAATAATATTCAGAATTATCACTATCTTTGCCTTATCACCTATGTGTAAAAGAAATCAGCATATACAAAAAAGGATGACAACCTAGGGTTATCACAGGTATATTCAGGATTATTCACCAGTTTATCGTCACCATCTCTAATAAACTTGGGTGGAAAAATCTTTGTTCCAAGTATATAGTCTTCCAAATCATATGCTATAACTGTAGTTTGAACCTGTAATTTCCATAACAGGTAGTTGGATTCATCGAGGTGGACTGAGATTAATTGGCTTTGAGGTTTAATAATGGTCTTCATCAAATCTTGGATGGGATCGGTCTGAGTTTGATGAACTCTATTAAGGTATTTTAAGTAATCGAGTCTAAACTTAAGTACATTAGTTTCTTTTTATAAAAATTCAAAACCGGTTTTAAATGGAGTTTGAACTCCTGGTTAACTCATTTTTTAAATTAAGCATAAATCCAGTTTTTTATTTTAAAAAAGCGAGTTGACTGAGTCCTTAACTTTGCTAGTAAGCTTCAAACAAAGTTAAATGAAATACACTAAATCACATGATGTGTACAGATTTTGCGAGTAGCGTTTGAGCAGTAGTACATTTGGTTTATTATGTCTTCAGAAGCATCAAAGCAAGTACTTTATACTACTATAGCAATAAAATATGGATTTTCCTATCATGTTAATTTAAATGACAAATAATGTAAATAGTTTAGATTTCGACCCAAATAGAAATAACAAGATTAATAAAGTTTAATATAAAATTATACAGACATTGTGTGACTTGCTACCAAAAAGTTTTAACCATTCTCCTACTTATTATACAATGATTAGATTCGTTCTTCTTAATTTGACCAACAATATTTTTGACAAGAACCATATTCATCAACCTTCCTTATTAAATCGTGAACACATTAATCAAGCATAACAAACGTTTGATAAGTCGCTTGGTGTATAACTTAAAAGACCAATTATATTTTATTCAATTACAATACAAAAGTTCAATTTTTTTCTCAATAACTTAAATGATTTCTATACATAAATTGTTTTAAGGAAGTTACCATAACAGAAGTCGAGAAACATGTGAAATGAATTAAACCACATTAACAGTCGAAAATTCAATGTCAATCTTCTATGTGTAAAATCTATTGCTTATAAAGGAGGCAACAACATTTAACCAAATGCTAACTACAAACCGTGTAGAGAATGTATAGAATGGTTTTAAAATTAAGCAAAACTCATCTCCGGGCTAAGTGAAACAAAAAGTACCTCGGCTTAAGTTGGTGTCAGAGCCATGGATTTGATGCATGGATATTGTAGGGCATATTACATTTCCCTTACTTTGTTAATTTTTCTGCATTGAACAATAGAAGTTAAATTGGCGGATTCAAGAAACAATTTTCATCAAATTAAAGAAAATAAATTAATGGCAGTGTGATCATGAACTAAAACTGGTATGGGATTTGTCAAGAAAATTCCATTGGTGTGTTTTTATGCAAATAAATAAGGAACCGGTGAGTATGCAGGCCCAGTTTAGTTCCACTATAAAAGTTTGGGCAGAAAGTTTTACTTTTTTACATACCATCACAGTATCACTTCACATGCACAAACATCATTCCAGTATGCTCATTTCATATAGATTACAAATACAAATGCACGCAACTTGTTTCTAATGTATTAAATTACACAAAATGGTTTTCCAGCACATGAAATTCCATACAAAAAATTGTAAATGCATGGCGAGACTAACGTTATAGTTATAGGAGTAAAGATGTTTGAATTCCAAATATAGAAATTCATGTAGTAGAAGTGGTGCTAATAGGCAATCCCTTGATCATGAAAACATACAATTAGTATATACGTGTAAAAACATCCAAATCTTTAATCTAAATCTTTCATATAACCTATCTGACCTACAAGGCTACAACTGCTTAGGCAGTGTGTTGCAGACATTTGATATTTTTTTTATACTGCCAAACAACCCTGACTGTTAAATTTAAAGGCAAATAGTATGAGTGTCCAAAATTTTAACTAACTAGCTATAAGATATCCATATTTTAGCTGCTGGCAATATCAGGCGAGTAGCGCAAAAGTATCAGCCATGACACTAACCTTCTGTATATGTTTCTAACAAACACAACGAAAACATCTAAAAGTAAATAGGTATATACAATTATGTAGACGTGATAAATATTTTTTATGACCAATACAAACAAATATCAAATGTGGTAATACATACTATACTGGTCCGATAAAGGGCAAAATAACCATTTCAGGAAATTTCCATCATATGCTGATAATTCAACAGAATGTTTATGACTAATCAAGAAGGAAACCTGTAAAAAAGAAGTTAGACTGCTAAATAATAACGATGCCTCTAACGAATACATTTTCAGTGAGATATATTCATGTGATAGGGTGAGAAGAGAACAAATGAATGGGAAAAACTGTTTGGATAGATCATAGATGTAAAAAGTATCACCAAAAAGTTAAGTGTCATACAACATTCATCTACGAATTACTAAAGACATTTAGTTAGTCTTTTTGAAAATCACCAGAGACAAAACTATTTGGTCCCTAGTTGGAACCTGTTGAAAAAACAAAATTCATTTAGACCTTATAATGTCATCTTAATTTTCCTTTTTTGTTATAGTGTGCTCTCTGATAAATAAAGGTTTAACTCCTGAACATAATTCAAAAAAGAAAAGGGGGTTTGACTTCGATCAGGTCGATAGCCACTAGCATCAACATAAATACATTGTAAATTTAAAATATGAGTTTTAAAGGATGACATTCACACACAAATGTAGCATCCAAGCATTTATAGTCCAACGGTTAGGATAATTACCTTCCAAGCAATAGATCCTGGTTTGACTTCTGGCAGACGCAACCTTCAGCTGAAGTTCACACCTGAAATAGTTGCACACAGTGAAAAAGTTTTTATTGGACACACTGAAATAATTGCAATTTCTAGATGAAGCATAAAGCAGGGTAGTTGTACACGCTGTCTTCAAGTAGTAATTTTACTCTTGACCTTCTCACCTTCTTAGATATGTTTGTCCACTGCACTTATAACTAGAAATCATGAATTTATAGAAAAAGCGTCATAAAAATTATAATCCAATGGTTAGGTTATTCACTTTCCACCACTAAGTTGAACATCAATGAAACACGTCTGGTTCCAACTTTATTCTACTAGCCACACTTTTAGACAACTAATGGATAAGTAATTCCTAGAACAGTAAATTATAAACAATTAACCAAGTATTCATGTTCTTGTAATCCTAGTAGAAAAACTTTTGCCAACAACATTGTTGTAACAACCTTAGTCATATGTGCATCATCTTTCAAACTTCAAGACTAAAATGTTTCAAAGATGAATGTTATACAAATTACATTCAAGCATTTGTAATCCAACAATTATAATTGTATTCCAACCAATTACAATAAACGCTGCAAGTGCACCTTTTCTTTAATCTCACATTTCTTATTGAACCTCAAGATAATGACTGCCAGACTGTTTTTGAGGGGGTCACTGCTCCCATTACCAGGTCAGACATTGAACATCACCGGTTATAGGAAAGCTTTTGGGATAGAAAGTATATGAAGTGGAGAGGAAACTGAAAAGTACATTGTGGCCATTATGCAAGTTTAGCTTTGAAAGAGGGGAAACGTAAATGAAGAGTTGAGAGGTAACCAGGCAAATCTTACAAGTTTTCCTTCATAGGTTTATCTGTTGTTATTTGGACAGATGATGTAAGATAAGCGATGTAATTTAAACCAAGTTAAGACGAACAAAAATAGTTTGATAATTCATATCATGAAAACATTGTTTTGAACATGTGCGGAAACCTTCTTTAATTTTATGTGAAACTACATTACATACCACATAAAGGTCTCATAGGCTTGTTTGCTAAAGAAATCCTATAAAAATAGAAGCAGGCATATCCTTAAATTAAACAATCATTATATGACCATTTTAGAAAAGTTCTAGTATTGTAGACCTGGAAAAGAATCTGCAAAGATTGTTTTGGATTCTAATTGTTTTGGATTCTAAGCACGCAGGTGGTTTGCTTATTGCTAAAATGTGAACTCTTGGGAAAATAGAAATAAGTACGCCCTTTGGTTATTAATTTCAATTTTTTTTTCATTCCCAGATTAAGCACATGCCTAACAGATTTGCATCTCGAAATTAACACCATGTGCTCTTCTAACTAAAAAATAAATTTGGCGCATGAGAGATTGAGTGATGATTTTATTTCATTTCTTCTTTGGATTTCCTAATATTACTTTAAACTTGAATGAAAGGGGATATATATCTTTTGGTTGATGATACCAACTGATACGAACATGGTGCACGAACTAATATATGCACTTATGCTGTATGATAATATTATGAACATAGCAGCGCTTTGCGGAAGCTTATATCAACGGATCTTTGTCACCCAAACCAAAATTGATAGTGTTAAACCAATTAATAAATGACTTATGTATGATTTCCAATGTCTAAAATCTATATTACATTGTGAAATAATTGGTACAAAACCAATATAATATGTAGTTTTAAAATAGAAAAGTTTGTAAATATTGATTATAAATTGGTAATAAATGTCAAGTATCATGATTGTTTAAGTGATTAACCTATATACCTGATTTAGATTCATTAATGTTTTCACAACCATAAAACTACCCACAGTAGGGGATAGTGAATTACTTGAAGGTGCATATCCTACCCTAACAAAATGTGGTTGATTCCAGTCATTATAGGTGAAGCTTCAAGTTATGGGTGTCAAATGGGTCACGTAGGATCGCACGAGGATCAACCCAAATTTGACACAACCCATTTACCACTCATTTATTTTGATCTATTTAACACAAAGCTTTATCTAATCCAACCCACCTACTAAGTGGGTTACCCATATGACCCATCTAAACGTAGTTTGTTATTTTTTATATACAATTATGAGAATTAGTTTGTTATTTTCTAAGTATAAACGTTAATTACTTTGGAGAGTCATGGTATTCGTTCATAGGACGAAATATCCGAGTATTTCATACTGTCCGTAATTTAGGTGAGAGCCTATCGTTCGAAGTCTCGTTCGATTCCGAGGTAATACAAAGAAATTACTGCAGTTGTTACAAAAAAATAGCGACTTTGCATGTCGACAAAGTTCAAATATGAGAATATAGCCTGTTATTTTCTAAGTACAACTGTTAGTCACCTTGGAGACCTACGGTGTTCGTTCACAGGACGAAACAATCGAGTATTTCATACTGTCCGTAATTTAGGTGAGAGTCTACCGGTTGAAGTCTCGTACGGTTCTGAGGTAGATGAAGAAATTACGGCAGTTTTTGCAGTCAAAATAATAACGACTTCGTATGTAGGAAGAGTTCAAATATGGGAATATAACATGTTATTTTCTAAGTATAACTGGTAGTCACCTTGGAGAACTACATTGTTCGGGCATAAGGCAAAACATCCGAGTTCTTCTCACTGTCCGTAATTTAGGTGGGAATCTATCGATCAAAGTCTCATTCGGTTCTGAGGCAGATGAAGAAATTACGGCAGTTTTTGCAGCCAAAAAAATAACGACTTCGTATGTAGGCAGAGTTCAAATATGATAATATAGTCTGTTATTTTCTAAGTGCAAGTGTTACTCACCTTGGAGAACTGCAATATCCGTTCATAAGATGAAACATCTGAGCGCTCCATATTCTCCGTAATTTAGGTAGGTGTTTATCGGTCGAAGCCTCGTTCGATTCCAATGCAGTATAAAGAAGTTACTGTAGTTTAAACAAAAGAATAGCGACTTCGTATGTTGGCAGAGTTAAATGGGTAAGTTGGTTACCCATTTGTAACCCTTTTAAAAATAGGTCAACCCTTTTATGATCCATTTAATAAAAAAATTATAGATGGGTTGACCCAAGAGGGTTGTAATTAGGATTAAATGGGTAAGGTCATATTTTGATAGGTCTACTTCAAGTTATCTAGCAGCTGAGACTGATATAACCACAAATTGTAAAAGAAAAGGATTTTTTTTACTGAAGCGTAGGCATGGTTGTTACGGAGGTAAGTCGAGTCGAGTCGACAGATGTCCAATTAGTCGACTAGTCGTAAACTAGTCGCAGACTATTCGATAAATAAATAGATGCATCGAATATTAGTAATCACACTAGAGAGGCAACAGTAACACTGAAAGGGACTAGTCGACTTTGCTTGTTCTTGGCTTCGACTTTGCTTTTTTTGATCTAACCTTGGTTTTTTTGGATGAATAACAACTAGTCGGAGCAAGTCGTAAGTCCTAGTCGATGGACTAGTCGACGAATTTCGTTCCAAGCGCTCAAAATACTTACCAATTGCGAGTCGAGCCTTCCAGTCGATGTAAGATAAGCGATGTAATTTAAACCAAGTTAAGATGAACAAAAATAGTTTGATAATTCATATCATGGAAACATTGTTTTGAACATGTGGGGAAATCTTCTTTAATTTTATGTGAAACTACATTACATACCATAAAGGTCTCATATGCTTGTTTGCTGAAGAAATCCTATAAAAATAGAAGCAGGCATATCCTTAAATTAAACAATCATTATATGACCATTTTAGAAAAGTTCTAGTATTGTAGACCTGGAAAAGAATCTGCAAAGATTGTTTTGGATTCTAATTGTTTTGGATTCTAAGCACGCAGGTAGTTTGCTTATTGCTAAAATGTGAACTCTTGGGAAAATAGAAATAAGTACGTCCTTTGGTTATTAATTTCATTTTTTTTTTCATTCCCAGATTAAGCACATGCCTAACAGATTTGCATCTCGAAATTAACACCATGTGCTCTTATAACTAAAAAATAAATTTGGCGCATGAGAGATTGAGTGATGATTTTATTTCGTTTCTTCTTTGGATTTCCTAATATTACTTTAAACTTGAATGAAGGGGGATATATATCTTTTGGTTGATGATACCAACTGATACGATTATGGTGCACGAACTAATATATGCACTTGTGTTGTATGATAATATTATGAACATAGCAGCGCTTTGCGGAAGCTTATATCAACGGATCTTTGTCACCCAAACCAAAATTGATAGTGTTAAACCACTTAATAAATGACTTATGTATGATTTCCAATGTCTAAAATCTATATTACATTGCGAAATAATTGGTACAAAACCAATATAATATGTAGTTTTAAAATAGAAAAGTTTGTAAATATTGATTATAAATTGGTAATAAATGTCAAATATCATGATTGTTTAAGTGATTAACCTATATATCTGATTTAGATTCATTAATGTTTTCACAACCATAAAACTACCCACATTAGGGGATAGTGAAATACTTGTAGGTGCATATCCTACCCTAACAAAATGTGGTTGATTCTAGTCATTATAGGTGAAGCTTCTAGTCATGGGTGTCAAATGGGTCACGTAGGGTCGCACGAGGATCAACCCAAATTTGACACAACCCATTTACCACTCATTAATTTTGATCCATTTAACACAAAGCTTTATCTAATCCAACCCACCTACTAAGTGGGTTACCCATATGACCCATCTAAATGTAGTCTGTTATTTTTTATAAACAATAGCATATTTTCTAACAAGGTCTTGTACATTCTAAGGATAGTAACCATAATTTTTGGCCGGATCAAACAATAGCATATTTTCTAATGAGGTCCTGTACATTGCAAGGATAGAACTCTGCCATGATTTTTGAAAATATCTTCAATACTGTGTATTCTAATTCATGCAAATTGTGTTTTTAAAACCCAACTAATGGGCTTTAGTTTTCATCAAATAGAAAATATGTATTCAGATAACCTTCGATGGAGAAGAACGAACATTATAAATGTGAAGCATGCCTCCATTCTCCATTGTTCAACTCGCTATGATGATCAAATTACCAAGCCCATATTCAATCTCTTCCTTTAAATGTCGTTTTTGACGTCATGGCACAAAGTGACATCATTATTGCTAAACCCAATCACTGCTCCAGAGAACCAGGCTCGACAAAATCCTTCACCATCATCGCCAACTTAAACATGATCTATTTTAAACTCCAACTTTATTTTTCTCTACAGAAAACAGAAGTGTGACTGCAGAAAGTAACTAACCAAATTCATTACATATATAAAAAACACTGATGTCAAAATCAAGTGGCGTCAAGTGGGCAATGACATCACAATTTTGAGCACCTTCAGTGAGAAAGAGAAAAAAGAAAAAAAATGAAATGAAAAGTAAACTACAAACGGAACTGAAGGACATTGTTTTATATCAAAACATTAATCATGTGTAGTCCTCAAAAGAGAAGGTAAAATTTGGATCTTCACATGCATGTGTTGAATGTTGAGCTGTAGGTATTGATTACCACCTTAATAACGTTCGGGGTTTAGTAGGATGGGTAAATTCTGTTCACAAATAGCAAAACAAATTTCATGAAGAAATAATAATTGAGACCGTGAGTAAAATAACCAAACTGAATATCCCACAATAGACCCATGTTTTACTACCCACAGACATATTTTCATTAAAATTCATTAAAAAATTGCTACTTTGAAAATAAAAGACTAATTTCATGCCTAATAGACAAAGTTCTACATAAAATATTACTACTAAAAAAATTACAAGCCTAGGAGAAATGGTTTTCTATCAAGCAAAGGCCCAGTTTGGGTAATGCGGAAATATTTTCTTCTAGCTCCATATTAACATACTGCACTTGTGGTCGAACAGTTACGGTAAAACTACTTGTCTATTTCATAGTACAAAATTGTTGGACACAACATCATAGAATTTGTAGTCAAAACGGTTAAGGTAATTTGTTCTTAAATAATAAAAGTAGAGCTCCTGAGCATAATTCCCAAATAAGAGCTGAACTCCTACCAGGTCTAGTTCTACAGCATCAACACAAATACATTGTAAATATTAAAAAAGAAAAAGAAAAAAAAAGAGTTTTAAAAGATGAAAGTCACATAAACATAGCATCCGAGCGTTTGTAGTCCAACGGTTAGGATAATTGCCTTCCAAGCAATAGATCCGGGTTCGACTCCCGGCAGACGCAACTCTTTAAGTTTCACCAAATAATGATTTTGTATATAAATTTTCTTTTCCACTCAATGATTTCACACTTGGTCATATTTATTTAGTATTTAATTATTAAAACATGTTTAAAATATTTAATATCAATAAAATTGTTTATTTATGTTAATTGACTTCCAACCATTCAATGATTGTTGTGGATGCATCTATTCTTTAGCCTCGTTGCATCACCAGTAATAGGCAAAATTCATTAAGCATGTTCGTAAAATGGTTACAATAATGGTTTTCCAAACAATAAACTATATGACTAGACCTTGTTAACAGGTTCATATTTATTTAGTATTTAATTATTAAAAGCTATTTAAAATATTTAATATTAATAAAATTGTTTATTTATGGTTATTGACTTCCAACCATTCAATGATTGTTGTGGATGCATCTATTCTTTAGCCTCCTTGCATCACCAGTAATAGACAAAATTCATTAAGCATGTTTGTAAAATGGCACAAAATTCATTAAGCATGTTTGTAAAATGGCACAAAATTCATTAATTTTGGGTTCCTAAAAGAGCATAAATGAAATCTATTATCTGAAATGATGCTATTTGATCAAAATAAATCTCTCATCAAAAGAAGAGGCATCATTCATCCTAACTCCATCAAAGTTTGTCAATACCTAGGTCTACAGAAAATAAATATATCATTCTAAAAACTATACTGAAAGGTACGCAAAATCCTAATTTCCTTTAATTTTCCAAAAAAAATACAGCTTATGTCGAAGATTCATTTTGTCTTCATTGTTCATGATTAATGCTTGGTTCGTGTACTTGTAATCAAAAAGTGAGTGTTATATATTTATTGACTATCTGAATTCTGAAATGATGCTATTTGATAAAAATAAATCTCTCATCAAAAGAAAAAAGAGGCATCATTCTTCCTAACTCCATCAACACTTGTCAAAACCCAGGTCTACTTTCAAATTTTGCAAAATTTCCAAAAAGAAGAAATTTGAAAAATGAATATATCATTGTAAAAATTATACTGAAAGGTACTCAAAATCCTAATTTCCTTTAATTTTTCCAAAAAAAATATAGCTTACGTTGAAGATTCATTTTGTCTTCATTGTTCGTGATTAATGCTTGGTTCTAGTATTTGTAATCAAAAGTGTCATACATCCAGTTTCAAATTTGATCATGATTTATGTACTTCAAATATAAGTGAAAAAGAAATGCTAGAGAATCTAAGTAGGAGGAAAAAAGACGTCGAATGAACTAGAAACATATAAGAAAAACACTGGTTTATGAAAAAGGGATAATCATTATCTGACGACGAGTTTATAAAATATGATTTGATAACCACTAAAGATTTTGGTAAGACCACAATATGCATCCAATTGAAAGTGGATATATCACTAATGTTAAGAATCTCGATACTCTACACATATAACATCTTATGTGTTGCGATTTTTTAAGCATGAGAACATGGCTCCATGTAGGAATTTTAACTCAAATTTTATTTACCACACTTCTATATGGCGATTAGTTATTTGTTTTTAAGGAATCATCGCTATCTATATCATCAATGACTGTAGACAAAGCTGATTGTTTTGGTGGTTATACAAGTAAAAATTGTAATTTATTAATGATTTTAAATGAAATTTTTCTAGAATATTTATTTAACGTGCCTTCAATATTAATCAAAACCCATCGTACAACCAAATACTCTTGGAAAGTAGAGAAATCCACATCAACCTAGAGATACATAAAGTAAAAAAACATGATAATCAAAACTTATCCTCCCATAAATTCCACCAAAAGCATCAAAACATCCTTAAAACTTGATACTACTTCAAATTTCCAAAAATTATTAATTGATGTCAAATAATGAATTTTCAACGTCCATATTTAAAGAATTAAAGTTCAATCAATTTGCTTATAATGGAATTGATAATAATATACAATTGTGTTTTTAAATAAGGGGTATGTATGTACACACTATACGCACACACACAATTTAAAAAAACAATGCAATGAGAGGAAGATGAAAGATAAATTAGAAAAAATCAAAGGAGGGGGCATCCATATTGATAAAGCGCTGATGATGTCTGGTCATGCCATTAGAAAATATGATTTGTTTTTTTTAAATGGTCGTCACAAATACAAGGGTTCAAACCCACATCTTAAGCCAGATAGCTTGCCAAATTCTAAGCAATTGTGTGCACTTCATCATAATATTATTTAGTTGAATACATTCATCGTGTTTTCTCTTTTGAAACAGTGAAATATGGCTCAAAAGACTGAGGGATTTTTTTCCCACTCCATTTCAATTTACTGCGGTTTTAAGAATTGATTATATCTTTCGAAGGTAGAGAGTCTAGATGCATATTAAATTAAAATTCTTTGAAACAATGACATCAGATAGTTTTGTACTCCAAAAAAGTTACAATAATGTTCAATAACATATGCTAAGCATCAACGATCATGTTATCCTTTTTCAGAATATGATTGTCATATTCCCATTTCTCAAACTATATCAAATAATTTTACCATGATATGAAACGATCAAACAATATCATATTTTCTAATGAAATCCTGTACATCGTAAGGATAGTAACTTTGCCATGATTTTTGAAAATATCTTCAACATTGTGTGTTCTAATTCATACAAATTCGGTTTCAAAAACCCAACTAGTGACCTTAGTTTTTGCCAAAGGGAAAATGCATATTCAAATAACCTTTCGCGGAGAAGAACGAACATTATACCTGGGAAGCACGACTCCATTCTCCATTGATCCACTCATGATAATGTCTCAAATCAACAAGCCCATATTCAGTCTCTCCTCCCATGGTTGAAGGAAACCAAGTACTCGGAACCATCGAGAACCTTTGAAATCTATCCTACTCACTAGGCATCATTATAGAATGCTTCTTCTTCTTCTTCTTCTCCGAGCAAGTTAAAGTTGACTACCCCAGACTAAGCAAGACACAACTTTATGTGAAATACATCAACAGTTTCAGCAAAAAAGTTCCATATCATTGTCCTTTTTTTTAAGGTCTTGGTACCTAGTGGAATCGTTATTGCTTAACCCACTGACTGTTCCAGAGAATCAGGCTCCACGAAAATCCTTCATCATCATTGACAACTTCCATATGATCTATTTTAAACTCACATTATTTCTATCTGGAGAAAAAAGAAGTTTGACTGTGGTAAGCAGCTAACCAAATTCATCATATAAATAAACACTGATGTCGAATTTAAGTGTCATCAAGCGTGCAATGACATCACAATTTAGAGCACCTTCAGCAAGGAGGAGAAAAAAGAATTTGAAAAGTAAACTACAAATGAAACTCAAGGAGAACACTGTTTTATATCAAAACATCTCACATGTTGCAGTTTTTAAGCATAAAAATATGATTCCATCTAGGAATTTTAATTTAGCTTTTATTTACGCACTTTTAGATGATGATTAGTTATGTGTTTTCATTGTAGACAAAGCTGATTGTTTTGGAGGTTAATACAAGTGAAAAACTGTAATTTATCAATGTAAATGAAATTTTTCTACAATATTTACTTGATGTGCCATCGATATTAATCAAAAGTCAAAACCCACCATTCATCCGAACACTCCTGAAAATTAGAGAAGTTCACATCTACCTAGAGATTTGTAAAGGAAAAAACATAATAATCAAAACTTACCATCCCACAAATCCCACCAAAAGCATCGAAACACACTTAAAACTTGATATTACTTTAGATTTCCAAAAATATTGCAACTAACGTTATAATCAACTTTCGAGGCCCTTTATATTTAGAGTTCAAATATAATCGAATTTGATAAAAATATACAATTATGTTTTTAAATATGTGGGATGTGAGTTTATACCATAATTTTAAATCTCGCTCATCTCGCCCGAGATAGAAATCCGAGATTGACAGTGTTTTTAGTTAGAAGTGTTTTAAATCGACCCATTTTAGCCGAGATATGAACTCAAGATTTTCATCAGAATCTGAGATTTGAAACCTTGGTTTATACACTATATGCACACACAAACAATTTAAAAAACAATGCAATAGGAGAAATATGAAGGATAAATTAGAAAAATAAGAGGGGGCATCAATTTTGGTAAAAAGTGCTAATGATGATTTTGTCATGCCATTAGAAAATTCGATTCATTTTTTAAACCATGGTGTTGTCACATATGAAAGAATCCAAACCCAATTTCCCTAGCTGAATCTTAAGTCAGATAGCTTTCCACATTCTAAGCAATTGTGTGCACTTCATCGTAATATTATTTTAGTTGACTATGTGCATCATGTTATGTACTCATAATCTCATATACAAATGCATCCTACAATTTATACCATAAATTATCAGGATAAATCTTTTTTGAAACAGTGAAATATGGTTCAATTCAAGACGGGGGATTTCTTTTCCACTCCATTACGGTTTACTAGGGTTTTAAGAATAGATTCTGTTTTTGGAAGGGTCTAGATGCGTATAAATTCAAAATTCTTCGAACCGATAACATCAGATAGTTGCTTCCTTCAAAAATTTTACAACAATGTTCAATAGCATACAACTAAGCATCAACAATCAAGTTATCTTTTCTCAAAACATGATTGTCATGTTCTATTTGCTCAAACTACACCAAATAGCTTTGCGATGATTTTTGAAAGGATCAAACTATAGTAAATTTTATAACGATGTGTTGTACATTGCAAGGACAGTAACTTTGCCATGATTCTGAATTGTATTATGTGTTCTTATTCATGCAAATTGTGTTTTAGAAACCCAACTAGTGGGCTTTACTTTTAACCAAAAAGAATATGTAAATTCATATTACCATCGACGGAGAAGAACGAACATTATACTTGGGAAGCACGCCTCCGTTCTCCATTGATCCACCCATGATGATGTCTCAAATCACCAAGGCCCATATTTGGTCTCTTCCTTCCATGACTATAAATAAACCAAGTATTTTGAACCATCTAGAACCTTTTTCTCTTTCTCCCTAGGCATCATTATAGAATGCATCATCTTATTCTTCTTCAAACAATTTAAAGTCGACTGCCAGAGACTTAGGAGGGCATGGACTTAGGATGACGCAACCTTATGTGATACATCAACAGTTTCAAAAAAAATCCGTATCATTGTTGTTTTTCAAGTCATGGTACTTTACGCTGATATCATTATTGCTAAACCCGATAATTGTTCCAGAGAACCAGGCTCCACATGATCTATTTTAAACTCCAAATTTAATTTTCTCTGGAGAAAAAAGAAGTGTGACTACAGTAAGCAACTAACCAAATTCATTATAAATAAAAACACTAATGTCAAAATCAAGTAGCATCAAGTGTTCAATAACACCACAATTTAGAGCAACTTCAGCAAGAAAGAGAAAGAAAAAAGGAAAATGAAGAGTAAACTACAAATGGAACCGAAGGGGGGCATAGTTCAATATCAAAATATTAATCATATTCATGTGTCATCCTCAAAATAGAAGCTAATTTTTTTGGATCTTCCCATGCATGTGCCATGTTGAGCTATAGGTATTGATTACCACTTTTATAACTTCATGATTTCGTAGGATGGGTAAATCTTGTTCACAAATAACAAAACAAATTTCACAAAATAACAATAATTGAGACTGCAAGTATAGCAGCCAAATTGAATATCCAGCAAAAGGCCCACGATTTACGACCCATGGACATATTTTCATCAGCATCCATTAAAAAAATTGCTCCTTTGAAATTAAAGGATTAATTACATACCCAATAGAAAAAGTTATGCATACAAAATTAAAACTTCAAGAGGAAACAAAAATGAAGACGAAGATTATATGCCTAATGCAAATAGTTTTCCTTCAAACGGAGGCCCGATTTGCGTTGTGTGGAAATATTTTCTTCCACCTCTAAATTAACATACTGCACTTATGGTCGAACCATTAAGGTAAAGCTACTTGTCTATAACAAAACCGTTGGACTCAACATCATAGCACTTGTGGTCAAACGGTTAGGATAGTTGTTTTATAATAAATAAAAGTTGAACTACTGAGCATAATTCAAAAATAATAATAAGAAGTTGGATTCCTACCTCCTACCAGGTCAATAATACTCCAGCATCAACATAAATACATTGTAAATTAAAAAAAATGAGTTTTAATGGATGAAAGGTCATACAAATGTTGCATCCAAGCGTTTGTAGTCCAACGGTTAGGATAATTGCCTTCCAAGCAATAGATCCGGGTTCGACTCCCGGCAGACGCAACTTTGTCCGGCGGTTAGGAACATTTTACTGAACAGCTGGATGCAATTTCCAGGTAAGCTGTACACTATGTAACATGTTTTATTGAACAGTTTTATTCCAAAAATGATTTTGCCTTTGAATTTCATAGATAGATTTTCTTCTTCCACACAATGATTTCAAACTTGGTCAACAGTTACAACAATGGTCTTCCAAACAATAAACTATATGATTAGACCTTGTAAAAAGTTTTTTTTAAATTAAAAAAATTCAACTTTACATTTTTTTTCACCGCACTTTTAAGCACTTACTGTTTCAAACAGTCATGAATTTAGAAAGCATCATAGAATTTGTAATGCAGCGGTTATGTTAACCCACTTTCAGTGTACCAAGTTGAACATCAGTGGTATACTAAATTGAACATCAGTGGAACACATTTCTTTCCAACTTTACTTACTACGCTTTCGAAGAACAAATAGATAAATATTTCTCAAAACAGTAGATTATAAACAAATACCCAACTATTCAGTTGATGCAATCCAACGTAGGAGAACTTTTTCCAAGCAACATTGCTGTGCCTGTGATAGCTTGAGCCCTGCGCTTAAGGCTCAGCCTTTGCGCCTCGCCGGCCTTCGAGGCACCTCGGCTAACTGAGGGCAAATAAAGCGCGCCTTTGGCGCTTTTTCTCAAGGCGTTGAGGCTCAAATAAGCGCACCTCGAGAAATAATTGATTTTATGCCAAGCCCACTTTCGTTTGGACTCGATCAAACTCTCAGCTCTCAAATTCAAACAGTTTTGTTTGATTTTTAGGGTTTTTCCCTTTCGTTTTAACGTGTTTGACACTAAAAAAACTGTCGTTGTTGCCACCATCGGTTGGTGAGGGGAATATATATATATACATACATACATATACATACATACGTATATATATATATATATATATATATATATATATATATATATATATATATATATGTGATAGAATCAAGAGCATCCCAAATAGTATAGCACCCCTTTAGCCCCCTGCTTTCCACCACACATTTCCGTTTCTCTCTTCTTCCACTAACTCTCTCCCTCCTTCCACTAACTTTTTTTAATATAAATATGTGGCTATTAATGGGGTGCTCCCAAATAGGGTGCCATGGAACCCTCATATATATATATATATGTGTGTGTGTGTGTGTGTGTGTATTCAAAATATCAGCAGCAGATTTTTCAGCTGTTTTTCATTTAAATTATTTAGTTTAAAGGTTTAAACTTTAATCTAAACTTCTTAGTTAATTTACCGAGTTATGTTTTAAATTTTAAATTAAAATTTAGATATGTTTTAAACTTTATTGAATTATGTTTTAATTTTAAAGTTTAAAGAGTTTTGATTTAACTTTTAAATAGTTAAACTTATTGAATTTGTAATCGTTTTAGTTCCGAAATTGCATTTGTGACTTCGTACCTACTAATCTATGTTTTTTAATCACTAAATTTATTATGTTTAGTAGCATTTTGTAGTACAGATTTTTTTTATAGCAAAAAAGCTCACATTTGTATAAAAGTCACACAAAAAAGCCCAGGGTTCAAGCCTTGTGCCTTAACTACTATGCTTAAAAATGACTCACATGTGCATCATCTTTCCAACTTCATGACTAAAATGGCATACTCGTTCATGAATTGCACTCAAGCATTTGTAATCCAGTTATTATAATAATTGACTTCCAACCAATTATAATGATTGTTTTGGATGAACCTTTTCTTTAACCTCGTTTTTTTTAATTGGACCTCAAAATAATGACTACTAGACTGTTCTGACAGAATTAGTAATCCTACTACCCGGCCAGAAATTGAACATCACCAGTTATAGGCAAAACTCATTAAGCACGTCTGTAAAATGGCACAAAGTTTGATAATTTTGGGTTCGTAAAAGAGCAAAAATGAAATCTATTGATGGTCTGAAATGATGTTATTTCCAAATTACTTTATTTGCAACTGGATACTAATGATCAAAATCCATCTCTCATCTAAAGAAAAAGAAAATTGCATCACTCACCCCAATTCCATCAAGAATTATCAAAACCTCAAATTTTGCAAAATTCAAAAAAAAAAAAAAAACTCAAAATCCTAAGTTGCTTATATTTTTTTAATAAAAAATTATAGCCTATGTCAAAGATTCATTGTTCGTGACCAGTGTTTGCTTTGAGCATTTGTTATCAAAAAGTGACTGCTATATCTAGTTTCAGATTTGATCAAGATTTATGTACTTACAAATTACAATATAACGGAAAATGAAACGTTAAAGAATCTAAGAGGAAAAAAGACGTTGGATGAATTAGAAACATATAGGAAAAACATTGGTTTATAAAACAGAGATAATTATTTGAGTATGAGTGTATAAATTATGATTGGATTACAAATTTACAACTAAAGATTTTGGTAAGACCCATATCCAAATGTATCCAACTGGAAGCGTAAATATAAGTAACGTTAAGAATCCTGGTACTATCTATACATATAAAATCTTATGTGTTCTGATACTTTAAGCATGAAAACATGATTCCATCCAGGAATTTCAACTTCTATTCACCGCACTTCTGAATGATGATTAGTTATATGTTTTTCAAGAAGTCCTATCTATATGATCAATAATTATAGACAAAATTGATTGCTTTTGTAGTCATACAATTAAAAAAACGGTAATTTATTACTGATTTTGAATGAAACTTTTCTAGAACATTTATTTAATGTACATCATTATTGACCAAAACTCATCATTCGCCCAAACGCTCTTGAAAATTAGAGAAGTCCATATCAACCTAGAGATTTGCAAAGGGAAAAAAACATAACAATCAAAACTAAACCTCACATAAATTCCACCGAAAGCATCAAAACACCCTTAAAACTTGATATCACTTCAATTCTCCAAACTTAACCACTGATGTCAAATAATCAATTTTTGATATCCTTTATTATTAGAGTCCAATCAGTTAACTTATAATCACATTTGATAATTACATACAATAATGTTTTTAAATCTATCTATCTATATATGTACACACACTCACATGCACACGCACACAAACATAAGCACATGCAAATGCACACACGAGTACACACATGCGCAAACAATTAAAAAAACAACGCAACAGGAGAAAGATGGATAAATTAGAAAAATTAAAGGGGAAACATATAAAGTGCTAATGATGATTTAGTCATGCTATTAGAAAACATGATTTGATTTTCGAAACATGGTCAGCGTATACATAAGAATTCAAATCCAATACCTCTAGCAACAACATCATAAGCTTGATGGCTTACACCATTCTAAACAATTGTACGTGCATTTTACCATAACTTTAATTTAGTTACAACACATTCCACATGCTATGTAATTATAATCTCATATAAGAATGCATCCTAGCATTTATGCCATAAATTGTCAGGATAAATCTCTTCTGAAACGGTGAAATATGATTTAACTCAAGATGAGTGATTTCTTTTCCACTCCATTTTGATTTACTATTGTTTTAAGAATTGATTATATTTTTGAAAGATGGAGGGTCTAGATGCATATTAATTCAAAAAATTGAAACAGTAACATCAGATAGTTGTTTCCTCCAAAAAAATTACAATAATGTTCAATAGCATATAACCAAGCATCAACAATCATGTTATCTTTTTTCAAAATATAATTGTCGTCTTCTCTTTTCTCAAACTATACCAAATAACTTTGCCATGATTTTTGAAAGGATAAAACAATGGCATATTTTCTAAAAACGTGTTGTACAATGCAAGGACAATAACTTTGTCATAATTTTTGAAAAGAGGTAATTAGGGAGAATGAAAAACTTTGGCAACATCAAGTTTAATTTTTAGACTGAAGGATAAACTTTGAAAAAAAAGTAGACTGAAGAAAAATGTTAAATATAACTAGCATTATATTCAGTTTTTCCACTATACTGAAATGTTAGCTACATTAGCATTACATTCAATTTTGCACTATATAAAATGCTAGTTGTATTTAACACTGTCCTTCAGTCTAATATTTTCCAAAGTTTATCATTCAACCTAAAAAACAAGCTTGCTATGCTTCAACCTATTTTTTTTTCCAAAATTTATCTTTATGCCTATTTTTCACTTTTGAAAATATCTTTAATATTATGTGTTCTAATTCATGCAAATTGTGATTTACAAATCCAACCTACTGGGCTTTAGTTTTAACCAATGTATATTCAGATAACCTTTGATGGAAAAGAACGAACATTATACTTAAGAAGCACGCCTCCATTCCCCATTGATTTGCTCATGATGATGTCTCAAATCACCAAGCCCATGTTCAAGAACCAAGTATTTTGAACCATCAAGAGCCTTTGAAATTTCTCCTACCCACCAGGCAATCATAGTAGTCAAGGCACAAAAAGGCGCAAGCATTGAGCCTGGTGCTTTTTTGTGAGCCTTTCATAGGACTTTGATATGCTATTTCACTAACTACAAATTATAAACCATATTTTATAATTCATCCAATTACCTACATATTTTATTGATAAAATTTAAATTTTAAACCATATTTTATAATTTACTGAATAATTAAAAATTTGATTTAACTATTTATACACAAAATTTTGAATTCAGCAAAATAAAGCGCCTCAAATTGCAAAAAGGCGCACTCAAACTGCAAAAAGGCGCAAGCCTTAAGCCTAGGGATTTTTCGGGTTTAGGCGCGCCTAAGCGCGTGCCTTGATAACTATGCCAGACATCATGATAGAATGCATTTTCTTCTTCAAACAATTTGAAGTTCACTGTCTTGGACTTAGGAGGCGACAAGGTATATCGATACAAATTCGGATTCGGTCAAGTATATCGTTTAATAGCATGCTTTATATTGAAATGTACTTGAGAAAACAATTGTTATCCAGTATTTTTCACAAGCGATAGTCCAATGGAATTTAACTAAAATGATGAAGTAATGGATTAGAAAAATGAACACAATCAAGCACGAAAGTTGATGGGAAAAGAAAGAGAAATGGCTAACTCAATGGATTGATAATATTGTCATGTTTCTCCAGTTCAAAATGACGGTGACGATATCGAATCAGGGAAGAAATTAGAGAAATCTGGGAAAGTCTGTAGAATGGTATAAAATCCTTCCATGAAGCAAATATTTTAAATGGATGTATGAAAAAACAAGCTTTGAAGTATTAAAGGAAGGTTGATTCGAGAAAAGAAGCATCAAGACCCTAGGAATATAGAAGAAACACAAGAATTAGACCAAGGCAGCACAGTAGTACCCATCCATATATGGATCGATACTGATCCATCAAAATTCTAGGATTTGTTAAGTTTCCTCCTAGCGTTTTGGCTTTAGATTTTGAACATGTTCTATTACGATCTGATGAGCCAAAAGCCCAACTCAAACTTACTTTGACTCTAAATAGGAAGCTATGTACAATTAGGGCTGTTATGGTAATAGTTACCGTCAAGGTTTTAAATCTCGGATATCAGTTGCATTTCATCTTGGGGATTTTACAGACTTGATCTCGTATCGGGGGAGATCTCGGACGAGATAAGTCTAACTCGGGAGTTCATCTCGGGTCTTAAGTTCATATCAGAACAATCTCGGAGTACATGATACGTTAAAAGTGATATTTTTACAAAATGTTTTTTATGAATTCTATTAAAAACATAGTAACTTAAACTTGAATTGCAAAAAAACTTCTTATTCTTTATTTTGCGAAAGACCACTCACACTCTAAATCGTAATATGCTTAAAACAGAAATATTGTTAGACATAAAACATTAAAAAGATCTAAAACATTAAAAAGGTTCAGCATAAATAGACCATAAAATACATAATTCCATAAGTAGCTTGTATGTAAAAAAGAAGAATATGAAAATCATAAGCATTGTAGAACATATATGAACATACAATATGGTCATTTAACATGCAAAATGCAAAATAACAAAATATTATCATGGCTAGATTTGAGTTTTTTAATTATTGTTCTAGTTCAAGCACAGATTTAAATTTTAACCAAAAAAGTAAGATCTTAGACGATATTCCAAAATTTTGTCTTGGTCGATATATCGTCCGATACTGCAATATCTCAGGTGATATATTCGAAAGGAGATTTAAAGTGATTAATATTTGTTGTTTCGTTTCGAAAGGAGCCCAAAAAGAGATCTCGAAGGAAACCTCGAGCGATATTTGCGAGATTTGAAACAATGGTTACCGTTACCATTTGTTAAATATCGTTACCGTACTGTTTTTACTGGTAAGCCAAAATTGTTTATCATTTCCGATAGACTGGTATTCCAAAGACTGATATACCGATAATCTGGTAATCGTTACACTGGTAATGGTAAATTGCCGTTTGTCAATCAAATATGTATCTTGATATTTTTTTGTACACAGTGCATCTTTATTAAGCTATATGTAATGTTAATTAATTAAAAACATAAATGAAAAAAATATAAGTGTACTTAAAATAATTTTACTTGATTATTGAACTAAAGATGATCATTTATTTGGTTCTAAATGCATGTAATAAATCATACAGATAAATATACATATGTTTTAAATTTATTGGTAAAATTATCGTTACTGCTGGTATTGAAGAAATTTGACTGATAATTTACCGTTAAAAATGGTAAATTTACCGTAACCATACCGTTTTAATTGGTATACCGATTTCAATCAAAAATGGTTATCGATCGAGTGGTAATGTTATGTTAATGGTAAATTTACCGTTACCATAACAACCCTACGTACAACAGGAAAAAGTTGATCTTTGTTAATTCATATCTAGGAAGGACTTTGTCATTACCATTTTGGGTTTGAATCTCGAATTGTATTTGTATAAACAACATATTTAAGAGTGAATCATACGACAAAGTAAAGACAATTATAGTAAATCGCTATAAAATTAGCTACTTCTGCTTTTCTTGCTTTTCTTCTTCAAATTTACATTTTTCTTATAGATTTATTGTTCATAGTTCAATTCTACACCACAAAATTATTATCTCTTCAAAATATATCGTTCAGGGATGCTATGCAAATTTTTGGCTAACAGTCGTATTAATTTCAAATTTAGCATGCGTAAATTTATTTATGCATTGCATGCAACTATTCATTATGTATGTATCAAATAAAAAATATCTCAATATGCAAAATTACTACATTGCTTTGGAGATGCAGAGATAACACGGCTAACTAAGTTGTTTAATAATATTTTCAAATCAAACAAAATGCCCGACGAGTGGAGGAGAAGCATTTTAGTTCCAATCTTCAAGAATAAAGGAGATATTCAAAGTTGCACAAACTATAGAGGGATTAAGCTTATGAGTCCTACAATGAAGCTTTGGGAGAGAGTTTGCGAGCATCGTTTGAGGAGGTTGACAAGTGTTCTAGGAATCAATTTGGTTTTATGCCTGGAAGGTCAACCACTGAGGCGATTTTCTTAGTTAGGCAACTTATGGAGACATATAGGGAACAGAAGAAAGATCACCACATGGTTTTTATTGACCTAGAGAAAGCTTATGACAGAGTACCGAGGAGGGTTATGTGGTGGGCACTAGAAAGGAAGAGAGTGTCATCCAAGTATATTACCCTTATTAAGGATATGTACAAGAGGGTAGTGACCAGTATCAGGGCATGCGATGGTGAGACCAGAGACTTTCCAATTAACATAGGGTTACATCAAGTTTCGGCTTTGAGCCCCAATATTTTTGCATTAATGATGGATGAAATCACAAAAGATATACAAAGGGAGATTCCTTGGTGTATGCTCTTTGCCGACGATGTTGTGTTGATTGATGAAAGTAGAATAGTGGTTAATCGACAACTGGAGTTGTGGAGGGAGACCTTGGAATCAAAGAGTTTCACGCTTAACAGAACTAAAACAGAGTATATGAAGTGTGAGTTTAGCAGTGTCAGGTCAGATGACGGTGAGGTTACCCTGGTCGATAGAGTAGTACCCAAGAAGGAATCGTTCCGATACTTAGGATCTATGTTGCAGTTTGATGGGGAGATTGATAAGGATGTTAGTTTTAGAATTCAAGCAGGATGGGTGAAATGGCGACTAGCATCTGGCATTCTTTGTGATAGGAAGATTCCACAGAAGCTTAAAGGAAAGTTCTATAGGACAACAATCGGGCCTGCAATGTTATCTGGTGCAGAATGTTGGTCTACTAAGAGTCAACACGTCTATAAGATAAGCGTAGCAGAGATGCGGATGCTGCGTTGGAGCTGTGGGCATACCAGACGAAATCGAATTAGAAATGAGGATATTCGGGAAAAACTTGGAGTTGCACCTATTGAAGAGAAGTTAGTCCAATACCGCTTGAGATGGTTTGGACATATCCAACGTAGACTACACGATGCACCTGTACGCGGTAGAATTATAGGCCGCGCCGAAACCCCAAAGAGAGGTAGAGGTCGACCTAAAATGACATGGGAGGAGATAATAAAGAGAGATTTAAGTAATTGGAGTTTATCTGAAGAGCTGGTAGTTGATAGGAGTGCATGGAAGTTGGCAATCCATGTACCAGAACCTTAGGTTTTTTTATTTATTTATAATTATTTTAGACTTTATTTCATGTTTATTGAACATTTTAATTTTTATTAGTATTATTGATTTTATTTCACTTTTATTGAACCCTTTTACTTATTATTAATATTATTTAAAAAAAACTTTATCAGACGACTTTTTATCTGTTTAGTTATTTTAAACCCTTTTATTTATATATATATATTATCATCATTATTAATTTTATTTTATTTTAATTTTGGGTTCTATATCTAGCCAACCCCAACTTGCCCCAACTTGTTTGGGATATATGGCTTTGTTGTTGTATGATAATTTTATTTGATTTTATCATAATTATTTGAATTATTGCGAACTTAGTAGCGATAGACACTAAAAACAAATTTAAATGATTAAATAAAATTTACTTATGAGAAATATTTTGCACCACATTTTTATTAACTACAGTTCTAAGAATTGTTTTTATTCTTGGAAGATAGAAAGTCTAAACACATGGTTAATTCAAAATTCCTTAAAATAATAACATGGAATAGTTGTTTCCTCCAAAAAAAAGTTACGATAATAATGTGTTCTGATTCATGCAAATTGTGTTTAAAAAACCCAACTAGTGGGTTGTAGTTTTAGCCAAAAAGTAAATGTATATACGGATAGCCTTCGATTGAGAAAAGCAAACACTATACCTGGGAAGCACGCCTCCATTCTCCATTGATCCCTTCATGATGATGTCACTAAGCCCATATTCAGTCTCTTCCTTCTATGACTTGAAATAAACCAAGTATTCTAAACCATCGAGAACCTTCGAAATTACTCATACCCACCAGGCATCATTATAGAATACATTAACTTTTCTTAAAGTAATTTAAAGCTGACTGTCTCAGATTCAGGAGGACACGACCTTATGGTTTCAATCAAAAAAAAAATCCGTGTCCACGTCGTTTTTTAAGTCATGATACTTTACAACAAATCATTAATGCTAAACGCAATAACTGCACCAGAGTACCAAGCTCCATGGAATCTTCGTCATCATTGCCAACTTCCATATAATCTATTTTAAACTCCAACTTTAATTTCTCTGGTGAAAAAAAGAAGTTTGACCATGGTAAGCAACTAATCAAATTCGTTATATCTAAAAACATTGATGTCAAAAATAAGTAGCATCAAGTGCGCAATGACATCACAATTTAGAGTATCTACAGCAAGAAAATGGAAAGTAAACTGCAAAGGCAAATGAAGGAAGACACAATTTTATACGAAAACATTAATCATGTGCAGTAATTAATTATGATCATTTGAAATAAGTGAAGAACAACTATTAAACTTGCAACTTAAATAATTTGTGTCATCCCTTTGCATGGGTCTTGTATAACATAAACAAAAGGAATCCATCAGAATCATGAACTATATTTTGGCTGGATATTGTTTAAAGAAGTTATAATCTTTAAAGAAATGGTAAAACTTGAATCTTTAATTGCATGTGCTGAACGTTGAGCGATATGTATTGATTACCACCTTCATATAATCTAAAATGTTCGGGGCTCAGTAGGATGGTAAATCCTCCAAAAAAAAACTGAAAATATAATAGTTGAGACAGCATGCATAACAACCAAATTGAATATCTGCATTATTCAATATAGTCAAAAATTAAATAAAGACAAATATTTGTTCATATCTCCAAACATGCATTCATAGTTTTAAAAAAGGTCAAATAGGATACTTACTCGAACTAAAATATAAATGATCTTCGAAAAATATAAAGGTTCTGCAAAGGGTAAAACGGTACGCCAACTCAAACTGTTTAATAGTCGTTAAGTACAACATATGTTGAAAATCACCTGTATTTTCAATGTCAAAATAGTCCACATATCATATTGAACATATATAATTAATCCAAATGCAAAGCTCGCAATTGCACAAATGAGAACAATAATGGGTAAAAATTAGATCTTATGACAATGGTCATCCTAGTTCAACAATAACAAAAAAATCATAATCCATATAAAATCATTCCCGCTTTTACCCAACAATTAAAAATACAATATATGTTTCAAAGAAAATCGCATTAAGGATATGTTTCATCACATACTTTAATGCTCTTTTCAATACGTGGTGTAGGTAGTATTCAAAAAATGTAACTTAATGCACACTATGTACTTTTTAATGGATGGAAAAATATAACCAATTTGCACATTTTGTCAAATAAGAAGTGCCATTAACTTGCACTTTTGGTACTAGCAGTTGACTTGCGCTTTCAACATAAAAAATGCAATTGATAAATGTGCAATTAAGTTTACACTTTTGACTAGTGTTGCATTTCTATAGAGGTGCATGCAACATATACTTCCAATGTTGACACAAAATATTCGAAATTAATTATGATAAAATTGAAATAATCAATAATTAAAGACAAAATGTGAATCATATCAAACTTTTATGTGAAAAATATCATTTTCACTGATTTTTGGTAATTGATTAATGTATATTAATTACGTAAAGATTGGATGTGAATTGATTAGGGAATGGATTGTGGAGTGTGTATTTCAACTGAATTACCATGAAACTTTGGACTAAGGAGGAGCAAATATGTATTTTAAAAAATGATATGATTATCATAAATTTTATCCTTGAAGAGAGCACGATTTGAATTAGCAAAATATGGATGGTTCATACATTATTTTAAAGTTTAAAATAAGGATGTATCTTTATTCTTCTCAAGTATAAGTTTGACATGAGAAAAATAGGAAAATGTTCAAGCCAAATAACAAATTCTTCCGATAAATGTTCTCGTCACTTGGTTGTTATTTTTAAATGTTACCAGTCAAACTCTATTCAACGTACAAATAACAAAAGATTAAGAATGATATCTTACAATGGAATGTCACTGAATAAATTTCTTGCAATTACAAATTTTATCGTTGTTGTCTTCCATTTTTTCTTCTTTGGAAGCTTATAAACTGTTCACTCTAGATCATTTTGATGGATAAATAAACTTAGGTCAGCATACAAAAGAAGACGCAACGCAAGTTGGGAGCTGCATGTAGAAGCACCAAATACAGCCCTGAACAATAAGTTTATCTAATCCCAACCTTCAATATTACTCCCAATACATTAACTTCCAATGAAGAAAATTTGAAAGTAACTATAAACACTAAAGAAAGTTGATCAGCTCTCTTTAACCCAGATACATAACAACTTGCAACAGTACACAACAGAAAAACTGCTTCCTAACCACAACCGAGCTAACTCAACGAACGGCTAAAACAACACTAGGAAAGGGACACAGGCTACTGATAATTACTCTACACCAACAAACGCAATTAGAACAATACTGTAACGGCTGGAAATTTCCGACTCCTCGAGAGTCGGAAATTCCGAGACGTTAGTGAAAGAATTTAGAAGGTGAGAAAGAAAAGATAGAACTAATAGAATAGAAGAAGAAGAAGAACATCAGAATCATCAGAGTAACACGAATCTCACAGCGGAACGAATAACATATAATATATAACATAGCTTTGAAGTAAACAGTTATATATATACAATAGCACTTATCAGAGTACAACACTTACAACACAGCGGAAATAACTATAGCTATAGAATCTTGCAGCCTCCTGCTCCAAGCTCTCCAAGCATATATGTAAATCCCGACTACTTGACTGCCCGTACAAATTTAGGCACCCAAGAGTTTAGGAAAAACAACAAAGTAAACTCCGGGTCAGTCATGGGACTGGTATGAGTAAAATAGTTTAAAATAGGTATAGGATATCTCATAAGACCACGCCGTGAATACGAAACAGGTTTTTCCCTTATGAGTATCTGAACAACTTTGACAAGCAATATCATTGTGATATTATAATAATGTCTAAGTACAAATAGGTATCAATCTAGCAGAAACGCTTGCATCTCACGTTCTACATACATAGTATAAAATCATAAACCGCAGGGCGCTTATCGGAGAATGGATTCCAACAGACAAGGTATGGGAGCACCTTCTGATCAGTGTACTCTAGAGGTGATACACTGCAGGTTCAACAAGAACGTCTTGCAACCCGGCCACACATGACCGCTCACTCATTTAGCTTGAGTGTCGCGAATATATTGCCACCACGGTTATAGGCCATCAAACCGTCATTCGAAGATACAGAATCAAAAAGAAGTATAAATATGGATATTCCCTAGATCGGTGACAATACACCCTGCTTGGGAATGGCCCAACTAGCCATGCTGCCTAGCCCAACTTTTGTTACTTCCTGGTGTGAGGCTAGAGGCTACGTCTATCTTCAGAACATCTGATCACCATTCACTTTGAATGCCACATCGTCATACCCGCCAAATCACAAATTGACTTATCCAAAAATAACACAGGTATACAGCTAAGAGAAACGAATTCCTCCGCCACCAAACGTGAATACGTTTGAACAGATCAACTTACGCGATCCATTTGATATACTCTGTCAGACCTTCTTCCATATACGTTGTCCTGGGACTGGACAAACCGAAGGCACTATTCAGTATATCCATCTTAGTCACTGTTATCTAAGACTTATACAACAGCCCTTGCACTTTACTCCGTCTTCAATTTATCTTCGGCAGATATTTCTCGCAACGCTTATGCCAATACAGAGTGGTTCTTTGGAAAATAATCCAACCGGTCTCTCCATATTAACAACGTTAAAATGGTAAAAGCTTTGATAGTCTGTGATTCAACTATCAAATGAAAACATGTCAGTGTGCAAACAACGATCTTATTTCCACATGGAAATTCGATCGATCAATCATCATATGTTCATATTTCCTTATTTCATATATTTAGAAAATATATGTTATTAATCATTGGAAAACATTTCCATAGCTTATTTTCACATCACTATTATTTCACAACTATCAATCCCTAACTGTAACTAGTATGAGAACAATTCTCTAAGTATCAATACGGAAGGTCGAAACCAACATCAGATCGTCACTTAGAAAACCGTTCAACTTACCCTCTCCAGTCAGTTTCTGAATTTGCTTAACTCTATTTCTCAAATTCTTATCATGAAACCATTTCATTTTCTATGTTTAGAAAACATATCTGACTATATTTGGAAAACGTTTCCAAAACTCATTTACGGATTCCCAATGAACGTTGTATAAATATCGTTACGCTTAATCCATTAATCGCTTATTCCTTAACTTTATTCCTAATCAACCTTTTAGATCGAACCACAACTATTCCTTTGTCAATTCTGAAGTCAGTCAAGTTGGGGTATAATTACCTCGCAGACCTTAATTGAACAACGTCCTTTACTGTGAAATAGATGAAGCTCATCGCTCACTTTTTACAATCATCTGTTTACGCAAATTCTCGGATTCAGGTTACGAATCCACTTCTTATATGACAGTGTTTGATTATAACTATAACGTTATAATTCCTACTTCTGCAATATCTAACCTTAATTATAACTTTATCTCCTAACTCGAATAATTTAACAAACACCTAATTTCTAAATCAATAACTAAATCTTGATTTAAACCCTGGAAAGTAAATAGTACTTTCCCGAATTCGCTATAATCGAATTCGACGTATAACTCTCCTTCGAGTAATCTCTATTTGATTAACTCTTCTTCGAATAACCTATATTCGATTATCTCTCTTCGAATAACTCATATTCGAAATCTCTCTCTTTCGAATAAACAATATTCGATCTCTTTCTTTCGAATATGCTATATTCGAAAATCTCCTTTCGATTTACTAATCGATAACTCCTTTCGATCAAACTAAAATCAATAACTCCTTTAACTCTATTCGAATAACTAATATTCGACTAACTCCTTTGGATCAACTCATTTGATTAACTCCTTCGAATAACAAATTCGAATAACTTACCTTCGAATAACCAATATTCGATTTACTCTAACTCGATTAACTTAATTCTAATCGATTTACTCCATTTCGATTCAACTTAATTCAAATCGATTAACTTAACTCAAATTGATTAACTCTTTTCGAATAACTAAATTCGATTTAACTCTTCTCGAATAACTACATTCGATTAACTCAAATTGAATAACTAATATTCAATTAACTCTTACGTGTTTAACTCTATTCGAATAACTAATTCGAATAACTCTAATGTGTTTAACTCTATTCAAATATCTAATTCGAATAACTCATTTCGAATAACTAAATTCGATTAACTCTTTTAACTTTACTCGAATAACTATATTCGATTAACACCTTCTTTCGAATAACTATATTCGATTAACTCTTCGACTAACTCCTTTGGATTAACTAACTTCGAATAACTCCTTTGGATTTACTAACTTCGAATAACTCCTTTGGATTAACTAACTTCGAATAATTACTCCTTTGGATTAGCTAACTTCGAATAACCAATATTCGATAACTACTCTTCGAATAAATAATATTCGATAACTCTTCTCAAATGAATAACATTTGATTTCTCCACTCGAATAAACTATATTCGATTTCTCTTCTCTCGAATACACTATATTCGATAACTCTACTTCGGATAAGTGCTATTCGACAACTCTACTCGATTAACTCTACTTGGATAACTCTAACTGATCAACTCTAACTGGTCAACTTTAATTGGTTAACTCAACTGGTTAACTCTAACAGATTAACTCTAACTGGTTAACTCTACTGGTTTAACCTAACTGGTTAACTCGTCTTGATTAACTGAACAAATCCACTCAGTTTAACTTAGCTAATTCACGTTGATTAACTCTAACTGGTTAACTCAATTGGTTAACTCTACTGGTTTAACCTAACTGGTTAACTCGTCTTGATTAACTGAACAAATCCACTCAGTTTAACTTAGCTAATTCACGTTGATTAACTCTAACTGGTTAACTCAACTGGTTAACTCTACTGGTTTAACCTAACTGGTTAACTCGTCTTGATTAACTGAACAAATCCACTCAGTTTAACTTAGCTAATTCACGTTGATTAACTCTAACCGATTCACTTAGTTTAACTCAACTAATCCACTTCGATTAACCACTTAGTTAACTTAACTAATTCACTTCGATTAACCACTTAGTTTAACTTAACTAATTCACTTCGATTAACTCGACCAATTCACTTGGTTAACTCCTATTTATTTAACAAATAAATATCTCCTTTAGTTTAATTCTATTTATTTAATCTCTAAATAAATATCCTTTATATTTCTTTTAACGAATATAATTCCTTTATATTTTGATTAACAAATATATCCCCTTATATTCGATTAACATATATATTCCCGTGTAGTTGATTTACAAATATAATTCTTTTATATTTGTTTTACCAACTATATTCCTTATTATTCAGAATCCTTTTTCTTATATATATATATATAATCCCTTGATTTTATATAAATAAGCTATTTTCAAAATATACTTTGAAAACCCCTCTCCTACATTCTGGTATTTCTCATGGTATTTAACACACCATATAACAACGATAAATATCGTCCAACCACATGTAATCAAAACAGATTATATATATCACATTTATATATCACAATACATAAGTCACAGTAAAATAACTGTTGAGGAATCCAGTTGGATTCCTCCAACCTGTTTCCCTGCACCACAGATGTTAGACAATACAACAACATCGATTTCACTTCACTGTGAAATATTCTGATAGCAGAATCAACATATGACTATTTAACGGTTTATATATATACGTAAATATATATATAAAATCTCTACTAACTGACTAGCAGTTCAATCAAACAGTCAACACACAGTCAACCAGTCAAACAGATAATATTTTAACAGTTCTAAGAATACAACGTGAAAATAAAACTGTTTAGAGTTTGTGAGATTTACTCACATTGTCGATCATCGTTAAAGAACGATAATCGATTGTCGATTCTGATCCGACAATTTATTTCGATATAAATTGTAAACAGCTCCAATCATTCCAGTATGGTTCCGTGTTGTAGCATTCGTCTGTGTGATCCTATCGGATCCCGTTTTACTTTATGATCCGGCCCAATTCCCTTTTGAAACCAGACCCGCACCACCTTTTTACCACAGCCTTCTCCTCCCTTTGTCAAACGAGCATCCCAACTCCAGAAAAACTCAACTCCGCTGACCGACGTTTGACCGTCCCTCACCACCTTCTCCGTCCACCTTTTCCCGACTGCCACCTAAAATTCAAACACAACAAATGTCCTGTTACGCTCCAACAAAACAACCGCAGCCAACTCAATTCCTTCTTCCTTGTATCTTCGAAAATACACATCAATCCGATCCTTCCTGCTTCCTCATTTGGTCTTCTACATCCGCAACCTGCTGTAACCACGGTGCCATGATCAATTCCTACACCCCTTTCTTATTCCACGTTGGCCCAATATCAGTTCTGTAGAACCCATATCCCCCTTCAACGAAATTGCCTTCCGCTCCTTCTTCACGTTCAATTCCCTGGCCTTGTTTTCAAATGTCAGATCTTGCCTACCATTGCCTGCTACTGAAACCGACTCCTCCTCCTCCGTGAACAACATCTCGCCCTTCCCTCAGTCTGACCCGCAGTAACCACCACTTCCGGCGATGAACTAACCCCGCCGTGACACCTGAGTAACTCGCTGCCCTCCCATTCTCGGATTGATGCTCAAAACTCTAGATATCCGAAAACCTAGATGAACGTTGTGTCTTGTTCCAGTTTCCAGATAGCAACCGTATGCTTTGAAACAATTATTGAATGGAAGAGAAAGACTTGAGTACTGTATATATATTTATTACCAGATTTATAGAATTGTTTTTCTCATTTGCTTTTGATTTTTCGTTTCTCGTTGGGAACCGAAGACCGACGGCTCGAGATGTTTGGCCAGGAGAATGAATTCGTTTTGGATTTTTCAACTTATTTCTTTTCCACGCTGAAGACAATGGATGTTTGTATTTTCGTATGAAGGAAGTGGCGGCTCGTTTGTTTGGAGATGAGTGATAGTTATATATAGGAGTCTTAGATATTTTTTCCTTTTGGTGAAGGGGTTTCCACGTTTGAGATGGACGTGGCTTAGTGTGCATTGGAGAACAAATCATGGATCCCTTGCTTACTACGTTGCTTTCAAGAAATACTTATATATGTAATTGTTTTTGCTCGATTCTGATACCATAAAGTTGCAACATATATGTATCATACAATCCAAAAATGAGGTAAACCCATAAGAGCAAGTTACCAATACAGGTCTTATTTATGTTATCTCATTCCGTAAATTTCGTTCACGTACTGATTGTTACGGACAGAAATATAAATACCATATTGTCGAGCTCGGTGCCATGCTCCCAAAAATATAAAAATACCGGTAGATGGACTCATATTTTGAAACTTCAAAATATTGATTACAGGGTGCAAAATACTCCAAATAAAAAGTTGCTTATTTAATTAATTAAAAATTACCATAAAATTCTAAAAATTAAATTATCGTTATGTCCCAAAAGAACCTTGTCTAAATTCAAACCCGATCTCTAGTTATATCGAATAAACCGTTATGGTCGATAAACGATTCTATAGCGACTATTTTAAATTTTGATTTGGACGTAACTCAAAATCTACACGACGAAATCCTGATTTTTCTCTTCCACTAGAAAGATATACTCCACCAGCTCCACACGTTTCTTGTTTCACCGAAATCCGGCTTAAAACGAATCCTGTATACTCAGTTGAAGTCTAAATCGCCAAATAGCGAACTGCCGCGTCGTTACGCGCTCTATTTTAATTATAATATAATTAATACGTTTTAACGTCGATTATTAAATCGATTCGTTATTCAAATTCAATTCTAAACTGAATTAAATATTTTAGCTGATCCAATTCACACAGTATTGTGAATTCGGTGATTTCCGATTATTTCGACATTATAATATATTATTATATTATTTATTTTAATTAAATATTCAATATTATTTAATTCAAGTCATCGATATCGCCCAATCGATATTTAATAATTAAATAAATTAATTATTCGACAGCTAACAAAACGCGCCATTACAGACTTCCCCCCTTAAAATTATTTCGTCCTCGAAATTGCTAAGTTAGAGGTTGACCCTATATATTGGAATTCCTAAGATTGGTTTACCCCCTTATTTCTGACTTCAACCGAACCACTTAATATCGACTAAAATATTTATTCTTCCGACTAACTAAAATTTCCAAAATTTTGAAAATTCTCTAACACTTTATATTTTTAGAAAATTTCGCCATAACCTCCTTTGTACGGCTTAATACGTCAAACCACAACTCGCCTCTCTTGGCCTCCTCCAATCCAAAAAGAAATCAAAATAGCCAAGCGGCTTGCCAATTCGGCTCATAAAATCCAAACTCATATATGCTATAAACTTGTACCTTTTTGTCGGGCATTTAACTCTATCCCTTTCATCTGCTACCACTTCAACATATACCAATGTTATCCATTCCAATTGATCTCCAATCAGTTCATATCCTCAAATCCAAATCGAATTTCATTCGAACTCTAATATCAAATTCCTAATTATTTACTTATCAATTTGGTTCCATTCTAGATTATCTCTAATCCCAATTCAATTTTATTTAACTCGGTTCAAGTTAAATTTCAATTTATTTTTACCATCTCATTTTATTTAACTTCATTAGTTAAATTTTAATTCCAGAACTTAAGTTCCTGGGTTTCTTTCAAATCAATTTGAAATCATAATGCCAATTCAAAACCTTTGAATTTCTAAACAACTTGTTTTCTCAAAACAATTCAAAAACAAAACATTTGGTAGTAATCCGTCACTTAGAACTCAAAAATGAACACTGATGATGTCTAGATTCATCATCAGAATCTATTTTCCAGCTATCGAAGTGAGTTCAATACTATATCATTTTCCATTTTGAAAAACATTTTCAAAATCTCCCAGGAACTTAAAATTTCCTTATTTTAAATTCCCAATTCTGATTTAAATTCATATTTAATTCCAACTATTTCATATATTACATTCATATGAATTCTGATTTGTCATTTATAACCATTTCACCCTTTTATAATCTTATTCGATTATAATAACAACCAACACAATCAATATACTATAATAATTTCAAGATATATATTTCTTCTATAAACAAATATATTTTGGGAAAAATTATTTCATTTACCCTCTTTCAAAACATACCATGACGGTTCATCGTATTCAAGTGTTTATTTACTCCTACCGATACAGTGGATCAAACTGATCGACCAAAACTCATAAACAACTCAGCCAATGAATCTCCACAATATAAAACCATTTTATATCAAATACAAATACGCACTCGTATATATACACTCAAACTCAATCTAGGATTTTACTAATCCCATCTCTATCGAGTTATGCCACAGAGCCAAGGTAATCACTTAACTTAAGCTCTGATACCAACTGTAACGGCTGGAAATTTCCGACTCCTCGAGAGTCGGAAATTCCGAGACGTTAGTGAAAGAATTTAGAAGGTGAGAAAGAAAAGATGAACTAATAGAATAGAAGAAGAAGAAGAACATCAGAATCATCAGAGTAACACGAATCTCACAGCGAAACGAATAACATATAATATATAACATAGCTTTGAAGTAAACAGTTATATATATACAATAGCACTTATCAGAGTACAACACTTACAACACAGCAGAAATAACTATAGCTATAGAATCTTGCAGCCTCCTGCTCCAAGCTCTCCAAGCATATCTGTAAATCCCGACTACTTGACTGCCCGTACAAATTTAGGCACCCAAGAGTTTAGGGAAAACAACAAAGTAAACTCCGGGTCAGTCATGGGACTGGTATGAGTAAAATAGTTTAAAACAGGTATAGGATATCTCATAAGACCACGCCGTGAATACGGAACGGGTTTTTCCCTTATGAGTATCTGAACAACTTTGACAAGCAATATCATTGTGATATTATAATAATGTCTAAGTACAAATAGGTATCAATCTAGCAGAAACGCTTGCATCTCACGTTCTACATACATAGTATAAAATCATAAACCGCAGGGCGCTTATCGGAGAATGGATTCCAACAGACAAGGTATGGGAGCACCTTCTGATCAGTGTACTCTAGAGGTGATACACTGCAGGTTCAACAAGAACGTCTTGCAACCCGGCCACACATGACCGCTCACTCATTTAGCTTGAGTGTCGCGAATATATTGCCACCACGGTTATAGGCCATCAAACCGTCATTCGAAGATACAGAATCAAAAAGAAGTATAAATATGGATATTCCCTAGATCGGTGACAATACACCCTACTTGGGAATGGCCCAACTAGCCATGCTGCCTAGCCCAACTTTTGTTACTTCCTGGTGTGAGGCTAGAGGCTACGTCTATCTTCAGAACATCTGATCACCATTCACTTTGAATGCCACATCGTCATACCCGCCAAATCACAAATTGACTTATCCAAAAATAACACGGGTATACAGCTAAGAGAAACGAATTCCTCCGCCACCAAACGTGAATACGTTTGAACAGATCAACTTACGCGATCCATTTGATATACTCTGTCAGACCTTCTTCCATATACGTTGTCCTGGGACTGGACAAACCGAAGGCACTATTCAGTATATCCATCTTATTCACTGTTATCTAAGACTTATACAACAGCCCTTGCACTTTACTCCGTCTTCAATTTATCTTCGGCAGATATTGCTCGCAACGCTTATGCCAATACAGAGTGGTTCTTTGGAAAATAATCCAACCGGTCTCTCCATATTAACAACGTTAAAATGGTAAAAGCTTTGATAGTCTGTGATTCAACTATCAAATGAAAACATGTCGGTGTGCAAACAACGATCTTATTTCCACATGGAAATTCGATCGATCAATCATCATATGTTCATATTTCCTTATTTCATATATTTAGAAAATATATGTTATTAATCATTGGAAAACATTTCCATAGCTTATTTTCACATCACTATTATTTCGCAACTATCAGTCCCTAACTGTAACTAGTATGAGAACAATTCTCTAAGTATCAATACGGAAGGTCGAAACCAACATCAGATCGTCACTTAGAAAACCGTTCAACTTACCCTCTCCAGTCAGTTTCTGAATTTGCTTAACTCTATTTCTCAAATTCTTATCATGAAACCATTTCATTTTCTATGTTTAGAAAACATATCTGACTATATTTGGAAAACGTTTCCAAAACTCATTTACGGATTCCCAATGAACGTTGTATAAAACATCGTTACGCTTAATCCATTAATCGCTTATTCCTTAACTTTATTCCTAATCAACCTTTTAGATCGAACCACAACTATTCCTTTGTCAATTCTGAAGTCAATCAAGTTGGGGTATAATTACCTCGCAGACCTTAATTGAACAACGTCCTTTACTGTGAAATAGATGAAGCTCATCGCTCACTTTTTACAATCATCTGTTTACGCACATTCTCGGATTCAGGTTACGAATCCACTTCTTATATGACAGTGTTTGATTATAACTATAACGTTATAATTCCTACTTCTGCAATATCTAACCTTAATTATAACTTTATCTCCTAACTCGAATAATTTAACAGACACCTAATTTCTAAATCAATAACTAAATCTTGATTTAAACCCTGGAAAGTAAATAGTACTTTCCCGAATTCGCTATAATCGAATTCGACGTATAACTCTCCTTCGAGTAATCTCTATTTGATTAACTCTTCTTCGAATAACCTATATTCGATTATCTCTCTTCGAATAACTCATATTCGAAATCTCTCTCTTTCGAATAAACAATATTCGATCTCTTTCTTTCGAATATGCTATATTCGAAAATCTCCTTTCGATTTACTAATCGATAACTCCTTTCGATCAAACTAAAATCGATAACTCCTTTAACTCTATTCGAATAACTAATATTCGACTAACTCCTTTGGATCAACTCATTTGATTAACTCCTTCGAATAACAAATTCGAATAACTTACCTTCGAATAACCAATATTCGATTTACTCTAACTCGATTAACTTAATTCTAATCGATTTACTCCATTTCGATTCAACTTAATTCAAATCGATTAACTTAACTCAAATTGATTAACTCTTTTCGAATAACTAAATTCGATTTAACTCTTCTCGAATAACTACATTCGATTAACTCAAATTGAATAACTAATATTCAATTAACTCTTACGTGTTTAACTCTATTCGAATAACTAATTCGAATAACTCTAATGTGTTTAACTCTATTCAAATATCTAATTCGAATAACTCATTTCGAATAACTAAATTCGATTAACTCTTTTAACTTTACTCGAATAACTATATTCGATTAACACCTTCTTTCGAATAACTATATTCGATTAACTCTTCGACTAACTCCTTTGGATTAACTAACTTCGAATAACTCCTTTGGATTTACTAACTTCGAATAACTCCTTTGGATTAACTAACTTCGAATAACTCCTTTGGATTAGCTAACTTCGAATAACCAATATTCGATAACTACTCTTCGAATAAATAATATTCGATAACTCTTCTCAAATGAATAACATTTGATTTCTCCACTCGAATAAACTATATTCGATTTCTCTTCTCTCGAATACACTATATTCGATAACTCTACTTCGGATAAGTGCTATTCGACAACTCTACTCGATTAACTCTACTTGGATAACTCTAACTGATCAACTCTAACTGGTCAACTTTAATTGGTTAACTCAACTGGTTAACTCTAACAGATTAACTCTAACTGGTTAACTCTACTGGTTTAACCTAACTGGTTAACTCGTCTTGATTAACTGAACAAATCCACTCAGTTTAACTTAGCTAATTCACGTTGATTAACTCTAACTGGTTAACTCAATTGGTTAACTCTACTGGTTAACTCGTCTTGATTAACTGAACAAATCCACTCAGTTTAACTTAGCTAATTCACGTTGATTAACTCTAACTGGTTAACTCAACTGGTTAACTCTACTGGTTTAACCTAACTGGTTAACTCGTCTTGATTAACTGAACAAATCCACTCAGTTTAACTTAGCTAATTCACGTTGATTAACTCTAACCGATTCACTTAGTTTAACTCAACTAATCCACTTCGATTAACCACTTAGTTAACTTAACTAATTCACTTCGATTAACCACTTAGTTTAACTTAACTAATTCACTTCGATTAACTCGACCAATTCACTTGGTTAACTCCTATTTATTTAACAAATAAATATCTCCTTTAGTTTAATTCTATTTATTTAATCTCTAAATAAATATCCTTTATATTTCTTTTAACGAATATAATTCCTTTATATTTTGATTAACAAATATATCCCCTTATATTCGATTAACATATATATTCCCGTGTAGTTGATTTACAAATATAATTCTTTTATATTTGTTTTACCAACTATATTCCTTATTATTCAGAATCCTTTTTCTTATATATATATATATATATAATCCCTTGATTTTATATAAATAAGCTATTTTCAAAATATACTTTGAAAACCCCTCTCCTACATTCTGGTATTTCTCATGGTATTTAACACACCATATAACAACGATAAATATCGTCCAACCACATGTAATCAAAATAGATTATATATATCACATTTATATATCACAATACATAAGTCACAGTAAAATAACTGTTGAGGAATCCAGTTGGATTCCTCCAACCTGTTTCCCTGCACCACAGATGTTAGACAATACAACAACATCGATTTCACTTCACTGTGAAATATTCTGATAGCAGAATCAACATATGACTATTTAACGGTTTATATATATACGTAAATATATATATAAAATCTCTACTAACTGACTAGCAGTTCAATCAAACAGTCAACACACAGTCAACCAGTCAAACAGATAATATTTTAACAGTTCTAAGAATACAACGTGAAAATAAAACTGTTTAGAGTTTGTGAGATTTACTCACATTGTCGATCATCGTTAAAGAACGATAATCGATTGTCGATTCTGATCCGACAATTTATTTCGATATAAATTGTAAACAGCTCCAATCATTCCAGTATGGTTCCGTGTTGTAGCATTCGTCTGTGTGATCCTATCGGATCCCGTTTTACTTTATGATCCGGCCCAATTCCCTTTTGAAACCAGACCCGCACCACCTTTTTACCACAGCCTTCTCCTCCCTTTGTCAAACGAGCATCCCAACTCCAGAAAAACTCAACTCCGCTGACCGACTGTAACACCCCACTCCCGCTATGATCACTCACTAAGGGAATGCCATAGCATCGGTGGAGTATTTTAGTGAATATAGAACAGAAAAATTACAACAAGACAGATATAAATAGTACTTGAAATTTTAAAACATCATCTCATAACAGCGGAAGTAAAACATGTCTGGTTACATCATAAAACCACAATAAAGGTCAAGTACAATATCCATCAAAATAAAGAAGTACATAATCCCACTCTCATACAATAGCCAAACAAAAGAAAAGATAACTGGATAACTGGAGCTTTACATCTATCCAAGCTCCTAAAGACTGGAACAGCAATCCGATCAAGCTCCACTACTGCTAGGATCCACCGTAGGACCTGAGGGTTGGGAAAAAGATAAAAACAACGGGGTCAGACATAAGTCTGAGCGAGTCCTATAACTTTAACAATACAATCGTTAAAGTAACCAGAGAAGACATAAACTGATATACGGTAACATATAGGGATGAATGGCTACCCTAAGCAGTCAACTAAACGAAGATAAAGGATAAAGACGCATCTACCCTCCCTAAGGTAAATTACTAAACTGCACCACACCAGTCGTTCCTAACTTAAAGGTTGATCCCACCCAAGGACTTATAAAATTTACTAATTAGTACTTGCGTACCCCTAGGTGACCAAGTAGGCGCCACGGGGCCCTACAATCCACTAGGTGTACACACTACTTCCCATTCGATCGGCTCCCTAACGTAGATACCCGTGCTGGCCCCACCGTGGGATGTATCATTCCCCAATGTGGCAACCTGATGGAACCAAAGGTGCACGGCTTATATCTACTCGATGCAACAACGGCTTACCTACCAGCCCGGGTCCACTCACGCATATGAAGCCCGTTGGACTTGCGTTGCCACCGCTAACCCGTTTGCCTCTTACAGTCAAGCCCAGTATGCGTGTCCCGTCCTCGACATGGGTCGAGCCCACAAAGATACGTATGGGTTACTGGTTGAAATGGGCCTCCACAAGCTACCCACCTAAGCTTGTCCCTTTTTCTAGTATATCCCACTTAACCCTTTAATCATGTTTTAATTACATGTTCCATTTTGGTTAAGTATTCTAATCGTATTTTCTATTGCCACCCAAGGCAACCACTAGATTTTCTCATGCCACCCGAGGCACCCACTTAACCCCTCATGTCCCTCTACATGCTAATGTGGTTAAGTGTTTCTTAATTAATTAATTAAGAACGTAACCTTTGTAAAGACCTCTCACATTAGACTGTCTTTTATGACCGCTGGTTAAGCCGGTTGGGTCCGGGCAGCCTTATGTCATAACAGAGTCTAACCTCGTGTCTTTACATTAATTACGTATTTAGTTTGTGCCTAAGACCTCTCACATTGGGCTAACATTTGTAGCAACTGGTTAAGCCGGTTGGGTCCGGGCAGTTTTACGCTACAACTGAGTCCAACCTCGTGTCTTAGTCAATTAATTACACCTAATTAATCACCCTCATAATTTTATATTAATTATCCCTAATTAATCAAGTTTTCTTAACATGGGTAGACCTAACTTAATAGGTAAATTCCCATGGGGTAGACCTAACTCAATAGGTAAATTCCCAACACATAGTATGGGTACACCTAACCAAATAGGCAAATTCCCATACTATGTTTATTTATTTTGTGTTATGCATAATTATATTAATTTCACACAATCTTATTAACTTATGCATTTAATTACCCCATCGTTCCCACGTAATTTCGTTCATGATATAACACATATAAAAGGTGTCAACTTGCATATGAATGAACATGTTTCAAAGGTGCCATCTTGCATATTAACAAACACATAACTTGCATATGAACTTGCATAACATGTCACATAACTTGCATATAATATGTCACATAACTTACATATTCATTTTGCATAACAAACTTGCATATTAGCTTATAGACTTGCATAATGTGTCATCATGAACTTGCATATTAATAAACATGTAACTTGCATATTTACATACATGTAACTTGCATATTAACAAACATGTAACTTGCATATAAAGAAACATGTAACTTGCATATTTACATACATGTAACTTGCATATTAACAAACATGTAACTTGCATATTAACAAACATGTAACTTGCATATTTACATACATGTAACTTGCATATTAACAAACATGTAACTTGCATATTTACATACATGTAACTTGCATAGCATATTACCATGAACTTGCATAACATGCATATGATTACATAGCCCACAACTTGCATATTTAGCATCATGCAAACATAACATACATCATATTAAACTTGCATAAGCTTACATACTCAACATGCATAAACATAAGATTAATGCTAACATCATATCATATGATTCAAAGCTCATTAACCCACATACAAAACCATAAATCTCATCACATCTCATCTAATTAGTTTACCAAAAGATCATCAAAGTGATAGAAACTCACAACTAGCAACTTTGAACACCAAATGAAGAAGATTAAGATGCTAAGAAGGGATTAGAAGTTGATTAGAGAGTGATTAGTATGCAACCCTCTTCATAAAATTAGTGGAGGCCATGAGAGCTAGCATTTTGCCATAGTTTAGTTACTAGGTTTAATTATGAATGAATTAGGGTAGGTTAGGGTCTTATTTATAGATTAGGCAAGTGTTTTAGGCCATAGGATTAACCCTAGATTCAATCCAAGCCATCAAAGCATGTCTTGGGGAAGAAGTCAAGTGTAGGAACCATCTAGGGCCTTTAGATTAAAGATGGACCATGAGAACCATTCAAATACAAAATCTGCACTTGAGCGAATCGGCCCACGGGTTGACAGCCAAACACCCTGGATTAACCCCTAGTCGACCCAGCGGGCTCGGGTCGACTTCAAAAATCGGCCGGTTCGGTTATTCCCCTCTCCCAATTCGCTGTTTTGAGCATTTTTGCATATTTATTTATTAAATTTTCAATTATATATATATATATATCAATATATATATATATATATATATATATCTACACAACCCATTTCACTTAATTAAGTATACTTTAATTTGGGAATTTTTCGTGAAACTTCGCGAGGCCATATCTTGGTCATACGGACTCCGATTTTCGAAAACTCGGACTCTATTTCGCGTATTTTTCCGAGACGAACGCAATGGCATAGCCCGTTTCCCTTGATTCCCATTTTAGAATTAAATTCTGCCTCGATTTATGTTATTACAGGTTATTGAAAATACGGGTTGTTACATTCTCCCCTCCTTAAAGGATTTCGTCCCCGAAATCTTCAAGTTAGGAAGAACGTATCCTACCATCCAATCATCCATCTACTCAAAGCATCATCCACGAGCAATCATTGTCCTTACAAGATTCTAAATGCTGGATGGATATATGCAAAAGTGTGTGTATATGTACTTACCTAATGCGAAAATCAGGCGGTTACTGATACAGTAAACCTCCTTAATGCAAACCATGATAGTGCCATGCATCCAATATGTATGCGAAACCCTATTGACACATACAAATTTCTACATGCGTGCACAACCATACACAAAAATGCATCATCCATATGATAACACAGCCATGATACATCCATCAATCTAACTACCACATCCATTTATGCAATATGCAACATGAAGTGACTGAGCCGATCTAGTGCCTAATGTGTGTGTATATGCATCCACGAGCAACCACTAGCAAACAATTGCATCCATATGCATCCATCAACCATAACATGTTTCAAACACATGTTTCAACCATAGGTTTTACCCTATCTAAAGGTCATAGGTATTAGCGAGAGGATATACTAAAGATAAGATAAGTACTAGACAAGCAATAAAGGAGAAGTTAAAAGACATACTCTCAAAAAGAAATGGATACAAAGAACGCATCTTCGCTTCCGTCTCCCAAGTAGCATTGCTTTCGTCATCTCCCCATTGCACTTTAACTAGCTGGACTTCTCTGTTCCTCAACTTCCTAGTTTCTGACCCAAGGATGCGAGTAGGAGCTCGTCGAATCGTCGCGTCACGCTCTACCTCTACATCTCTAAGCAAACTCGGCTCTACCACCTCTGCGGTCTCATGTAAGCACTTCCTCAAATGTGATACATGGAATACATCATGAACACCACTAAGTCTGTCGGGCAACTCCACCCTATATGCCATCCGTCCAATCCTTTCCTTAATAGGAAACGGCCCAACAAATCTCGGTGCTAACTTCCCAACGGACCCAAAGCGAACCACATTTCTTAATGGAGATACTTTGACAAAAACCATGTCCCCAACCTCAAACTCAAGATCCGTCCTTCTCCGATCCGCATAAGATTTCTGTCTATCTTGCGCTGCTTTCATCCTTCTTCGAATTAAATCAATCTTCTCTGAAGTCTCTCTAACCATATCCGGCCCAAGCAAAATCTTATCCGTAGATTCCCACCAACATGTAGGAGATCGACAAGGCCTTCCATAAAGAGCTTCGAAAGGAGCCATACCAATACTGGACTGAAAGCTGTTATTATATGCGAACTCCACCAAAGGAAGATGTTCTTCCCATGTACCCCCAAAATCCAAGATACAAAGCCTCAAGAGATCTTCTAAGATACGGTTCACCCTCTCGGTCTGACCGTCCGTCTGAGGATGATATGCGGTGCTCAAACACAACTGAGTCCCTACCGCCTCTTGCAAACTTCTCCAAAACTCACTAGTAAAGATAGGATCTCGATCACTCACAATGCTGGATGGCACGCCATGCAATCTAACAATCTCCCTAACATAGACCGAAGCAAGCCATGGAGCGGTCCTCTTACTCTTCACGGGTATAAAATGGGCACTCTTGGTAAGTCTGTCCACCACAACCCAAATTCCCGTATTGCCCTTCCTCGATCTCGGTAACCCATCGATGAAATCCATCGAGACACTATCCCACTTCCACTGCGGAACTTCCAATGGGTGTAGCAACCCACCGGGTTTCCTTTGCTCCGCTTTAACTTGTTGGCACACTAAACATCTAGCCACATACTCGGCTACATCTTTCTTCATACCGGCCCAGAAGAAAACTCTCTTCATGTCTTGGTACATTTTGTCTCCACCGGGATGAATAGTCATTCTTGAACGATGTGCATCATCCAAAATAGCCTTCTTCAAACCCTCATCTTGCGGTACACAAAGTCTACCGTCTCTATGCAACCATCCCTTATCATCTATGGTGTATCTACCCAAATGGCTGGACGACTCCCCTCTTATAAGCTTCTCTACCAACACAACCAACTGTGGGTCGTCTCGCTGAGCCTCGCCAATCCGTCTCAAAAGAGTAGGTCTAACCTCCAAGGATGCCAACAAACCAGGTACAAAATCAACAGAAGGTCTGAAGTCGAACAAAGAAAGAAACTCCAAGCTTCGCCGTTCTACGAACAATGGACTTAAAGATAGCCTTTTTCTACTCAAGGCGTCAGCCACCACGTTACCCTTGCCAGGGGTATATGCTATCTCGAAATCATAGGATGCTAAGAACTCCATCCACCTTTGCTGTCTTAAGTTTAAATCTTTCTGAGAGAATAAGTACTTCAATGATTTATGGTCAGTGAACAACTCGAATCTCTCACCAAGAAGATAATGGCGCCAAGACTTAAGTGCGAAAACAATCGCGGCCAACTCTAGATCATGGGTAGGGTAATTCTTCTCATGCACTCTCAATTGTCTCCCTCCATAGGCTATTACCCTTCCCTCCTGCATCAAGACTGCGCCTAATCCTGTTCCACAAGCATCGGTATAAACAACAAACGGCTTACTCCCATCTGGAAGCACTAAAACTGGAGCGGTGGTCAAAGCTCTCTTTAACCGTCGGAAAGCATCATCACAATCTACATCCCATGAGAAAACCAGATTCTTCTTCGTCAAGCGGGTTAATGGGGCTGATATCTTCGCGAAGTCTTTGATGAACTTCCTATAATATCCTGCCAACCCCAAGAAACTTCTTACTTCGGTAGCATTTCTAGGAACTTTCCAATCCTGGATAGATACTATCTTTGCGGGATCCACAGCTATCCCTTCCTTAGAGACCACATGCCCTAAGAATCGCACTTCTCTTCTCCAAAAATGGCATTTAGAGAATTTAGCTTTAAGACCATGTGCTCGAAGAGTCTCCAACACTTCTCTGAGATGTAAGGCATGCTCTTCTTCACTCTTGGAAAAGACCAAGATGTCATCCACAAAAACTACTACAAACTTATTCAGATACTCTCTGAACACTCTACTCATGAGATCCACAAAGTATGCAGGGGCGTTTGTCAACCCAAATGGCATCACTAGCCACTCATAAAAACCATCCGGAGTCCGGAAAGCAGTCTTCTCTATACTGTCCTCCGCCACTCTCAACTGATGAAACCCTGTAGCTAAATCCATTTGCGAAAACACTGAGGCGCCAACCAACTGATCAAAGAGATCATCTATCCTCGGTAATGGGTGTCTATTCTTCTTTGTGAGCTTATTAAGTTCCCTATAATCCACACAAAGTCTGAGGGACCCATCCGCCTTCGTGGCAAACACTACTGGAGCTCCCCACTCCGATATACTTCGCCTTATAAACCCCTTCTCAAGCAACTCCCCTACTTGCTTATGAAGTTCCCTCCTCTCCCGAGGAGCCATGTGGCGCACTGGCAAAGACACTGGTTTGGCATTATCCACCAAATAAATTCGGAAATCTATCTCCCGCTTCGGAGGCAAACCCTTTACTTCTTCAAACACATCCGGATATTCCCGGACTACTCTGACAGAATGCAAACTCTCGACCGAAGCATCGAGCGATTCTAGATAACTTAGCAAAACAGATTCCATGGGATTGCAAGAGATCTCGAGAGTGTTACCCAAGCGGGTCATGAGCCTGACAACTCTCCTTTCGCAATCAAGAACGGCACCATTACTGGATAACCAGTCCATGCCCAAGATCAACCCATAGCCCGTGAAGCCCAATACAAAAGCATCACATCTAAACTCAACGCTAAGTATAGAAATCTTCAAACCCAAACATATCATAGACAGATATATGGAGCCCCCAATTGGGTTTGAGACAACCAAGGGATCATCAACTAGACTGGTGTCTAAGTGCAGTGACTCAACTAACGATGATGAGATAAAAGAATGCGATGCGCCAGAGTCAAACAAAGTACGAACTGGATGATCAAACAGAAAAACCAGACTTTCAACGGAAATAGTTCTACCTCTCTGCTGAATCGGTGGAACTGAGAGAACCTGAACTTGCCCCCCTGACTGAGGTGGTGCTATAAGAGCTTGCACCTGCCCTCCTGAGGTAGACCCCGTCTTCTGCCCCTTCTTTGGGCAGTTTTTCACAAGATGCCCTGCTTCACCACAATGAAAGCAACCGGTCTTCTTCTTTTTGCGACAATCCTTACTGAGGTGTCCTGGTGTTCCACAATTGAAGCACTTCTTCTTCGTCTTCTTTTTGTCACCATTGCCTTTTCCGCCCTTGCCTTGTTGTTGTTGTTGCGGTTTCTTCTGATCCCCCTTTTTCTCTGGTGCCTTAGAATTCTTATCATCCTCATGCATAAGTGCCATGTAGACAAGCTTCTCAAAAGTGGCCCCCATAGGAATGTGAGTCATAGCTATTCCTTGCAATGGTTCGTTCAAGCCTCTAACGAACCTCAAAGCCTTCTTCTCCGGTGTATTCACCAACTCTATGCCAAACCTTGCTAATTGATTGAATTTGTTGACATATTCTTTCACCGTGAGATTCCCTTGCTTCAAATTCAAGAACTTCTCCATAAACAGATTCTCTTCCGCCCTTGGGAGAAACTTAGCCCCAAACCTTTGCTTAAAATCTGCCCAAGAGTCAACAGGGTGTTCTCCATTAGTGACCTCCCACCAGAATGAGGCCTCTCCCTTCATTAACCAAGCCGCCAACTTGACTTTCTTTCCCTCTTCCACTTCAAAGATATCTAGCAACTCTTCCACTTCCTTAAGCCAATCTCTAGCCTCTACGAAAGTCTCGGAACCAAGAAAAGGTTTTCCTCCTATAGCCTTGAACTCCTTGCAAACCTTAGCAAAATTATCCACTCTAGGCTGAGGAGGAGGAGCGGTTGTCTCTGGTGTAGTAGCATTGGCCGGACCCGCAGCCGCGGCCCTAGCCTCTTGCAACCTCCTATACCATAGTGGTATAACTAAACCCTCCGGGATGTTAAGATCTTCAGCCATGCTGAAACGAAAGAGGAAAGATTCAAAAAGGAGATTCCGAAAGATAAAGATATGGCTATTGGGGATTATGCTTCTCTTTTTCAAAAACTTTTTCTCTTAGAAGACATGCTTTTGAAAATACTTTCTTCGAAAATACTCTTAGAAAATAGTTTTTCTCAAAAATTTTATCTGTTCTGGTAACCTTAAGCTCTGATACCACGTGTAACACCCCACTCCCGCTATGATCACTCACTAAGGGAATGCCATAGCATCGGTGGAGTATTTTAGTGAATATAGAACAGAAAAATTACAACAAGACAGATATAAATAGTACTTGAAATTTTAAAACATCATCTCATAACAGCGGAAGTAAAACATGTCTGGTTACATCATAAAACCACAATAAAGGTCAAGTACAATATCCATCAAAATAAAGAAGTACATAATCCCACTCTCATACAATAGCCAAACAAAAGAAAAGATAACTGGATAACTGGAGCTTTACATCTATCCAAGCTCCTAAAGACTGGAACAGCAATCCGATCAAGCTCCACTACTGCTAGGATCCACCGTAGGACCTGAGGGTTGGGAAAAAGATAAAAACAACGGGGTCAGACATAAGTCTGAGCGAGTCCTATAACTTTAACAATACAATCGTTAAAGTAACCAGAGAAGACATAAACTGATATACGGTAACATATAGGGATGAATGGCTACCCTAAGCAGTCAACTAAACGAAGATAAAGGATAAAGACGCATCTACCCTCCCTAAGGTAAATTACTAAACTGCACCACACCAGTCGTTCCTAACTTAAAGGTTGATCCCACCCAAGGACTTATAAAATTTACTAATTAGTACTTGCGTACCCCTAGGTGACCAAGTAGGCGCCACGGGGCCCTACAATCCACTAGGTGTACACACTACTTCCCATTCGATCGGCTCCCTAACGTAGATACCCGTGCTGGCCCCACCGTGGGATGTATCATTCCCCAATGTGGCAACCTGATGGAACCAAAGGTGCACGGCTTATATCTACTCGATGCAACAACGGCTTACCTACCAGCCCGGGTCCACTCACGCATATGAAGCCCGTTGGACTTGCGTTGCCACCGCTAACCCGTTTGCCTCTTACAGTCAAGCCCAGTATGCGTGTCCCGTCCTCGACATGGGTCGAGCCCACAAAGATACGTATGGGTTACTGGTTGAAATGGGCCTCCACAAGCTACCCACCTAAGCTTGTCCCTTTTTCTAGTATATCCCACTTAACCCTTTAATCATGTTTTAATTACATGTTCCATTTTGGTTAAGTATTCTAATCGTATTTTCTATTGCCACCCAAGGCAACCACTAGATTTTCTCATGCCACCCGAGGCACCCACTTAACCCCTCATGTCCCTCTACATGCTAATGTGGTTAAGTGTTTCTTAATTAATTAATTAAGAACGTAACCTTTGTAAAGACCTCTCACATTAGACTGTCTTTTATGACCGCTGGTTAAGCCGGTTGGGTCCGGGCAGCCTTATGTCATAACAGAGTCTAACCTCGTGTCTTTACATTAATTACGTATTTAGTTTGTGCCTAAGACCTCTCACATTGGGCTAACATTTGTAGCAACTGGTTAAGCCGGTTGGGTCCGGGCAGTTTTACGCTACAACTGAGTCCAACCTCGTGTCTTAGTCAATTAATTACACCTAATTAATCACCCTCATAATTTTATATTAATTATCCCTAATTAATCAAGTTTTCTTAACATGGGTAGACCTAACTTAATAGGTAAATTCCCATGGGGTAGACCTAACTCAATAGGTAAATTCCCAACACATAGTATGGGTACACCTAACCAAATAGGCAAATTCCCATACTATGTTTATTTATTTTGTGTTATGCATAATTATATTAATTTCACACAATCTTATTAACTTATGCATTTAATTACCCCATCGTTCCCACGTAATTTCGTTCATGATATAACACATATAAAAGGTGTCAACTTGCATATGAATGAACATGTTTCAAAGGTGCCATCTTGCATATTAACAAACACATAACTTGCATATGAACTTGCATAACATGTCACATAACTTGCATATAATATGTCACATAACTTACATATTCATTTTGCATAACAAACTTGCATATTAGCTTATAGACTTGCATAATGTGTCATCATGAACTTGCATATTAATAAACATGTAACTTGCATATTTACATACATGTAACTTGCATATTAACAAACATGTAACTTGCATATAAAGAAACATGTAACTTGCATATTTACATACATGTAACTTGCATATTAACAAACATGTAACTTGCATATTAACAAACATGTAACTTGCATATTTACATACATGTAACTTGCATATTAACAAACATGTAACTTGCATATTTACATACATGTAACTTGCATAGCATATTACCATGAACTTGCATAACATGCATATGATTACATAGCCCACAACTTGCATATTTAGCATCATGCAAACATAACATACATCATATTAAACTTGCATAAGCTTACATACTCAACATGCATAAACATAAGATTAATGCTAACATCATATCATATGATTCAAAGCTCATTAACCCACATACAAAACCATAAATCTCATCACATCTCATCTAATTAGTTTACCAAAAGATCATCAAAGTGATAGAAACTCACAACTAGCAACTTTGAACACCAAATGAAGAAGATTAAGATGCTAAGAAGGGATTAGAAGTTGATTAGAGAGTGATTAGTATGCAACCCTCTTCATAAAATTAGTGGAGGCCATGAGAGCTAGCATTTTGCCATAGTTTAGTTACTAGGTTTAATTATGAATGAATTAGGGTAGGTTAGGGTCTTATTTATAGATTAGGCAAGTGTTTTAGGCCATAGGATTAACCCTAGATTCAATCCAAGCCATCAAAGCATGTCTTGGGGAAGAAGTCAAGTGTAGGAACCATCTAGGGCCTTTAGATTAAAGATGGACCATGAGAACCATTCAAATACAAAATCTGCACTTGAGCGAATCGGCCCACGGGTTGACAGCCAAACACCCTGGATTAACCCCTAGTCGACCCAGCGGGCTCGGGTCGACTTCAAAAATCGGCCGGTTCGGTTATTCCCCTCTCCCAATTCGCTGTTTTGAGCATTTTTGCATATTTATTTATTAAATTTTCAATTATATATATATATATATATATCAATATATATATATATATATATATATATCTACACAACCCATTTCACTTAATTAAGTATACTTTAATTTGGGAATTTTTCGTGAAACTTCGCGAGGCCATATCTTGGTCATACGGACTCCGATTTTCGAAAACTCGGACTCTATTTCGCGTATTTTTCCGAGACGAACGCAATGGCATAGCCCGTTTCCCTTGATTCCCATTTTAGAATTAAATTCTGCCTCGATTTATGTTATTACAGGTTATTGAAAATACGGGTTGTTACACCGACGTTTGACCGTCCCTCACCACCTTCTCCGTCCACCTTTTCCCGACTGCCACCTAAAATTCAAACACAACAAATGTCCTGTTACGCTCCAACAAAACAACCGCAGCCAACTCAATTCCTTCTTCCTTGTATCTTCGAAAATACACATCAATCCGATCCTTCCTGCTTCCTCATTTGGTCTTCTACATCCGCAACCTGCTGTAACCACGGTGCCATGATCAATTCCTACACCCCTTTCTTATTCCACGTTGGCCCAATATCAGTTCTGTAGAACCCATATCCCCCTTCAACAAAATTGCCTTCCGCTCCTTCTTCACGTTCAATTCCCTGGCCTTGTTTTCAAATGTCAGATCTTGCCTACCATCGCCTGCTACTGAAACCGACTCCTCCTCCTCCGTGAACAACATCTCGCCCTTCCCTCAGTCTGACCCGCGGTAACCACCACTTCCGGCGATGAACTAACCCCGCCGTGACACCTGAGTAACTCGCTGCCCTCCCATTCTCGGATTGATGCTCAAAACTCTAGATATCCGAAAACCTAAATGAACGTTGTGTCTTGTTCCAGTTTCCAGATAGCAACCGTAAGATTTGAAACAATTATTGAATGGAAGAGAAAGACTTGAGTACTGTATATATATTTATTACCAGATTTATAGAATTGTTTTTCTCATTTGCTTTTGATTTTTCGTTTCTCGTTGGGAACCGAAGACCGACGGCTCGAGATGTTTGGCCAGGAGAATGAATTCGTTTTGGATTTTTCAACTTATTTCTTTTCCACGCTGAAGACAATGGATGTTTGTATTTTCGTATGAAGGAAGTGGCGGCTCGTTTGTTTGGAGATGAGTGATAGTTATATATAGGAGTCTTAGATATTTTTTCCTTTTGGTGAAGGGGTTTCCACGTTTGAGATGGACGTGGCTTAGTGTGCATTGGAGAACAAATCATGGATCCCTTGCTTACTACGTTGCTTTCAAGAAATACTTATATATGTAATTGTTTTTGCTCGATTCTGATACCATAAAGTTGCAACATATATGTATCATACAATCCAAAAATGAGGTAAACCCATAAGAGCAAGTTACCAATACAGGTCTTATTTATGTTATCTCATTCCGTAAATTTCGTTCACGTACTGATTGTTACGGACAGAAATATAAATACCATATTGTCGAGCTCGGTGCCATGCTCCCAAAAATATAAAAATACCGGTAGATGGACTCATATTTTGAAACTTCAAAATATTGATTACAGGGTGCAAAATACTCCAAATAAAAAGTTGCTTATTTAATTAATCAAAAATTACCATAAAATTCTAAAAATTAAATTATCGTTATGTCCCAAAAGAACCTTGTCTAAATTCAAACCCGATCTCTAGTTATATCGAATAAACCGTTATGGTCGATAAACGATTCAATAACGACTATTTTAAAATTTGATTTGGACGTAACTCAAAATCTACACGACGAAATCCTGATTTTTCTCTTCCACTAGAAAGATATACTCCACCAGCTCCACACGTTTCTTGTTTCACCGAAATCCGGCTTAAAACGAATCCTGTATACTCAGTTGAAGTCTAAATCGCCAAATAGCGAACTGCCGCATCGTTACGCGCTCTATTTTATTTATAATATAATTAATACGTTTTAACGTCGATTATTAAATCGATTCGTTATTCAAATTCAATTCTAAACTGAATTAAATATTTTAGCTGATCCAATTCACACAGTATTGTGAATTCGGTGATTTCCGATTATTTCGACATTATAATATATTATTATATTATTTATTTTAATTAAATATTCAATATTATTTAATTCAAGTCATCGATATCGCCCAATCGATATTTAATAATTAAATAAATTAATTATTCGACAGCTAACAAAACGCGCCATTACAAATACCTAACGAACCTGAATGGCCGCTTTGTACATTTCTGGTCGTGGGCCAAAACACAGATTTTGTCAATCCAATCTAAATGAACTGGAATCTCATCAGTACCAAATTCAACCTCCTTGTCCTTAAATAACCGGAATCTCATCAGTACAAATGTATCTCCACTTCCCGCCGGATCCTTAAATAACCAGCCGTCGTTAAACAAAGCATCCACTTTTTCGCCAATTTGAAACTGTGAAATATCCTGAGTAGGAGGACGCGACCGCAAATGGGTTTTGTACTTGATGGAGCAGCTATTGAAGGTGGGAATGTGCTGGAGGATCTGGGTCAGTAGAAAAGAGCCCTTGAAGCGTTCTTCTTGGCCAATTACTTCTATTTTATCGCCGGAGTTATAACTTTTTGCAGACATTCATTTGTTGCAACAAAGCCAGGGTTTTTCAGGGTTGGGGGGAATAATTGGCAAAGTTGATCAGGTTTGGCGGGCATAATTGGCAAAGATGGAAACAAAATGTGCCTGTACAGAAGAAGATGAAAAGCCATTGGTGCGCTTATTAATGGCTCACATAAACGTCTAGAGCATTCCCTGCTGACCGGGGTCGGTTGCTGTTTCCGGCATTTGCTAAGGAAACGGTCCGAGGCTTTACTCTTGCTTTATAAAAATCAACAAAATCACCGTGCAGCAACAGTAGGTTAGCGATAGTCGGTTTAAACCGAATAAATCGACCAAATCAGTTCATTTTGGTCGATTTGGTTCGGTTTCAAAACTAAATCGATTTGAATTCGGTTTATAAAATAATTTTTTTAATTATTGGTTTAACCGGATAATCAAACTTTTTATTTATTATCTAATTTTACGGTACTGTAGTACTTAATTATATAATACAAAGATATTTGTTGCAAACAGATCAAATCTTATAATATACATAAAATTTCTTCAAAAATGAATTTATGTTTTATTTTAGTTGAATCCATCATTTGAATAATAATATATTATTCAAGTCGGTTAAATCGGTTACCAACCTAATTAACTGAAATTTATTCGGAAACTTTTCGGTTCGATTTGGAAACTTTTCAATTCTAATTCGGTTTGAATTTTTTAGCTTCAAACTAACCGAACTAACTGAATGCTCACCCTTAAGCAACAACCCTGAAATGATTGTTATGACGTCCGTTACAGGGCAACGTTATTTTTCCTATCATTATATCATCCACTTTCATCTATACTAGTATTACCGCACAACGGTGAGAAAACCGACCGTTGAAAAAGTACGTTTATTTGATAACTTTTATTCTAATTATGACTTCAAACCTTGGTTTGAAAAATACATTCATCGGTTTATAATTATGAAACAAGGGATGGCCGATAGGGAAAGGAAATGATACCATACCAGAAATTTAAAAATAGAAAAAGACATTTGTATTAGTCGATTTTGCCGGTTTGAGAAAAAATGGATAGAGTGGTTTATATCATTAATAATCCAAATACCTCTATCACATGTCACAATCATAAAAGAAATATTACAACCATGTAAAGTGATTATTAAAGTTTCTCTACTGTAAAATTAGATCAACAAAGTATGAAAATAATCTAATAATAATGAAACGTACAGTTGCACTTGAACGATAAAAATTAATGGATATGAGATAACAAAGTCTACTCAAAGATTATGTTTCAACAGAGACTGCAACAATTGTGTGTATCAAAAAAAAAAAGTTGCATAGAGAGCTGGTTGCATTAACAAGTCCAATAACTAAGCACTATATCTATAAATGAGAGGTATCCATTTAGGCTAATTCTATTTATACACCATTAAGAAATGCATTATTAACATCTAATTGTTTGATGCTCCAATTTCTATGCAAAGCAATTGTTAAAATAATTCTGATTGAAGTTGGTTTTAAAACAGGTGAAAGCGCTTCTGAAAATCAAATCCACACTGTTAAGAATACCCCTTTGCAACAAGTTTTGCTTTGTACTTAAAAATTGAACCATCTGCATTTCTTTTTAATTTAAAAATCCATTACAGCCAATAATATTTTTGGTTTTTGTTTTTTCAACCAATGTCCAAGTTTCTTTCTTAATCAATGCACTGTATTCATCTTGAATAGCTGAACTCCATTTGTCACTTTGAGCTGCACCATCATAGGATGATGGTTCTTCTAGAACAATTGCAGTGTTGTAAATTTTTGGCTTGTATATACCACACTTTGCTCTAGTAAGCATTGGATGTTGATTAATAGCATCTCTGACTACAGTAGTTTGATTGTCACTTGTGATATTATTATTTGCTGTTTGATCAACATGTGAATCACTGACATCTTGTCTTTGTTGCTTTGCACTATCACCGATGTTGGAGGAGGATCATTGTTTTAAAAAACGTGCCTGGGGCGCGCCTTGAGGCGTGAGCAAAAACGCCTTGAGGCGCAAATCGTGAGGCGTTTTACCTTTGAGTCTTAAGCCTTAACCCACTGAGGCGTGAAAAACGCAAAAAACGTACGTCTCAACCCATTGAGGCGTGAAAAACGCAAAAAATGTACGCCTAAAAGGCTTTTCACTCCGTCTTTTTCCCCATCGGTCAGACATTCAGTCCTTATTTAATTGGTTCCATTTTTTTTAATTTACTGTATTTTTATGTTTTTTTTACTATATATTTTTTATCAGTCCTTATTTAATTGGTTCCTAATTTCTATTGTTAGCTAGGTTAATTTATATGGTTTTTACTTATTATTTAAAGTTTAATGTTATTCCGTAGTAAAAATTAAGAATGTGTTGCGCTTTTTCTTTACCCAAAAGGCTTACGCCTCAACGCTTCGAGGCTTACGCCTCGCCTCACGGACCCGAAACACCTCACATACGTCTTTTGCGTTTTAAAACATTGAGGAGGATTGCTTTTGACCTGGCCTACTTGAAGGCACAGTGTGTTGAGAGCTAGTATTGGTGTAATGCTCTTGATGATGAACACGCACCAATATTTCAACTTCATTAGGTATATCATACATTACCTGTCAGATTTATCTGTAGTACTCACATCAGTTTTACTAAAAGAATAAACATGTTCATTAAATCTGACATGTCTAGAGATATAAATCTTTCCTTTGTTGTCTAAGCATTTATATCCTTCTTGTTTGTTACAATACCACAAAAAAGGTGCATGCAGTAGACCCGCAGTCTAATTTATGATTATTGAAAGGCTTATATAAGAAAAACTCTGACATCGAAACACTTTCAAGTGCTTATATTCTGGTTTAATTTTTGTTAGCACCTCTTGTGGACATTTGAAATTTAACACCTTTGTAGGCATTAAATTAATCAAATATACAGCAGTATTAAATGCATCTACCCAATATTTAAATGGCATAGAAGCTTGAGCTAACAAAGTTAAGCCAGTTTCAACAATATGCCTATGTTTTCTTTCTATGATTCCTTTTTGTTCATATGTATAGGGGCATGTTGTTCTATGATTACTTTCTTTTCAACAAAGGATTTTAAGGGTACAAATTCTCTATCACCATCTATTTGAAAGGTATTCACCTTATTTCCAGTAATGTTTTCAACCTTATTAATAAATTGTATTACAACATTACGGGTTTCAGACTTAGATTTAAGCATGTAAATCTACACAAATCTAGAATATGCATCAATGAATGATATATAATATTTGTACCCATAACTAGAACCGACATGGCAGGGTCCCACAAATTTGTAGCAATTAATTCAAGTGGCTTAGAATAATTAATTTATGAGTCTGGAAATGCAAGTTTACGACTATTTCCCAATAGACAAGTAGTACATATATATATGAGTTAGGAATTTGACTAGCAGAAAAATCATTATTCATCATGACTTGCTTTACTGGGATAACCCAGTTTACAATGCCACATATCAAATTCCTTAAAGCAATCATAATCATTTACTGCAAACATTATAAAACTATTATTTTTATGATCAGAATTTTTTGAATTACTGATATCAAATCTGTATAATCCCCTACCCTCTTTACCCTGCAAGAGAATTTCATGAGTCAATATGTCTTTGACTATGCATGTCTTAGGGTAAAATTCAAAATAAACATTATTATCTTTAGCAAATTGAGAAACACTCATCACATTTTTCTTAGTTGATGGAACCCTTAGCAAAATTTTCCAGAATAGCTGTTTAGGTTCATTAAAACATGCATTTTCAGTGTGTGTGGTAAGTGCAGTTTTACCATTACTAGTAAGGTTTTGTGTACCTTTGTACTCTTCCCAGATTTAAGTTGCTTAAATTGATGGTGACTTGGTATGTTGCACCAGAATATGGATACCAGCAATCATCTTACACATCATCATTAGTGGTAGCTTCTGTATTAAGAACTTCTGCTTGTGCTTTACTATTATCTTTAATGGTATTAACTAAGGCTGTCAAAGGTCGTGCTGAGTTGGGGTCGGGTTAAATCGGGTTCGGGGCGATTTATAAATGGGTTGGGTCAACTAGTTTATTAAACGGATCATTTTTCCTAAACCCTAACCCGACCCGTTTGTAAACGGGTTGACCCGACCCGTATAACTGATTTAACTAAACGAGTCGGGTCGTACATGATTAGGTTTATCCATTTGACCTATTGGTAAATATTGCCAATAATATAAACAATAAAAGAATGTATTGAAAACTCCTGCTTGTGCTTTGCTGTTATCTTTGGCAGTATTAACTAGGGTTGTCAATGGGTCAGGTCAATTTGGTTGAATTATAAGTGGGCTGGGTTAACCCGTTTATTAAACGGGTCATTTTTCCGAATTCTAAGCCGACCCGTTTATAAACGGGTTAATCCAACCGACCCGTGTAACCCTTTACCTAATCGGGTCGGGTCGTATCAGATTGGGTTTACCAATTTGACTCATTGGTAAATATTGCCCACTAATATAAACAACAAAAGAACCAAATCATCAATCGGCATCAGTATTATATAATCACCAGTAGGCAGCAAGTTATAAAATCACCAACATGCAACTAACACACAAATAAAACATGAAATCACCATAGTTAAAAGTCATTCTCCGTACATAAGAACATATAAGCATACTACATAAATAAAAGACTAACAGTTTGAAAAAGATACAATTGTTATAAGTAAAATATAGCTAACAACATATAGAAATAAATTAGTAAAACATAACAGCTTACACAAGAATATATGGACATACTGATTACTGCATACATAAAAGACAAACACTAACAGCCTACATAAAAAACTAACAACATGGTACAGAAACATCATATAATCGGGTTACTAGGTAACCCCAAAATCCACCCATTTATAAGCAGGTCAAATTCGGGTTGACTCAAGAATGACCCACTAATTAAACGGATCGGGTTAACCTGTTAATTTCCGTGCGGACTTCGGGTCGGATTTCGGGTCGTGTAGAAAATTAGCAGCCCTAGTATTAACCATATTTGCACTAGCATTGTTGTTTTATTGTGGAGTATAATTGGTATTGAACCTAAAATAATTTTTTTAGCACTATACCCCATTTTTTCCACAGATTTGACATTTGATTCTATTATTGTTTTTACTTCTACCACCTCTTCTTCCTCTACCAAACCAACCACCTCTCTGATTGTTAAATTGGTTTCTTGATCCACTTCCTTTGTCTTGATTTTTTTCCTCTGCCATATGTAGTGTAATTGACTGATAGATCAGAATTATTACTTTTCTATGCTCTATTCTTCCTTCATGAGACAATAGTAGAATACACATATTGTAATGATGGTGTTGGATTCATAGAACGAATGACTGCAGTAACAACTTTATACTCATCATCTAAACCATTAAAAATCGCAATTACCTGTTTTGATTCGGGTATTCTTTGGCCTGTAGAATTTAATTGATCACATATGTTTTTTATTTTGAGCAAATATTCATTGATAGTTGATTCACATTTTCTTATGTTATGCAATTATCTTCTAAGATGCATAACTCTGGCAGAAGATTAATTAGAAAATTTTCTTTGAACGGTTTCCCAAACTTCTTGAGCAGTTTTGACCCCTATTACCTATGGTAGTATAGCTAGGCTAATTGAGGACGTCATCCATGCACAAACTAAACCATCTTGTCTCTGATGCATGGTATATTCAGGATTATTCACCAGTTTATCTTCACCATCTCTAATAAACTTGGGTGGAACAAACTTTGTTTCAAGAATATAGTCTTCCAAACCATGTACTCCAACAGCAGTTTCAACCTGTAATTTCCATAACAGGTAGTTGGCTTCATCGAGATGGATTGAGATTAATTGGCTTTGAGGTTCAATAACGGTCTTCATCAAATCTTGGATGGGACCAGTCTGAGTTTGATGAACTCTATTACTGGAAAATTGTGGGCTGGAATTGGAATTATCTCCAGAGTTAACCATGCTGAAAAACAATGAAGTTAATACAGAAATGCACGGATAAGATCTAATCTCTAAAACTTTGAATTGAGATAAAATTCAGGAAATTTCACTGTTGTAGAATGATGCAACTCAGATTGCCTATGTGAAGAACAACCCAGATTGCCTATAATTCTCTGATAAAAACAGATAATAATCCTGATAGGCGACCTTTGATGGCACTGATACAATAGTGATGGTTTCTTGATTTGTCTTGATCGGTTTCTTGAGTTACAGATCTGATTCTGCACCAAGCTTTATGCTGAAATTAAGATGCAGCCACAAACTGTAGGCAAGACACTTGATTTTTAGATAAAGCAACAACCCTCAATGATAAGTTGAAACTTTGATGAAGGGGGATCCAAATGATGATGATTCTCTAATGGATCGACTGTTGATCAACACATTGAAATCAATTTTTGGCAAGGTTGAACCGAGCTCCGATACCAAGTTAGATTTCCAGAAAATATAATGGAAGAGAAAGAAAATACTTTCTACTATTGCTTCTGAAATGTAAAATAAATGTTACATTGAGTTCTACACGGCAAGAGCCACTATATATAATATGCAAGAAGTAACTTGGGCCAAGCCTTATAATACAAATTCCAAAAAAGAAAATATAAAATATCTTTATTTTCATCTTTATTGATCTTCATTTACCCCAAAACTCAACTAAAACCCGATAACATGACTTTTCAGAATTGATAGCTAATGATTTGAGAAAATTTACGAGCATTGGTATCTCTTTCAAGCAAAATGAGGATTTTCCCATTTAATATGATTTATTCAAAGGTATTTTAAGTAATCGAGTCTAAACTTAAGCTCATCGGTTTCTTTTTATAAAAATTCAAAACCAATTTTAAATGGAGTTTGAACTCCTGGTTAACTCATTTTTTAAACTAAGCATAAATACAAAATGTGGTTGATTCCAGTCATTATAGGTGAAGCTTCAAGTCATGGGTGTCAAATGGGTCACGTAGGGTCGCACTAGGATCAACCCAAATTTGACACCACCCATTTACCACTCATTAATTTTGATCCATTTAACACAAAGCTTTATCTAATCCAACCCACCTACTAAGTGGTTTACCCATATGACCCATCTAAATGTAGTCTGTTATTTTTTATAAACAATAGCATAATTTCTAACAAGGTCTTGTACATTCTAAGGATAGTAACCATAATTTTTGGCCGGATCAAACAATAGCATATTTTCTAATGAGGTCCTGTACATTGCAAGGATAGAACTTTGCCATGATTTTTGAAAATATCTTCAATACTGTGTATTCTAATTCATGCAAATTGTGTTTTGAAAACCCAACTAATGGGCTTTAGTTTTCATCAAATAGAAAATATGTATTCAGATAACCTTCGATGGAGAAGAACGAACATTATAAATGTGAAGCATGCCTCCATTCTCCATTGTTCAACTCGCTATGATGATCAAATTACCAAGCCCATATTCAATCTCTTGCTTTAAATGTCGTTTTTGACGTCATGGCACAAAGTGACATCATTATTGCTAAACCCAATCACTGCTTCAGAGAACCAGGCTCGACAAAATCCTTCACCATCATCGCCAACTTAAACATGATCTATTTTCAACTCCAACTTTATTTTTCTCTGCAGAAAACAGAAGTGTGACTGCAGAAAGTAACTAACCAAATTCATTATATATAAAAAAACACTGATGTCAAAATCAAGTGGCGTCAAGTGGGCAATGACATCACAATTTAGAGCACCTTCAGTGAGAAAGAGAAAAAAGAAAAAAAATGAAATGAAAAGTAAACTACAAACGGAACTGAAGGACATTGTTTTATATCAAAACATTAATCATGTGTAGTCCTCAAAAGAGAAGGTAAAATTTGGATCTTCACATGCATGTATTGAATATTGAGCTGTAGGTATTGATTACCACCTTAATAACGTTCAGGGTTCAGTAGGATGGGTAAATTCTGTTCACAAATAGCAAAACAAATTTCATGGAGAAATAATAATTGAGACCGTAAGTAAAATAAACAAACTGAATATCCAGCAATAGACCCATGTTTTACTACCCACAGACATATTTTCATTAAAATTCATTAAAAAAATTCTACTTTTAAAATAAAAGACTAATTTCATGCCTAGTAGACAAAGTTCTACATACAATATTACTACTAAAAAAATTACAAGCCTAGGAGAAATGGTTTTCTATCAAGCAAAGGCCCAGTTTGGGTAATGCGGAAATATTTTCTTCTAGCTCCATATTAACATACTGCACTTGTGGTCGAATAGTTACGGTAAAACTACTTGTCTATTTCATAGTACAAAATTGTTGGACACAACTTCATAGCATTTGTAGTCCAAAAGGTTAAGGTAATTTGTTCTTAAATAATAAAAGTAGAGCTCCTGAGCATAATTCCAAAATAAGAGCTGAACTCCTACCAGGTCTAGTTCTACAGCATCAACACAAATACATTGTAAATATTAAAAAAGAAAAAGAAAAAAAAGTTTTAAAAGATGAAAGTCACATAAACATAGCATCCGAGCGTTTGTAGTCCAACAGTTAGGATAATTGCCTTCCAAGCAATAGATCCGGGTTCGACTCCCGACAGACGCAACTCTTCAAGTTTCATCAAACAATGATTTTGTGTATAAATTTTCTTTTCCACTCAATGATCTCACACTTGGTCATATTTATTTAGGTTTTAATTATTAAAACATGTTTAAAATATTTAATATCAATAAAATTGTTTATTTATGTTAATTGACTTCCAACCATTCAATGATTGTTGTGGATGCATCTATTCTTTAGCCTCGTTGCATCACCAGTAATAGGAAAAATTCATTAAGCATGTTCGTAAAATGGTTACAATAATGGTTTTCCAAACAATAAACTATATGACTAGACCTTGTTAACAGGTTCATATTTATTTAGTATTTAATTATTAAAAGCTATTTAAAATATTTAATATTAATAAAATTGTTTATTTATGGTAATTGACTTCCAACCATTCAATGATTGTTGTGGATGCATCTATTCTTTAGCCTCCTTGCATCACCAGTAATAGACAAAATTCATTAAGCATGTTTGTAAAATGGCACAAAATTCATTAATTTTGGGTTCCTAAAAGAGCATAAATGAAATCTATTATCTGAAATGATACTATTTGATCAAAATAAATCTCTCATCAAAAGAAGAGGCATCATTCATCCTCACTCCATCAAAGTTTGTCAATACCCAGGTTTACAGAAAATAAATATATCATTCTAAAAACTATACTGAAAGGTACGCAAAATCCTAATTTCCTTTAATTTTCCAAAAAAAAAAAAATACAGCTTATGTCGTAGATTCATTTTGTCTTCATTGTTCATGATTAGTGCTTGGTTCGTGTACTTGTAATCAAAAAGTGAGTGTTATATATTTATTGACTATCTGAATTCTGAAATGATGCTATTTGATCAAAATAAATCTCTCATCAAAAGAAAAAAGAGGCATCATTCATCCTAACTCCATCAACACTTGTCAAAACCCAGGTCTACTTTCAAATTTTGCAAAATTTCCAAAAAGAAGAAATTTGAAAAATGAATATATCATTGTAAAAATTATACTGAAAGGTACTCAAAATCCTAATTTCCTTTAATTTTTCCAAAAAAGATACAACCTACGTTGAAGATTCATTTTGTCTTCATTGTTCGTGATTAATGCTTGGATCTAGTATTTGTAATCAAAAGTGTCATACATCCAGTTTCAAATTTGATCATGATTTATGTACTTCAAATATAAGTGAAAAAGAAATGCTAGAGAATCTAAGTAGGAGGAAAAAAGACGTCGAATGAACTAGAAACATATAAGAAAAACACTGGTTTATGAAAAAGGGATAATCATTATCTGACGACGAGTTTATAAAATATGATTTGATAATAACTAAAGATTTTGGTAAGACCACAATATGCATCCAATTGAAAGTGGAAATATTACTAATGTTAAGAATCCCGATACTCTACACATATAACATCTTATGTGTTGCGATTTTTTAAGCATGAGAACATGGCTCCATGTAGGAATTTTAACTCAACTTTTATTTACCACACTTCTAGATGGCGATTAGTTATGTGTTTTCAAGGAATCGTCGCTATCTATATCATCAATGACTGTAGACAAAGCTGATTGTTTTGGTGGTTATACAAGTAAAAATTGTAATTTATTAATGATTTTAAATGAAATATTTCTAGAATATTTATTTAACGTGCCTTCAATATTAATCAAAACCCATCATACAACCAAATACTCTTGGAAAGTAGAGAAATCCACATCAACCTAGAGATACATAAAGTAAAAAAAACATGATAATCAAAACTTATCCTCCCATAAATTCCACCGAAAGCATCAAAACATCCTTAAAACTTGATACTACTTCAAATTTCCAAAAATTATTAATTGATGTCAAATAATGAATTTTCAACGTCCATATTTAAAGAATTAAAGTTCAATCTGTTTGCTTATAATGGAATTGATAATAATACACAATTATGTTTTTAAATAAGGGGTATGTACGTACACACTATACGCACACACACAATTTAAAAAAACAATGCAATGAGAGGAAGATGAAAGATAAATTAGAAAAAATCAAAGGAAGGGGCATCCATATTGATAAAGCGCTGATGATGTCTGGTCATGCCATTAGAAAGTATGATTTGTTTTTTTAAATGGTCGTCACAAATACAAGGGTTCAAACCCACATCTTAAGCCAGATAGCTTGCCACATTATAAGCAATTGTGTGCACTTCATCATAATATTATTTAGTTGACTACATTCATCGTGTTATCTCTTTTGAAACAGTGAAATATGGCTCAAAAGACTGAGGGATTTTTTTTCCCACTCCAATTCAATTTACTGCGGTTTTAAGAATTGATTATATCTTTCGAAGGTAGAGGGTCTAGATGCATATTAAATTAAAATTCTTTGAAACAATGACATCAGATAGTTTTGTCCTCCAAAAAAGTTACAATAATGTTCAATAACATATACTAAGCATCAACGATCATGTTATCCTTTTTCAGAATATGATTGTCATATTGCCATTTCTCAAACTATATCAAATAATTTTACCATGATATGAAAGGATCAAACAATATCATATTTTCTAATGAAATCTTGTACATCGTAAGGATAGTAACTTTGCCATGATTTTTGAAAATATCTTCAACATTGTGTGTTCTAATTCATACAAATTCGGTTTCAAAAACCCAACTAGTGACCTTAGTTTTTGCCAAAGGGAAAATGCATATTCAAATAACCTTTGACGGAGAAGAACGAACATTATACCTGGGAAGCACGACTCCATTCTCCATTGATCCACTCATGATAATGTCTCAAATCACCAAGCCCATATTCAGTCTCTCCTCCCATGGTTGAAGGAAACCAAGTACTCTGAACCATCGAGAACCTTTGAAATCTATCCTACTCACCAGGCATCATTATAGAATGCTTCTTCTTCTTCTTCGAGCAAGTTAAAGTTGACTGCCCCAGACTTAGCAAGACACAGCCTTATGTGAAATACATCAATAGTTTCAGCAAAAAAGATCCATATCATTGTCCTTTGTTTAAGGTCATGGTACCGAGTGGAATCGTTATTGCTAAACCCACTGACTGTTCCAGAGAATCAGGCTCCATGAAAATCCTTCATCATCATTGACAACTTCCACATGATCTATTTTAAACTCACATTATTTCTATCTGGAGAAAAAAGAAGTTTGACTGTGGTAAGCAGCTAACCAAATTCATCATATAAATAAACACTGATGTCGAAATCAAGTGGCATCAAGCGTGCAATGACATCACAATTTAGAGCACCTTCAGCAAGGAGGAGAAAAAAGAATTTGAAAAGTAAACTACAAATGAAACTCAAGGAGAACACTGTTTTATATCAAAACATCTCACATGTTGCAGTTTTTAAGCATAAAAATATGATTCCATCTAGGAATTTTAATTTAGCTTTTATTTACGCACTTCTAGATGATGATTAGTTATGTGTTTTCATTGTAGACAAAGCTGATTGTTTTGGAGGTTAATACAAGTAAAAAACTGTAATTTATCAATGTAAATGAAATTTTTCTACAATATTTACTTGATGTTCCATCGATATTAATCAAAAGTCAAAACCCACCATTCATCCGAACACTCCTGAAAATTAGAGAAGTTCACATCTACTTAGAGATTTGTAAAGGAAAAAACATAGTAATCAAAATTTGCCATCCCACAAATCCCACCAAAAGCATCGAAACACACTTAAAACTTGATATTACTTTAGATTTCCAAAAATATTACAACTAACGTCATAATCAACTTTCGATGCCCTTTATATTTAGAGTTCAAATATAATCGAATTTGATAAAAATATACAATTATGTTTTTAAATATGTGGGATGTGAGTTTATACCATAATTTTAAATCTTGCTCATCTCGCCCGAGATAGAAATCCGAGACTGACAGTGTTTTTAGTTAGAAGTGTTTTAAATCGACTCATTTTAGCCGAGATATGAACTCAAGATTTTCATCAGAATCTAAGATTTGAAACCTTGGTTTATACACTATATGCACACACAAACAATTTAAAAAACAATGCAATAGGAGAAAGATGAAGGATAAATTAGAAAAATAAGAGGGGGCATCAATTTTGGTAAAAAGTGCTAATGATGATTTTGTCATGCCATTAGAAAATACGATTCATTTTTTAAACCATGGTGTTGTCACATATGAAAGAATCCAAACCCAATTTCCCTAGCTGAATCTTAAGTCAGATAGCTTTCCACATTCTCAAAATAGTAGATTATAAACAAATACCCAACTATTCAGTTGATGCAATCCAACATAGGAGAACTTTTTCCAAGCAACATTGCTGTGCCTGTGATAGCTTGAGCCCTGCGCCTAAGGCTCAGCCTTTGCGTCTCGCTGGCCTTCGAGGCACCTCGGCTAACTGAGGGCAAATAAAGCGCGCCTTTGGCGCTTTTTCTCAAGGCGCTGAGGCTCAAATAAGCGCACCTCGAGAAATAACTGATTTTATGCCAAGCCCACTTTCGTTTGAACTCGATCCAACTCTCAGCTCTCAAATTCAAACAGTTTTGTTTGATTTTTTAGGGTTTTTCCCTTTCGTTTTAACGCGTTTGACAGTAAATAAACTGTCGTTGTTGCCACCATCGGTGGGCTAGGGGAATATATATATATATATTTATATTTATATATATATACATACATACATATATTATATATATATGAGATAGAATCAAGAGCACCCCAAATAGTATAGCACCCCTTTAGCCCCCTGATTTCCACCACACATTTCCGTTTCTCTCTTCTTCCACTAACTCTCTCTCTCCTTCCACTAACTTTTTTTAATATAAATATGTGGCTATTAATGGGGTGCTCCCAAATAGGGTGACATGGAACCCTCATATATATATATATATATGTGTGTGTGTGTGTGTGTGTGTGTATTCAAAATATCAGCAGCAGTTTTTTCAGCTGTTTTTCATTTAAATTATTTAGTTTAAAGGTTTAAACTTTAATCTAAACTTCTTAGTTAATTTACCGAGTTATGTTTTAAATTTTAAATTAAAATTTAGATAAGTTTAAAACTTTATTGAATTATGTTTTAATTTTAAAGTTTAAAGAGTTATGATTTAACTTTTAAATAGTTAAACTTATTGAATTTGTAATCGTTTTAGTTATGAAATTGCATTTGTGACTTCGTACCTACTAATCTATGTTTTTTAATCACTAAATTTATTATGTTTAGTAGCATTTTGTAGTACAGATTTTTTTTATAGCAAAAAAGCTCACATTTGTATAAAAGTCAAACAAAAAAGCCCTGGGTTCAAGCCTTGTGCCTTAACTACTATGCTTAAAAATGACTCACATGTGCATCATCTTTCCAACTTCATGACTAAAATGGCATACTCGTTCATGAATTACACTCAAGCATTTGTAATCCAGTTATTATAATAATTGACTTCCAACCAATTATAATGATTGCTTTGGATGAACCTTTTCTTTAACCTCGTTTTTTTTAATTGGACCTCAAAATAATGACTACTAGACTGTTCTGACAGAATTAGTAATCCTACTACCCGGCCAGAAATTGAACATCACCAGTTATAGGCAAAATTCATTAAGCACGTCTGTAAAATGGCACAAAGTTTGATAATTTTGGGTTCGTAAAAGAGCAAAAATGAAATTTATTGATGGTCTGAAATGATGTTATTTCCAAATTACTTTATTTGCAACTGGATACTAATAATCAAAATCCATCTCTCATCTAAAGAAATAGAAAATTGCATCACTCACCCCAATTCCATCAAGAATTATCAAAACCTCAAATTTTGCAAAATTCAAAAAAAAAAGACCTCAAAATCCTAAGTTTCTTATATTTTTTTAATAAAAAATTATAGCCTATGTCAAAGATTCATTGTTCGTGACCAGTGTTTGCTTTGAGCATTTGTAATCAAAAAGTGACTGTTATATCTAGTTTCAGATCTGATCAAGATTTATGTACTTACAAATTACAATATAACGGAAAAAGAAACGTTCAGAGGAAAAAAGACGTTGGATGAATTAGAACATATAGGAAAAACATTGGTTTATAAAACAGAGATAATTATTTGAGTATGAGTGTATAAATTATGATTGGATTACAAATTTACAACTGAAGATTTTGGTAAGACCCATATCCAAATGTATCCAACTGGAAGCGTAAATATAAGTAACGTTAAGAATCCTGGTACTATCTATACATATAAAATCTTATGTGTTCTGATACTTTAAGCATGAAAACATGATTCCATCCAGGAATTTTAACTTCTATTCACCGCACTTCTGAATGATGATTAGTTATGTGTTTTTCAAGAAGTCCTATCTACATGATCAATAATTATAGACAAAATTGATTGCTTTTGTAGTCATACAAGTAAAAAAACAGTAATTTATTATTGATTTTGAATGAAACTTTTCTAGAACATTTATTTAATGTACATCATTATTGACCAAAACTCATCATTCGCCCAAACGCTCTTGAAAATTAGAGAAGTCCATATCAACCTAGAGATTTGTAAAGGGGAAAAAACATAACAATCAAAACTAAACCTCACATAAATTCCACCGAAAGCATCAAAACACCCTTAAAACTTGATATCACTTCAATTCTCCAAACATAACCACTGATGTCAAATAATCAATTTTTGATATCCTTTATTATTTGAGTCCAATCAGTTAACTTATAATCACATTTGATAATTACATACAATAATGTTTTTAAATCTATCTATCTATATATGTACACACACTCGCATGCACACGCACTCAAACATAAGCACATGCAAATGCACACACGAGTGCACACATGCGCAAACAATTAAAAAAACAACGCAACGGGAGAAAGATGGATAAATTAGAAAAATTAAAGGGGAAACATATAAAGTGCTAATGATGATTTAGTCATGCTATTAGAAAACATGATTTGATTTTCGAAACATGGTCAGCGTATATGTAAGAATTCAAATCCAATACCTCTAGCAACAACATCATAAGCTTGATGGCTTACACCATTCTAAACAATTGTACGCGCATTTTACCATAACTTTAATTTAGTTGCAACACATTCCACATGCTATGTAATTATAATCTCATATATGAATGCATCCTAGCATTTATGCCATAAATTGTCAGGATAAATCTCTTCTGAAACGGTGAAATATGATTTAACTCAAGATGAGTGATTTCTTTTCCACTCCATTTTGATTTACTATTGTTTTAAGAATTGATTATATTTTTGAAAGATGGAGGGTCTAGATGCATATTAATTTAAAAAATTGAAACAATAACATCAGATAGTTGTTTCCTCCAAAAAAATTACAATAATGTTCAATAACATATAACCAAGCATCAACAATCATGTTATCTTTTTTCAAAATATAATTGTCGTCTTCTCTTTTCTCAAACTATACCAAATAACTTTGCCATGATTTTTGAAAGGATAAAACAATGGCATATTTTCTAAAAACGTGTTGTACAATGCAAGGACAATAACTTTGTCATAATTTTTGAAAAGAGGTAATTAGGGAGAATGAAAAACTTTGGCAACATCAAGTTTAATTTTTAGACTGAAGGATAAACTTTGAAAAAAAAGTAGACTGAAGAAAAATGTTAAATATTTCAGTTTTTCCACTATACTGTAATGTTAGCTACATTAGTATTATATTCAATTTTACACTATATAAAATGCTAGTTGTATTTAACACTGTCCTTCAGTCTAATATTATCCAAAGTTTATCATTCAACCTAAAAAACAAACTTGCTATGCTTCAACCTATTTTTTTCCAAAATTTATCTTTATGCCTATTTTTCACTTTTGAAAATATCTTTAATATTATGTGTTCTGATTCATGCAAATTGTGATTTACAAATCCAACCTACTGGGCTTTAGTTTTAACCCATGTATATTCAGATAACCTTTGATGGAAAAGAACGAACATTATACTTAAGAAGCACGCCTCCATTCTCCATTGATCCGCTCATGATGATGTCTCAAATCACCAAGCCCATGTTCAAGAACCAAGTATTTTGAACCATCAAGAGCCTTTGAAATTTCTCCTACCCACCAGGAAATCATAGTAGTCAAGGCGCAAAAAGGCGCAAGCATTGAGCCTGGGGCTTTTTTGTGAGCCTTTCATATGAGTTTGATATGCTATTTCACTAACTACAAAATATAAACCATATTTTATAATTCATCCAATTACCTACATATTTTATTGATAAAATTTAAAATTTAAACCATATTTTATAATTTACTGAATAATTAAAAATTCGATTTAACTATTTATACACAGAATTTTGAATTTTGCAAAATAAAGCGTCTCAAATTGCAAAAAGGTGCACTCAAACTGCAAAAAGGCGCAAGCCTTAAGCCTAGGGCTTTTTCGCGCTTAGGCGCGCCTAAGCGCTTGCCTTGATAACTATGCCAGACATCATGATAGAATGCATTTTCTTCTTCAAACAATTTGAAGTTCACTGTCTCGGACTTAGGAGGCGACAAGGTTAGCGTGGAAGTAGTTTAAGTAATGAAAATATCGATACAAATTCGGATTCGGTCAAGTATATCGTTTAATAGCATGCTTTATATTGAAATGTACTTGAGAAAACAATTGTTATCCGGTATTTTTCACAAGCGATAGTCCAATGGAATTTAACTAAAATGATGAAGTAATGGATTAGAAAAATGAACAGAATCAAGCACGAAAGTAGATGGGAAAAGAAAGAGAAATGGCTAACTCAATGGATTGATAATATTGTCATGTTTCTCCAGTTCAAAATGACGGTGACGATATCGAATCAGGGAAGAAATTAGAGAAATCTGGGAAAGTCTGTAGAACAGTATAGAATCCTTCCATGAAGCAAATATTTTAAATGGATGTATGAAAAAACAAGCTTTGAAGTATTGAAGGAAGGTTGATTCGAGAAAAGAAGCATCAAGACCCTAGGAATATAGAAGAAACACAAGAATTAGACCAAGGCAGCACAGTAGTACCAATCCCTATATGGATCGATACTGATCCATCAAAATTCTAGGATTTGTCAAGTTTCCTCCTAGCGTTTTGGCTTTAGATTTTGAACATGTTCTATTACGATCTGATGAGCCAAAAGCCCAACTCAAACTTACTTTGACTCTAAATAGGAAGCTATGTACAATTAGGGCTGTAATGGTAATAGTTACCGTCAAGGTTTTAAATCTCGGATATCGGTTGCATTTCGTCTTGGGGATTTTACAGACTTGATCTCGTATCGGGGGAGATCTCGGACGAGATAAGTCTAACTCGGGAGTTCATCTCGGATCTTAAGTTCATATCAGAACAATCTCGGAGTACATGATACGTTAAAAGTGATATTTTTACAAAATGGTTTTTATGAATGCTATTAAAACATAGTAACTTAAACTTGAATTGCAAAATAACTTCTTATTCTTTATTTTGCAAAAGACCACTCACACTCTAAATCGTAATATGCTTAAAACAGAAATATTGTTAGACATAAAACATTAAAAAGATCCAAAACATTAAAAAGGTTCAGCATAAATAGACCATAAAATACATAATTTCGTAAGTAGCATGTAAAAAAGAAGAATATGAAAATCATAAGCGTTGTAGAACGTATATGAACTTACAATATGCTTATTTAACATGCAAAATGCAAAATAACAAAATATTATCATGGCTAGATTTGAGTTTTTTAATTATTGTTCTAGTTCAAGCACAGATTTAAATTTTAACCAAAAAACTAAGATCTTAGATGACATTCCAATAGTTTGTCTTGGTCGTATATCATCCGATACTGCAGTATATCAGGCGATATATTCGAAAGGAGATTTAAAGTGATTAATATTTGTTGTTTCGTTTCAAAAGGAGCCCAAAACGAGATCTCGAAGGAAACCTCGAGCGATATTTGAAACAATGGTTACCGTTACCATTTGTTAAATATCGTTACTGTACTGTTGTTACTGGTAAGCCAAAATTGTTTATCATTACCGATAGACTGGTATTCCGAAGACTGTTATACCGATAATCTGGTAATCGTTACACTGGTAATGGTAAATTACCGTTTGTCAATCAAATATGTATCTTGATATTTTTTTGTACACAGTGCATCTTTATTATGCTATATGTAATGTTAATTAATTAAAAACATAAGTGAAAAAAATATAAGTGTACTTAAAATTATTTTACTTGATTATTGAACTAAATATGATCATTTATTTGGTTCTAAATGCATGTAATAAATCATACAGATAAATATACATATGTTTTAAATTTATTGATAAAATTATCGTTACTGCTGGTATTGAAGAAATTTGACTGATAATTTACCGTTAAAAATTGTAAAATTACCATAACCATACCGTTTTAATTGGTATACCGATTTCAATGAAAAATGGTTACCGATCGAGTGGTAATGTTGTGGTAATGGTAAATTGACCGTTACCATAACAACCCTATGTACAATAGGAAAAAGTTGATCTTTGTTAATTCATATCTAGGAAGGACTTTGTCATTACCATTTTGGGTTTGAATCTCGAATTGTATTTGAATAAACAACATATCTAAGAGTGAATCATACGACAGAGTAAAGACAATTATAGTAAATCACTATAAAATTGGCTACTTCTTCTTTTCTTCTTCAAATTTACATTTTTCTTATAGATTTATTGTTCATAGATCAATTCTACACCACAAAATTATTATCTCTTCAAAATATATCGTTCGGGGATGTTGTGCAAATTTTTGGCTAATAGTCGTATTAATTTCAAATTTAGCATGCGTAAATTTATTTATGCATTGCATGCAACTATTCATTATGTATGTATCAAATAAAAAATATCTCAATATGCAAAATTACTACATTGCTTTGGAGATGCAGAGATAACATGGCTAACTAAGTTGTTTAATAATATTTTCAAATCAAACAAAACGCCCGATGAGTGGAGGAGAAGCATTTCAGTTTCAATCTTCAAGAATAAAGGAGATATTCAAAGCTGCACAAACTATAGAGGAATTAAGCTTATGAGTCCTACAATGAAGCTTTGGGAGAGAGTTTGCGAGCAGCGTTTGAGGAGGTTGACAAGTGTCTCTAGGAATCAATTTAGTTTTATGCCTAGAAGGTCAACCACTGAGGCGATTTTCTTAGTTAGGCAACTTTTGGAGACATACAGGGAACAGAAGAAAGATCACCACATGGTTTTTATTGACCTAGAGAAAGCTTATGACAGAGTACCGAGGAGGGTTATGTGGTGGGCGCTAGAAAGGAAGAGAGTGTCATCAAAGTATATTACCCTTATTAAGGATATGTACGAGAGGGTTGTGACCAGTATCAGGGCATGCGATGGCGAGACCAGAGACTTTCCAATTAACATAGGGTTACATCAAGTTTCGGCTTTGAGCCCCTATATTTTTGCATTAATGATGGATGAAATCACAAAAGATATACAAAGGGAGATTCCTTGGTGTATGCTCTTTGCCGACGATGTTGTGTTGATTGATGAAAGTAGAATAGTGGTTAATCGACAACTGGAGTTGTGGAGGGAAACCTTGGAATCAAAGGGTTTCACGCTTAGCAGAACTAAAACAGAGTATATGAAGTGTGAGTTTAGCAGTGTCAGGTCAGATGACGGTGAGGTTACCCTGGCCGATAGAGTAGTACCCAAGAAGGAATTGTTCCGATACTTAGGATCTATGTTGCAGTTTGATGGGGAGATTGATAAGGATGTTAGTTTTAGAATTCAGGCAGGATGGGTGAAATGGCGACTAGCATCTGGCATTCTTTGTGATAGGAAGATTCCACGGAAGCTTAAAGGAAAGTTCTATAGGACAGCAATCGGGCCTGCAATGTTATCTGGTGCAGAATGTTGGTCTACTAAGAGTCAACACGTCCAGAAGATAAGCGTAGCAGAGATGCGGATGCTGCGTTGGAGCTGTGGGCATACTAGACAAAATCGAATTAGAAATGGGGATATTCGGGAAAAACTTGGAGTTGCACCTATTGAAGAGAAGTTAGTCCAATACCGCTTGAGATGGTTTGGACATATCCAACGTAGACTATACGATGCACCTGTAGCGTTAGAATTATAGGCCGCGCCGAAACCCCAAAGAGAGGTAGAGGTCGACCTAAAATGACATGGGAGGAGATAATAAAGAGAGATATAAGTAATTGGAGTTTATCTGAAGAGCTGTTAGTTGATAGGAGTGCATCGAAGTTGGCAATCCATGTACCAGAACCTTAGGTTTTTTTATTTATTTATAATTATTTTAGACTTTATTTTCACGTTTATTGAACCTTTTTAATTTTTATTAGTATTATAGATTTTATTTCACTTTTATTGAACCCTTTTACTTATTATTAATATTATTTAAAAAAACTTTATCAGACGACTTTTTATCTGTTTAGTTATTTTAAACCCTTTTATATATATTATCATCATTATTAATTTTATTTTATTTTAATTTTGGGTTCCATATCTAGCCAACCCCAACTTGCCCCAGCTTGTTTGGGATATATGGCTTTGTTGTTGTTGTTTGATATTTTTATTTGATTTTATCATAATTATTTGAATTATTGCGAACTTAGTAGCGATAGACACTGTTAGACCAAAAAGTGGTTCTAACACCCAAATTGACTAAAATCGAAATAAAATAAGATCAAAAGTAAAATGGAGACACAGAATTTATAGTGGTTCGGCGTTTAAAAGCCTACGTCCACTTTGTAATCACTATTCTTGATGATATAGATGCAATTACAATGATATATTCACTCAATTTCACTCACAACTCACGTACATTCACTCAATTGTCTCAAAACAAATGTTGAATGACGATTTGGATTATCTGGGAATGCTGGAATTCGGTTTTTGAAAGTGTTTCAACTCTCAAAGTGCCAAAAAGAAGATCCCTTTTTCAGTATCTTGACGGGGTATTTATAGGTGGAAATTCACTTAGATTCAGTTCGATTCGGAGCCATGTGTCTATCATCCCATCGTACTCGGGCTCGGATGGACTCCAGTGCTGACAGCGCATCAGAGTAGAGATTATCGTGGGTAGGAACTGGTCATAACCGCTCCGAATATTCAGGAGATCGTGGGGGGAAATGATATGTAATATGGGTTCGGTTCGGAGGAGCATGCAGAAGGGGTTCGGATCGGGGCATCCGATCCGACCCGAACTAAGCAGAAACTAAGTCTTTATCCATTTCGCTTTGCTCTGTTCCGACCTGGTAGTAGCCCTCCGATCCGACTGGTAGTAGCTCACCGATCCAACTGGTGGTAGCTCTCCGATCTGACCCGATGCTTTCTAAGAAGAAATGTTCTTCAACGCTTGACATCTCGACTTTGTGTTGCCTAGTTCACAAAGTAGGCTAACATTTTGCCCCCTCAAAGGATGCTTCTGTTGGAAACGGAGCATGCTTTGATTGTCGTTGCACAGTGCCTTCCTGGTAATCTTCCCTTTGATTTTCCTTGTGCTTTCATCTTTCTCTTCGAATTTTAGTTCAACTCAAATGCCATGCTGACATATGAAACTCTGTTCGGTTCGGGTTTCGACCCGAACGAATACTCTTCTTTTTCTGTTTCGCATTGGACTAGTGGGCCGAGCTGTGCTGCTGGGCTTTCGAGCCGGTCCGTGCGGGAATACGAATAGCCACCATGTATTTATATAAATCCAGCATTCATCTTCCTCTCACTTTCTTTTTCTTTCACTATTTTATAAGTTTCGCTCTGAAACTCTAGGTCTTAAAAATGGAAAATTCTCACAATTCTCGTGCTAATCTCCAAATTAAGCACGTTGGTAGGTTTAAATCCTTGATTAATTTTGTGATAATTGGATTTAATTGAAATTTATGGTCAATCCGACCGATTTGGGTGTGGCTTCAATGCTACAGCATCTTCTTCCTTCGCTATCGTCGTTGGTGGCTCCGTTGCCACTTCGAGGTGTTGGAAGAGGGAGTCGTAGCTTGTTCGATCATAACTGGGGTTTCAGAGACGAGATTGGGCTTAAAATTAAAGAAGGGGAAGAAGAAGGAGATTACAGGGGGTCGGTTCAGGCGATGGAGTATGGAGAACGGAGGAAAAGAAAAGGAAGAGAGATCCAGAATGTCAGATCGGGTCGGGGCAAACATTTGAAGAGAGGAATGGAGCTCACCTAACCGGATCGGATCGGACTGTAGGATAAAGGAGGAGAGAGGCATGACTGCCTAATCCGACCCGAACTGTTCGGGGAATCTACTTCCGAACCGATCCGATTTTGATTCCTGGGCTTCAATGTTTGTCCGAGTCCAAGGCAGGGCTACGCCCCCGATCCGATCCCAATGAATGCACCCGAACCGAATCGAAGAGCAGTCCAATTTAAAGCATAAAAACTCGTTTAACTGGCCCTATCAACTCTTGGCCTAACCGTCAACTTAATGGACAGTTAGGATAGTGCCCTGCGAACATAAATGGACATCAAGAACTGCCTTGATCCTTATTACTTTGCCAAGATTTTGCGTCGCACTTTCAAACGTTAACTTTACACTTTCTGCATACATTGCTCACACTTTAGTTTGTACACATGCACGGGGGGATACGGGCTAATTTACTCTAACTTGTGCTATTGCTTCTTCAATAGTTTTGTGACCATGACATCCAGACGCTCCTGTAGACTAGCAGAGAAGAAGGAGGTCCGTGAGACATCCAACAAAATTACTCTTGAGGACATATCTTCTTCTCGGATCCAGAATGGAATGACGAGGGCTCAGACTACGATGTTGAAACTCGCGAAAGCGACAATGTGTCTTCGGTGGGTGGAGTTTCCCTAGGTTGTGAAGAGGAAGAAGGGATTGGCGATGACCGAGCTCCTGATGAATTTGAGTCTGCCGTCATATTGGAATCACCTCAAGATTCCGTTGAATCGACGATCGACAATGACAGACTTATCCGAATACGACTAAAATACGGGATACCCAAAGGGGATACCTTGTTGCCATCCAAATCTGACCGTCCCTACAACCCTCCAGAGGGGTATATGGCAATCACTCGGTTGATGTGCATGGTCGGGGCTATCCCTCCGTTTTCTCCTTTCGTCGTCGATTTTCTAAGACAAATGCGGATTGCCCCCATGCAGCTGCATCCCAGTTCCTATGCTTACTTGTACACCTTATATGTAGCGTACCGTGAGATCTTAGGCATAGAGCTCACTTTTGACGACGTTCACTTCTTCTATAACTTCAAGCATCGGACTCGAGAGACTCCTTCTTTCTGTTACTTTGAGTCTGTCCCTAAGAGGAAAATAATTCCAGCGCCATTCAGTAGTAAAGCTGGGGACTCTAGGCTAGAATGGTTTTATGTAAAGCGACAGCCAGGATGTGCTAGGAGGTGGATGAAATCAAGTAAAGCACTGGTTTTCTAAATCTCGACTCTGTACATTCAAGACACCGCATTAATTCGTTTTTCTTTCTGTTTGCAGTTGATAACCCAAAACAAATATCGGACCAAGTGTTCTTTGATCGGATGCACCAGCTCCTTAATGGTGATCAGAAGTTTTTAACTATTGATAAAGTCCTTAAGGACGAATATCTTCATCTTCATGGGTTGCTGTCCATTACCCGCAACATCGGTCACGGGACGGGTCCATATGTATATATTCCTCCAGTAGATGTAATCCCAGAAACGGGCGAAGGTTCGAGAGCTCCTACAGTGCCTCTTCAGGCTTCACCCTCTCCCTCTTCTACTCAAGATGATGAATTGGCTAACATGGCCGAAAAACATCGCGAAGGGTATACCGTTCCCGAGGATGCCATTTCTCCGGAAAGGTCAACGTCTTCCAAAGAGTCGCCGATTGATGCTTCTGAGGGAGATGTCCCTGGTACCGATGACCCACTATTCCAGGGCTTGGGGGATCTCCCCTTACCTGAAACTATTTATACTTCAGAGGATTTTGGGAAGAATCCTTTAGTTTTCACTTCTTCCGAAGAGACCACTCCTGCTAAGGCCAAAGAACCCGCTCGCACTAGTCTAGCTTCGGACTCGGGTTTGTCGGGGGGAAAACACCACTTAGGACGCACTTAACACAATAGCACCACAACTCATAGCATCTTTCTCTTTATGAAAATATTGATCCTGAATTTCATTTGTCTTGTTGTGCAGGCACGATGTCCCGATCCTATTATGACATCAGGAAACTCCGCCGTAGCATGTCTAATCCGCCCTATGATACTGAGCATGATCGCCGTGAAGACCGCAGTAGGGAGGATAGAAGGCCCTATGACCCTTATCGTTCGCGGATCTCGCGTTCTCGCTCTCCTGTCCGGACAGACCCAGAGCGATATAAAGGTTACCAAGGTCGTCGGGAAGAGGACATGCCGCAATCGAAAGACTCAACCTCTTCTCAAGAAAAGCGCAGTAGGGAGAGGAGTCCGCCAAAAGATACCGAATCACGAAGCAAGCGTAAGGTTCCCGCTAAACGGCCTAGAACAGATAAAGAGGCCATTGAATCCTCCACGCACAGAGATACTGAGCTGACAATCCCCGCCCCTCCACCGCTAGATGCTGAAACTGCAGTTAAACGGGCGTATCTGGAGGAGCAATTTCCTGAAAATTACTTCGAAAACTTGACTTTTTTACCTGCTCTTGAGCCTATTTCTTCAAGGTGGGCAGATGAGGCCAAAGCAAAGATAGATGCAGTATTCAGAAATGTTCAAGTATTCGCGCAGCCTTTCCAGAATCATCCGCACTTTAATTACTAATGCTGACTCGATGCAAAAAACCGCAGAAGACGATGCAAAGGCCTTAAAGAATATAGGAAAAGACTTGGAGGATACACAGGCCCAGCTTGCTGTTGCTCAACGGGATGCTACTAGCTTCAAACAACAATTTGAAGATCTGCAAAAACGCTACCATGATTTGCTTGAGTCCCATACACAAGAGCGTTCTAAATTGAAGAAACAAGCCGAAGATGCCAAGTCAGATGCTGCCAAAACGCGGCTTGCTTACGCTAACCTTGAACGGGAGAAGGCTGAGTTAGCGAGGAAGAATGCTGAACTGGAAAAGAAAAATGCTGACTTGGCTTCTAAGCTAGCGGAGGCGGAGAACAGGGCTGCCCTAGCGGAGGGTAACGTCGAATGTGCTATCAAGTCCGCTGAAGAGGCCCGCAAACAACTGTCGGAGGCTGAAGGAGAGGTGCAGGGTTTCGGCGAATTAATGATTGAATTCTTTGCACATATCATCCGCCGCCGGAACATTTCTTGGATTGAAGATTATCCATCTACCCTAGTCCAAGTATGGAGTCAGATCGTTGAATGGGAGAAAGAGGAGCTCAAGGTTGATTCCATTGACGAGGACAAGCTGATGGAGAAATATTTACGAGATGATGAACCAGAACGCCTGGCCGAAGGGCGCCGCCTCATTGCTGCTGTTATGGACGAAGAGAGGCGGAGGGCTAAGCAAAAGAATGTTCCCGAGGCTGTTTCTTCCTCTACTGCCTCTGCAACTTCTGAAATAGAGGGATATGATCCTGAAAACCCGGGGATCCCTCGGACAACTCTTTTATCCCCTATTCCCGAAACGACATCGGAGACAGCAGTTACTCCAGCCGAGAAGTCTTCGGAAGGTATCTCTACATTTTCACCTCAATTCGTCAAAGCTATCTCTACCTTTCGTCACGTAATTGAGCAATCGATGAAGAACCCATTGTTTTCTCCTGAGTTGATAACTGTTGCTTCTCACTCTGTAGGTATTGAACCGTCTGGAAAGACAGATGTGTCCCGGGGAACCGCCTCTGGAGCAGAGCATTCGGAGAAGGCTAAAGGGGGAAAAGACAAGGCTGCCCCACAGATTCAGGGGTAGGAATTGAACCGTCCAAGGCTGACACTCCTCATGATGACGAAATGATAGACGCCTTAAAGGACGATGGCGGCAATGGGGGACATGAGGAAGACCCTGAGGTATCCATAGTCGGAGAGTCGAAAAGCGCCGATGATGTTACCTTAGCGGCACTGAAAGCTGACCAAGATAAATGCTTGCAGCTTAAAGCTGAAGACTTAGACCCTGAAAGCCTTAAGCCCCTCGCAGTGGTGGATGCAGGATCAAGGTTAGTTGTTAAGCTTTTGACTAGATCCATTACAGAGGAACTTGCTAAAAAGTCTTCTCTTGATTCCAGCGCTACGCCTCCCGGGAAGAAGTCAACTGATTCCAGCACTTCAGCTTCAGGAAAGAAAAAGTCAAAGCGCATCTTGACGGAGGCCGAAAAAGAGGCGAGGGATGCGGAGAAGGCTGCTAAGAAGTCCAAGCCTCCTTCGAAGTCTAAATGATGGAATGTCTTGTGTTATTTTGGCCTTAGATTGACTCAAAATTGTTGCTGCAAGGGTGGCCCCTGCACCTTCTTTTTGCCTGTTTTCCTGTACAAATTCGTTCATTTGTAAATAAAAAATAATTTGTTTTCTGCAATGTCTGTTAGTTATCAGTTTTGCACTTATGTATGAATGCATGTCCCACTATAAGTGTGTAATGAAGTTATGGTGGGGGGAAATATGTGTGTACATATATGCCCCCAGTCAATCTCGAAAAACTATTCAAGATTTAGTCAAGTAGTCTGAATGTCCCCGATTCTTCGATGGGGTTACATTCTCTGTGTCGTTAATGCCTGTCGTTTTTTCTGGCATTTTTTATACTCTCCTGTCTTATACTCAGGTTAGAGTTTTTACGGAGGCGGTCTCTTGTCTGGGTGCACCTTCACGCCTCAGAGGACGTCGTCTTCCCGTCCTTTATACTCTCTCTCAATTCTCGAGAGTTAGAGTTCAGAATGTCGTCTTCCCATTCTTTTATGTCTTATCGCACAAACAGTCGTTGTGCTTTTTCCTGCGTATAAACTGTTTTCAACCTTTCAGGTTTTAAATCATCTTATATTCCATAATCGCAACAGAATAGTAGGTGAAGGTATATATAATGCAGGAAAGTAAATGACACACGATATTTTTATAGTGGTTCGGCTAAGTCGTAGCCTACATCCACTTTATAGTTCTTTTTTCATATCAACAGACTTTTATAAGGTAAGTCGTGCCTTTTTACAGAGTCCATAAGAAAAACAGCAAGGAGTACAACATTTTTAATTCAAATATCGCATCAAGTGTTGGGCATTCCATGCCCTAGGCACCTCTTCGCCATCTACGGTCGTTAACTTGAAGGTTCTTGTTTCAAGTTTCCGTTGGATGACAAAGGGTCCTTCCCACTTTGGACCGAGATGAGGAAGGGATGGAAAGACTCTCTTTAGCACCAAATCTCCCGGTTCAAAAGTCCTAAGACGAACTTTTTTGTCATAGTTGCGTGCCATCTGACGTCGATGTCTTGACGCGCGCAAATCGGCTTCGTTCCTTTTTTCTTCGATTTCATCAAGAGACTCGAGTAAGAGTGCCCGATTCGTCATCGGGTCATAATATGTCACCCTGTGGGAGGGAACCTCAAGCTCTACTGGAATTACTGCTTCTGAACCAAATGAGAGAGAGAAAGGGGTATGACCGGTAGCTGTCTTAAACGTTGTCCGATATGCCCACAAAGCTAAGGGCAATTCGTCAACCCATTTTGCCTTTGCGCATTCTAACCGTTTCTTGAGGATGGATTTTATGACTTTGTTTATTGCTTCTACTTGCCCATTTGATTGCGGATAAGCGACCGCAGTGTACCGTTTGTCGATCTTATATTTCTGGCAGAAATTTCTGTATTCCGCACCATCGAACCGGGTTCCGTTATTAGTTATAATGGTCCTTGGGATCCCAAATCGGCATATAATATTTCTAACCACTAAACTTATCACCTTTCTCGCCGTGATTTTGGTTAGGGGCTCAGCTTCCACCCACTTCGTAAAATAGTCCAGAGCGACTATTGCATATTTCGCTCCTCCTTTAGCAATTGGCAGAACTCCGATGATATCAATTCCCCACATGGCAAAAGGCCAAGGACTCACCATCGATTTGAGTTGGGTTGACGGTGCTCTGGGGATTTTGGCGAATCTATGGCACTTGTCGCAGCGTCGTGAATAATTAGCTGCATCTTTATTAATTGTGGGCCAGAAGTATCCATACCGCAATATCTTTTTCGCTAAAGTCCGACCTCCTGTATGATCTCCACACTCACCTTTGTGTACTTCTCGTAGTACACGTTTGATGTCGTTGTATGCTATACATCGTAACAGAGGCATAGAAAATCCTTGTCTATAAAGAGTATCATCTTGAAGGATGTATCTGGTGGCCTTGCGAACTATAGCCCGTCTCTCACTCTTCTTTGAAGGGAGTATCCCGTTCTTAAGGAAATTCTTAATTGGGGTCATCCACGATTCCTTTTCCGGTTCTGCTTCGAGAGCGAATTCAATTTCCATCGACTCAAAACGTGGCTATTCCAATGTTTCAATTGGAATTATTTTGGTTTCTTCCTGGTTGTCGGAACTAGCTAGCTTTGCTAGCCTGTCTGCCTTCTGGTTTTCGGCTCTTTGGATATGCGTTATGTTGTACCGCTCCAGGTTGCTCAACAGCTTTTCCACTTTCCCGAGGTAGGCGATAAGTCGAGGTCCCCGAGCCACAAACTCCTTTCGCACTAGGCAAACAACTATTTTGGAGTTGCAGAATATGTCCAATGTCTTTACTCTAAGTTCTTTAGCAAGTTTCAGCCCGGCAATCAGGGCTTCATATTCAGAGTCGTTATTAGTCGCTGAAAATTCTAATCGTAGAGCGTAATATAACGACCGTCCCTTAGGAGTAACTAAGACGATTCCAGCTCCGGACCTTTGGTCATTCTTGGCTCCGTCTGTGTACAGCTTCCATGGATCTAATTTTAACTCGTCTTCTGACTTGACCACTCTGTCATCGATCACTTCCTCCTCCGGGATTGTGAATTCTGCTATAAAGTCAGCCAGGGCTTGCCCCCTGATCGACCTCCGCGGCTGAAAATTTAAATCAAACTGACTTAATTCAATATTCCATTTGATCAACCGCCCCGATGCTTCGGGTCTCTGCAACACCTGCCTCAGAGGCTAGTCAGTGTATATGGTTATTGGGTGAGCTTGGAAATAGTGACGAAGTTTTTGGGAGGCGATTAGGAGGCTGTAAGCGAGCTTCTCAATCCTTAGGTAGTTGCGTTCTGCCGCTGCCAATTTCTTACTTACATAATATACCGGCCTTTGCACTTTGTCTTCTTCTCGGACCAAGGCTGTGCTAACAGCGTGAGCCGAAACCGCTAAGTAAACAAATAACTCTTCATGATCCACACGCTTTGACAAAATCAGTGGTTTTTCTAGCTATTCCAATAAATTTCGAAAGGCCTCAACACAGTCCGGAGTGCATTCGAAGTTCTTCTTTCCCCTTTTTATCAAATCAAAAAATGGGATGCATTTGTCCGTTGCTTTGGAGATAAATCTACTCAACGCGGCTACTTTCCCTGCAAGACTTTGGACATCTTTTATTCTTCTTGGTTCTTCAATGTTTCTAATCGCTGCTATTTGGCTGGGATTGATTTCAATCCCTCGAGAGCTCACAATGAAGCCTAGAAACTTTCCCGATGCCACTCCAAATGAACATTTCAAAGGATTCAACTTCATCCGATACTTTCGCAGGATACCGAACATTTCTGCCAAGTCTTGTGTATGGCTGGAGGACTGTTTCGATTTGACAAGCATATCATCCACAAAAACTTCCATAGTCTTCCCTATTTGGTTATAAAACATCATGTTCACCAAGCGTTGATAAGTGGCTCCAGCGTTTTTCAATCCAAACGGCATGGCCACATAACAGTATAACCCCAAATTTGTAATGAAGCTCGTGTGTTCTTGATCTGGCACATGCATAGAATTTGGTTGTACCCGGAATATGCGTCCATGAAAGAAAGAAGTTCGTGTCCCGCTGTCGAATCTACAAGCTGGTCAATTCTGGGGAGTGGGAAGCTATCTTTCGGGCAAGCTTTGTTCAAATCTGAAAAATCAATGCAAGTCCGCCACTTTCCGTTCGGCTTGTTTACTAAGACGGGATTCGATATCTAGTCGAGATATGTCGAATCTCTAATGAACCCGTTCTGTTTCAGCTTCTCCACTTCTTCTTTCAGAGCTGCCGACCTCTCTGGGCCCAGCACGCGTCTCTTTTGCTTTACAGGCGGGTGTTTCGGGTTTATATTTAGTGAATGACTCATGACGGATGGAGATATTCCACACATGTCAGCGTGGGTCCAGGCGAACACGTCCAGGTTTGCCTTCAGGAAGTCAGTTAGTTCTTTGGCTCGATGTGGATCCAACTGGGACCCAATCTTCAAAACTTTTGTGTATCAGCTTCGTCAATGGGTATGTCCACTGTTGCTTCGTTAGGAGTCGCATTTCTAGCCTCTGATTCCTCATCTTTTCTGGGATCCAAGTCTTCAGGCGTTCCTTTGGGCAACTCCTTCGGGGCCGATCCCTCTAATTGCTACGCTGAGCTTTCCTTTGGAGGAGGCGATGCACCTTTACTCTCAATGTTGAGTCCCTTCATCAACATCTTTAATTCGGCAACATAGCAAGCCCGACCGGAGACTTGATCTCCTCTCACTACTCCTGTTCCGGCTTCAGTTAGGAACTTAAGCAATAAACACCAAGGGGCGATGCAAGCCCTGAACTCTGCAAGGGCAGGCCTTCCCAAAAATGCGTTGTAGGGCGAATCTACGTCCAACACTATGAACTGAAGCATTCGTACTCTCCGGCGTTCCCCTTGCCCCAATGTTACGGGCAATTCTATATACCCCATCGGAGCTATCGATGCTCCGTTGAAGCCTCGAATCCAACCTTCGCATGGCTTCAAATCTTCGGACTCAAGTTTCATCTGATCGAATGACTTTTTAAACAAAATATTAACAGAGCTTCCATTGTCTACTAACACCTTATGAACCAATGCCGGTCCAATGGTAGTGGTAATAACAACGGATCGTCAGTGGGTGACTGGATTCCGGTATTATCTTTGCTACGGAATATCACGTCATCAAACATTGTCCTCTGCTGTTTCACAGGGGCGAAATCTTCCAAATCGTCACATTGATCCACATCTACGTGCTTAGCTGCATTAATGTATTGATCCATTGCTCTAAAACTGTGGATCGCTGGGTGGGGTCCACCCACTATGGTATTGATAACAATTCCCTTGCCTTTCTGTTGCGCTGTAGGCTTGGGAGCAGATTGGATCTGATTTGGGGCCTGTTCTCTTTGCCCCCTGTCTCTTGGCACAACCTTATATTCATCCAATTTTCCTTCGTGCAGCAGCTTCTCAATCAAATCTCTAAAATGTCGACATTCATTCGTTGAATGCCCATGAGTTCCATGAAATAGACAAAATTTTCCAGTTGCGTTTTCTTTCTCCGTTGAGTCTCGAGGTGGCGGTCTTTTATATTGCAAAACATTGTATGTATCCAAGTAAATGTTCTCCAGAGTGTCGTTCAGCGGTGTATAATTCTCATAAGTCTGGAACCGGGGTCTTTTGTCAGGATTACCTCCTCTATTCCTATTCCTTCTGTTACCATTCACGTTACGGTTGTTGTTGTTGCCCCCGTTTCCATTATTGTCGTTTCCACTCTTGTTTCTCACATTCACCTCAACTTTCCCAGAACTTTCTCCAGACTGCTTCACGGCGACATTACTCTGAACATTTTCTTTTGAAGCCGCTCCAGACTTTCTCTTTCGGTTTGCCCTTGCCTCCTCTCGTCTTAACTGAATATCGTCCTTTTCATAGAATAACTCTCTCATGGGAGGTGGCTTCCCAGAAAGATAATCTCCAAACTCGGAATCAGGATCGACTCCTTCCATCAAAGCCATCAAGATGGTGGGCTCGTGCGGGTCACTGACTTCTGTCACAGCTAAGTTGAAACGGTCGAGATATGACCTCAAAGACTCTCCGGCGTCTGCTTAATTCTTGATATTCAATAACACTCTTAGACTTTTGGGTATGGAGTCAGAACTGATTCATAAAACGTTCGCTCAATTCCCTGAAATTCGATATCGACCGAGGGGGAAGTCAGGTAAACCATAGCAGCGCCACATCTTCTAAATAGATCTGGAAGGCTTTACACTTTACTGCGTCAGGGGCAGCAGCAGCATTCATGAGCCATGCGTATCGCATCAAATGTTGTCTCGGATCGGTTCTCCCATTGTACTTGTCCATCTGCGGCAGGTTAAAACGTCGGGGAAACTGAAAGTTGAGGATGTCGTCAGTGAAGGGAGTATGACTTCATTAAATGCCATAATCTTCATTGGTGTAGTTCTGGCTTTCAGACATGATCTGGCGTACCATAGCCCATACGTCAGCATTGGTCAGGGGCCGCTCAGGCTCCCTGGCTCTGGTATCCGGGTTCCCCCTGGGCTCTTGATCAGGAGACACCCTCCTTCTGATGTTCGGGTTTCCCCTGGGCTCCTGATCAGGGGACGTCCTCCTTCTTTGAGCTGCTTCTGCTCTGCTTCGTTCTCTACGCTCCTGGTCGATCTCGGGAGGAAGGGGCTGGAGCATTTGTCCCTGAGTGGGATTGGTAAGGTTAGGGTCTCTAGGTAATACATGGGATCCCTACATCGGTAACAACATAGGCTCTCTCAAGCTTGGATCATTGGGTCCTAGTACTCGTGCAGCGTCCTCGCGGGACCCCAAAGATCCGAATGTCAGCTGCTCCAAATTCTGAGGTCGTTCGAGCGGCCTTCTTTCACGGGGCCGTTCTTCCTCGGAAAAAGAAGACTGATCCATTGGTGTATGACGAACCGGGGACGGGGTTCTCTGTCTACGGAGTTTGCTAATTTCCCTGCTCATGAGTCTCATGTTTTCTTGCATCATGAGATTGGTTCGCTCGTGGATTTTCATAGCCTCCCTAGTACTCTCAAGCATGTCAAGTAGGCGCAAAAAAATCTCCTTGAGTAATAGGCACAGATGGATTGACCTGATCATTGACCCTGGTGGCTGGAGTCGTTGCATTTGGAGGGGCTCGAGTAGAGGTTCCAACATCACCAAGCGACGGATCGGATCGGAGCTGGGCAATCAGGTCGGGTCGGAGCTGGGAGACTGGTTCGGGTCGGAGCTGGGAAGCTTGTTCGGGTCGGAGCTGGGAAGCTTGTTCGGATCGGTGCAGTGCAATTTATTCGGGTCGATTCTGGTTGGGGGAGTGCACTGCTTCAGATTCTCCTACACGGATCGGATCGGAGCTCTCTCCTTGAGTGCGGTTCGGATTTCCTGTATCTGTCCGATCCACTCCCAAGCTCTGCCCACGAGACCTTGTCACAACCGCATTTTGCTGATCTTCACCAACTCCGTTCCCTCGACTGGTTTGAACTTCCTTGCCTTTTCCTTTGGCAATAGTTCTTCAACAATTAACCAACAAATATTCAAGAGCGTCGAAATTTGAGGATTAACTTCTTTGAACTCAACGGTCCAAAAAGTAGAACGATAATCCGAAAAAATAGAGAATTCAAATGATTCTCAGTGAAAGCACCAATCTGTTAGACCAAAAAGTGGTTCGAACACCCAAATTGACTAAAATCGAAATAAAATAAGATCAAAAGTAAAATGGAGACACAGAATTTATAGTGGTTCGGCGTTGAAAAGCCTACGTCCACTTTGTAATCACTATTCTTGATGATATAGATGCAATTACAATGATATATTCACTCACTCACAAATCACGTATATTCACTCAACTGTCTCAAAACAAATGTTGAATGACGATTTGGATTATCTGGGAATGCTAGAATTCGGTTTTTGAAAGTGTTTCAACTCTCAAAGTGCCAAAAAGAAGATCCCTATTCTGTATCTTGACGGGGTATTTATAGGTGGAAATTCACTTAGTTTCAGTTCGGTTCGGAGCCACGTGTCTATCATCCCATCGTACTCGGGCTCGGATGGACTCCAGTGCTGACAGCGCATCAGAGTAGAGATTATTGTGGGTAGGAACTGGTCATAACCGCTCCGAATATTCAGGCGATCGTGGGGGGAAATGATATGGAATATGGGTTCGGTTCGGAGGAGCATGCAGAAGGGGTTCGGATCGAGGCATCCGATCCGACCCGAACTAAGCTGAAACTAAGTCTTTATCCATTTCACTCTGCTCTGTTCCGACCTGGTAGTAGCCCTCCGATCCGACTGGTAGTAGCTCACCGATCCAACTGGTGGTAGCTCTCCGATCCGACCCGATGCTTTCTAAGAAGAAATGTTCTTCAACGCTTAACATCTCGACTTTGTGTTTCCTAGTTCACAAAGTAGGCTAATAGACACTAAAAACAAATTTAAATGATTAAATAAAATTTACTTATGAGAAATATTTTCCACCACATTTTTATTAACTACAGTTTTAAGAATTGTTTTTATTCTTGGAAGATAGAAAGTCTAAACACATGGTTAATTCAAAATTCCTTAAAATAATAACATGGAATAGTTGTTTCCTCCAAAAAAAAGTTAAAATAATAATGTGTTCTGATTCATGCAAATTGAGTTTAAAAAACCCAACTAGTGGGTTGTAGTTTTAGCCAAAGAGTAAATGTATATATGGACAACCTTCGATTGAGAAAAGCAAACACTATACCTTGGAAGCACGCCTCCATTCTCCATTGATCCCTTCATGATGATGTCACTGAGACCATATTCAGTCTCTTCCTTCTATGACTTGAAATAAACCAAGTATTCTAAACCATCGAGAACGTTCGAAATTATTCATACCCACCAGGCATCATTATAGAATACATTAACTTTTCTTAAAGTAATTTAAAGATGAATGTCTCAGATTCAGGAGGACACGACCTTATGGTTTCAATCAAAAAAAAATCCGTGTCCACGTCGTTTTTTAAGTCATGATACTTTACAACGAAATCATTAATGCTAAATGCAATAACTGCTCCAGAGAACCAAGCTCCATGGAATCTTCGTCATCATTGCCAACTTCCATATAATCTATTTTAAACTCCAATTTTAATTTCTCTGGAGAACAAAAGAAGTTTGACCATGGTAAGCATATAATCAAATTCATTATATCTAAAAACATTGATGTCAAAAATAAGTAGCATCAAGTGTGCAATGACATAACAATTTAGAGTATCTACAGCAAGAAAATGGAAAGTAAACTGCAAAGGCAAATGAAGGAAGACACAATTTTATATGAAAACATTAATCATGTGCAGTCCTTAATTATGATCATTTGAAATAAGTGAAGAACAACTATTAAACTTGCAACTTAAATAATTTGTGTCATCCCTTTGCATGGGTCTTGTATAACATTAACAAAAGGAATCCATCAGAATCATGAACTATATTTTGGCTGGATATTGTTCAAAGAAGTTATAATCTTTAAAGAAATTGTAAAACTTGAATCATTAAAGAAATAGTCCACATATCATATTGAACATATATAATTAATCCAAATGCAAAGCTCGCACTTGCACAAATGAGAACAATAATGGGTAAAAATTAGATCTTATGACAATGGTCATCCTAGTTCAACAACAACAAAAAATCATAATCCATATAAAATCATTCCTGCTTTTACCCAACAATTAAAAATACAATATATGTTTCAAAGAAAATCGCATTAAGGATATGTTTCATCACATACGTTAATGCTCTTTTCAATACGTGGTGTAGGTAGTAATCAAAAAATGTAACTTAATGCACATTATGTACTTTTTTATGGATGGAAAAATATAACCAATTTGCACATTTTATCAAATAAGAAGTGCCATTAACTTGCACTTTTGGTACTAGCAGTTGACTTGCACTTTCAACATAAAAAATGCAATTGATAAATGTGCAATTAAGTTTACACTTTTGACTAGTGTTGCATTTCTATAGAGGTGCATGCAACATATACTTCCAATGTTGACACAAAATATTCGAAATTAATTATGATAAAATTGAAATAATCAACAATTAAAGACAAAATGTGAATCATATCAAACTTTTATGTGAAAAAATATCATTTTCATTGATTTTTGGTAATTGATTAATGTATATTAATTACGTAAAGATTGGATGTGAATTGATTAGGGAATGGATTGTGGAGTGTGTATTTCAACTGAATTACCATGAAACTTTGGACCAAGGAGGAGCAAATATGTATTTTAAAAAATGAAATGATAATCATAAATTTGATCCTCGAAGAGGGCACGATTTGAATTAGCAAAATATGGATGGTTCATACATTATTTTAAAGTTTAAAATAAGGATGTATCTTTATTCGTCTCAAGTATAAGGTTGACATGAGAAAAATAGGAAAATGTTCAAGCCAAATAACAAATTCTTCCGATAAATGTTCTCGTCACTTGGTATTTATTTTTAAATGTTACCAGTCAAACTCTATTCAACGTACAAATAACAAAAGATTAAGAATGATATCTTACAATGGAATGTCACTGAATAAATTTCTTGCAATTACAAATTCTATCGTTGTTGTCTTCCATTTTTTCTTCTTTGGAAGCTTATAAACTGTTCACTCTAGATCATTTTGATGGATAAATAAACTTACGTCAGCATACAAAAGAAGACGCAACGCAAGTTGGGAGCTGCATGTAGAAGCACCAAATACAGCCCTGAACAATAAGTTTATCTAATCCCAACCTTCAATATTACTCACAATACATTAACTTCCAATGAAGAAAATTTGAAAGTAACTATAAACACTAAAGAAAGTTGATCAGCTATCTTTAACCCAGATACGTAACAACTTGCAACAGTACACAACAGAAAAACTGCTTCCTAACCACAACCGAGCTAACTCAACGAACGGCAAAAAGTGCACTAGGAAAGGGACACAGGCTACTGATAATTACTCTACACCAGCAAACGCAATTTGAACAATACCTAACGAACCTGAATGGCCGCTTTGTACATTTCTGGTCGTGGGCCAAAACACAGATTTTGTCAATCCAATCTAAATGAACCGGAATCTCATCAGTACCAAATTCAACCTCCTTGTCCTTAAATAACCGGAATCTCATCAGTACAAATGTATCTCCACTTCCTGCCGGATCCTTCAATAACCAGTCGTCGTTAAACAAAGCATCCACTTATTCGCCAATTTGAAACTATGAAATATCGACGCGGCCGCAAATGGGTTTCGTACTTGATGGAGCAGCTGTTGAAGGTGGGAATGTGCTGGAGGATCTGGGCCAGTAGAAAAGAGCCCTTGAAGCGTTCTTCTTGGCCAATTACTTCTATTTTGTCGCCGGAGTTATAACTTTTTGCAGGCATTCATTTGTTGCGACAAAGCAAGGGTTTTTCAGGGTTGTGGGGGAATAATTGGCAAAGTTGTTCAGGTTTGGCGGCCGTAATTGGCAAAGATGGAAGCAAAATGTGCCTGTACAGAGAAGAAGATGAAAAGCCATTGGTGCGCTTATTAATGGCTCACATAAACGTCTAGAGCATTCCCTGTTGACCGGGGTCGGTTGCTGTTTCCGGCATTTGCTAAGGAAACGGTCCGAGGCTTTACACTTGCTTTATAAAAATCAACAAAATTATCGTGCTGCCACAGTAGGTTAGCGATAGTCGGTTTAAACCGAATAAATCGACCAAATCAGTTCATTTTGGTCGATTTGGTTCGGTTTCAGAACTAAATCGATTTGAATTCAGTTTATAATTTTTTTTTAATTATTGGTTTAACCGGATAACCGAACTTTTTATTTATTATCTAATTTTACGGTACTGTAGTACTTAATTATATAATACAAAGATATTTGTTGCAAGCAGATCAAATCTTATAATATACATAAAATTTCTTCAAACATGAATTTATGTTTTATTTTAGTTGAATCCATCATTTGAATAATAATATATCATTCAAGTCGGTTAAATCGGTTACCAACCTAATTAACTGAAATTTATTCGCAAACTTTTCGGTTCGATTTGGAAACTTTTCAATCCTAATTCAATTTGAATTTTTTAGCTTCAAACTAACCGAACTAACCGAATGCTCACCCCTAAGCAACAACTCTGAAATGATTGTTATGACGTCTGTTACAGGGCAACGTTATTTTCCCTATCATTATATCATCCACTTTCATCTATACTAGTATTACCGCACAACGGTGAGAAAATCGACCGTTGAAAAAGTACGTTTATTTGATAACTTTTATTCTAATTATGACTTCAAACCTTGGTTTGAAAAATACATTCCTCGGTTTATAATTATGAAACAAGGGATGGCCGATAGGGAAAGGAAATGATACCATACCACAAATTTCAAAATAGAAAAAGACATTTGTATTAGTCGATTTTGCCGGTTTGAGAAAAAATGGATAGAGTAGTTTATATCATTAATAATCCAAATACCTCTATCACATGTCACAATCATAAAAGAAATATTACAACCATGTAAAGTGATTATTAAAGTTGCTCTACTGTAAAATTAGATCAACAAAGTATGAAAATAATCTAATAATAATGAAACGTACAGTTGCACTTGAACAATAAAAATTAATGGATATGAGATAACAAAGTCTACTCAAAGATTATGTTTCAATAGAGACTGCAACAATTATGTGTATCAAAAAAAATTAATGTTGCATAGAGAGCTGGTTGCATTAACAAGTCCAATAACTAAGCACTATATCTATAAATGAGAGGTATCCATTTAGGCTAATTCTATTTATACACCATTAAGAAATGCATTATTAACATCTAATTGTTTGATGCTCCAATTTCTATGCAAAGCAATTGTTAAAATAATTCCGATTGAAGTTGGTTTCAAAACAGGTGAAAGCGCTTCTGAAAATCAAATCCACACTGTTAAGAATACCCCTTTGCAACAAGTTTTGCTTTGTACTTAAAAATTGAACCATCTGCATTTCCTTTTAATTTAAAAATCCATTACAGCCGATAATATTTTTGGTTTTTGGTTTTTCAACCAATGTCCAAGTTTCTTTCTTAATCAATGCACTGTATTCATCTTGCATAGCTGAACTCCATTTGTCACTTTGAGCTGCACCATCATAGGATGATGGTTCTTCTAGAACAATTGCAGTGTTGTAAATTTTTGGCTTGTATATACCACACTTTGCTCTAGTAAGCATTGGATGTTGATTAATAGCATCTCTGACTGCAGTAGTTTGATTGTCACTTGTGATATTATTATTTGCTGTTTGATCAACATGTGAATCACTGACATCTTGTCTTTGTTGCTCTGCACTATCACCGATGTTGGAGGAGGATCATTGTTTTAAAAAACGCGCCTGGGGCACGCCTTGAGGCGTGAGCAAAAATGCCTTGAGTAGCAAATCGTGAGGCGTTTTACCTTTGAGTCTTAAGCCTTAACCCACTGAGGTGTGAAAAACGCAAAAAAACGTACGTCTCAACCCATTGAGGCGTAAAAAACGCAAAAAACGTACGCCCCAAAGGCTTTTCACTCTATCTTTTGCCCCATCGGTCAGATATTTAGTCCTTATTTAATTGGTTCCATTTTTTTTAATTTACTGTATTTTTATGTTTTTTTTACTATATTTTTTTTATCGGTCCTTATTTAGTTGGTTCCTAATTTCTATTGTTAGCTAGGTTAATTTATATGGTTTTTACTTATTATTTAAAGTTTAATGTTATTCCATAGTAAAAATTAAGAATGTGTTGCGCTTTTTCTTTACCCAAAAGGCTTACGCCTCAACGATTCGAGGCTTACGCCTCGCCTCACGGACCCGAAACACCTCACATACGTCTTTTGCGTTTTAAAACATTGAGGAGGATTTCTTTTGACCTGGCCTACTTGAAGGCATAGTGTGTTGAGAGCTAGTATTGGTGTAATGCTCTTGATGATGAACACGCATCAATATTTCAACTTCATTAGGTATATCATACATTACCTGTCAGATTTATCGCTAGTACTCACATCAGTTTTACTAAAAGAAATAAACATGTTCATTAAATCTGACATGTCTAGAGATATAAATCTTTCCTTTGTTGTCTAAGCATTTATATCCTTCTTGTTTGTTACAATACCACAAAAAAGGTGCATGCAGTAGACCCGCAGTCTAATTTATGATTATTGAAAGGCTTATATAAGAAAAACTCTGACATCGAAACACTTTCAAGTGCTTATAATCTAGTTTAACTTTTGTTAGCACCTCTTATGGACATTTGAAATTTAATACCTTTGTAGGCATTAAATTAATCAAATATACAGCAGTATTAAATGCATCTACCCAATATTTAAATTGCATAGATGCATGAGCTAACAAAGTTAAGCCAGTTTCAACAATATGCCTATGTTTTCTTTCTATGATTCCTTTTTGTTCAGATGTATAGGGGCATGTTGTTCTATGATTACTTTCTTTTCAACAAAGGATTTTAAGGGTACAAATTCTCTATCACCATCTATTTGAAAGGTATTCACCTTATTTCCAGTAATGTTTTCAACCTTATTAATAAATTGTATTACAACATTACGGGTTTTAGACTTAGATTTAAGCATGTAAATCTACACAAATCTAGAATATGCATCAATGAATGATATATAATATTTGTACCCATAACTAGAACCGACATGACAGGGTCCCACAAATTTGTAGCAATTAATTCAAGTGGCTTAGAATATTAAATTTATAAGTCTAGAAATGCAAGTTTACGACTATTTCCCAATAGACAAGCAGTACATATATATATGAGTTAGGAATTTGACTAGCAGAAAAATCATTATTCATCATGACATGCTTTACTGGGATAACCCAGTTTATAATGCCACATATCAAATTCCTTAAAGCAATCATAATCATTTACTGCAAATATTATAAAACTATTATTTTTATGATCAGAATTTTTTGAATTACCGATATCAAATCTGTATAATCCCCTACTCTCTTTACCCTGCAAGAGAATTTCATGAGTCAGTATGTCTTTGACTATGCATGTCCTAGGGTAAAATTCAAAATAAACATTATTATCTTTAGCAAATTGAGAAACACTCATCACATTTTTCTTAGTTGATGGAACCCTTAGCAAAATTTTCCAGAATAGCTGTTTAGGTCCATTAAAACTTGCATTTTCAGTGTGTGTGGTAAGTGCAGTTTTACCATTACCAGTTAGGTTTTGTGTACCTTTGTACTCTTCCTAGATTTAAGTTGCTTAAATTGTTGGTGACTTGGTATGTTGCACCAGAATATGGATACCAGCAATCATCTTACACATCATCATTAGTGGTAGCTTCTGTATTAAGAACTTCTTCTTGTCCTTTACTATTATCTTTAATGGTATTAACTAAGGCTGTCAAAGGTCGTGCTGAGTCGGGTTCGGGTTGGGTTAAATCGGGTTCGGGGCGATTTATAAATGGGTTGGGTCAACCGGTTTATTAAACAGATCATTTTTCCTAAACCCTAACCCGACCCGTTTGTAAACGGGTTGACCCGACCTGTATAACTCATTTAACTAAACGAGTCGGGTCGTACATGATTAGGTTTATCCATTTGACCCGTTGGTAAATATTGCCACTAATATAAACAACAAAAGAATGTATTGAAAACTCCTGCTTGTGCTTTGCTGTTATCTTTAGCAGTATTAACTAGGGCTGTTAATGGGTCAGGTCAATTTGGTGGAATTATAAGCGGGTTGGGTTAGCCCGTTTATTAAACGGGTTATTTTTCCGAATTCTAACCCGACCCGTTTATAAACGGGTTAATCCAACCGACCCGTGAAACCCGTTTAACTAAACGGGTCGGGTCGTATCAGATTGGGTTTACCAATTTGACTCATTGGTAAATATTGCCCACTAATATAAACAACAAAAGAACCAGATCATCAATCAGCATCAGTATTATATAATCACCAGTAGGCAGCAAGTTAAAAAATCACCAACATGCAACTAACACACAAATAAAGCGTGAAATCACCATATTTAAAAGTCATTCTCCATACATAAGAACATATAAGCATACTACATAAATAAAAGACTAATAGTTTGAAAAAGATACAATTATTATAAGTAAAATATAGCTAACAACATATAGAAGTAAATTAGTAAAACATAACAGCTTACACAAGAATATATGGACATACTGATTACTGCATACATAAAAGACAAACACTAACAGCCTACATAAAAAACTAACACCATGGTAGAGAAACATCATATAATCGGGTAACCAGGTCAACCCTAAATCCACCCATTTATAAACAGGTCAAATTCGGGTTGACTCGAGAATGACCCACTAATTAAACGGATCAGGTTAACCTGCTAATTTCCGTGCGGGCTTCGGGTCGGATTTCGGGTCGTGTAGAAAATTAGCAGCCCTAGTATTAGCCATATTTGCACTAGCATTGTTGTTTTATTGTGGAGTATAATTGGTATTGAACCTAAAATAATTTTTTTAGCACTATACCCCATTTTTTCCACAGATTTGACATTTGATTCTATTATTGTTATTACTTCTACCACCTCTTCTTCCTCTACCAAACCAACCACCTCTCTGATTGTTAAATTGGTTTCTTGATCCACTTCCTTTGTCTTGATTTTTTTCCTCTGCCATATGTAGTGTAATTGACTGACAGATCAGAATTATTACTTTTTTATGCTCTATTCTTCCTTCATGAGACAATAGTAGAATACACATATTGTAATGATGGTGTTGGATTCATAGAACGAATGATTGTAGTAACAACTTTATACTCATCATCTAAACCATTAAAAATCGAAATTACCTGTTTTGATTCGAGTATTCTTTGGCCTGCAGAATTTAATTGATCACAAATGTTTTTTATTTTGAGCAAATATTCATTCATAGTTGATTCACATTTTCTTATGTTATGCAATTATCTTCTAAGATGCATAACTCTGGCAGAAGATTAATTAGAAAATTTTCTTTGAACGGTTTCCCAAACTTCTTGAGCAGTTTTGACCCCTATTACCTATGGTAGTATAGCTGGGCTAATTGAGGACGTCATCCATGCACAAACTAAACCATCTTGTCTCTGATGCATGGTATATTCAGGATTATTCACTAGTTTATCTTCACCATCTCTAATAAACTTGGGTGGAACAAACTTTGTTTTAAGAATATAGTCTTCCAAACAATGTACTCCAACAGCAGTTTCAACCTGTAATTTCCATAATAGGTAGTTGGATTCATCGAGATGGATTGAGATTAATTGGCTTTAAGGTTTAATAATGGTCTTCATCAAATCTTGGATGGGACCAGTTTGAGTTTGATGAACTCTATTACTGGAAACTTGTGGGCTGGAATTGGAATTATCTCCAGAGTTAACCATGCTGAAAAACAATGAAGCTAATATAGAAATGCACGGATAAGATCTAATCTCTAAAACTTTGAACTGAGATAAAATTCAGGAAATTTCACTGTTGTAGAATGATGCAACTCAGATTGCCTATGTGAAGAACAACCCAGATTGCCTATAATTCTCTGATAAAAATAGATAATAATCCTGATAGGCGATCTTTGATGGCACTGATACAATAGTGATGGTTTCTTGATTTGTCTTGATCGGTTTCTTGAGTTACAGATCTGATCCTGCACCAAGCTTTATGCTGAAATTAAGATGCAGCCACAAACTATAGGCAAGACACTTGATTTTTAGATAAAGCAGCAGCCCTCAATGATAAGTTGAAACTTTGATGAAGGGGGATCCAAATGATGAAGATTCTCTAATGGATCGACTGTTAATCATCACATTGAAATCAATTTTTGGCAAGGTTGAACCGAGCTCCGATACCAAGTTAGATTTCCAGAAAATATAATGGAAGAGAAAGAAAATACTTTGTACTATTGCTTCTGAAATGTAAAATAAATGTTACATTGAGTTCTACACGGCAAGAGCCACTATATATAATATGCAAGCAGTAGCTTGGGCCAAGCTTTATAATACAAATTCCAGAAAAGAAAATATAAAATATCTTTATTTTCATCTTTATTGATCTTCATTTACCCCAAAACTAAACTAAAACCCGATAACATGACTTTTCAGAATTGATAGCTAATGATTTGAGAAAATTTATGAGCACTGGTATCTCTTGCAAGCAAAATGAGGAATTTCCCATTTAATATGATTTATTCAAAGGTATGTTAAGTAATCGAGTCTAAACTTAAGCTCATCGGTTTCTTTTTATAAAAATTCAAAACCAATTTTAAATGGAGTTTGAACTCCTGGTTAACTCATTTTTTAAACTAAGCATAAATCCAGTTTTTTTTTTATTATTTAAAGTGAATTAACTGAGTCCTTTACTTTGCTAGTAAGCTTCAAACAAAGTTAAATGAAATTTACTAAATCACATGATGTGTACAGATTTTGCGAGTAATGTTGTAATGTTTTCGGTTGAGCAGCAGTACATTTGGTTTATTATGTCTTCAGAAGCATCAAAGCCAATACTTTATACTACTATAGCCATAAAATATGGATTGTCCAATCATGTTAATTTAAATGACAAATAATGTAAAAAGTTTAGATTTCGACCCAAATAGAAAATAACAGGATTAATAAAGTTTAATATAAACTTCTATAGACATTGTGTAACTTGTTGCCAACAAGTTTTAACCATTCTCCTCTTATTATACAATGATTAGATTCGTTCTTAATTCGACCAACAATCTTTTTTGACAAGAACCATATTCATCAACCTTCCTTATTTAACCGTGAACACATTAATCAAGCATAACAAACGTCTGGATAAGTCGTTTGGTATATAACTTAAAAGATCAATTATATTTTATTCAATTACATTACAAAAGTTCAATTTTTTTTCCAATAACTTAAATGATTTCCATATATAAATCGTTTTAAGGAAGTTACCATGAAAGAAGTCGAGAAACATGTGAAAAGAATTAACAACATTAACAGTCGAAAATTCGATGTCAATCTTCTACATGTAAAATCTATATTGCTTATAAAGGATGCAAAAACATTTAACCAAACACTAACTACAAACCATATAGAGAATGTATAGAATGGTTTTAAAATTAAGCAAAACTCAATTCTGGTCTAAGTGAAACAAAAAGTACCTCGGCCTACTTTGGCGTCACAACCATGGATTTGATGCTTGGATATTGTCGGGTATATTACATTTCCCTTACTTTTGTTAGTTTTTCTGCATTGAACAATAGAAGTTAAATTGGCGGATTCAAATGACAATTTTCATCAAATTAAAGAAAATAAATTAATGGCAATGTGATCATGAACTAAAACTGGTATGGGATTTGTCAAGGAAAATCCATAGGTGTGTTTTTATGTAAATAAGTAAGGAACTGGTGAGTATGCAGTCCATGTTTATTTCCACTATAAAGGTTTAGGCAGAAAGTTTTAGAGTGCTTTTTTACATGCCATCACAGTATCACTTCACATGCACAAACATCATTCCAGTATGCTCATTTCATATGGATTATAAATACAAATGCACGCAACTTGTTTCTAATGTATTAAATTACACAAAATGGTTTTCCAGCACATGAAATTCCATATAAAAAAATTGTAAATGCATGGCGAGACTAACGTTGTAGTTATAGGAGTAAAGATGTTTGAATTCCAAATATAGAAATTCATGTAGTAGAAGTGGTGCTAATAGGCAATCCCTTGATTATGAAAACATACAATTAGCATATAAGTGTGTTGCAGACATTTGATATTTTTTTATACTGCCAAATAACCCTGACTGTTAAATTTAAAGGCAAATAGTATGAGTGTCCAAAATTTAAACTAACTCAACTATAAGATATCCATATTTTAGTTGCTGGCAATGTCAGGCGAGTAGTGCAAAAGCATCAGCCATGACACTAACCTTTTGCATATGTTTCTAAAAAACACAACGAAAACATCCAAAAGTAAATAGGTATATATAATTATGCAGACGTGATAAATATTTTATATGACTAATAAAAACAAATATCAAATTTGGTAATACATACTATACTGGTCTGATAAAGGGCAAAATGACCATTTCAGGAAATTTCCATCATATGCTGATAATTCAACAAAATGTTTATGACTAATCAAGAAGGAAACCTGTAAAAATAAAATAAAAATGAAGTTAGACTACTAAATAATAGCGATGCCTGTAACGAATACATTTTCAGTGACGTATATTCATGTGATTGTGTGAGAAGAGAACGAATGAATGGGAAAAACTAATTGGATAGATGTAAACAGTACCACCAAAAAGTTACATGTTGTACAACATTCATCTATGAATTACTAAAGACATTTAGTTTGTCTTTTTGAAAATCACCAGAGACAACTATTTGGTCCCTAGTTGGAGCCGGTTAAAAAAAAAAAAATTCATTTAGACCTTATAACGTTATCTTAATTTTCCTTTTTTGTTATAGTGTGCTCTCTGATAAATAAAGGTTTAACTCCTGAACATAATTCAAAAAAGAAAAGGGGGTTTGAAACACGTCTGGCAGACTCAATTGTAGCACCCAAGCATTTATAGTCCAACAGTTTGGATAGCTTCAACTGAAGTTCACACCTGAAATAGTTGCACACAGTGAAAAAGGTTTTATTGGACACACTGAAATAGTTGCAATTTCTAGCTGAACCATAAAGCAGGGTAGTTGTACACGCTGTAAAATATTTTATTGCACATAGTGTCTTCAAGTAGTAATTTTGCTCTTGACCTTCTCACCTTCATAGATATGTTTGTTCACTGCACTTATAACTAGAAATCATACTGTCCGTAATTTAGATGAAAGCCTATCGGTCGAAGTCTCGTTCGATTCCGAGGTAATACAAAGAAATTACTGCATTTGTTACAAAAAAATAGCGACTTTGCATGTCGATAAAGTTCAAATATGAGAATATAGCCTGTTATTTTCTAAGTACAACTGTTAGTCACCTTGGAGACCTACGGTGTTCGTTCACAGGACGAAACAATCGAGTATTTCATACTGTCCGTAATTTAGGTGAGAGTCTACCGGTTGAAGTCTCGTACGGTTCTGAGGCAGATGAAGAAATTACGGCAGTTTTTGCAGTCAAAATAATAACGACTTCGTATGTAGGCAGAGTTCAAATATGGGAATATAACCTGTTATTTTCTAATATAACTGGTAGTCACATTGGAGAACTACAGTGTTCGGGCATAAGGCAAAACATCCGAGTTCTTCACACTGTCCGTAATTTAGGTGGGAATCTATCGATCAAAGTCTCATTCGGTTCTGAGGCAGATGAAGAAATTACGGTAGTTTTTGCAGCCAAAAAAATAACGACTTCGTATGTAGGTAGAGTTCAAATATGAGAATATAGTCTGTTATTTTCTAAGTGCAACTGTTACTCACCTTGGAGAACTGCAGTATCCGTTCACAAGATGAAACATCTGAGTGCTCCATATTCTCCGTAATTTAGGTAGGTGTTTATCGGTCGAAGCCTCGTTCGGTTCCAATGCAGTACAAAGAAGTTACCATAGTTTAAACAAAAGAATAGCGACTTCGTATGTTGGCAGAGTTAAATGGGTAAGTGGGTTACCCATTTGTAATCCTTTTAAAAATAGGTCAACCCTTTTATGATCCATTTAATAAAAAAATTATAGATGGGTTGACCCAAGAGGGTTGTAATTAGGATTAAATGGGTAAGGTCATATTTTGATAGGTCTACTTCAAGTTATCTAGCAGCTGAGACTGATATAACCACAAATTGTAAAAGAAAAGGATTTTTTTTACTGAAGCGTAGGCATGGTTGTTACGGAGGTAAGTCGAGTCGAGTCGACAGATGTCCAATTAGTCGACTAGTCGTAAACTAGTCGCAGACAATTCGATAAATAAATAGATGCATCGAATATTAGTAATCACACTAGAGAGGCAACAGTAACACTGAAAGGGACTAGTCGACTTTGCTTTTTCCTGGCTTCGACTTTGCTTTTTTTGATCTAACCTTGGTTTTTTTTGGATGAATAACAACTAGTCGGAGCAAGTCGTAAGTCCTAGTCGATGGACTAGTCGACAAATTTCATTCCAAGCGCTCAAAATACTTACCAATTGCGAGTCGAGCCTTCCAGTCGATGTAAGATAAGCGTTGTAATTTAAACCAAGTTAAGATGAACAAAAATAGTTTGATAATTCATATCATGGAAACATTGTTTTGAACATGTGGGGAAATCTTCTTTAATTTTATGTGAAACTACATTACATACCATAAAGGTCTCATATGCTTGTTTGCTGAAGAAATCCTATAAAAATAGAAGCAGGCATATCCTTAAATTAAACAATCATTATATGACCATTTTAGAAAAGTTCTAGTATTGTAGACCTGGAAAAGAATCTGCAAAGATTGTTTTGGATTCTAATTGTTTTGGATTCTAAGCCGCAGGTAGTTTGCTTATTGCTAAAATGTGAACTCTTGGGAAAATAGCAATAAGTACGTCCTTTGGTTATTAATTTCAAATTTTTTTTTCATTCCCAGATTAAGCACATGCCTAAAAGATTTGCATCTCGAAATTAACACCATGTACTCTTCTAACTAAAAAATAAATTTGGCGCATGAGAGATTGAGTGATGATTTTATTTCATTTCTTCTTTGGATTTCCTAATATTACTTTAAACTTGAATGAAGGGGGATATATATATCTTTTGGTTGATGATACCAACTGATACGATTATGGTGCACGAACTTATATATGCACTTATGCTGTATGATAATATTATGAACATAGCAGCGCTTTGCGGAAGCTTATATCAACGGATCTTTGTCACCCAAACCAAAATTGATAGTGTTAAACCAATTAATAAACGACCACTTAATAAATGACTTATGTATGATTTCCAATGTCTAAAATCTATATTACATTGCGAAATAATTGGTACAAAACCAATATAATATGTAGTTTTAAAATAGAAAAGTTTGTAAATATTGATTATAAATTGATAATAAATGTCAAATATCATGATTGTTTAAGTGATTAACCTATATATCTGATTTAGATTCATTAATGTTTTCACAACCATAAAACAACCCATAGTAGGGGATAGTGAATTACTTGAAGGTGCATATCCTACCCTAACAAAATGTGGTTGATTCCAGTTATTATAGGTGAAGCTTCAAGTCATGGGTGTCAAATGGGTCACGTAGGGTCGCATGAGGATCAACACAAATTTGACACAACCCATTTACCACTCATTTATTTTGATCCATTTAACACAAAGTTTTATCTAATCCAACCCACCTACTAAGTGGGTTACCCATATGACCCATCTAAATGTAGTCTGTTATTTTTTATAAACAATAGCATATTTTATAACAAGGTCTTGTACATTCTAAGGATAGTAACCATAATTTTTGGCCGGATCAAACAATAGCATATTTTCTAATGAGGTCCTGTACATTGCAAGGATAGAACTTTGCCATGATTTTTGAAAATATCTTCAATACTGTGTCTTCTAATTCATGCAAATTGTGTTTTGAAAACCCAACTAATGGGCTTTAGTTTTCATCAAATAGAAAATATGTATTCAGATAACCTTCGATGGAGAAGAACGAACATTATAAATGTGAAGCATGCCTCCATTCTCCATTGTTCAACTCGCTATGATGATCAAATTACCAAGCCCATATTCAATCTCTTCCTTTAAATGTCGTTTTTGACGTCATGGCACAAAGTGACATCATTATTGCTAAACCCAATCACTGCTCCAGAGAACCAGGCTCGACAAAATCCTTAACCATCATCGCCAACTTAAACATGATCTATTTTAAACTCCAACTTTATTTTTCTCTGCAGAAAACAGAAGTGTGACTACAGAAAGTAACTAACCAAATACATTATATATAAAAAAAACACTGATGTCAAAATCAAGTGGCGTCAAGTGGGCAATGACATCACAATTTAGAGCACCTTCAGTGAGAAAGAGAAAAAAATGAAATGAAAAGTAAACTACAAACAGAACTGAAGGACATTGTTTTATATCAAAACATTAATCATGTGTAGTCCACAAAAGAGAAGGTAAATTTTGGATCTTCACATGCATGTGTTGAATGTTGAGCTGTAGGTATTGATTACCACCTTAATAACGTTCAGGGTTTAGTAGGATGGGTAAATTCTGTTCACAAATAGCAAAACAAATTTCATGAAGAAATAATAATTGAGACCGTAAATAAAATAACCAAACTGAATATCCAGCAATAGACCCATGTTTTACTACCCACAGACATTTTTTCATTAAAATTCATTAAAAAATTGCCACTTTGAAAATAAAAGATTAATTTCATGCCTAATAGACAAAGTTCTACATACAATATTACTACTAAAAAAATTACAAGCCTAGGAGAAATGGTTTTCTATCAAGCAAAGGCCCAGTTTGGGTAATGCGGAAATATTTTCTTCTAGCTCCATATTAACATACTGCACTTGTGGTCGAACAGTTACGGTAAAACTACTTGTCTATTTCATAGTACAAAATTGTTGGACACAACATCATAGCATTTGTAGTCAAAACGGTTAAGGTAATTTGTTATTAAATAATAAAAGTAGAGCTCCTGAGCATAATTCCAAAATAAGGGTTGAACTCCTACCAGGTCTAGTTCTACAGCATCAACACAAATACATTGTAAATATTAAAAAAGAAAAAGAAAAAAAAGAGTTTTAAAAGATGAATGTCACATAAACATAGCATCCGAGCGTTTGTAGTCCAACGGTTAGGATAATTGCCTTCCAAGCAATAGATCCGGGTTCGACTCCCGGCAGACGCAAGTCTTCAAGTTTCACCAAACAATGATTTTGTATATAATTTTTTTTTCCACTCAATGATCTCACACTTGGTCATATTTATTTAGTATTTAATTATTAAAACATGTTTAAAATATTTAATATCAATAAAATTGTTTATTTATGTTAATTGACTTCCAACCATTCAATGATTGTTGTGGATGCATCTATTCTTTAGCCTCGTTGCATCACCAGTAATAGGAAACATTCATTAAGCAAGTTCGTAAAATGGTTACAATAATGGTTTTCCAAACAATAAACTATATGACTAGACCTTGTTAACAGGTTCATATTTATTTAGTATTTAATTATTAAAAGCTATTTAAAATATTTAATATTAATAAAATTGTTTATTTATGGTTATTGACTTCCAACCATTCAATGATTGTTGTGGATGCATCTATTCTTTAGCCTCCTTGCATCACCAGTAATAGACAAAATTCATTAAGCATGTTTGTAAAATGGCACAAAATTCATTAATTTTGGGTTCCAAAAAGAGCATAAATGAAATCTATTATCTGAAATGAAGCTATTTGATCAAAATAAATCTCTCATCAAAAGAAGAGGCATCATTCATCCTAACTCCATCAAAGTTTGTCAATACCCAGGTCTACAGAAAATAAATATATCATTCTAAAAACTATACTGAAAGGTACGTAAAATCCTAATTTCCTTTAATTTTCCAAAATAAAATAAATACAGCTTATGTCGAAAATTCATTTTGTCTTCATTGTTCATGATTAATGCTTGGTTCGTGTACTTGTAATCAAAAAGTGAGTGTTATATATTTATTGACTATCTGAATTCTGAAATGATGTTATTTGATCAAAATAAATCTCTCATCAAAAGAAAAAAGAGGCATCATTCATCCTAACTCCATCAACACTTGTCAAAACCCAGGTCTACTTTCAAATTTTGCAAAATTTCCAAAAAGAAGAAATTTGAAAAATGAATATATCATTGTAAAAATTATACGGAAAGGTACTCAAAATCCTAATTTCCTTTAATTTTTCCAAAAAAATTACAGCCTATGTTGAAGATTCATTTTGTCTTCATTGTTCGTGATTAATGCTTGGTTCTAGTATTTGTAATCAAAAGTGTCGTACATCCAGTTTCAAATTTGATCATGATTTATGTACTTCAACTATAAGTGAAAAAGAAATGCTAGAGAATCTAAATAGGAGGAAAAAAGGCGTCAAATGAACTAGAAACATATAAGAAAAACACTGGTTTATGAAAAAGGGATAATCATTATCTGATGACGAGTTTATAAAATATGATTTGATAACAACTAAAGATTTTGGTAAGACCACAATATGCATCCAATTGAAAGTGGAAATATTACTAATGTTAAGAATCGCGATACTCAACACATATAACATCTTATGTGTTGTGATTTTTTAAGCATGAGAACATCGCTCCAAGTAGGAATTTTAACTCAACTTTTATTTACCACACTTCTAGATGGCGATTAGTTATGTGTTTTCAAGGAATCATCGCTATCTATATCATCAATGACTGTAGACAAAGCTGATTGTTTTGGTGGTTATACAAGTAAAAATTGTAATTTATTAATGATTTTAAATGAAATATTTCTAGAATATTTATTTAACGTGCCTTCAATATTAATCAAAACTCATCATACAACCAAATACTCTTGGAAATTAGAGAAATCCACATCAACCTAGAGATACATAAAGTAAAAAAAACATGATAATCAAAACTTATCCTCCCATAAATTCCACCGAAAGCATCAAAACATCCTTAAAACTTGATATTACTTCAAATTTCCAAAAATTATTAATTGATGTCAAATAATGAATTTTCAACGTCCATATTTAAAGAATTAAAGTTCAATCTGTTTACTTATAATGGAATTGATAATAATATACAATTATATTTTTAAATAAGGGGTATGTACGTACACACTATACGCACACACACAATTTAAAAAAACAATGCAATGAGAGGAAGATGAAAGATAAATTAGAAAAAATCAAAGGAGGGGGGCATCCATATTGATAAAGAGCTGATGATGTCTGGTCATGCCATTAGAAAATATGATTTGTTTTTTTTAAATGGTCGTCACAAATACAAGGGTTCAAACCCAAATCTTAAGCCAGATAGCTTGCCACATTATAAGCAATTGTGTGCACTTCATCATAATATTACTTAGTTGACTACATTCATCGTGTTATCTCTTTTGAAACAAGGATTCAATTTACTGCGGTTTTAAGAATTGATTATATCTTTCGAAGGTAGAGGGTCTAGATGCATATTAAATTAAAATTCTTTGAAACAATGACATCAGATAGTTTTGTCCTCCAAAAAAGTTACAATAATGTTCAATAACATATACTAAGCATCAACGATCATGTTATCCTTTTTCAGAATATGATTGTCATATTCCCATTTCTCAAACTATATCAAATAATTTTACCAATATGAAAGGATCAAACAATATCATATTTTCTAATGAAATCTTGTACATCGTAAGGATTATAACTTTGCCATGATTTTTGAAAATATCTTCAACATTGTGTGTTCTAATTCATAGAAATTCGGTTTCAAAAACCCAACTAGTTACCTTAGTTTTTGCCAAAGGGAAAATGCATATTCAAATATCCTTTAGCGGAGAAGAACGAACATTATACCTGGGAAGCACGACTCCATTCTCCATTGATCCACTCATGATAATGTCTCAAATCACCAAGCCCATATTCAGTCTCTCCTCCCATGGTTGAAGGAAACCAAGTACTTTGATCCATCGAGAACCTTTGAAATCTATCCTACTCACCAGGCATCATTATCGAATGCTTCTTCTTCTTCTTCTTTGAGCAAGTTAAAGTTGACTGCCCCAGACTTAGCAAGACACAGCCTTATGTGAAATACATCAATAGTTTCAGCAAAAAAGATCCATATCATTGTCAATTTTTTAAGGTCATGGTACCGAGTGGAATCGTTATTGCTAAACCCACTGACTGTTCCAGAGAATCAGGCTCCACGAAAATCCTTCATCATCATTGACAACTTCCACATGATCTATTTTAAACTCACATTATTTCTATCCGGAGAAAAAAGAAGTTTGACTGTGGTAAGCAGCTAACCAAATTCATCATATAAATAAACACTGATGTCGAAATCAAGTGGCATCAAGCGTGCAATGACATCACAATTTAGAGCACCTTCAACAAGGAGGAGAAAAAAGAAATTGAAAAGTAAACTACAAATGAAACTCAAGGAGAACACTGTTTTATATCAAAACATCTCACATGTTGCAGTTTTTAAGCATAAAATTATGATTCCATCTAGGAATTTTAATTTAGCTTTTATTTACGCACTTCTAGATGATGATTAGTTATGTGTTTTCATTGTAGACAAAGCTGATTGTTTTGGAGGTTAATACAAGTAAAAAACTGTAATTTATCAATGTAAATGAAATTTTTCTACAATATTTACTTGATGTGCCATCGATATTAATCAAAAGTCAAAACCCACCATTCATCCGAACACTCCTGAAAATTAGAGAAGTTCAAATCTACCTAGAGATTTGTAAAGGAAAAAACACTTACCATCCCACAAATCCCACCAAAAGCATCGAAACACGCTTAAAACTTGATATTACTTTAGATTTCCAAAAATATTACGAGTAACGTCATAATCAACTTTCGATGCCCTTTATATTTAGAGTTCAAATATAATCGAATTTGATAAAAATATACAATTATGTTTTTAAATATGTGGGATGTGAGTTTATACCATAATTTTAAATCTCGCTCATCTTGGCCGAGATAGAAATCCGAGATTGACAGTGTTTTTAGTTAGAAGTGTTTTAAATCGACCCATTTTAGCCGAGATATGAACTCAAGATTTTCAAAAAATTTACCACAATGTTCAATAGCATACAACTAAGCATCAACAATCAAGTTATCTTTTCTCAAAACATGATTGTCATGTTCTATTTGCTCAAACTACACCAAATAGCTTTGCGATGATTTTTGAAAGGATCAAACTATAACAAATTTTATAACGATGTGTTGTACATTGCAAGGACAGTAACTTTGCAGTGATTCTGAATTGTATTATGTGTTCTTATTCATGCAAATTGTGTTTTTGAAACCCAACTAGTGGGCTTTACTTTTAACCAAAAAGAATATGTAAATTCATATTACCATCGACGGAGAAGAACGAACATTATACTTGGGAAGCACGCCTCCGTTCTCCATTGATCCACCCATGATGATGTCTCAAATCACCAAGGTCCATATTTGGTCTCTTCCTTCCATGACTATAAATAAACCAAGTATTTTGAACCATCTAGAACCTTTTTCTCTTTCTCCCTAGGCATCATTATAGAATGCATCATCTTCTTCTTCTTCGAACAATTTAAAGTCGACTGCCAGAGACTTAGGAGGGCATGGACTTAGGATGACGCAACCTTATGTGATACATCAAAAGTTTCAGCAAAAAATCCGTATCATTGTTGTTTTTCAAGTCATGGTACTTTACGCTGATATCATTATTGCAAAACCCGATAATTGTTCCAGAGAACCAGGCTCCACATGATCTATTTTAAACTCCAAATTTTATCTTCTCTGGAGAAAAAAGAAGTGTGACTACAGTAAGCAACTAACCAAATTCATTATAAATAAAAACACTAATGTCAAAATCAAGTAGCATCAAGTGTGCAATAACACCACAATTTAGAGAAACTTCAGCAAGAAAGAGAAAGAAAAAAGGAAAATGAAGAGTAAACTACAAATGGAACCGAAGGGGGTCTTAGTTCAATATCAAAATATTAATCATATTCATGTGTCATCCTCAATATAGAAGCTAATTTTTTTGGATCTTCCCATGCATGTGCCATGTTGGGCTATAGGTATTGATTACCACTTTTATAACTTCAGGATTTCGTAGCATGGGTAAATCTTGTTCACAAATAGCAAAACAAATTTCACAAAATAACAATAATTGAGACTGCAAGTATAGCAGCCAAATTGAATATCCAGCAAAAGGCCCATGATTTACTACCCATGGACATATTTTCATCAGCATCCATTAAAAAAATTGCTCCTTTGAAATTAAAGGATTAATTACATACCCAATAGAAAAAGTTATGCATACAAAATTAAAACTTCAAGAGGAAACAAAAACGAAGACGAAGATTATATGCCTAACGCAAATAGTTTTCCTTCAAACGGAGGCCCGATTTGCGTTGTGTGGAAATATTTTCTTCCACCTCTAAATTAACATACTGCACTTGTGGTCGAACCATTAAGGTAAAGCTACTTGTCTATAACAAAACCGTTGGACTCAACATCACAGCACTTGTGGTCAAACGGTTAGGATAGTTGTTTTATAATAAATAAAAGTTGAACTACTGAGCATAATTCAATAATAATAATAAGAAGTTGGATTCCTACCTCCTACCAGGTCAATAATACTCCAGCATCAACATAAATACATTGTAAATTTAAAAAATGAGTTTTAATGGATGAAAGTCATACAAATGTAGCATCTAAGCATTTGTAGTCCAACGGTTAGGATAATTTCCTTCCAAGCAATAGATCCGGGTTCGACTCCCGACAGACGCAACTTTGTCCGACGGTTAGGAACATTTTACTGAACAGCTGGATGCAATTTCCAGGTAAGTTGTACACTATGTAACATGTTTTATTGAACAGTTTTCTTCCAGAAATGATTTTGCCTTTGAATTTCATAGATAGATTTTCTTCTTCCACACAATGATTTCAAACTTGGTCAACAGTTACAACAATAGTCTTCCAAACAATAACGATATGATTAGACCTTGTAAAAAGTTTTTTTAATTAAAAAAATTCAACTTCACATTTTTTTTCACCGCACTTTTAAGCACTTACTGTTTCAAACAGTCATGAATTTACAAAGCATCATAGAATTTGTAATGCAGCGGTTATGTTAACCCATTTTCAGTATACCAAGTTGAACATCAGTGGTATACTAAATTGAACATCAGTGGAACACATTTCTTTCCAACTTTACTTACTACGCTTTCGAAGAACAAATAGATAAATATTTCTCAAAACAGTAGATTATAAACAAATACCCAACTATTCAGTTGATGCAATCCAACGTAGGAGAACTTTTTCCAAGCAACATTGCTGTGCCTGTGATAGCTTGAGCCCTGCGCCTAAGGCTTAGCCTTTGCGCCTCGCTGGCCTTCGAGGCGCCTCGGCTAACTGAGGGCAAATAAAGCGCGCCTTTGGCGCTTTTTCTCAAGGCGCTGAGGCTCAAATAAGCGCACCTCGAGAAATAATTGATTTTATGTCAAGCCCACTTTCGTTTGGACTCGATCCAACTCTCAGCTCTCAAATTCAAAGAGTTTTGTTTGATTTTTAGGGTTTTTCCCTTTTGTTTTAACGCGTTTGACACTAAATAAACTGTCGTTGTTGCCACCATCGGTGGGCTAGGGGAATATAAATATATATATATACACACACATACATACATACATACATACATACATACATATACACACATACATATACATACATACATACATACATACATACATATATATATATATATGTATATATGAGATAGAATCAAGAGCACCCCAAATAGTATAGCACCCCTTTAGCCCCCTGATTTCCACCACAGATTTCCGTTTCTCTCTTCTTCCACTAACTCTCTCTCTCCTTCCACTAACTTTTTTTAATATAAATATGTGGCTATTAATGGGGTGCCCCCAAATAGGGTGCCATGGAACCCTCATATATATATATGTGTGTGTGTGTGTGTGTGTGTGTGTGTGTGTATTTGTTGAGACAAATTCCCCAACTTGCAAATTTACAACCTTTAATTAACTGTAATTGTGGTAAATGCACTTGTAATGTTCGCAAGCAACATGAAAAACGTCGTGAAGATGATATGTTGCAACAATTCTTGCTTGGATTGTATACGGATTATTATGCGCAGATTAGGTCTAATATACTTGCTCAAGACCCCTTGCCATCTTTAAACAAAGCATATCAACAAGTGTCTCAAGAGGAGCTTGTTCGTGGCTTCAATCGTGTTCAAGACGATTCTTCTTCTGCTGTTGGATTTGCTGTTCGTGCGGCAGCAGGGAGGGGCCGTGGTTCTAATGATAAGCAGGCCTCGGATAAGCCTGTGTGTAGCTATTGCAAGAAGCCAGGTCACGTGGTTGGTGATTGTTATGCTTTACAGGTGTGTACTCATTGCAAAAAGAAAGGACACAATGTTAGTCGCTGCTATGAACTTAATGGGTACCCTGAAGGATACACTCCGGGAGATCGAGGAAGGAAATCCACCACGACTGGTCAAGGCCGTGGGGTGGCGCGTGCAAATGCAGCAGCCGGCAGCAGCTCTTCTTCATCTTTTCCGGCATTAAACTCCACCACTCCTTCGCCTTCACATGATCAAATTTTTACAGAAGAACAATGGAAAGCTATCATGGGATTTTTTGGTAATTCTAATATACCGGAAAATCGCTTAAGTGGTAAGTTTGATAATACTTCTTGGATCATTGATACAGGAGCAACTCATCATGTAACTGGAGAAAAATCTTGGTTGTTTGACATTAAACAATTGAATTGTCCTGTTGGTTTACCTAATGGGGACACTGTTATTGCATCTATGGAGGGATCAGTTTATTTGTCAGATATGATCACTCTGAATCATGTTCTTTATGTTCCTAACTTAAGTTGTAATTTACTTTCGGTTTCGCAACTAAATGATAATTTACAATCAATTGTCACATTTAATTATGATGTGTGTTTGATACAGGACCAAATGAAGGCTCTGATTGGAATGGGAGTTAGGCGGGATGGACTATACTACTTCAGCAAACCAGAGGTGGTGTCTGCAATTGATGCTCCATCTGATGTGGAATTGTGGCATAGGCGAATGGGACATCCTTCTGAGAAAGTAGTTAAGTTACTACCCCCTGTTAGTAGGTCTAAGAATAGTTTGAATAAAGGATGCGAAGTGTGTTTTCAGGCTAAGCATCATAGAGACAAATTTCCTTTGAGTAATAATAATAGTTCTAGAATTTTTGAAAAAGTTCATTGTGATTTGTGGGGTCCATATAGACATGAGTCCTCATGTCGTGCTCGTTATTTTTTGACTATCGTGGATGATTTTTCAAGAGCTGTATGGCTTTATTTGATGGTGGATAAAACAGAAGTTTTTCATATGTTTATGACTTTTGTGGCTATGGTTGATAGACAATTTGGTCAAAAGATTAAGATTGTGCAAAGTGATAACGGTACTGAATTTAAATGTTTGTTTGATTTTTTTCGTGCCACTGGTATAATTTTTCAATCTTCTTGTGTTGGTACACCTCAACAAAACGGGAGGGTTGAAAGGAAACATAAACACATTTTGAGTGTGGCGAGAGCATTGCGTTTTCAAGCCAATTTGCCTATTTATTTTTGGGGAGAATGTGTCCTTGCAGCAGCCCATCTCATCAACCGTACACCAACTCCTATCCTACAAAATAAAACACCTTTTGAAATCCTTTTCAATAAATTACCCAATTTTGATGCTATACGCACATTTGGATGTCTTTGCTTTGCACATAATCAGAAAACACAAGGGGACAAGTTTGCTAGTAAGAGTAGGAAATGCGTGTTTGTGGGGTATCCATTCGGGCAAAAAGGTTGGAGAGTGTATGATTTAGATGCAACAGAGTTTTTTGTTTCTAGAGATGTCAAATTTATTGAAGATGTGTTCCCTTTTGGCTCTCCCGATGATGTGAATATTGAGTCTAATGTGGATTATGTGGGTGAAATACGTGAAGACTTTGCGGAATTGAGTGTATGTGATGAGGATTGTGGTGTAGAGATACATAGTCATGATCAAGGGGGGGAATCAATGAGGCATGAGCAGCCTAGCCACGGGAATTTGCAGCCCTCAATTGCCAGCGGTCCACCCCAGACCACAGCACCAGCCACGCACATTGATGCTGGCAGCGAAGAACAACAACAAGTCGAGGCTCCCGACAACACAAATCAGACCACCGAAAATATGGGCCGTGGATTTCGTACCAAATATCCATCAATTAAGCTTCGTGATCATGTTACCCACATTGTTTTTGCTAATAGTCCATCTCTCCCGACTTCCGTTTCTGATCATCCTTCAGGTACTCCGTATCCTCTTGCACATTATATACATTGTGATAATTTTTCTGTAAATTACTGAAAGTTTGTTGCAGCTATAGTTGGTAACAATGATCCTAAATCATTTAAGGAGGCGATGAAATATGAGGGTTGGAGACAGTCAATGCAGGAAGAAATACGAGCTCTTGAAAACAGTAGTTTTTTCAGCTGTTTTTCATTTAAATTATTTAGTTTAAAGGTTCAAACTTTAACCTAAACTTCTTAGTTAATTTACCGAGTTATGTTTTAAATTTTAAATTAAAATTTAGATATGTTTTAAACTTTATTGAATTATGTTTTAATTTTAAAGTTTAAAGAGTTATGATTTAACTTTTAAATAGTTAAACTTATTGAATTTGTAATCGTTTTAGTTCCGAAATTGCATTTGTGACTTCGTACCTACTAATCTATGTTTTTTAATCACTAAATTTATTATGTTTAGTAGCATTTTGTTTTTTTTATAGCAAAAAAGCACACGTTTGTATAAAAGTCACACAAAAAAGCTCAGGGCTCAAGCCTTGTGCCTTAACTACTATGCTTAAAAATGACTCACATGTGCATCATCTTTCCAACTTCATGACTAAAATGGCATACTCGTTCATGAATTACACTCAAGCATTTGTAATCCAGTTATTATAATAATTGACTTCCAACCAATTATAATGATTGTTTTGGATGAACCTTTTCTTTAACCTCGTTTTTTTTAATTGGACCTCAAAATAATGACTACTAGGCTGTTCTGACAGAATTAGTAATCCTACTACCCGGCCAGAAATTGAACATCACCAGTTATAGGCAAAATTCATTAAGCACGTCTGTAAAATGGCACAAAGTTTGATAATTTTGGGTTCGTAAAAGAGCAAAAATGAAATCTTTTGATGGTCTGAAATGATGTTATTTCCAAATTACTTTATTTGCAACTGGATACTAATGATCAAAATCCATCTCTCATCTAAAGAAAAAGAAAATTGCATCACTCACCCCAATTCCATCAAGAATTATCAAAACCTCAAATTTTGCAAAATTCAAAAAAAAAAAAAACTCAAAATCCTAAGTTGCTTACATTTTTTTAATAAAAAATTATAGCCTATGTCAAAGATTCATTGTTCGTGACCAGTGTTTGCTTTGAGCATTTGTAATCAAAAAGTGACTGTTATATCTAGTTTCAGATTTGATCAAGATTTATGTACTTACAAATTACAATATAACGGAAAAAGAAACGTTAAAGAATCTAAGAGGAAAAAAGACGTTGGATGAATTAGAAACATATAGGAAAAAAATTGGTTTATAAAACAGAGATAATTATTTGAGTATGAGTGTATAAATTATGAATGGATTACAAATTTACAACTAAAGATTTTGGTAAGACCCATATCCAAATGTATCCAACTGGAAGCGTAAATATAAGTAACGTTAAGAATCATGGTACTATCTATACATATAAAATCTTATGTGTTCTGATACTTTAAGCATGAAAACATGATTCCATCCAGGAATTTCAACTTCTATTCACCGCACTTCTGAATGATGATTAGTTATGTGTTTTTCAAGAAGTCCTATCTACATGATCAATAATTATAGACAAAATTGATTGCTTTTGTAGTCATACAAGTAAAAAAAAGGTAATTTATTACTGATTTTGAATGAAACTTTTCTAGAACATTTAATTAATGTACATCATTATTGACCAAAACTCATCATTCGCCCAAACGCTCTTGAAAATTAGGGAAGTCCATATCAACCTAGAGATTTGTAAAGGGAAAAAGACATAACAATCAAAACTAAACCTCACACAAATTCCACCGAAAGCATCAAAACACCCTTAAAACTTGATATCACTTCAATTCTCCAAACATAACCACTGATGTCAAATAATCAATTTTTGATATCCTTTATTTTTAGAGTCCAATCAGTTAACATATAATCACATTTGATAATTACATACAATAATGTTTTTAAATCTGTCTATCTATATATGTACACACACTCGCATGCACACGCACACAAACATAAGCACATGCAAATGCACACACGAGTACACACATGCGCAAACAATTAAAAAAACAACGCAACAGGAGAAAGATGGATAAATTAGAAAAATTAAAGGGGAAACATATAAAGTGCTAATGATGATTTAGTCTTGCTATTAGAAAACATGATTTGATTTTCGAAACATGGTCAGCGTATATGTAAGAATTCAAATCCAATACCTCTAGCAACAACATCATAAGCTTGATGGCTTACACCATTCTAAACAATTGTACGTGCATTTTACCATAACTTTAATTTAGTTACAACACATTCCACATGCTATGTAATTATAATCTCATATATGAATGCATCCTAGCATTTATGCCATAAATTGTCAGGATAAATCTCTTCTGAAACCGTGAAATATGATTTAACTCAAGATGAGTGATTTCTTTTCCACTCCATTTTGATTTACTATTGTTTTAAGAATTGATTATATTTTTGAAAGATGGAGGGTCTAGATGCATATTAATTTAAAAAATTGAAACAGTAACATCAGATAGTTGTTTCCTCCAAAAAAATTACAATAATGTTCCATAGCATATAACCAAGCATCAACAATCATGTTATCTTTTTTCAAAATATAATTGTCGTCTTCTCTTTTCTCAAACTATACCAAATAACTTTGCCATGATTTTTGAAAGGATAAAACAAAGTCATATTTTCTAAAAACGTGTTGTACAATGCAAGGACAATAACTTTGTCATAATTTTTGAAAAGAGGTAATTAGGGAGAATGACAAACTTTGGCAACATCAAGTTTAATTTTTAGACTGAAGGATAAACTTTGAAAAAAAAGTAGACTGAAGAAAAATGTTAAATATAACTAGCATTATATTCAGTTTTTCCACTATACTGAAATGTTAGCTACATTAGCATTATATTCAATTTTACACTATATAAAATGCTAGTTGTATTTAACACTGTCCTTCAGTCTAATATTTTCCAAAGTTTATCAACAACCTAAAAAACAAATTTGCTATGCTTCAACCTATTTTTTTTTCCAAAATTTATCTTTATGCCTATTTTTCACTTTTGAAAATATCTTTAATATTATGTGTTCTGATTCATGCAAATTGTGATTTACAAATCCAACCTACTGGGCTTTAGTTTTAACCAATGTATATCCAGATAACCTTTGATGGAAAAGAACGAACATTATACTTAAGAAGCATGCCTCCATTCTCCATTGATCTGCTCATGATGATGTCTCAAATCACCAAGCCCATGTTCAAGAACCAAGTATTTTGAACCATCAGGAGCCTTTGAAATTTCTCCTACCCACCAGGCAATCATAGTAGTCAAGGCGCAAAAAGGCGCAAGCATTGAGCCTGGGGCTTTTTTGTCAGCCTTTCATATGAGTTTGATATGCTATTTCACTAACTACAAATTATAAACCATATTTTATAATTCATCCAATTACCTACATATTTTATTGATAAAATTTAAATTTTAAACCATATTTTATAATTTACTGAATAATTAAAAATTTGATTTAACTATTTATACACAAAATTTTGAATTTAGCAAAATAAAGTGCCTCAAATTGCAAAAAGGCGCACTCAAACGGCAAAAAGACGCAATCCTTAAGCCTAGGTCTTTTTCGTGCTTAGGCGCGCCTAAGCGCGTGTCTTGATAACTATGCCAGACATCATGATAGAATGCATTTTCTTCTTCAAACAATTTGAAGTTCACTGTCTCGGACTTAGGAGGCGACAAGGTTAGCATGGAAGCAGTTTTAGCAATGAAAATATCGATACAAATTCGGATTCGGTCAAGTATATCGTTTAATAGCATGCTTTATATTGAAATGTACTTGAGAAAACAATTGTTATCCAGTATTTTTCACAAGCGATAGTCCAATGGAATTTAACTAAAATGATGAAGTAATGGATTAGAAAAATGAACACAATCAAGCACGAAAGTTGATGGGAAAAGAAAGAGAAATGGCTAACTCAATGGATTGATAATATTGTCATGTTTCTCCAGTTCAAAATGATGGTGACAATATCGAATCAGGGAAGAAATTAGAGAAATCTGGGAAAGTCTGTAGAACAGTATAAAATCCTTCCTTGAAGCAAATATTTTAAATGGATGTATGAAAAAACAAGCTTTGAAGTATTAAAGGAAGGTAGATTCGAGAATAGAAGCATCAAGACCCTAGGAATATAGAAGAAACACAAGAATTAGACCAAGGCAGCATAGTAGTACCAATCCATATATGGATCGATATTGATCCATCAAAATTCTAGGATTTGTCAAGTTTCCTCCTAGCGTTTTGGGTTTAGATTTTGAACATGTTCTATTACGATCGGATGAGCCAAAAGCCCAACTCAAACTTACTTTGACTCTAAATAGGAAGCTATGTACAATTAGGGCTGTTATGGTAATAGTTACCATCAAGGTTTTAAATCTCGGATATTGGTTGCATTTCGTCTTGGGGATTTTACAGACTTGATCTCGTATCGGGGGAGATATCGGACGAGATAAGTCTAACTCGGGAGTTCATCTCGGGTCTTAAGTTCATATCAGAACAATCTCGGAGTACATGATATGTTAAAAGTGATATTTTTACAAAATGGTTTTTATGAATTCTATTAAAAACATATTAACTTAAACTTGAATTGCAAAATAACTTCTTATTCTTTATTTTGCGAAAGACCACTCACACTCTAAATCATAATATGCTTAAAACAGAAATATTGTTAGACATAAAACATTAAAAAGATCCAAAACATTAAAAAGGTTCAGCATAAATAGACCATAAAATACATAATTTCATAAGTAGCATGTATGTAAAAAAGAAGAATATGAAAATCATAAGCATTGTAGAACATATATGAACATACAATATGGTCATTTAACATGCAAAATGCAAAATAACAAAATATTATCATGGCTAGATTTGAGTTTTTTAATTATTGTTCTAGTTCAAGCACAGATTTAAATTTTAACCAAAAAACTAAGATCTTAGACGATATTCCAATATTTTGTCTTGGTCGATATATCGTCCGATACTGCAATATCTCAGGCGATATATTCGAAAGGAGATTTAAAGTGATTAATATTTGTTGTTTCATTTCGAAAGGAGCCCAAAACGAGATCTCGAAGGAAACCTCAAGCGATATTTGCGAGATTTGAAACAATGGTTACCGTTACCATTTGTTAAATATCGTTACCGTACTGTTTTTACTGGTAAGCCAAAATTGTTTATAATTACCGATAGAATGGTATTCCGAAAACCGATATACCGATAATCTGGTAATCGTTACACTGGTAATGGTAAATTACCGTTTGTCAATCAAATATGTATCTTGATATTTTTTTGTACACAGTGCATCTTTATTATGCTATATGTAATGTTAATTAATTAAAAACATAAATGAAAAAAATACAAGTGTACTTAAAATTACTTTACTTGATTATTGAACTAAATATGATCATTTATTTGGTTCTAAATGCATGTAATAAATCATACAGATAAATATACACATGTTTTAAATTTATTGGTAAAATTATCGTTACTACTGGTATTGAAGAAATTTGATTGATAATTTACCGTTAAAAATGGTAAATTTACCATAACCATACCGTTTTAATTGGTATACCGATTTCAATCAAAAATGGTTATCGATCGAGTGGTAATGTTATGTTAATGGTAAATTTACCGTTACCATAACAACCCTACGTACAACAGGAAAAAGTTGAGCTTTGTTAATTCATATCTAGGAAGGACTTTGTCATTACCATTTTGGGTTTGAATCTCGAATTGTATTTGTACAAACAACATATCTAAGAGTGAATCATACGACAGAGTAAAGACAATTATAGTAAATCGCTATAAAATAGGCTACTTCTGCTTTTCTTGCTTTTCTTCTTCAAATTTACATTTTTCTTATAGATTTATTGTTCATAGATCAATTCTACACCACAAAATTATTATCTCTTCAAAATATATCGTTCAGGGATGCTATGCAAATTTTTGGCTAACAGTCGTATTAATTTCAAATTTAGCATGCGTAAATTTATTTATGCATTGCATGCAACTATTCATTATGTATGTATCAAATAAAAAATATCTCAATATGCAAAATTACTACATTGCTTTGGAGATGCAGAGATAACATGGCTAACTAAGTTGTTTAATAATATTTTCAAATCAAACAAAATGCCCGACGAGTGGAGGAGAAGCATTTTAGTTCCAATCTTCAAGAATAAAGTAGATATTCAAAGTTGCAAAAACTATAGAGGAATTAAGCTTATGAGTCCTACAATGAAGCTTTGGGAGAGAGTTTGCGAGCAGCGTTTGAGGAGGTTGACAAGTGTCTCTAGGAATCAATTTGGTTTTATGCCTGGAAGGTCAACCACTGAGGCGATTTTCTTAGTTAGGAAACTTATGGAGACATACAGGGAACAGAAGAAAGATCACCACATGGTTTTTATTGACCTAGAGAAAGCTTATGACAGAGTACCGATGAGGGTTATGTGGTGGGCGCTAGAAAGGAAGAGAGTGTCATCAAAGTATATTACCCTTATTAAGGATATGTACGAGAGGGTTGTGACCAGTATCAGGGCATGCGATGGTGAGACCAGAGACTTTCCAATTAACATAGGGTTACATCAAGTTTCGGCTTTGAGCCCCTATATTTTTGCATTAATGATGGATGAAATCACAAAAGATATACAATGGGAGATTCTTTGGTGTATGCTCTTTGCCGACGATGTTGTGTTGATTGATGAAAGTAGAATAGTGGTCAATCGACAACTGGAGTTGTGGAGGGAGACCTTGGAATCAAAGGGTTTCACGCTTAGCAGAACTAAATAAGGGTATATGAAGTGTGAGTTTAGCAGTGTCAGGTCAGATGACGGTGAGGTTACCCTGGCCGATAGAGTAGTACCCAAGAAGGAATCGTTCCGATACTTAGGATCTATGTTGCAGTTTGATGGGGAGATTGATAAGGATGTTAGTTTTAGAATTCAAGCAGGATGGGTGAAATGGCGACTAGCATCTGGCATTCTTTGTGATAGGAAGATTCCACGGAAGCTTAAAGGAAAGTTCTATAGGACAGCAATCGGGCCTGCAATGTTATCTGGTGCAGAATGTTGGTCTACTAAGAGTCAACACGTCCAAAAGATAAGCGTAGCAGAGATGCGGATGTTGCGTTGGCACTGTGGGCATACCAGACGAAATCGAATTAGAAATGAGGATATTCGGGAAAAACTTGGAGTTGCACCTATTGAAGAGAAGTTAGTCCAATACCGCTTGAGATGGTTTGGACATATCCAACGTAGACTATACGATGCACCTGTACGCGTTAGAATTATAGGCCGCGCCCAAACCCCAAAGAGAGGTAGAGGTCGACCTAAAATGACATGGGAGGAGATAATAAAGAGAGATTTAAGTAATTGGAGTTTATCTGAAGAGCTGGTAGTTGATAGGAGTGCATGGAAGTTGGCAATCCATGTACCAGAACCTTAGGTTTTTTTATTTATTTATAATTATTTTAGACTTTATTTCAAGTTTATTGAACCTTTTTAATTTTTATTAGTATTATAGATTTTATTTCACTTTTATTGAACCCTTTTACTTATTATTAATATTATTTAAAAAAAAACTTTATCAGACAACTTTTTATCTGTTTAGTTATTTTAAACCCTTTTTTATATATATTATCATCATTATTAATTTTATTTTATTTTAATTTTGGGTTCCATATCTAGCCAACCCCAACTTGTTTGGGATATATGGCTTTGTTGTTGTATGATTTTTTTTTTGATTTTATCATAATTATTTGAATTATTGCGGACTTAGTAGCGATAGACACTAAAAACAAATTTAAATGATTAAATAAAATTTACTTATGAGAAACATTTTCCACCACATTTTTATTAACTACAGTTTTAAGAATTGTTCTTATTCTTGGAAGATAGAAAGTCTAAACACATGGTTAATTCAAAATTCCTTAAAATAATAACATGGAATAGTTGTTTCCTCCAAAAAAAAGTTACAATAATAATGTGTTCTGATTCATGCAAATTGTGTTTAAAAAACCCAACTAGTGGGTTGTAGTTTTAGCCAAAGAGTAAATGTATATACGGATAACCTTCGACTTAGAAAAGCAAACACTATACCTGGGAAGCATGCCTCCATTCTCCATTGATCCCTTCATGATGATGTCACTGAGCCCATATTCAGTCTCTTCCTTCTATGACTTGAAATAAACCAAGTATTCTAAACCATCGAGAACCTTCGAAATTACTCATACCCACCAGGCATCATTATATAATACATTAACTTTTCTTAAAGTAATTTAAAGCTGACTGTCTCAGATTCAGGAGGACACGACCTTATGGTGTGACGGCCCGCCCCGCACCTGCCTGCATTTCCTTCGAAAATGCGCGGTACACATGCCCAACTAGCACGGGACGATCGTCAGAAGAAAGGAAAGAAGAGAATTAACTAACAAGAAACCTGTAGAATGTCTCACAGCGCTTGGAGTAAAATATAATAATAACATACTTGACATAAAACAGGTGAGACAGTGTATAAGCTGATAACTAAAACCAACATCAACATCAGAGCAGCGGAAATCCAAATACAGCTTATTACAACTTTTCAAATTTACTGTCTCTAAACAAAAGAAAGCTAAAGTAGAAGATGCACCACCAATGCCCAAGCAGTGATCTTCAACAACACAGGGAGAATACTATATATATTACGTAGAAGCCTCCTGCTCGTCTCCGGATCATCTACCTGTGCATCACCAGCTAACCTGTCTCTAGTCTGCTCGTGTGAGCACCCAGAGTAATAAGAGGATACATAAAACTCTGGGTTAGACATAAAGCCTGGTATGAGCGATAAGCATCTAAACAGAACAATAACAGGTATACTAAACCATACCTGAACCTGGACCTGCAACCAAAGAGTTAGTACCACATACCGTACAGTACTCTAAGGTGCCATAATAAATAGAGTAAAGAATATGGGGGTGGGGTGTGCATGTCATAATGATAGCAAACAAATCAACCATAGCAACCATCCTCACATCTCTCACTCAGTGCGTAAAGCATGTGATGTCCACCACTGTCAATCAGTAGACCCATCGAAGTAGTGACGGAGTTCAACTTGTACAACTACTGCTACTACCAAGCTTACCACATGGAGTCATGACCAAATCTTTACAAATGACCCCACTTCAATGGTTTATAACCCTTTAGTCGTACCTAGGTCATTGCAACCCTGAATCCGTTCACGTACTTCCCATACATAGTGATCCAAAGTCATAAACATCGACTGCCCCTTGGCACATGTCCCGTAGCAAAGCCCAATCATGAAGTGAACTCATCGGTTCCCAACTGGATCCTGAGCTCTAACTTCCTATATTGGACTACCTTTGCATCTCGGGTTATTGGTCAATACTGGGTCGGGTCGGGTTCCTTTTAAGCCATCGGTTCGGGTCGGGTCCACTGCGTTGCGTTGGTGCATGGTCTTCCTCTGATAGCGGTTCGGTTCGGGTCCACTCCATCGCATCGGTTCGGGTCGGGTGTCCTCCTCCGGGTCGAGTGTCCCACCTCGGGTCGGGTCGGGTGCCATCTCCCTTCCACTTCCTGCTTCCGCTCCGATCCGCTCCCTCGTTCTTCACATGCTCCGATCCGATCCCTCCTTCTTTATCCGATCCTAGTTCAATTAGCGTGGCCTTCCTTCTTGCCAGTTCTCCCTAGTGTCAAGTTCCGATCCGAGCCCTTCGTCCTTAAGTTGATCCGATCCCCAGCTTAACCAACATGGCCTTCCTTTTTTCCAAGCCTCTTTTGTGCCAGACTCCAGTTCGGGTCGGGTTCCTTGCTCAGGTCTCCAATCCGATCCGAGCCCATATCCGATCCGATCCGAAACCCTGCACAACTTTCTGCAACTTTTTCCAGCAACTTGTTTACGCCATTCGATGACGTTTTCGACAAATCTAACTATACTAATCAATCACAAATCATCCCAAACAGTCATAGCAACATAGCAAACTAACCACAAACACCAAAATAATGAATTTACATGTCAAAATGGATCAAATATACCCAAAACCCCATAATTTCCCTTAAGCATGTTTAAGCAAAACTAATCATAGGTTTAACAAAACTTAGTCAAATTAAACCAAATTTCTACCAGAGGCATAAAATATTATTTTCGAATATATAGACATTTTTCCGGAATTTATTAGTGTGTAAATTCGCTAATCTTCACTAATTACCCTTTATTAACTGTAATTAGTGTCAAGATGATGCTAATCACTCACCTTGGCCACAAATGAAATTCTCAGAACCGAAACCTCGCTGATTTGGGTGAACACTGATGTCTAACAGTAGCTCTAGCCTTGCTTTCGTGTTTTCTCTCCTTAATTTAATGTAGATTAAGCCAAAACTTGATTAGAAAGTGATTAGAAGGTGATTTGGGTGTTGGAGGCCATTGCTAGGATTCCAAGAACGAAAGTGGCGGCTGAAAGAAATGTTTTCTAACCCTAATCAGCCCCTATACATCTCCAATCCCGAAATCCTCTTTGGGCCTAGCTGCTAAATACCCGGTTAAGCCCAATTAAGCTGTTTTCACCATCTGAAACTTGTTTCAGCCATATCTCCCAAACGGTGAGTCCGTTTGGCTAATGTGACCACTCTACGGAATTTTAAACCATCATCCGGAGCCAATGGAAGTGGTTTCAGGTAAAAATTCCTTTCCAGTCAAAAGTTATGGCCAAAACAGTACCAACTAGGGGTAAAATGGTCATTTAAAAATTGACAGAAATCATGAACATGGGAAATGACCCCAATAGTCGTCTCCAAAAGTTACATGACCATACGACTTCGTGAGTGAAAGAAATAAATATTCTACGATCCTATGATACGTAGAATGCGGGTCGTTACACTCTCCCCCCTTAAGAAATTTCGTCCCCGAAATTCCTTAACCCAAAACATACAAAAGATCCCGCATGCCTAACAACCACGTACAACAATCAAACATGCAAAACAAGCAAACATGCCTATCCTAGCATGCGGAAAACTAAATCGAAGTCAAAATCTTACCAGGCAAAGAGTTCTGGGTATGTCTTCCTAATGCTCTCCTCTGTCTCCCAAGGGCAATCATTCTTGTCCTTGCCCCACTGAATCTTGACTAGCTTCACTGCCTTCCTTCGAAGTTGCTTCATGTCGTGCTCGACAATACGGGCCAGCTTGCGGTTCCCAACCGCCTCGGGTTCTACTTCGAAGTCCTCTAACTGATCAGGTGAAATAGTCATATCTGGGTCGTGAACGAACTTCCTTAGTTGGGAAACATGAAATACGTTGTGAACTCCCGCCGTCTTCTCTGGTAAGCCAACTCTATATGCCAAATTCCCGACTGGTTCAAGAACAGGGAATGGGCCAACAAATCTTGGTGCCAACTTGCCTCTCCTGCCAAATCGTATCACGCTCTTCAACGGAGAAATCTTCTCAAACACCAAGTCACCAACGGAGAATTTTAAGTCTCTTCTCCTCTTATCAGCATAACTCTTCTGCCTATCTTGGGCAGCCTTCATTCGTTGTTGAATGATCTTAATCTTATCTGAAGTTTCCCTCACCACATCTGGTCCAAACATAAACTTCTCGCCAGTCTCTATCCAACATGATTGTGAGTTGCACGGTCTTCCGTACAAAGCTTCATATGGAGCCATACTGTAACGTCTCGCATTTTTGTCGGTTGGTATTTGAATATTTAAATCAGTTTAAATATTGAATTTGTAATATAAGTGGATTTATATATTAATTAAAAAGAAGTTGTACATATATAAATATATATTAATCATAATCGAGCTCAGAACAACCCTGCAGTTCGTAATTTAACGTTCTGAACTTCAAATGAGTGTACCAGACTCGTTTTGAATCGGATTTCTTCGAAACGAGAAACGTTGGAATCTGTTGAACTATATCTTTCCAACGGAAGTGGAAAATGAAGATTTCGTCGTATAGTTTGCAAGATATGTCCAAATCAAATATTCAAAAAGTCGTTGTAGAATCGTATATCGACCGTAACGGTTATTTGAATATAACTTGATATCGGTTGCAAATCGGGACAAGGTTCTTTTGAGGCGCAGCGATAGTATAATTTTTAGAATTTTACTGTAATTTTTAATTAATTAAATATGCGACTTTTTATTTGGAGTATTGTGCACCCTTTATCGATATTTCGGGGTTTCAAAATATAAGTCAACCTACCGGTATTATTATATTTTTGGGATCGTGACATCTTGTTGGACACGATGGTATTTTTATTTCTGTCTGCAGCGGTTTAGACATGAACGAAAACCATTTTTTCTATATTTGTCAATGAGACGATCGGTAAACATGAAAGACAAACCTTGTATGTATGGATAAACATAGAAGATATTTGTCGGGATGGTCCATTTCCTATTTCTTATGATTAAAGAAAACATACCATACTTTCAGAAAATTTATCCCATAACTAATACTTTATATCAAGACAATAAAATATAAGGACCTACTCCAATACACGTTCTTCCAGCCAACTAAATACCTGTAGCCATGCCATTTCCGTACCGTCTCCTCCCTTACTTCATGCTTAAGTATTTTGCCTATGCATTTTTCAAATCAACAGCACCCTTAGACGACTACTCTACAGCCTATATCAAATGAAAATTCACACCCCTCAATGAATCACGTACAAGGCCATACATTCAAAACATGCTACTCCATACCCCTAACCTATATACAAATTACACCCATACGCTATAGGCTGAACATGGAAAACCTCACCGCTAATCTACCCTACACAGTACGAAGACCCATGCTGCTAAGGAGAAAAAGCACACCCTACCAATACTTAACGCTTAAGGAATCCTGCCTATATAAAACAAGCTGACTCTTCAACCTTTCTCCTCGGAAAAACTTAACTGGGCGGAATAACAAAAAAACAAGTTTATATATGAGTTCAGCGTGGTGTGGCGAGCTTGCATGAAGATCTATGAGGGAAACAATGTTACAAACTGAAGACACCTACTGTATATGTGGCACCAGCATTTTGAAGTCGCGTTGTGTAACGTGGAAGGAGAGAACGTGGGGAGAGGGGACTGCTGAGTTTGGGCCAGGTTAAGTGGTATTATGCAAGGTGCATGGCGCATGAAAATGGAAGACTTTGGTGTGTGTTTATATGTAAAACGTGGGGAGTAGTGGACGTTAAAAGCACAACAATGGTCTTGTGTATATAAGGGTGGTTTTGGGAGTTTTGCGAGGGGGTTCAGGGCGGTGTGTAGCAAGTGGACGTGGAGGGCTAGAAAGAAGGAAGGAGCAGTGTAAATGACAACTACAGATGGGAAATGCGGTTTGAAGGGAAGTTGCTGCAAGAGGACCGACGCATGGATGGCATTGGGCGGGTGTAAACTGCCAACGCCCAGAGTAAAATATATATATAAAACAAAAGTGTGAACGTGAATCATCATAGGGAGAGGAAGGGAAACTTGAGCAGGAAATGGCGGCAAATGATAGAAGGGTGCGAAAATGAAAGAGGAAGTGAAGCATCTTTTCTGTTTGATGTTATTTCGAGCATGGAGTTGGGAGTCTTCATGTTGGTGGAAATGGACACCGGTAATAAGGAAAGAATACGTGAAGTTTTAGGTGTTGGGGAGGAGATACTACTGTAGTACGGGTTTGTGAGAGTGCCAAATGGGCCGTATGGTTAGTAGTGAAGCCCGGTTTAAACAAACAGATTTATTTCAAACAAAAGAAGTGAGAAAGGAAGCAAGACCCGTAAGGGATAAAAAGAAAAGAGCTGGTGCGGTATTCTGACGACATGATTGTACAATTCCAGGACCGGCGTGTTTACAGTTAACCATATATGACGCATGTGTATACAATGTGATACAAATGCCTAATCACGTTAAGTGGGCTATTTACTTCCGATATGATATGTGCGATAAACACGGTTATACGCGTATATGGAGAGGAGATGAGACACATGAAGTCCGAGCGGTATGCATAGGGAAGGAGGCATTTTCAGCAAGTGCATATTTAAAGGGTGTTTTTACTTGATTTCAAAATGGCTACACAATGGGATTGGTCTGGAGCGAATTGAGAGCACGTTTGAATTTATGGCAGAATCAAACGCTAGACCGGATCGACTGACGCAAATCGTTATTTAACAGTTAACGCGCCAAGGTGAGTAAAATCACTCACTCCGATCTTTTTAAAATATTTTAATTATATTTTAATGTTGTTTGAATGTTGTGTGATGGTCGATTTGGTAGATTACAAGTAAATTGGTTGAATATTATATACCGTTACATATGTACACATCATCGGTTGGACACTAATCCCATCGATTAGGATATCCCCTGGTATAGAGTTGGTGTAAATTGTGTTGACTGACATCTGTGGATGCGGAAACCGGTTGGAGGAATCCGACCGGATTCCTTGATAATTATATGTACTGTTTGTTTTGTATGAACCCGAATTTTATTTAAAACCCCATGTGAATATAGATGTTGAACGGAAATTCAACATATGTTTAGATAAATCAATAAATGATATCAAATTAGAAAGTGATAACAGTCGACCGTAAAACCATCGTTTTGATAAGGAGTGATTGGCCGTCAGGCAAATCAATGAGGTTAATTATAAAAATTATATTTTTATAATTAAAAAGAAGATTTAAATTTATAATAGAAGTTCTATTATAAACCAGTATTTTAGAGTTCGCTTTTATAAAATAAATAAAACCGATTATTGACATTTAAATGAGTTTATAAAGCAGAAATTATCCGACGATTAAATATTTAGATGATTAGATTTAAGATAAACAATTTAGAAATATTATTAGATTAATTATATTAATCAAATGTTGAGAAGTAATTAAAATCAGTTAACGAATTTACTGATGGAATGGAGTTGATTTAATCAACTGTTATTTGGGAAAATGGTTATTAGATTAATTGGTCTTTAATTAATCTAATGAAACAGTTTAGAAATAAATTAATCCAAAGTAATGAGATTTAATTACCTTTTGGTTAAGAAGTTATAAATAGAACTGTGGGATAGAGAAAGCGAAGAGCTTATGTTTAATATAAATAATCATAAACAATAGAGGTTTCAAAGTAAGAATATGATGTTATAAAACCATAGTTAAAATTAAACAAGAAAATACGATTTGTGGTATAAGGGATTAGAATACAGACTTATATTTGTTCTAAGGTAAGAACGTTGTCGATCAAGGTTTGAGAGGTAAATAGAATACCCCAACTTGAACAGCTTCACTATTATCGAGGAACGATATCAGTTTGTGACGGAGATAGATGTTAAGATTAGTAGAAAAGGAATATGGCAGCATATGCAAGTTTAGAACTATAGCGATAAAATAAACGCTGTTGATTGGGCTTAAGCGTAACTGTTATGTCGAAACTAGTTATAACATAGAATATTACAGCGTATGACAAGTTTGAACTATAGCGATAAAATAACGCTGTTGATAAGGTAAGGGTGACTGTAATGTTGAGATTAGTTATAAAGGGAATATTACAGCGTATGACAAGTTTAGAACTATAGCAACAAATTAATTGCTGTTGATTAGACTTAAGCGTGACTTTTATATATAGCAGCACTTCCTAGGAAATGAAGCAGTTTAGTTGAAATCCACTTATTCGAAAGTGAGAAATAACAATGTCGTAAGAAAATATAAGAATCAGTTTTAGAAAGAGAAATTGGAGAATCGTGTTAGAAAACAATGACAGCATTTCGATGTTCGAAATGTGATTAGAATTTAAACCGTTAGGATTTGTAACTAGAATTCGACGATGTCGAATGTATTAAAAGTAAACTAATTTAGGGATTATAATCTGATAGAATAATTAACATTTAGTTGTAAACAATAAATGTTAATAGGATAGGATTCAGTATTAAGTTATAAACTCGATATTTATTTGGTAAGAAATCGACTTAGAAACAGAGTTTATAAAGTGGATTGTAATATAAAGTGTGAAAGAGATTTCGGTAAACGAGATAATGATATTGATTTTCTAAATAAAGAAGTTATTTGATAAAGGTGTTCAGATTTCTATAATAGTATGATATTCACCTTTTAAAGTGAATAATGTTTTAAAAGTAAGCGTGGGGCTGATTAAAGGGTTAAAAGGAAATTGGGAATATTTTCCAATATAAATAGGGTGATTATCCAAGTATAGAAATAAAGAATGGGAAATTAATGGAAATAGTCGAACGTTAATAACGTATGTTTCTGAAACATGAAAGAATAAGAGTTTAAAATAACTGGAAATGTTTTCCAAGAAGTATGAAAAGCTTTAAACGGGATTTGAGAAATATCTGGTAAGATATGGGAATTCGAATAATAAAACGAATGTTAAATAAAAGTGCCCGTGGTTGTATGATGTTAGTTGTACATTGAATGAATGTTGTTTTTACTTCGATAGAAATAACCGACTATCGAAGTGTTTTGACCATCGTTGTCAATATGGAGAGACCGGTTGGATACGTTATCCGAAAACCACTCCGTATAGGCATAAGCGCTGCGAATTAGATATGCTGAAGATAATTGAAGACGGAGTTAAATGCAAGGGTCGTCCAGTTCTAGAATGATGTTTATTTGTTTGTCCAGTCCCAGGGCAACTTGTATGGACGAGTGTCTGACAGAGTATTTCCAACGGTCACGCCGTTGATTTTATGAATATACCAAGTTGGTGGGGAGAAGGTGACTTCTCTTTATTCTACACCCAGTGTGCATTTGTGTAATCAATGTGTGATTATGGATTTGACGATGTGACATTCAAAGTGAATGGTGATCAGATGTTCTGAAGATAGACGTAGCCTCTAGCCTCGCAACCGAGAATGACAGAAGTTGGGCTAGGCAGCATGGCTAGTTGGGTCATCCCCAAGCAGGGTGTATTGTCACCGATCTAGAGAAAATTCATATTTATACTTCTTTTCGATTCTGTATCTTCGGATGACGGTTGGATGGCCTACAACCGTGGTGGAAATATATTCGCGACACTCAAGCTAAATGAGTGAGCGGTCATGTGTGGCCGGGTTGCAAGACGTTCTTGTTGAACCCTGAGTGTATCCCCTCTAGAGTACACTATTCAGAAGGTGCTCCCATACCTTGTCCGTTGAAATCCAATCTCCAATAAGTGCCCTGCGGTTTATGATTTTATACTATATATATGTGGAGCGTGAGATGCAAGCGTTCTACTACTTGTATAATTATTTGGTTAGACATTATCATAATATCATTGGGTTTTGATATCAAGAATATTTCGGGTTATAGTAAGGTAAAAACCGTCCATGTTTATGTGTGGGCTGGTCTTACTATTATCTTCTTGTTTTGAAAAGGATTTTCAAAGTAAAACAGTATGGTTGGAATTTACTCACACCAGTCCCATGACTGACCCAGAGTTTATTTTGTTTGTTTTCCCTAAACTCTTGGGTGCCCAAATTTGTACGGGCAGTCAAGTGTTTCAGGCTTTGCAGATTCACTTGGAGGAGCTCAAAAGCAGGAAGCTTCACCATTAGTTATGTAGAGTTATTTCCGCTGTGATATGATGTATTGTACTCTGATAATGGTATGTATATACAATACAGTTTTGTATTCAAAGTTATGTTATATAATACATCTTATTTTGTTCCGCTGCGAGTTTCGTGTTACTATGATTCTGTTCAGTTGTGATCTTCTTCTTCTTCTATTCTATTAGTTCTATCTTTTCTTTCTCACCCTCTAAATTCTTCTATAAATGTCCCGGTATTTTTCGATGCTTGAATAGTCAACAGTGTGTTTTTATGTTGATTTTCTGGGTCGAAAATCCCGCCGTTACAGATGGTATCAGAGCATAAGGTTAAGTGATTACCTTGGCTCTGTGGCGTAACTCAATAGAGATGGAGTTAGTAATACTCTAGATTGAGTTGAGTGTATATATATGAGCGCGTATTTGTGATTAATATAAAAACTATTTTATATTGTGTTGACTGGTCAGTCGAGTGGTTTATAAATTCTGGTCGAAACAGTAATGCAAACTGAGTCGATAGGTGTTTCTAATATATCAGAGCATAAGGTTAAGTGATTACCTTGGCTCTGTGGCGTAACTCAATAGAGATGGAGTTAGTAGTACTCTAGATTGAGTATAAGTGTAAATATATGAGTGCTTATTTGTAAATTTATATAAAACTGTTTTATATTGTGTTGACTGGTCAGTCGAGTGGTTTATAAATTCTGGTCGAAACAGTAATGCAAACTGAGTCGATAGGTGTTTCTAAACTCTTGAACAGAGTAATTCGACACAGTATGTTTTGAAAAGAGGGTAAATGAAATAATTTTACCCAAAGTATATTTTGATATAAAAAGAAGTGTATATCTTGATATTAATATAATATATTGGATATGTGATCATTATTATGATCGAACAGGATTATAATTGAGTTGGTTATATAAACTACCAATCGAAATATTATATAAGTATGATATGCAAAAATCAGATGAGCTGAATCTGAATTAAAAACCAGAATTGAAATAAAACTCTAGAAACTTGGAAAAGAATTGAAATTTAAATTGAATTAAATATAAGGGAATTTTAAAATCCTGGGAGATTTGAAATTTTGTTTTCCAAGTGCTGTGAATGATATTTAGAAGTAATATTCAAAATGAAAATGTTTGAAAAATGAGTTTTGAAAAATGATATAGTATTGAACTCACTTCGATCGCTGGAAAACAAATTCCGATGGTGAAGCGCGCCATTATCGGTGTTCATTTTCGAGTTGGTAAGTGATGGATTACTACCAAAGGTTTTGATTTGGATTGTTTTAAGAAACAAGTAGTCAGAAATTCAAATGTTTTGAGTAATATATGATTTCAAACTGATTTGAAATATATCCCAGGAATTTGAATTCTGAAATAAAAATTTAACTTATGAAGTTCAAGTGGTAAAAGTAGAATTTAAACTAAGATAACAATGTTTGACTGAATTAGGAACGATCCAGAATGGAGATTGTAAAAGAGAAATATTGGAAAATTCGAGTTATAAAAATGAATTGATTCTTGGAGAATAAGAATCGAATTTTGAATTCGGAAACAAAGATAACTGAATTGAGAAATAAATCAGTAAATGGAATTGGAGGTGAAATAGAAATTTGGATGAGTAAAAACGAGTGATTGGATTGGAAAATAAATTGATTGGAGATCAGTTGGAAATGTTTGGATATATGCTAGTTAAATAGCAGATGGCAGAGATAGAGTTGAATGCCAAAAAGAGAAGGTACACGTTTATATACGAGTATGAGATTTTTATGAGTCAGTTTGAGCAAGCCGTTTGGCTGTTTGATTTTCTTTTGGATTGGAGAAGGCCCAGAGTGGCAAGTTGTTGTAGTACCGAGTGAGCCGTGCAGAGGAGATGCTGGCGAGATTCTCTGAAAATTTAAGCTGTTAGGAAATTTTCAGAAATTTTGAAAATATTCGAAATAATAAGGAATTAATATTTTAATTGGAAATAATCAGTTCAGTGGAAACTGGAATTATGAAGTAAACCAAAAAGATTTTTAACCATGTTATAACAGAGATTGTAGCATTTTCCCTATCTTAGCAATTTCGAGGACGAAATTATTTTAAGGGGGAAGGTCTGTAACGTCTCGCATTTTTGTCGGTTGGTATTTGAATATTTAAATCAGTTTAAATATTGAATTTGTAATATAAGTGGATTTATATATTAATTAAAAAGAAGTTGTACGTATATAAATATATATTAATCATAATCGAGCTCAGAACAACCCTGCAGTTCGTAATTTAACGTTCTGAACTTCAACTGAGTGTACCGGACTCGTTTTGAATCGGATTTCTTCGAAACGAGAAACATTGGAATCTGTTGAACTATATCTTTCCAACGGAAGTGGAAAATGAAGATTTCGTCGTATAGTTTGCAAGATATGTCCAAATCAAATATTCAAAAAGTCGTTGTAGAATCGTATATCGACCGTAACGGTTATTTGAATATAACTTGATATCGGTTGCAAATCGGGACAAGGTTCTTTTGAGGCGCAGCGATAATATAATTTTTAGAATTTTACTGTAATTTTTAATTAATTAAATATGCGACTTTTTATTTGGAGTATTGTGCACCCTGTATCGATATTTCGGGGTTTCAAAATATAAGTCAACCTACCGGTATTATTATATTTTTGGGATCGTGACATCTTGTTGGAAACGATGGTATTTTTATTTCTGTCTGCAGCGGTTTAGACATGAACGAAAACCATTTTTTCTATATTTGTCAATGAGACGATCGGTAAACATGAAAGACAAACCTTGTATGTATGGATAAACATAGAAGATATTTGTCGGGATGGTCCATTTCCTATTTCTTATGATTAAAGAAAACATACCATACTTCCAGAAAATTTATCCCATAACTAATACTTTATATCAAGACAATAAAATATAAGGACCTACTCCAATACACGTTCTTCCAGCCAACTAAATACCTGTAGCCATGCCATTTCCGTACCGTCTCCTCCCTTACTTCATGCTTAAGTATTTTGCTTATGCATTTTTCAAATCAACAGCACCCTTAGACGACTACTCTACAGCCTATATCAAATGAAAATTCACACCCCTCAATGAATCACGTACAAGGCCATACATTCAAAACATGCTACTCCATACCCCTAACCTATATACAAATTACACCCATACGCTATAGGCTGAACATGGAAAACCTCACCGCTAATCTACCCTACACAGTACGAAGACCCATGCTGCTAAGGAGAAAAAGCACACCCTACCAATACTTAACGCTTAAGGAATCCTGCCTATATAAAACAAGCTGACTCTTCAACCTTTCTCCTCGGAAAAACTTAACTGGGCGGAATAACAAAAAAACAAGTTTATATATGAGTTCAGCGTGGTGTGGCGAGCTTGCATGAAGATCTATGAGGGAAACAATGTTACAAACTGAAGACACCTACTGTATATGTGGCACCAGCATTTTGAAGTCGCGTTGTGTAACGTGGAAGGAGAGAACGTGGGGAGAGGGGACTGCTGAGTTTGGGCCAGGTTAAGTGGTATTATGCAAGGTGCATGGCGCATGAAAATGGAAGACTTTGGTGTGTGTTTATATGTAAAACGTGGGGAGTAGTGGACGTTAAAAGCACAACAATGGTCTTGTGTATATAAGGGTGGTTTTGGGAGTTTTGCGAGGGGGTTCAGGGCGGTGTGTAGCAAGTGGACGTGGAGGGCTAGAAAGAAGGAAGGAGCAGTGTAAATGACAACTACAGATGGGAAATGCGGTTTGAAGGGAAGTTGCTGCAAGAGGACCGACGCATGGATGGCATTGGGCGGGTGTAAACTGCCAACGCCCAGAGTAAAATATATATATAAAACAAAAGTGTGAACGTGAATCATCATAGGGAGAGGAAGGGAAACTTGAGCAGGAAATGGCGGAAAATGATAGAAGGGTGCGAAAATGAAAGAGGAAGTGAAGCATCTTTTCTGTTTGATGTTATTTCGAGCATGGAGTTGGGAGTCTTCATGTTGGTGGAAATGGACACCGGTAATAAGGAAAGAATACGTGAAGTTTTAGGTGTTGGGGAGGAGATACTACTGTAGTACGGGTTTGTGAGAGTGCCAAATGGGCCGTATGGTTAGTAGTGAAGCCCGGTTTAAACAAACAGATTTATTTCAAACAAAAGAAGTGAGAAAGGAAGCAAGACCCGTAAGGGATAAAAAGAAAAAGAAAAGAGCTGGTGCGGTATTCTGACGACATGATTGTACAATTCCAGGACCGGCGTGTTTACAGTTAACCATATATGACGCATGTGTATACAATGTGATACAAATGCCTAATCACGTTAAGTGGGCTATTTACTTCCGATATGATATGTGCGATAAACACGGTTATACGCGTATATGGAGAGGAGATGAGACACATGAAGTCCGAGCGGTATGCATAGGGAAGGAGGCATTTTCAGCAAGTGCATATTTAAAGGGTGTTTTTACCTGATTTCAAAATGGCTACACAATGGGATTGGTCTGGAGCGAATTGAGAGCACGTTTGAATTTATGGCAGAATCAAACGCTAGACCGGATCGACTGACGCAAATCGTTATTTAACGGTTAACGCGCCAAGGTGAGTAAAATCACTCACTCTGATCTTTTTAAAATATTTTAATTATATTTTAATGTTGTTTGAATGTTGTGTGATGGTCGATTTGGTAGATTACAAGTAAATTGGTTGAATATTATATACCGTTACATATGTACACATCATCGGTTGGACACTAATCCCATCGATTAGGATATCCCCTGGTATAGAGTTGGTGTAAATTGTGTTGACTGACATCTGTGGATGCGGAAACCGGTTGGAGGAATCCGACCGGATTCCTTGATAATTATATGTACTGTTTGTTTTGTATGAACCCGAATTTTATTTAAAACCCCATGTGAATATAGATGTTGAACGGAAATTCAACATATGTTTAGATAAATCAATAAATGATATCAAATTAGAAAGTGATAACAGTCGACCGTAAAACCATCGTTTTGATAAGGAGTGATTGGCCGTCAGGCAAATCAATGAGGTTAATTATAAAAATTATATTTTTATAATTAAAAAGAAGATTTAAATTTATAATAGAAGTTCTATTATAAACCAGTATTTTAGAGTTCGCTTTTATAAAATAAATAAAACCGATTATTGACATTTAAATGAGTTTATAAAGCAGAAATTATCCGACGATTAAATATTTAGATGATTAGATTTAAGATAAACAATTTAGAAATATTATTAGATTAATTATATTAATCAAATGTTGAGAAGTAATTAAAATCAGTTAACGAATTTACTGATGGAATGGAGTTGATTTAATCAACTGTTATTTGGGAAAATGGTTATTAGATTAATTGGTCTTTAATTAATCTAATGAAACAGTTTAGAAATAATTTAATCCAAAGTAATGAGATTTAATTACCTTTTGGTTAAGAAGTTATAAATAGAACTGTGGGATAGAGAAAGCGAAGAGCTTATGTTTAATATAAATAATCATAAACAATAGAGGTTTCAAAGTAAGAATATGATGTTATAAAACCATAGTTAAAATTAAACAAGAAAATACGATTTGTGGTATAAGGGATTAGAATACAGACTTATATTTGTTCTAAGGTAAGAACGTTGTCGATCAAGGTTTGAGAGGTAAATAGAATACCCCAACTTGAACAGCTTCACTATTATCGAGGAACGATATCAGTTTGTGACGGAGATAGATGTTAAGATTAGTAGAAAAGGAATATGGCAGCATATGCAAGTTTAGAACTATAGCGATAAAATAAACGCTGTTGATTGGGCTTAAGCGTAACTGTTATGTCGAAACTAGTTATAACATAGAATATTACAGCGTATGACAAGTTTGAACTATAGCGATAAAATAACGCTGTTGATAAGGTAAGGGTGACTGTAATGTTGAGATTAGTTATAAAGGGAATATTACAGCGTATGACAAGTTTAGAACTATAGCAACAAATTAATTGCTGTTGATTAGACTTAAGCGTGACTTTTATATATAGCAGCACTTCCTAGGAAATGAAGCAGTTTAGTTGAAATCCACTTATTCGAAAGTGAGAAATAACAATGTCGTAAGAAAATATAAGAATCAGTTTTAGAAAGAGAAATTGGAGAATCGTGTTAGAAAACAATGACAGCATTTCGATGTTCGAAATGTGATTAGAATTTAAACCGTTAGGATTTGTAACTAGAATTCGACGATGTCGAATGTATTAAAAGTAAACTAATTTAGGGATTATAATCTGATAGAATAATTAACATTTAGTTGTAAACAATAAATGTTAATAGGATAGGATTCAGTATTAAGTTATAAACTCGATATTTATTTGGTAAGAAATCGACTTAGAAACAGAGTTTATAAAGTGGATTGTAATATAAAGTGTGAAAGAGATTTCGGTAAACGAGATAATGATATTGATTTTCTAAATAAAGAAGTTATTTGATAAAGGTGTTCAGATTTCTATAATAGTATGATATTCACCTTTTAAAGTGAATAATGTTTTAAAAGTAAGCGTGGGGCTGATTAAAGGGTTAAAAGGAAATTGGGAATATTTTCCAATATAAATAGGGTGATTATCCAAGTATAGAAATAAAGAATGGGAAATTAATGGAAATAGTCGAACGTTAATAACGTATGTTTCTGAAACATGAAAGAATAAGAGTTTAAAATAACTGGAAATGTTTTCCAAGAAGTATGAAAAGCTTTAAACGGGATTTGAGAAATATCTGGTAAGATATGGGAATTCGAATAATAAAACGAATGTTAAATAAAAGTGCCCGTGGTTGTATGATGTTAGTTGTACATTGAATGAATGTTGTTTTTACTTCGATAGAAATAACCGACTATCGAAGTGTTTTGACCATCGTTGTCAATATGGAGAGACCGGTTGGATACGTTATCCGAAAACCACTCCGTATAGGCATAAGCGCTGCGAATTAGATATGCTGAAGATAATTGAAGACGGAGTTAAATGCAAGGGTCGTCCAGTTCTAGAATGATGTTTATTTGTTTGTCCAGTCCCAGGGCAACTTGTATGGACGAGTGTCTGACAGAGTATTTCCAACGGTCACGCCGTTGATTTTATGAATATACCAAGTTGGTGGGGAGAAGGTGACTTCTCTTTATTCTACACCCAGTGTGCATTTGTGTAATCAATGTGTGATTACGGATTTGACGATGTGACATTCAAAGTGAATGGTGATCAGATGTTCTGAAGATAGACGTAGCCTCTAGCCTCGCAACCGAGAATGACAGAAGTTGGGCTAGGCAGCATGGCTAGTTGGGTCATCCCCAAGCAGGGTGTATTGTCACCGATCTAGAGAAAATTCATATTTATACTTCTTTTCGATTCTGTATCTTCGGATGACGGTTGGATGGCCTACAACCGTGGTGGCAATATATTCGCGACACTCAAGCTAAATGAGTGAGCGGTCATGTGTGGCCGGGTTGCAAGACGTTCTTGTTGAACCCTGAGTGTATCCCCTCTAGAGTACACTATTCAGAAGGTGCTCCCATACCTTGTCCGTTGAAATCCAATCTCCAATAAGTGCCCTGCGGTTTATGATTTTATACTATATATATGTGGAGCGTGAGATGCAAGCGTTCTACTACTTGTATAATTATTTGGTTAGACATTATCATAATATCATTGGGTTTTGATATCAAGAATATTTCGTGTTATAGTAAGGTAAAAACCGTCCATGTTTATGTGTGGGCTGGTCTTACTATTATCTTCTTGTTTTGAAAAGGATTTTCAAAGTAAAACAGTATGGTTGGAATTTACTCACACCAGTCCCATGACTGACCCAGAGTTTATTTTGTTTGTTTTCCCTAAACTCTTGGGTGCCCAAATTTGTACGGGCAGTCAAGTGTTTCAGGCTTTGCAGATTCACTTGGAGGAGCTCAAAAGCAGGAAGCTTCACCATTAGTTATGTAGAGTTATTTCCGCTGTGATATGATGTATTGTACTCTGATAATGGTATGTATATACAATACAGTTTTGTATTCAAAGTTATGTTATATAATACATCTTATTTTGTTCCGCTGCGAGTTTCGTGTTACTATGATTCTGTTCAGTTGTGATCTTCTTCTTCTTCTATTCTATTAGTTCTATCTTTTCTTTCTCACCCTCTAAATTCTTCTATAAATGTCCCGGTATTTTTCGATGCTTGAATAGTCAACAGTGTGTTTTTATGTTGATTTTCTGGGTCGAAAATCCCGCCGTTACACATACCGATACTGGATTGGTAGCTATTATTATATGCAAACTCTACTAGATGCAAATGGTCATCCCATGATCCACCAAAATCCAATATACATGCCCTCAAGAGATCTTCCAAAACACGATTCACCCTCTCCGTCTGACCGTCGGTCTGAGGATGATATGCGGTACTGAGATGTAACTCTGACCCTAGAGCCTCTTGTAAGCTCTTCCAAAACCCACAAGTGAACAACGGGACTCGGTCACTCACAATGCTTTTAGGTACTCCATGAAATCTCACTACCCATTTCATATACAATTCTGCTAACTTAGCTGCCGTTCTGGTCGATTTGACTGGTATGAATCTTGCACTTTTCGTCAATCGATCCACAATTACCCAAATGCTATCATATCCCGACCTAGTCCTTGGTAAACCATCGATGAAATCCATCGAGACTTGCTCCCATTTCCATTCGGGAACTTCTAATGGTTGCAACAACCCACTAGGCTTCTTTTGCTCAGCTTTAACTAGCTGGCAATTCATGCATTTGGATATAAACTTCCCAATGTCTCTTTTCATCCCTTCCCAGTAGTTGGTCTTCTTCATATCTCGATACATCTTATTACCACCGGGGTGTATAGTCAGTTTTGAGTGATGACACTCTCTAAGCACTTCATCCCTCATTCCATCGACATTGGGTACAACAAGCTTTCCATTCTTTCTAAGCCATCCATCTCGATCAAGCCCATACTTGTTCATCTCCTCTTCAATACCCATCTCTAACTTAGAGATGATTTCCAATAGGTTAGGATCGTCCCTCTGACTAGAGCTGATCCGCTCAATCAAAGTGGGTCTGATCGTCAAATTTGCTAACATTTCTGGATCCAATTCGCACTTTGGTCTGAAATCAAACCCAGTGATGTATCCCAGTTGCTTCCATTCTAGAAACATAGCCCCTAAGCTGGCTTGTCTCCGACTCAATGCATCAGCCACCGCATTGCCCTTTCCCGGTGTATATGCGATGTCGAAATCATAGGAAGCTAAGAACTCTAACCGTCTCTGCTGACGGAGATTCAGATCTTTCTGAGAGAAGAGATACTTCAACGACTTATGATCTGTAAATAGCTCAAATCTTTCTTCCAAGAGATAGTGTCTCCACACCTTTAATGCGAACACGATCGCTGCCAATTCTAAATCATGGGTAGGGTATCTTCTCTCGTGCTGTTTCAATTGCCGACTTGCATAAGCTACAACCCTACCGCCTTGCATCAATACAGCACCCAGTCTGGTACCAAAGGCATCCGTGTATACCGTCATCTCTTCATTCCCCTTAGGAATGACTAACACTGGTGCGCATGTCAACTTTTCTTTCAGACTCTTGAATGCATTCTCACACCTTTCATCCCAGACAAAAGCTTGATTCTTCTTGGTCAACTGGGTCAATGGTGCTTCTATCTTGGATAAACCTTGGATAAACTTACGATAATATCCAGCTAACCCCAAGAAACTTCTTACATCTGTTGCATTCTTGGGCGTAGGCCAATCCTGTACCGTAGCCACCTTCGCAGGGTCCACGGCAATACCATTCTCGGAAACAACATGACCCAAGAACCTCACTTCCCTCTTCCAGAAGTGACACTTAGAAAACTTTGCTTTCAATTGGTGTTTTCTCAACACCTCCATCACTATTCTTACATGTTCCTTGTGTTCTTCCTCTGTCTTCGAATAGACCAAAATATCATCAACGAACACAAGGACAAACTTGTTCAACTGATCTCTGAATACCCTATTCATAAGATCCACAAAATATGCTGGGGCATTGGTCAGACCGAATGGCATGACCAACCACTCATAAAATCCAGACGGCGTCCGAAATGCCGTTTTAGCTATACTCTCAGCTTCCACTCTAAGCTGATGAAAACCTGTCGCGAGATCCAATTGAGAAAATACTCTCGCGCCACTCAACTGATCGAACAAATCATCTATCCGCGGTAGAGGATAATTATTTTTCCTCATCACTTTATTCAACTCGCGGTAGTCTACACACAAACGAAGGGAACCATCCGCCTTGGTAGCAAACACAACTGGTGCTCCCCATTCAGAAACACTCCTTCTGATAAATCCCTTCTTCAAAAGATCGCTGACTTGCACCTCGAGCTCTCGCTGCTCCCTTGGTGCCGTACGACGAAGTGGCATCACTATAGGTCTGGCATCTTTCACCAAATCAATACGGAACTCAATCTCTCGATGTGGTGGAAGCCCGGTTACTTCTTCGAAAACGTCCGGATACTGGCCAACCACGGGCAAACCTGACAACTCACTATGCGGAATGTTGAGGGAGTTTAGAAAACTAGCCAATACCCCCTCACTGGGTAGACCACCAAACACTATCCTCCGCCCATCATCCGCTCTAGCTGTCACCAAAAAGCCCTCACAGTCTACCACCACCCCGTATCTTCGGAGCTAATCTACTCCCAAAATAATGCCACACCCAGTAAAGCCCAAAACAAAGCAATCACAAACAAACATGCATCCATGACTCGATAAGACCACATTACGACAAATCATGCTAAGGCTAATCGAACCACCAATCGGGTTCGTCACCACTAAAGGTCTATCGACAATCTCGGGCTCCAATCCTAACCTATCTACCAGGTCACTAGATATGAAAGAACTGGAAGCTTCGGTATCAAACAAAACTCTAACAGGAACATCATAAACAGAAAGCATACCTTGAATGACGACATTCTTTCCCTTCTCTGCCGCAGTTGGGGCATTCGACGAAGAAGGAATAGCATTAAGGCCATGTGCTTTCACCATTTGCTTTTCTTTGGGGGGTTGCGGACACTTGTCCTTGTGATGTCCCATTTGGCCACAGTTGAAGCACTTCCTATCCGCTGGCTTGGCCCGACAATTACTAGCATAATGGCCCTTCTTACCACAGCTGAAGCACTCCACATCTTGCTTATTCTTTTTCTTCTGGCCATCCTTAGTCTGACTCTGCTTTCTCTTATTCTGGGAACCACCCTTGCCTCCACCACTTGCTTGTGGTTTTGGCTCTTCTGCAGATGCAACCTCAGTCTTCGGCTTTGGGTAGAGACTTTCTGACCTCAATGCTTTCCCCACAATCGATTCAAACGTCCCATCGATGTGGTTAATAAGCCTTTCCCCCAAGTACTGATCCAAACCAGTTATGAATTTCTCATTCTTCTTCTCGGCAGTATCAATAAGAGATAACCCATACTTCGACAAAGTGTCGAATTCAGCAATGTACTCCAAGACAGCTCTGCCATTTTGCTTGAGCTCCAAGAATTTCTTAAACAACACTGACTTCTGAGCAGCTGGAATGAACTTCTCGCTAAAGCGAGCTTTAAACTACTCCCAAGTAATCTGATCTTCGGGAGTAGCTGCCTTTATAGCATTCCACCAATTCATTGCCCGCCCTTGCAGCTGACGGGACGCTAGCTTTCTCTTCATCGCATCCTCGATACCCAAATCCTCGAAGATACGTTCGGAACTATCCAGCCACTCCTGAACATCCGTAGCCGACTCCGTTCCGTGGAACGTCTTCCCACCAAGGCTAGTATAATCCTTATTCAGCTTGGCGAAGTCGACTCTTGGCGCCTGCACTATTGGACCACCACCATTTCCACCATTAGGAGCTACCCTCTGTACATCTCGAAGCATCTCTCTCATGAGGTCAGTAAACATTGTCCTCATGTCAGCAGCATTCCCATTATTGGCTCCCCTACCAGCACCTCTAGTATATCGGCTCATCGTCAATCTGAAAAAGGGAAACGATTAACGACCCCATAGTGGTGCTAGTGCAGTGCGACTTCATTCTTATACTACTAATAGTATATATATATATATAGCTTTTAAAAACCAAAGTAATCACAAATACGCTCTCTCGTATACGTATATTATCTCTCCCTGATAACTTCCCTAGGTTAACTACGCAACCTAGAGCTCTGATACCAAGTGTGACGGCCCGCCCCGCACCAGCCTACATTTCCTTCAAAAGTGCACTGTACACATGCCCAACTAGCACGGGACAGTCGTCAGAAGAAAGGAAAGAAGAGAATTAACTAAAAGAAACCTGTAGAATGTCTCACAGTGCATGGAGTAAAATATAATAGTAACATACTTGACATAAAACAGGTGAGACAGTGTATAAGCTGATAACTAAAACCAACATCAACATCAGAGCAGCGGAAATCCAAATACAGCTTATTACAACTTTTCAAATTTACTGTCTCTAAACAAAAGAAAGCTAAAGTAGAAGATGCACCACCAATGCCCAAGCAGTGATCTTCAACAACACAGGGAGAGTACTATATATATTACGTAGAAGCCTCCTGCTCGTCTCCGAATCATCTACCCGTGCATCACCAGCTAACCTGTCTCTAGTCTGCTCATGTGAGCACCCAGAGTAATAAGAGGATACATAAAACTCTGGGTTAGACATAAAGCCTGGTATGAGCGATAAGCATCTAAAAAGAACAATAACAGGTATACTAAACCATACCTGAACCTGGACCTGCAACCAAAGAGTTAGTACCACATACCGTACAGTACTCTAAGGTGCCATAATAAATAGTGTAAAGAATATGGGGGTGGGGTGTGCATGTCATAATGATAGCAAACAAATCAACCATAGCAACCATCCTCACATCTCTCACTCAGTGCGTAAAGCATACGATGTCCACCACTGTCAATCAGTAGACCCATCGAAGTAGTGACGGAGTTCAACTTGTACAACTACTGCTACTACCAAGCTTACCACATGGAGTCGTGACCAAATCTTTACAAATGACCCCACTTCATTAGTTTATAGCCCTTTAGTCGTACCTAGGCCATTGCAACCCTGAATCCGTTCACGTACTTCCCATACATAGTGATCCAAAGTCATAAACATCGACTGCCCCTTGGCACACGTCCCGCAACAAAGCCCAATCATGAAGTGAACTCATCGGTTCCCAACTGGATCCTGAGCTCTAACTTCCCATATTGGACTACCTTTGCATCTCGGGTTATTGGTCAATACTGGGTCGGGTTAGGTTCCTTTCAAGCCATCGGTTCGGGTCGGTCCACTGCGTTGCGTTGGTGCATGGTCTTCCTCTGATAGCGGTTCGGTTCAGGTCCACTCCATCGCATCGGTTCGGGTCGGGTGTCCCACCTCGGGTCGGGTCGGGTGCCATCTCCCTTCCAGTTCGTGCTTCCGCTCCGATCTGCTCCCTCGTTCTTCACATGCTCCGATCCGATCCCTCCTTCTTTATCCGATCCGATCCTAGTTCAATTAGCGTGGCCTTCCTTCTTGCCAGTTCTCCCAAGTGTCAAGTTCCGATCCGAGCCCTTCGTCCTTAAGTTGATCCGATCCCCAGCTTAACCAACATGGCCTTCCTTTTTGCCAAGCCTCTTTTGTGCCAGACTCCAGTTCGGGTCGGGTTCCTTGCTCAGGTCTCCAATCCGATCCGAGCCCATATCCGTTCCGATCCGAAACCCTGCACAACTTTCTGCAACTTTTTCCAGCAACTTGTTTACGCCATTCGACGACATTTTCGACAAATCTAACTATACTAATCAATCCCAAATCATCCCAAACAGTCATAGCAACATAACAAACTAACCACAAACACCCAAACAATGAATTTACATGTCAAAATGGATCAAATATACCCAAAACCCCATAATTTCCCTTAAGCATGTTTAAGCAAAACTAATCATAGGGTTAACAAAACTTAATCAAATTAAACCAAATTTCTACCAGAGGCATAAAATATTATTTTCGAATTTATAGTCATTTTTCCAGAATTTATTAGTGTGTAAATTCGCTAATCTTCATTAATTACCCTTAATTAATTGTAATTAGTGTCAAAATGATGCTAATCACTCACCTTGGCCACAAATGAAATTCTCAGAACTGAAACCTCGCTGATTTGGGTGAACACTGATGTCTAACAACAGCTCTAGCTTTGCTTTCGTATTTTCTCTCCTTAATTTGATGTAGATTAAGCCAAAACTTGATTAGAAAGTGACTAGAAGGTGATTTGGGTGTTGGAGGCCATTGCTAGGGTTCCAAGAATGAAAGTGGCGGCTGAAAGAAATGTTTTCTAACCCTAATCAGCCCCTATACATCTCCAATCCCGAAATCCCCTTTGGGCCTAGCTGCTAATTACCCTGTTAAGCCCAATTAAGCTTTTTTCACCATCTGAAACTTGTTTCAGCCATATCTCCCAAACGGTGAGTCCGTTTGGCTAATGTGACCACTCTACGGAATAGTAAACCATCATCCGGAGCCAATGGATGTGGTTTCAAGTCAAAATTCCTTTCCAGTCAAAAGTTATGGCCAAAACAGTACCAACTACGGGTAAAATGGTCATTTAAAAATTGACAGAAATCATGAACATGGGAAATGACCCCAATAGTCGTCTCCCAAAGTTACATGACCATACGACTTCATGAGTGAAAGAAATAAATATTCTACGATCCTATGATACGTAGAATGCGGATCGTTACATTATGGTTTCAATCAAAAAGAAAATCCGTGTCCACGTCGTTTTTTAAGTCATGATACTTTACAACAAAATCATTAATGCTAAACGCAATAACTGCTCCAGAGAACCAAGCTCCATGGAATCTTCGTCATCATTGCCAACTTCCATATAATCTATTTTAAACTCCAATTTTAATTTCTATGGAGAACAAAAGAAGTTTGACCATGGTAAGCAACTAATCAAATTCATTATATCTAAAAACATTGATGTCAAAAATAAGTAGCATCAAGTGTGCAATGACATCACAATTTAGAGTATCTACAGCAAGAAAATGGAAAGTAAACTGCAAAGGCAAATGAAGGAAGACACAATTTTATACGAAAACATTAATCATGTGCGGTCCTTAATTATGATCATTTGAAATAAGTGAAGAACAACTATTAAACTTGCTACTTAAATAATTTGTGTCATCCCTTTGCATGGGTCTTGTATAACATTAACAAAAGGAATCAATCAGAATCATGAACTATATTTTGGCTGGATATTGTTTAAAGAAGTTATACTCTTTAAAGAAATGGTAAAACTTGAATCTTTAATTGCATGTGATGAACGTTGAGCGATATGTATTGATTACCACCTTCATATAATCTAAAATGTTCGGGGCTCAGTAGGATGGTAAATCCTCCAAAAAAACCGAAAATATAATAGCTGAGACAGCAGGCATAACAACCAAATTGAATATCTGCATTATTCAATATAGCCAAAAATTAAATAAAGACAAATATTTGCTCATATCTCCAAACATGCATTCATAGTTTTAAAAAAGGTCAAATAGGATACTTACTCGAACTAAAATATAAATGATCTTCGAAAAATATAAAGGTTCTGCAAAGGGTAAAACGGTACGCCAACTCAAACTGTTTAATAGTCGTTAAGTACAACATATGTTGAAAATCACCTGTATTTTCAATGCCAAAAAATAGTCCACATATCATATTGAACATATATAATTAATCCAAATGCAAAGCTCGCAATTGCACAAATGAGAACAATAATGGGTAAAAATTAGTTCTTATGACAATGATCATCCTAGTTCAACAATAACAAAAAATCATAATCCATATAAAATCATTCCCGCTTTTACCCAACAATTAAAAATACTATATATGTTTCAAAGAAAATCGCATTAAGGATATGTTTCATCACATACTTTAATGCTCTTTTCAATACGTGGTGTAGGTAGTATTCAAAAAATGTAACTTAATGCACACTATGTACTTTTTTATGGATGAAAAAATATAACCAATTTGCACATTTTATCAAATAAGAAGTGCCATTAACTTGCACTTTTGGTACTAGCAGTTGACTTGCACTTTCAACATAAAAAATGCAATTGATAAATGTGCAATTAAGTTTACACTTTTGACTAGTGTTGCATTTCTATAGAGGTGCATGCAACATATACTTCCAATGTTGACACAAAATATTCGAAATTAATTATGATAAAATTGAAATAATCAATAATTAAAGACAAAATGTGAATCATATCAAACTTTTATGTGAAAAAATATCATTTTCACTGATTTTTGGTAATTGATTAATGTATATTAATTACGTAAAGATTGGATGTGAATTGATTAGCGAATGGATTGTGGAGTGTGTATTTCAACTGAATTACCATAAAACTTTGGACCAAGGAGGAGCAAATATGTATTTTAAAAAATGATATGATTATCATAAATTTGATCCTTGAAGAGGGCACGATTTGAATTAGCAAAATATGGATGGTTCATACATTATTTTAAAGTTTAAAATAAGGATGTATCTTTATTTGTCTCAAGTATAAGTTTGACATGAGAAAAATAGGAAAATGTTCAAGCCAAATAATAAATTCTTCCGATAAATGTTCTCGTCACTTGGTTGTTATTTTTAAATGTTACCAGTCAAACTCTATTCAACGTACAAATAACAAAAGATTAAGAATGATATCTTACAATGGAATGTCACCGAATAAATTTCTTGCAATTACAAATTCTATCGTTGTTGTCTTCCATTTTTTCTTCTTTGGAAGCTTATAAACTGTTCACTCTATATCATTTTGATGGATAAATAAACTTAGGTCAGCATACAAAAGAAGACGCAACGCAAGTTGGGAGCTGCATGTAGAAGCACTAAATACAGCCCTGAACAATAAGTTTATCTAATCCCAACCTTCAATATTACTCACAATACATTAACTTCCAATGAAGAAAATTTGAAAGTAACTATAAACACTAAAGAAAGTTGATCAGCTATCTTTAACCCAAATACGTAACAACTTGCAACAGTACACAACAGAAAAACTGCTTCCTAACCACCACCGAGCTAACTCAACGAACGGCTAAAAGTGCACTAGGAAAGGGACAAAGGCTACTGATAATTACTCTACACCAGAAAACGCAATTTGAACAATACCTAACGAACCTGAATGGCCGCTTTGTACATTTCTGGTCGTGGGCCAAAACACAGATTTTGTCAATCCAATCTAAATGAACTGGAATCTCATCAGTACCAAATTCAACCTCCTTGTCCTTAAATAACCGGAATCTCATCAGTACAAATGTATCTCCACTTCCCGCCGGATCCTTCAATAACCAGCCGTCGTTAAACAAAGCATCCACTTTTTCGCCAATTTGAAACTGTGAAATATCCTAAGTAGGAGGACGCGGCCGCAAATGGGTTTCGTATTTGATGGAGCAGCTGTTGAAGGTGGGAATGTGCTGGAGGATCTGGGCCAGTAGAAAAGAACCCTTGAAGCGTTCTTCTTGGCCAATTACTTCTATTTTGTCGCCGGAGTTATAACTTTTTGCAGACATTCATTTGTTGCAACAAAGCCAGGGTTTTTCAGGGTTGGGGGAATAATTGGCAAAGTTGATCAGGTTTGGTGAGCATAATTGGCAAAGATGGAAACAAAATGTGCCTGTACAGAAGAAGACGAAAAGCCATTGGTGCGCTTATTAATGGCTCACATAAACGTCTAGAGCATTCCCTGCAGACCGGGGTCGGTTCTTGTTTCCGGCATTTGCTAAGGAAACGGTCCGAGGCTTTACTCTTGCTTTATAAAAATCAACAAAATCACCGTGCAGCAACAGTAGGTTAGCGATAGTCGGTTTAAACCGAATAAATCGACCAAATCAGTTCATTTTGGTCGATTTGGTTCGGTTTCAAAACTAAATCGATTTGAATTCGGTTTATAAAATAATTTTTTTAATTATTGGTTTAACCGGATAATCGAACTTTTTATTTATTATCTAATTTTACGGTACTGTAGTACTTAATTATATAATACAAAGATATTTGTTGCAAACAGATCAAATCTTATAATATACATAAAATTTCTTCAAACATGAATTTATGTTTTATTTTAGTTGAATCCATCATTTGAATAATAATATATCATTCAAGTCGGTTAAATCGGTTACCAACCAAATTAACTGAAATTTATTCGGAAACTTTTATTCTAATTATGACTTCAAACCTTGGTTTGAAAAATACATTCCTCGGTTTATAATTATGAAACAAGGGATGGCCGATAGGGAAAGGAAATGATACCATACCACAAATTTCAAAATAGAAAAAGACATTTGTATTAGTCGATTTTGCCGGTTTGAGAAAAAATGGATAGAGTAGTTTATATCATTAATAATCCAAATACCTCTATCACATGTCACAATCATAAAAGAAATATTACAACCATGTAAAGTGATTATTAAAGTTGCTCTACTGTAAAATTAGATCAACAAAGTATGAAAATAATCTAATAATAATGAAACGTACAGTTGCACTTGAACGATAAAAATTAATGGATATGAGATAACAAAGTCTACACAAAGATTATGTTTCAACAGAGACTACAACAATTGTGTGTATCAAAAAAAATTAAAGTTGCATAGAGAGATGGTTGCATTAACAAGTCCAATAACTAAGCACTATATATATAAATGAGAGGTATCCATTTAGGCTAATTCTATTTATACACCATTAAGAAATGCATTATTAACATCTAATTGTTTGATGCTCCAATTTCTATGCAAAGCAATTGTTAAAATAATTCTGATTGAAGTTGATTTCAAAACAGGTGAAAGCACTTCTGAAAATCAAATCCACACTGTTAAGAATACCCCTTTGCAACAAGTTTTGCTTTGTACTTAAAAATTGAACCATCTGCGTTTCTTTTTAATTTAAAAATCCATTACAGCCAATAATATTTTTGGTTTTTGGTTTTTCAACCAATGTCCAAGTTTCTTTCTTAATCAATGCACTGTATTCATCTTGCATAGCCGAACTCCATTTGTCACTTTGAGCTGCACCATCATAGGATGATGGTTCTTCTAGAACAATTGCAGTGTTGTAAATTTTTGGCTTGTATATACCACACTTTGCTCTAGTAAGCATTGGATGTTGATTAATAGCATCTCTGACTGCAGTAGTTTGATTGTCACTTGTGATATTATTATTTGTTGTTTGATCAACATGTGAATCACTGACATCTTGTCTTTGTTGCTCTGCACTATCACCGATGTTGGAGGAGGATCATTGTTTTAAAAAACGCGCCTGGGGCGCGCCTTGAGGCGTGAGCAAAAACGCCTTGAGGCGCAAATCGTGAGGCGTTTTACCTCTGAGTCTTAAGCCTTAACCCACTGAGGCGTGAAAAAAGCAAAAAAAGTACATCTCAACCCATTGAGGCGTGAAAAACGAAAAAAACGTACGCCTCAAAGGCTTTTCACTCCGTCTTTTGCCCCATCGGTCAGATATTCAGTCCTTATTTAATTGGTTCCATTTTTTTAATTTACTGTATTTTTATGTTTTTTTTACTATATTTTTTTTATCAGTCCTTATTTAATTGGTTCCGAATTTTTATTGTTAGCTAGGTTAATTTATATGGTTTTTACTTATTATTTAAAGTTTAATGTTATTCCATAGTAAAAATTAAGAATATGTTGCGCTTTTTCTTTACCCAAAAGGCTTACGCCTCAACGCTTCGAGGCTTATGCCTCGCCTCACGGACCCGAAACACCTCACATACGTCTTTTGTGTTTTAAAACATTGAGGAGGATTGCTTTTGACCTGGCCTACTTGAAGGCACAGTGTGTTGAAAGCTAGTATTGGTGTAATGCTCTTGATGATGAACATGCACCAATATTTCAACTTCATTAGGTATATCATACATTACCTGTCAGATTTATCTGTAGTACTCACATCAGTTTTACTAAAAGAAATAAACATGTTCATTAAATCTGACATGTCTAGAGATATAAATCTTTCCTTTGTTGTCTAAGCATTTATATCCTTCTTGTTTGTTACAATACCACAAAAAAGGTGCATGCAGTAGACCCGCAGTCTAATTAATGATTATTGAAAGGCTTATATAAGAAAAACTCTGACATCGAAACACTTTCAAGTGCTTATAATCTGGTTTAATTTTTGTTAGCACCTATTGTGGACATTTGAAATTTAATACCTTTGTAGGCATTAAATTAATCAAATATACAGCAGTATTAAATGCATCTACCCAATATTTAAATGGCATAGAAGCTTGAGCTAACAAAGTTAAGCCAGTTTCAACAATATGCCTATGTTTTCTTTCTATGATTCCTTTTTGTTCAGATGTATAGGGGCATGTTGTTCTATGATTACTTTCTTTTCAACAAAGGATTTTAAGGGTAGAAATTCTCTATCACCATCTATTTGAAAGGTATTCACCTTATTTCCAGTAATGTTTTCAACCTTATTAATAAATTGTTTTACAACATTACGGGTTTCAGACTTAGATTTAAGCATGTAAATCTACACAAATCTAGAATATGCATCAATGAATGATATATAATATTTGTACCCATAACTAGAACCGACATGGCAGGGTCCCACAAATTTGTAGCAATTAATTCAAGTGGCTTAGAATAATTAATTTATGAGTCTGGAAATGCAAGTTTACGACTATTTCCCAATAGACAAGCAGTACATATATATATGAGTTAGGAATTTGACTAGCAGAAAAATCATTATTCATCATGACATGCTTTACTGGGATAACCCGGTTTACAATGCCACATATCAAATTCCTTAAAGCAATCATAATCATTTACTGCAAACATTATAAAACTATTATTTTTATGATCAGAATTTTTTGAATTACCGATATCAAATCTGTATAATCCCCTACTCTCTTTACCCTGCAAGAGAATTTCATGAGTCAGTATGTCTTTGACTATGCATGTCTTAGGGTAAAATTCAAAATAAACATTATTATCTTTAGCAAATTGAGAAACACTCATCACATTTTTCTTAGTTGATGGAACCCTTAGCAAAATTTTCCAGAATAGCTATTTAGGTCCATTAAAACTTGCATTTTCAGTGTGTGTGGTAAGTGCAGTTTTACCATTACCAGTAAGGTTTTGTGTACCTTTGTACTCTTCCCAGATTTAAGTTGCTTAAATTGTTGGTGACTTGGTATGTTGCACCAGAATATGGATACCAGCAATCATCTTACACATCATCATTAGTGGTAGCTTCTGTATTAAGAACTTCTGCTTGTGCTTTACTATTATCTTTAATGGTATTAACTAAGGCTGTCAAAGGTCGTGCTGAGTCGGGTTCGGGTCGGGTTAAATCGGGTTCAGGGCAATTTATAAATGGGTTGGGTCAACCGGTTTATTAAACGGATCATTTTTCCTAAACCCTAACCCAACCCGTTTGTAAACAGGTTGGCCCGACCCGTATAACTCATTTAACTAAACGAGTCGGGTCGTACATGATTAGGTTTATCCATTTGACCCATTGGTAAATATTGCCACTAATATAAACAACAAAAGAATGTATTGAAAACTCTTGCTTGTGCTTTGCTGTTATCTTTAGCAGTATTAACTAGGGCTGTCAATGGGTCAGGTCAATTTGGTGGAATTATAAGCGGGTTGGGTTAACCCGTTTATTAAACAGGTCATTTTTCCGAATTCTAACCCGACCCGTTTATAAACGGGTTAATCCAACCGACCCGTGTAACCCGTTTAACTAAACGGTCGGGTCGTATCAGATTGGGTTTACCAATTTGACTCATTGGTAAATATTGCCCACTAATATAAACAACAAAAGAACCAGATCATCAATCGGCATCAGTATTATATAATCACCAGCAGGCAGCAAGTTATAAAATCACCAACATGCAACTAACACACAAATAAAGCATGAAATCACCATATTTAAAAGTCATTCTCCGTACATAAGAACATATAAGCATACTACATAAATAAAAGACTAATAGTTTGAAAAAGATACAATTGTTATAAGTAAAATATAGCTAACAACATATAGAAATAAATTAGTAAAACATAACAGCTTACACAAGAATATATGGACATACAGATTACTGCATACATAAAAGACAAACACTAACAGCCTACATAAAAAACTAACAACATGGTAGAGAAACATCATATAATCGGGTTACCAGGTCAACCCTAAATCCACCCATTTATAAACAGGTCAAATTAGGGTTGACTCGAGAATGACCCACTAATTAAACGGATCGGGTTAACCTGCTAATTTCCGTGCGGGCTTCGGGTCGGATCTCAGGTCGTGTAGAAAATTAACAGCCCTAGTATTAACCATATTTGCACTAGCATTGTTGTTTTATTGTGGAGTATAATTGGTATTGAACCTAAAATAATTTTTTTAGCACTATACCCCATTTTTTCCACAGATTTGACATTTGATTCTATTATTGTTATTACTTCTACCACCTCTTCTTCCTCTACCAAACCAACCACCTCTCTGATTGTTAAATTGGTTTCTTTATCCACTTCCTTTGTCTTGATTTTTTTCCTCTGCCATATGTAGTGTAATTGACTGACAGATCAGAATTATTACTTTTTTATGCTCTATTCTTCCTTCATGAGACAATAGTAGAATACACATATTGTAATGATGGTGTTGGATTCATAGAACGAATGACTGTAGTAACAACTTTATACTCATCATCTAAACCATTAAAAATCGCAATTACCTATTTTGATTCGGGTATTCTTTGGCCTGCAGAATTTAATTGATCGCATATTTTTTTATTTTGAGCAAATATTCATTCATAGTTGATTCACATTTTGTAATGGCTGGATTTTTCAAGCTTCTGATATCTATTTTAATAAGATATTAAAATATATCTAGAGGGTTCAACCAGTTTAAAATGTATATAATCACCTATATATATATATGAAAATATATATATGATTTATACTACAACTTAATATATACAGGATATATTAAATATGAGTGATATAACTACTTAAGAAAATATTTGTAACACTTGTTTATAGCACTGAGAAATGTGAGAAATATAGCACTATAAACTAGTAGGGAAAATGCTAGGTGCAACTAGCATAAGTAAGTTATCATTTTATAAGCAAACTAATACATACAAACTTAAGGAACTAAACTCTTATATATATATAATTATATATACGTAGTGTATCATGACAAAGGGGTATATATATATACATACATATATATATATATATATACTACGGCCTATATGTGTATATATAATGTATACATGAAATCAATTCAACAAAGGAATTAACAACAAGACAAACAAGTTAAAAGAGTTTAACCATCTCATATTCACCCTATACAAATATCTGCGGCAAAGTAAGAGTGCAAAACAATTATCCAAGCTATGGAATGGCCATTCTCTTGAGTTGATGGAAAGAGTAAGGTTTGCATTTAATGAAGGCAAGATGAGCATTTAATGAAGGTGTAAGTCTTGTGTACTTATAGGAGAGGAAAAGGGGTTGGCAGAATTTTCTTTTGTGCAATGTTGAAACACCCCACCTCCGTTAGGGTCACTCTCAAAGGGAATGCCCTAATTTTGATGGAGGTTTGTAAGTATAAGTCACAGATAAACAAGACAGATATAAAAACACATATTTTTGAACAGCGGAAAACAACAACTTTTATTTCATTAAAATATGTGTTACACAATCCATGCCATAATTTGTTTTACAATACTTCCAAAAACATAACATCTTCATAACTGTCTTGATTACATTATTTAAAGAAGCATAAAGAAAACATAAATAAACTGCAAAAGTCCCATAGTTGCTGTCCAAAGACATAGTCCAAAACGAAAAGATCCAAGCAATACATTCTTTCTCTTCAAGCTGGATATGAAGGCTGGTCAAGCTGCGGTATTCCCTCCCTGTGGACCTGGGGGGGGGGGGGAATGGAAGAAAAGAAGACGAAAGAAAAGTAGAGTCATACATAAAGCCTGAGTAAGTCTAGGACTATTCAGTCTATGAATAAAGAACTGGGTGTGATAAGTATAAACTAGAAATGGGAAAGCACCATATACTTAGTTAAGTTGTCTAGGGTCGAATATACTGTCTTACCCCATAGTAATCTCTGTACCCAACAGGCACCCCATAATCAGGGTGAAGTGATCCATTTTATGATGATCGGCTCCTACTCGCATAGTTACATGTGTCTTACGGCCCCCGATGTTGTAGTTACCTGTGCTGGTCCCACCATGGGGTGTATCAAGTCCCATGGTGGCGGCCCGACACACTCCTAGAATGCACAGGTATGCTACTGGTGCCCAGTGCCTTATTTTTCTGCGCCGGAGTGTGTGCACGCCGGCACCCCATTTGAACCTACACTGCTGCACCACCGCCGTCGATTTGACCTCTTACAATCAGCCCAGTAATCGTGCCCCACCCTGCCTAGTTTCAGGGTATCATGATACCTTGTAGGGTTACTGCGAAAAGGGTCCTCCGCTACTAGGTTTTCTATTTCTAGCCAACATGCTAAGTTGGTTAAGTGTTTTATAAACCTAACCCCCCAATCAGTCTGTTTAGTTTAGCATGTTCCATTTTGATTAAGTATTAATTCACTTAATCCTATCAATCTTGACTCAGCCTTAATTGTCATATTAAAGCCTTGACCTCTCACATTAGACAGGTATTGTTGTGGCTGCCTGTTGCCGGTTGGGTCCGGGTAGTCTTACGCCACAACTCAGTCTAACCTCGGGTCCTTATTGGGCTCCGTGTTTAACCACCCACATTGGATAGGTATTGTTGTGACTACTGGACAGCCGGGCGGTTCCGGGCAGGTTTACATCACAACTCAATCCAACCTCGGGTTAAACACATCGTATTTTCTACATTTACATATTTTGTCTTTCTTCTTTTTATATGTAAATATTTGCGGCCCATTATTCAAAATCAATTTAAGCTAATGGTGTAAAGGTTTACACCAATCATGGGCCCAACCCATTCTTGAATTTGGGCCCATCTACTTTTATATTTTCATTTATTAATTAATTTGGCCCAACGCTATTTCCCCCGTTTAATACGTTCGTTTATTATAATATATGTTGGGCTTAGCCTTTTAAGCCCAACTTAGCCACGTGAAAAAGGGGAGGCTTAAAACGTGATTATATACACAAAAAGGGGAATGTGAACGCATGAACTTGCAACATAACGTTGGAACTACAAAATAGAAACTGGTGTACTTGTAATGTAGTAACATATACTTTGGTCATAAAGCATAAGTGAAATGAATCAAACCATGTAAACTTGTAGTTAAGTTAAGAATCTAACTAAATTAGATATCATTATTGACACATAGTCTTAACTACAACATAAACCTATATTTTTACTTAGGCATAATGTCAAACATAAGCAAATCATGTTTATAAAATTACTATATGTTTACAAAGGTGCTTACTTTTATTACTAATACAAAAGTATAGTTCAACTAGAATTATTCCAACTTAATCATGATTTTTAATCTATTCACATAATCATAGCATAAACAATACTTAAACATAAATCATTCTATTCATATGGCTAATGCATAGACAATACTTAATCATGGATTATTTTACTCATATGATTATGGCATAAGTAGTACTTAAACATGAATTATTCTAGTCATATGATAATGGCATAAACTTAAACATGAATCATAGGTTCAACTAACCATGTAAACTTGAAATTAAGAATCTATTCATAGAATTATAGCATAAACATATCTAAACTTACATCATGGTTTTTATTTTATCTATGTAAACTTGCAAGAGGAATGTAATTCTAATGTAATTCTAATGTAACTTATGATAACAACATGAGCCTAAAAACATGTTTTTCAATTGGGCATAATAACGAACATAGTTTATTCATGTTCATAAAATTAATACAAATTTACAAAGATGCGTGCTTTTGTCACTATCACAAAAATATGATTTTTATACTTGAACTATGATGCCAATTCCAACATAACTTCATATGAATCATAATACTTAGTCGATTCAATTACACACTAAAAGTGGTCATAAAAGTATGTACATCATATTAGCATAATAACGAATCACATACTTGCATAACATATAGTTGTTAACATGAATCATATACTTGCATGAATCTTAAACAAATTATTACAACATATAGTTGTTAACATGAATCATATACTTGCAATTATCAAATGGGTGTTGTAAATAACTACCACAAACATGTAGTTTTTCAATATGAATCATATGTTTGCATGAGTCCCAATCAAAATTCCACAACATGTGGTTGTCAACATAAACCACATACTTGTATGAATCAAACCATAGCATTGCCAAATCGTTTAGAATCGAAATAACATACAAATATAAGTCATTATCGCCACAATTCCATTTCGTTTCCAACGCAAATCGCGTACTTGCAAATATCCAATCGTATACCATAATATTCCCAAATCGTTTGCATCAAAGCAACATACAAATATAGATTATTATCGCCACAATTCCATTTCTTACATTACACAAATCAACACAATTATTTAATTCATATCGGAATAGCACTCTACTTACAGCGTATGACGAATCTTCAATTCAGAAATCTGAATTCTGAATTTGGAGATACAATCCTTTGTTGTAGGCATTGTTTTGATTGATTTGACGTTGCTTTAAGCTTTTGTTTATTCTCCTAATTGCCTCTCAATTTCCGACGGCTATCTTTAGTCTCTCCTCAGCAACATGACGGTCTCAGCTCCATTTTAGTTTGTGTGAATTAGGGTTAGTCTTAGGTCCTTTTTATAGAGTTTGTGAGTTGATTTAGACCGCCGATGAAGCTTGGTTCAATAATAGCCGTTCGTTTGAAGGAGAGACCAACCAGGAGCTGACACCTAGCCCTAGTGACAAGGCAAGGCTCAGAAAATCGACCAAACATAGACTAGGCCAGCCAGGGTGGGCTGGGTTCGACCTGGCTCTGGGGCCAGGTCGACAGCCCAGTCGACACCGTGTCGACAGGGCAGTCGACTGCCCTGTCGACCTGGCTAGCCCAGGTCGACAGCCAAGTCGACCTGGGTGCCTTAGGCGGGAATTTTCCCGCCCTGGCCAATTGGGCCCGATTTTGAATTTTAAACTTGTTTTTCTGAGCTGTTTTCGTCTGTTTGAATTTTAACCTGAATTCTGAAACTTCCGGAGGCCATATCTTCTTCATACGGACTCCGTTTTTCGAAAACCCGGACTCTATTTCGCGTATTTTTCCGAGACGAACACAATGGAGTAGCCCGTTTCCCTTAATTCTTTGATTTGAAATTAATTATACTTTAATTTGTGAATTTCACGGTTATAGAATTCACGGGGTGTTACATTCTCCCCCACTTAAAAGGATTTCGTCCCCGAAATCTTCAAGTTTAGGAAAAATATATATATCCTAACATCCAAACATCCATCTACTCATCCATCAGACACGAGTATCCATTGTCCTTAAAAGACTTCTAATGCTTCATGATCATATGCTAAGTGTGTGTGTACATGTACTTATCTAATGCAAAATCAGGCGGTCTACTGATTCAGTTGACCTCCTTAATGCGAATTATGTAAGTGCCATGAATCCATTATGTATGCAAATTTTCCTATTCATGATTCTACATGAGTGCACGATCATTCATACAAATGCAACATCCATATGACAACACATTAAAGTTCAACCATATACGAATGCAAACATATATGCATATGCAATATGAAGTGACTGAGCCGATCTAAAACCTAGATTGTGTGTGTATATGCAACCACGAGCAACCACTAGCAATCACTTGCAACCACTTGCAACCATCATCCATAACATGTTTCAATTACATGTTTTCATACAAAGGGTTTCTACCTAAAAGATAAGGTCGAGGAAATATACCTAAAAAGATAGATAAAAGCGCAACTTAAGGAAAAAGAAAGATCAAGGATGTACCCTCGAAAAGAAAAGGGTAGGCAGTGCGTATTCTAGCTTCAGTTTCCCAAGTCGCGTCTCCCTCGGCGTCGCTCCACTGAACTTTGACGAGTTTGACTTCGCGGTTGCGTAGCTTCTTCACTTCCGTTCCTAATATGCGGGTTGGAACTTTCCTCATGGTTGCTTCGCGCTCCACTTCAGCTTCTTCTAGGATATTTGGCTCTACCACTTCAGCAGACTCATGTAGACATTTTCGAAGATGTGAAACATGAAAAACGTTGTGAACTCCGGCCAATTTTTCGGGTAGCTCTAATCTATAGGCCATTTTCCCAATTTCCTCAATGATAGGAAATGGTCCTACCTAAAGGTACAGTCGAATGATAGAAGCAAGTAAAATCTTTGTGCCCATTAGGCAATGTCAAAACTGGAAACCTATGCCACATATATATTGACTAGGAGAAGAATTCTCTAAGCATCAGCCCCGAAGACCGAAATCAACATCAGACTGACACCCAAAGAATTACTCAACCCAACCACCATATATGATTCTAGGAAACTAAGCATGATGGACTCCTTTTAGGTCACGAGGGAGTCCCTTCCTAAGACCAACCCGTATCCTATTAAACCCAAAAAGTTTGGTCAATCCAACGAACACCCTCAAGCCCCAACATGTGTTACTAACAGATGAGTCATACTTCCTATGGGGTTTGCAACAGAAATTGGATTGAGAATGGGACCGAGAGGATATACACAAAAGATAGCATGCAAGTAAGCTCTACAGGAAGAGAGGGATCAAGGATATACTCTTAAGAAGAGATATGATGCACGAATCTAGTCTTAAATCTTCTAAGTCGCATTTCTTGAGCTAAACTCCATTATGCTTTGTCCGTCTTTAACTTCACAATTTCGTAGTTTCTTAATTCTTGTTTCCAAAATATGAGTTGGAACCTATTTCACTGTTGCCTCTCGTTCCTCTTTCACTTACTCTACATCTCGTATACTCGGCTCAAGCATGACGGCGTACTCATGGTTTCATGCAAGCTCTCCAAAATTCACTAGTGAATCTTGGATCTTGTTCACTTACTAGAAGGTATTCCACATAGATGAATTATCTCTTGAAAATAAACAAATGTCAACTATGTTGCCAAATGAACTTACTAAGGTGATTCTTTACGACTCATGCATAAGCGAAATGAACCTTCTGCCTTAGTGGCGAACACTACTGGAGCGCCCCATTCTGAAATGCTCCTTCTAATGAACCCCTTTTCTAGAAGCTCTTTAATCTGTTTACTGAGCTCTTTCCTTTCCCGTGGAGCCATTTGTCTAACGGGCAACGCAACGGGCTTTGCATTATCTACAAGGTATATGCGGAAGTCTATCTCCCGCTTCGGAGGCAAGCCCTTCACCTCTTCGAAGACATCCGGATATTCCTGGACCACTCTAACTGATTGCAAATTTTCAACAGAGGCATCTAGCGATTCAAGGTAACTAAGCATAACCGCATACGAGGGATTACAAGAAATTTCCAAAGTATTACCGAGCTGGGTTAGGAGCCTAACAACCCTTTTCTCACAATCAAGGATGGCCCCATTACTGGATAGCCAATCCATGCCCAAAATCAAACCATATCCCGAAAAACCCAAAACAAAGGCACTACATTGAAATTCTACGCTTAGAATAGAAATTTTCAATCCCAAACAGATCATAGACAAATGAGCTGGGCCCCCAATTGGGTTTGAAACAATTAAGGGGTCCTCTACCATACTAGTTTTTTTTAGGTGCAGAGATTCTACTAAAGCAGACGAGATAAAGGAGTTTGATGCGCCAGAATCAAATAAAGTGCGAACGGGGTGATCATAAAGATAAACTACACTTTCTACAGAAGTATTTATACCTCGCTGTTGCAGAGGTGGCGCTTCTAGCACATGAACTTGTGCCCCTGAGGTGGATCCAGCCCTCTGCCCCTGTCCTCGTTTCTTTGGGCAGTCCTTAGCCATGTGGCCTGTCTCACCGCAAGAAAAGCATCCACCATTCATCTTGGCCTTCTTTTTCCGGCAATCTTTCACTAAGTGCCCCACTTTGCCACAGAATTTACACTCCCTCTTCTCTCGGGACTTGTTGTCTTTCCCGCCCTTCTCAAAGTCTGTCTTCTCAGGGCAGTCTTTGCTGATGTATCCAGTCTCCCCACAATGAAAACATTCTCCTTGCTTTCTTTTCCTCTTTCTACAATCCTTGGCTATGTGCCCTTCCGTACCACAAAAATTGCATTTCCTTTTTTCTCGTTTCTTATTATTACTGTTATGATCCTTTCTCGTTTGACTATTATTCGTCTTCCTACTCTGGGACTCTTCCGCTTGCTGGTTCACATGGAGGAGGAGGAGTGAAAGCGTCAGCAGCTGGGGAGTAAGGTCTCCAGACATGCTGAAACAGAAAGGATAGATTCAAAACAAAGGATAGAAGATAGTACCTATGGCTTTGGGGGGGACTTTGCCTTTTAAAACAAAATAATATTTTATCTTTTAAAAAAATGCTTCTTTAAATCTCCTTTTTGAAAATAATAAATTTTCAAAACTTTTTATCTTATCTGGTAAACCTAGGCTCTGATACCAAGTGAAACACCCCACCTCCGTTAGGGTCACTCTCAAAGGGAATGCCCTAATTTTGGTGGAGGTTTGTAAGTATAAGTCACAGATAAACAAGACAGATATAAAAACACATATTTTTGAACAGCGGAAAACAACAACTTTTATTTCATTAAAATATGTGTTACACAATCCATGCCATAATTTGTTTTACAATACTTCCAAAAACATAACATCTTCATAACTGTCTTGATTACATTATTTAAAGAAGCATAAAGAAAACATAAATAAACTGCAAAAGTCCCATAGTTGCTGTCCAAAGCCATAGTCCAAAACGAAAAGATCCAAGCAATACATTCTTTCTCTTCAAGCTGGATATGAAGGCTGGTCAAGCTGCGGTATTCCCTCCCTGTGGACCTGGGGGGGAAACGGAAGAAAAGAAGACGAAAGAAAAGTAGAGTCAGACATAAAGCCTGAGTAAGTCTAGGATTATTCAGTCTATGAATAAAGAACTGGGTGTGATAAGTATAAACTAGAAATGGGAAAGCACCATATACTTAGTTAAGTTGTCTAGGGTCGAATATACTGTCGTACCCCATAGTAATCTCTGTACCCAACAGGCACACCATAATCAGGGTGAAGTGATCCATTTTATGATGATCGGCTCCTACTCGCATAGTTACATGTGTCTTACGGCCCCCGATGTTGTATTTACCTGTGCTGGTCCCACCATGGGGTGTATCAAGTCCCATGGTGGCGGCCCGACACACTCCTAGAATGCACAGGTATGCTACTGGTGCCCAGTGCCTTATTTTTCTGCACCGGAGTGTGTGCACGCCCGCACCCCGTTAGAACCTACACTGCTGCACCACCGCCGTCGATTTGACCTCTTACAATCAGCCCAGTAATCGTGCCCCACCCTGCCTAGTTTCAGGGTATCATGATACCTTGTAGGGTTACTGCGAAAAGGGTCCTCCGCTACTAGGTTTTCTATTTCTAGCCAACATGCTAAGTTGGTTAAGTGTTTTATAAACCTAACCCCCCAATCAGTCTGTTTAGTTTAGCATGTTCCATTTTGATTAAGTATTAATTCACTTAATCCTATCAATCTTGACTCAGCCTTAATTGTCTTATTAAAGCCTTGACCTCTCACATTAGACAGGTATTGTTGTGGCTGCCTGTTGCCGGTTGGGTCCGGGTAGTCTTACGCCACAACTCAGTCTAACCTCGGGTCCTTATTGGGCTCCGTGTTTAACCACCCACATTGGATAGGTATTGTTGTGACTACTGGACAGCCGGGCGGTTCCGGGCAGGTTTACATCACAACTCAATCCAACCTCGGGTTAAACACATCGTATTTTCTACATTTACATATTTTGTCTTTCTTCTTTTTATATGTAAATATTTGCGGCCCATTATTCAAAATCAATTTAAGCTAATGGTGTAAAGGTTTACACCAATCATGGGCCCAACCCATTCTTGAATTTGGGCCCATCTACTTTTATATTTTCATTTATTAATTAATTTGGCCCAACGCTATTTCCCCCGTTTAATACGTTCGTTTATTATAATATATGTTGGGCTTAGCCTTTTAAGCCCAACTTAGCCACGTGAAAAAGGGGAGGCTTAAAACGTGATTATATACACAAAAAGGGGAATGTGAACGCATGAACTTGCAACATAACGTTGGAACTACAAAATAGAAACTGGTGTACTTGTAATGTAGTAACATATACTTTGGTCATAAAGCATAAGTGACATGAATCAAACCATGTAAACTTGTAGTTAAGTTAAGAATCTAACTAAATTAGATATCATTATTGACACATAGTCTTAACTACAACATAAACCTATATTTTTACTTAGGCATAATGTCAAACATAAGCAAATCATGTTTATAAAATTACTATATGTTTACAAAGGTGCTTACTTTTGTTACTAATACAAAAGTATAGTTCAACTAGAATTATTCCAACTTAATCATGATTTTTAATCTATTCACATAATCATAGCATAAACAATACTTAAACATAAATCATTCTATTCATATGGCTAATGCATAGACAATACTTAATCATGGATTATTTTACTCATATGATTATGGCATAAGTAGTACTTAAACATGAATTATTCTAGTCATATGATAATGGCATAAACTTAAACATGAATCATAGGTTCAACTAACCATGTAAACTTGAAATTAAGAATCTATTCATAGAATTATAGCATAAACATATCTAAACTTACATCATGGTTTTTATTTTATCTATGTAAACTTGCAAGAGGAATGTAATTCTAATGTAATTCTAATGTAACTTATGATAACAACATGAGCCTAAAAACATGTTTTTCAATTGGGCATAATAACGAACATAGTTTATTCATGTTCATAAAATTAATACAAATTTACAAAGATGCGTGCTTTTGTCACTATCACAAAAATATGATTTTTATACTTGAACTATGATGCCAATTCCAACATAACTTCATATGAATCATAATACTTAGTCGATTCAATTACACACTAAAAGTGGTCATAAAAGTATGTACATCATATTAGCATAATAACGAATCATATACTTGCATAACATATAGTTGTTAACATGAATCATATACTTGCATGAATCTTAAACAAATTATTACAACATATAGTTGTTAACATGAATCATATACTTGCAATTATCAAATGGGTGTTGTAAATAACTACCACAAACATGTAGTTTTTCAATATGAATCATATGTTTGCATGAGTCCCAATCAAAATTCCACAACATGTGGTTGTCAACATAAACCACATACTTGTATGAATCAAACCATAGTATTGCCAAATCGTTTAGAATCGAAATAACATACAAATATAAGTCATTATCGCCACAATTCCATTTCGTTTCCAACTCAAATCGCATACTTGCAAATATCCAATCGTATACCATAATATTCCCAAATCGTTTGCATCAAAGCAACATACAAATATAGATTATTATCGCCACAATTCCATTTCTTACATTACACAAATCAACACAATTATTTCATTCATATCGGAATAGCACTCTACTTACAGCGTATGACGAATCTTCAATTCAGAAATCTGAATTCTGAATTTGGAGATGCTATCCTTTGTTGTAGGCGTTGTTTTGATTGATTTGACGTTGCTTTAAGCTTTTGTTTATTCTCCTAATTGCCTCTCAATTTCCGACGGCTATCTTTAGTCTCTCCTCAGCAACATGACGGTCTCAGCTCCATTTTAGTTTGTGTGAATTAGGGTTAGTCTTAGGTCCTTTTTATAGAGTTTGTGAGTTGATTTAGACCGCCGATGAAGCTTGGTTCAATAATAGCCGTTCGTTTGAAGGAGAGACCAACCAGGAGCTGACACCTAGCCCTAGTGACAAGGCAAGGCTCAGAAAATCGACCAAACATAGACTAGGCCAGCCAGGGTGGGCTGGGTTCGACCTGGCTCTGGGGCCAGGTCGACAGCCCAGTCGACACCGTGTCGACAGGGCAGTCGACAGCCCTGTCGACCTGGCTAGCCCAGGTCAACAGCCAAGTCGACCTGGGTACCTTAGGCGGGAATTTTCCCGCCCTGGCCAATTGGGCCCGATTTTGAATTTTAAACTTGTTTTTCTGAGCTGTTTTCGTCTGTTTGAATTTTAAACTGAATTCTGAAACTTCCGGAGGCCATACCTTCTTCATACGGACTCCGTTTTTCGAAAACCCGGACTCTATTTCGCGTATTTTTCCGAGACGAACACAATGGCGTAGCCCGTTACCCTTAACTCTTTGATTTGAAATTAATTATACTTTAATTTGTGAATTTCACGGTTATAGAATTCACGGGGTGTTACAAATGTACTTTGGTATATGCTGTAACATTCGTGAGCCATTCGAAGAGAGAGAGAAGGGGTAGGTAGGAAAAAGTGCTTTTTGCTGTAGAAAACTATAGTGAGATGTTGCCTATAAATACATACCCATTTCCATGCATTTCCTTTTACACAAACTCAAGAGTTTTTGCTGAGATTTATAACATTTCACAAGCAAGAAATTGGAAGAGTTTACAGGTGAGTAAACCTCACTTAGCTAATGTTTGATGTTGTTTACTGTAAACAGTTTTACTCATTTCATGTATATATGTTACTGCAAGTTATATCATGATGTTAACAATCTTTTGGATGCTAGAACACCTCGTTTATATTCATCAGTAAACTCTGTATATAAGGATAGTAGGTTGGGGAATGGGTTTATAGTTTAAACTGTGAACAAGGAAAATACTGCTATGTTTCCTCTGTTAAAACCAAATACTCTCTGATTTTAAACTACACTTTGATTTGTTTTAAAACACAAGACATGTGTGTATACGTAGGAGTTAATTATGTATACTCAAACATTTACAAACATTTAGAGAGATCAGAGCGTGAACATTTTGTTTTGAAAACCCAAACAGACAAGAACAGTTTGTTCTCTATCTCAAACTCAATACTTAAATTTTCAAACATCACAGAATCGAAATACAGGTTTATGAATGCAATCGACATGCCAAACGATGATTTTTAAAAGTGTTTTCAAGATTTTAAACGTTGGGACTGGGTAGATAAGTTGAGATGGACGAAAATGGCATTTTCGCCAAAATCCGATGATCAACGTCATTGAACGCCAAGGCGTGGAGCGTGGAGGAGGCTGAGACTTCGGGGATCATGGGAAAAATATCAGATAATTTTTCAAGCAAGTGGATTGAGCTAACGAGCTCGATTTATGTTCTGAGAAGCGAAATGGGCTCGAGCATTTCCAGAGGTCGTGTGTGGTCCACGATGGATCGAGTGTGCCAGAACTTGGGGAGGAGCGGCGTCGGAAGTTGGGGCAGCTATCGGCGGCGGTGCGAGGTCTCCAGGGGGTCGGAGGGTGTCAGACGAGGTCGATGTCGGTGGGGGTATCGAAGAAGCAGTTTCGGTTTGAAAATGTTGAAGGGGGTTTTGGAGAAGGGGGTGACTGGTGACTGGTCATAGATGATCGGAGAAGGCAAGGCGACTTGTCGGAGGGGGATCGGAGGTCTGCAGTTGGCCAGTGGCGGTGTGCACGTGCACAGCTGTGCACGGTGTAGCTGGATCAAGGCAGAAGGTCTTGGCAAGGGAAATGGAGCTGATCGGGAGGCTTGGCAAGGCAGGAAGTTTGGCAAGATGAAGATGGTGATCCAGTCGAGTTTGGCAAGGGAAAATCAGTGATCAACCCATGTTGATCATCAGTTTTGAAATGCCGAGTTCGACTTGGCAATGAAAGAAAGAAAACGGTTTTCAAATCCAAGAATTTAATTAAAAACCATTTTAATTAAATTAGTAAATAAAATATAATTAACTAATAATTAATTAAATAAATAAAAATAGAATGTTTATTTAATTCGTCTTAGGCAAGTGGAACAATGAAAGTGACAGTGAGGTCAAAGAATCGAAGTTGTCCGAAGGAGATCGACGAGTTGGAAACTTAAGATATTAAGATAATTAAATTTAAATAAATTATTAAACAATTTATTTAAGTTAAAATAAACATAATAAATATTTTACAAAGCAAACTGGAGTATAGAACATCATCTAAACATCGATGATAAGCAAAGAAAGATACCGTGTGCGAAGCACGGGCTTTTTCTATACACATCCAAATAATGATGAAAACTGTATAACATCTTGTGTGGGACGCACACACTTTAACTATACAATTGTAAAAGATATTTAAGATATCCAGATATGAACCAGAGAAATATATACTGTATATAAACTCTAAATAACAGAACGTGCAACTGAAATAAAGACAGTTAAGCTGATAATCAATTATCGACTATAAAAGATATTTCGTACACCGTTTCGAAGAGTCCGGAATCTACATTCCACTTCGACTCGAATTTATATGACGTATACCAGAAATCGATAAAAATGAAGGATGCAAGGAATATTCCAAAATAGTATCCTCGGTCTGTTCAATCCCAGAACAGATCCGAACAGTCGGATGTCTGACAACGTATATCGTTCAGATTTTACACATCGACTTTACGTAAGTGTATTTTGTTGGTGGCGAAGAAATTCGTTTCTTTAGCCTTATACCCAAAATATATTTGTGGAAACAAATGAGTGATCTATCAGATAGGACGGTGTGATATTCAAAGACGTTGAAGAATAATCCGTCAACGGTAAACGTGACTTCAAACCTCACAACCCGGAAAGACAATAGTTGGGCTAGGCAGCATGGCTAGTTGGTTCATACCCAAGCAGGGTATATTATCACTATCTAGTATTTCCTTTTGTTTCTTAAATCTATATTCACTGCTGTAACTTCGGTAATCGGTGGGTCATTCCCAACCGTGGAGGTGGTAATATATTCGTTACACTCAAGCTAAATGAGTGGACGGTCATATATGGCCGGGTTGCAGGATGTTCTTGTTGAACCCCAGTGTATCTTCTCTAGAGTACACTGATCAGTGGGTGCTCCCATACCCTGTCAGTTAGAAACCAAATTTCAATAAGCGCTCGACGGTTTTAGATTTTATTCTATGTACGTGAACGTGAGATGCAAGCGATTCACTAGATGATTATTTATTTGATAAATACTATCATAAATATCAAACGTTTTTATATTTAAAATACAAGGGTCGTTTTCCATATATTAGTTATGGATTGGGCTTAAGATTTCTAAAGTAATTGAATCTATTAATAACGGAACACCTTATTCCTTATTTCCCTGTTTACATCTATTTAACTGTGTTTACTCACACCAGTCCCCTGACTGACCCGGAGTTTATTTTCTGTGTTTTCCCTAAACTCTTGGGTACTCATAATATTTATTATGAGTAGGCAAGTAATTCAGGTTGGCAAATGGAACATTACGAAGTTCAAGTTGCAGGACAAGTCTAGTAGTTTACTACACCTATGTATCCAGTTAGATTTGTATTTCCATATCATGATGTATTATTATGTGAATGTACTATGATGATGTAAGTTGTTGATGTATTATGATGTATCAGACCCTATGATGTAATGTATTTGTATTTTTAAATTCCGCTGTGAGATTTCTGATAACTTCTTATTCTTCTATTCTATTAGTTCTATCTTTTCTATCTCATCTTCTAATTTCTTTCAATAATGACACAGTTTTCGGAGGGTCGAAAATCGCGCTGTTACAGTTGGTATCAGAGCCAGGTTCTTCGGAAACATTTAGGATTTGAAATAGTAAGAGGGCGTATTTTTACTAAAAACTATATTTTTAATATAGGTAGATCGTAGTTACTTAGGTAATCCATCGACATATTTTTCCAATTTAGTTAATAAAATTTCAATCCGTGTACTCAAGGAGTTGAAAATGAGTTCTCGTGGAGGAAGAGGCCGAGGAGCAAGCGAAGCAACTACGACAAACGGACACACTGTTAACCAGACCCAAGTGGATACTACTGAAGTAATCCGAGCACCAACTCAGCCTAACTTTTCTATGGTCTGTAAGAATTACACAACTCTGGGAGGAAAGATTTTCAGAGGTACTGAATCACTGGTCGGAGTCCAAGCATGGATTAGGTCATGTGAGATGATTTTTAAAGGACTGAGGTTGGATGACGAGCATAAGCGTCTCTTAGCTTCATGGAATCTGGAAGGAGCCGCAGCAATATGGTGGGATGCCCAGACTGCTAACACTCCTGAGGAAAACTTTACTTGGCCCATGTTCAAAGAAGCTTTTGAAGGTCAGTATCTACCTGCTACTGGAAGGACAAGGATGTACCGAGACTTCATTGACTTAAAGCAGGAAAGCATGTCTGTCGCTGAGTACAAAAACCAGTTCAACGCACTTTCAATCTTTGGACCGGAGCTGATAAATACTCTTTTGAAAAAGAATGAGATGTTTGTTGCTGGTCTTAGAGATAATCTGCAAGGAAGGATGATAGGACATTTGAAGGATCCATTTGTGGAACTAGTAGACCTAGCACTCAGATATGAAGCACTAGATACAAAGAAACCAGGAGCGAGGATACAGACTGGGGAGACGAGTGGGGTGAATATCATGAAAAGAAAGGTCAACCCAGATTGGAATGATAATCAGGGCCAAGCTAAGACGGGGCAACAGACTGTGGAAGGTAAATTTAAGAATGTGGTGTGTCACAACTGCAAGCAAAAGGGACACATTGCACGATTCTGTAAACAAAAGGGGAACCAGAAACCCCAGCAATACCCACAACGGCAACAGAAACCCCAGCAATACCCACAACAGCAACAGAAACCCCAGAAATACCCGAGACAGCAACAGAAACCTCAGCATCAGAATCAGAACCAGAACCAGAATCAGAGGAACGAGATGGTAGTGAAGAATCTCTGTTTCAACTGTCATCAACCAGGACACATGGTGAAAGACTGTCCATTGATGAAGAGGGCACCACAGCCTAGGGTTTTTACAATCAAAGATGAACCGTCTACTTCTCAGAATGTGAAAGGGAAGGGAGTGCTGGAAGGTACTTTACAGTTTAAGGGAATTTACCTTCGTGTTTTATTTGATACCGGCGCTTCACACAGTTTTATTTCAGCCGAAACCATAGATCAGTTTGACCTTAAACCAATTATATCACCAAACCCCATTTGCGTATCAAACCCGATAGGGGGAAAACTGAGCTTAAAATGTGTTGTGAGGATATAACTCTCTTATATCTCTCACACTCTTTTCGATTTGACTTCTATGTTCTAGACTTCAAAAGTTTCAATTTTATACTTGGATTAGACTGGTTAAGCAAGTTCCAAGCCAAGATAAAATGTGATAAAGAAATCATAACCCTTATAACTAGCTTAGAGCGAAAAGCTAGAATAACTTGTCGGAAACCAGGAATTCACACCTGTAGTTTTCTATACGCTTTAGAAGCACCTCAAGAAAGTCTCGACACTTTGGAAGTAGTAAGAGAATTCAAGGACGTATTCGAGGAAGTCGGAAGTTTACCTCCGCATCGAGAGATCGAATTCCGAATTGATTTAGTCCCAGGAGCTAGACAAATGATTCAACCAAAGAGACGGATGGCTCCCAAGGAAGTTCAGGAATTAGAGAAACAAACTCGGGATTTGCTGAGTAAAGGCTTAATCCGACCTAGTTTTTCTAGTTGGGGCTCTGCGGTAGTTTTTGTAGTAAAGTCTGATGGGTCCTTACGACTGTGTGTGGACTACCGAGAATTAAATAAAGTAACCATCCGAAATAGATATCCATTACCTAGAATAGATGACCTTTTCGATCAATTACACGGAGCAACGGTATTCTCCCAGATGGATTTAGCAACAGGATTTCATCAATTGAGAATCTCTGAAGATTGTATTCCTTTAACAACATTCAAAGGCCCAGATTTCTTTTATGAATGGTTGGTTATGCCATTCGGACTAACCAACGCACCAGCTTTCTTCGTAGATCTGATGAACAGAGTCTTTAGGAAAATTCTTAATAAATTCGTTCTCGTTTTCATTGACGATATCTTAATCTTTTCAAAAACCGAAGAAGAGCACCGTGGTCATCTTAGAGTAGTGCTAGAAACTCTAAGGAAACACGTGTTGAAGGCAAAGTTTTCAAAATGTCACTTTTGGAAATCGGAAGTGAGATTTTTGGGGCACATAGTAAACGGAGATGGGATATCAGTAGACCCAGTTAAAGTAGATGCAGTACAACTATGGAAACAACCTCAAACACCAACATATATTCGTAGTTTCCTAGGACTGGCAGGATACTATCGAAGATTTATCCGAGACTACTCCAAAATATCGTCACATCTGACCAAGTTAACAAAGAAGGGCCAAAAGTTTATTTGGGACCCAAAGTGTGAAGAATCGTTTCAAGAACTAAAGAAAAGATTAACGGAAGCACCAGTATTAGCTGTTCCCGATGGAACGAGCGGATTTGCAGTTTACACCGATGCTTGTTGTGACGGCAAGGAATTTCGCTCGGTCCGAACCAGTCGCTAAACCGATCCAGGCCGTTCGAAACGCCCTATCGTTTGAGAACAGGACAAAACAGAACTCATATAAAAGAACATTTCATTGTATATTACAACAATGCATCAGATTACAAGAATATACAGAGTACAAATGAATATTACACAGAAATATCAGAGATTTAAATTACATTTAAATACATAGCAGCGGAAAATAATACAATACACAACTAGAAGGGATATACGGATACAAAGCTTTCCGGATATCATTCCAGCTGTAAACCAGGATCCTGTGAATATAAATCTGCAAAACCAAAACTACTAGCTGCCCGTGTCAAAATAAGGGCACCCAGAGTTTAGGTTAAAACAATAAACTCCAGGTCAGTCATGTGACTGGTGTGAGAACTAAAACAGTTATTAATCTTTATTTTCAAAGCTAGGTAAATCAAGGGACCACGCCGTATAACACGGAACGGGTTTCCTCCCAAGAATACCAGTGCATAAACAAACAGCGCCATGCTAAATAAAGAAAAATGAAGCTGTTATAAGACCCAGGTCCTATCACACAATGCAAACGCAAGCCGGGGGATAGGGTTTTCCCTTATAACAGCCAAAGAATGCTTGATACGTTTGAAACAAATCATTTGATACTATAATAAGTGCATAGTGTATAAAACAACTTCAAATCATAAGTATCAATCATAGGCGACATGAGCGTCCCATGCCACTATGTCGCCATATATAGGTTTACAAATAAAACCGCAAATGGCACGTATTTGGAAATTGGATTTCCGTCTATGAACCGAGGCAAAAGATAGTCCTCAACCGATTCGTGACTCTCTAGCCCGAGCCACAGGGTCAGAGCGCATCGACCCTTGGAGCGACAGGGCCGGTCCACCGATGTGGATTAAAATGCCTGAACACTACGTTTCCCCACCCTATGGGGTGTAAGTCTGGTCCGTCAGCCGACCAGAATGCATTCGGCCGAAACCGATATAACCGAGGCGCCTCGCAACAGCAACAACAACATAAGTCAAACTCGTCAGGGCGTGTAAAACCACTGACGCCACTTCTAGCTAGAAAGAAACGCAAGTCCTCCCTGAGGTCCGTCTCCCGTTTTTGGTTCATACCGGGTGTGAAACTCGCGAATCAAACGTTACACAAAGCTACGCCACAAAGGCCTTGCTTTGATCATCACCACAAGACTTTGCTTTTCAACAGAAGCCTCGATCACTTGCATCTTAGCATGCCACACAGGCAAACCATCCTATGCAACCGATATCAGTCACACAGAATGAAATCCGGTGTCAGACACACAGTCCATTTACAAGTCCGTTCTGGGTCTGAACGAAACCGGAGGCACCTAGTACCCCGCATATCCATCGATCTCCAAGTACGTCTGGACGATCACTAACTGTTTCCATCTTCTTGGGTGTACAGCCCAATCAAGATCATCAGTTATCACCCAAACGACGTGAAGACCTCCGGTCTTCGACCATCGTCTTCATCTTCGACTTATCGTCGCATCAGTTATTCAGAATGGGATAAACCCGGTCTTTCCGAATAACTCGCGTATATTTTAAATAAGTGTTACACAAACACAACATACGCCTCATTCCAATTCATTAGTCACTAACCGTAAATTAATCAAGAGAATAATTCCCCAAATATTAACCCCGAAGGCCGAAACCAACATCAGATCAATATCCAGAAAACCATTCTGCTTGGCTAACCGCCAGTTAGTTTCTAAATTTCACATTCAAATCTAATTAAAGATTTAACTATCGCCTGGAGCACAACTGGTGATACTCCATTCTCGATCTTTTCAATCTAATTAAAGATTCATTAAAACTCCACTTAGTTTTAATCTGTGACTGGGTTAAAGAATCAGTGTCATTAAAAACACGGTTCACGATAAACCCAAAGTCACATCCCATTAATTATCGGGTTAAAGAACAAGTGTTATTTAAAACACTGTTCACGATAAACCCAAAAATCAATATCCATTCAATTCCAATTAAATATTATTTAATTGGTACACTTCATTAAATCTAAATCAAAAGATTTAATCTTTTCTCAACTGGGTTCAAGAACAGTGTTAGTGAAGACACCATTCACGACAAACCCAAATCACATTCATTAATTATCGGGTTAAAGAACAAGTGTTATTTAAAACACTGTTCACGATAAACCCAAAAATCAATATCAATTCAATTCCAATTAAATATTATTTAATTGGTACACTTCATTAAATCTAAATCAAAAGATTTAATCTTTTCTCAACTGGGTTCAAGAACAGTGTTAGTGAAGACACCATTCACGACAAACCCAAATCACATTTGATATTCAATATAAAGCTCTGAATAGAAAATATATCGGCTTATATTCAATATCAAATTCTACGATTAACAAATGTCGTATTGGAAATAACGATATAAATATATATCTTTCAAATTTCCGTAACAACATCCGTATAATCACAAATTCCAACATCGAAATATTCCGAAGACAATTTCGATTCAAATCCACTCCAATGCAATCATTGGAAATTTTGGTTATTTTCAAAACCCTTTTCAAATTCAATTTATTTATTTAAAAATAAATAGGATTATATTTCTAGTTCAAAACTAGTTCATTTCGATAAAAATCTATTTTTATCTTTTCAAATATGGAGTTTTTCATCCCAAATCTTCACAAATCATTTCTTATGATTTTACATAAATTATTACTATTTTTAATAATTTTATCAAGGCCCGTACAGTCGATTTCCATCAATGGCCATCGAACTGCACTTACAGCGACCTTTTTCGAATTTGATTTGGACATAATTCCAAATCCAACCGTTAGATTTCTAATTTCTATTATTCTTTAGAAAGCTCTTTTCGATACGAACCCAACGGTTCCGGTTTTAGGAGAATCCGACGGTCGGATCTCCCGTAATGTCCGTTTGAAATAAATGGTCGAAATTCGCGAACTGCCGCGGCGCGGCGCGTTCTATTCAGGCCATTATATTATATATATAATATATATAATATATATTTCGTCGATTTCTATTTAAAACGAATTATATAATTAGTTTTAAAATCTTTTCAAAAGCTATTTCAACTTTCTTTTCAATTCAAATCAAAATTGAATTCTTCTTCATAAATTCGTTTTAAAATTCATTTCTATTCAATTCAAATTTCAATTCAATTTGAATTCATTTCAATTCACTTTCGATTCAATTTGAATTCGTTTTCAATTCAATTCATTTCGAAATCATTTTCAATTCATTTCTATTCGAAATCGTTTTCAATTCATTTCTATTCGAAATCGTTTTCAATTCAATTCATTTCGAAATCGTTTTCAATTCATTTTGAATTCGTTTTCAATTCATTTCATTTCGAAATCGTTTTCAAAAATCGATATAAATATCGATCACGTCAAAATGGCGTCAATCTAATCAACACGGCTTCATATATTCCTTTATTTTCAAATATTCTATTTCAAATATTTCTTTTTCAAAACTGGAATGAGGCCCAATCAATTACCATATAAAATTAATTATATGGATTTTCATACAACACATGTATATAATAGCATTGAAAATAATCAACCATCAACCAAAGTGCACTACACTGTATAAGCATCAAATATAGATATTCAACGCTTATAACAGCCTGTCAATCAATCGATCGACATATTTAATCAATCAGGATGAGTGAACTTCAAATTTCATCCTAACACCCGTGTGGGGTTTCAAACAATCAAACACATATTTTATTTGTGCAGTTAGGCGATGTGTAAAATTTATCGACCCAATCAACGTCATTCAAATAGGTGTACATAAACAAACCGTCTGGTTTGTAAATGAATATTTATTTATTCACATTCACGTTAAAAAAATATATTTTTAACGATAACACATTTTATTTTAACATATGAATTTCTATTCAGTTCATTCTTTAAATAAAATGCTATTTTTATTTTTCTAACTTATTTTAGAAAATTTCGGCGGCATAACGGCACGATACTAGAAACGGGACAAGGCCTAGCCTTATCCCCGGTCTAGTGAAGGCCCACGCCATTCACACATCAATCAAATTCACTTTCGTTATGCAAACCACAAAATTTGGAGTAAGGGTCTAACCTAGCCTTACTCCTACGCCTTATAACGGCGCACGTCTAATCCTAACCAATTTATCGATTCGATTTTTCATACCACAAACCACATTCAAACCAATTCGCAATCAATAACCAAACAGTCAAACAAACAAGTCCATGGTCTGTGGACGATTGTGTCGGGTGCTACTAAGCACCGTCTGCATCCTAGTATATATATATAACTAGAAAAAGAAATTGAAAGGTGAGAAATTCTCACATATAGCTATCCTAGCTCCACGGCTCTTCATTTGCAGAAGTCTTCGTCGTTTCGCCATTTTTGAACCTCCGTTGTCCGCTTTCACTACCTATGTAAAAATCGAATTTTTACTTCGCTATTCCATATATAAAAATCGAATTTTTACTTCAAAGTTCAATATATAAAAATCGAATTTTTATTTCAAAGTTCAATATATAAAAATCGAACTTTTATTTCAAAGTTCAATATATAAAAATCGAACTTTTATTTCAAAGTTCAATATATAAAAATCGAATTTTTATTTCAAAGTTCAATATATAAAAATCGAATTTTTATTTCAAAGTTTCCGCCTTTTCCATTTCAAAGATCTAATCTTTTCTTTTACTTTTTAAAGTTCAAATCCTTTTACCTTTTAAAAATTCAAATCTTTTACCTTTTAAAAATTCAAAAATCTTTTTAAACCTTTTAAAAACAAAAATCTTCTTAAACCTTTTAAAAACAAAAATCTTCTTAAACCTTTTAAAAACAAAAATCTTCTTAAACCTTTTAAAAACAAAAATCTTCTTAAACCTTTTAAAAACAAAAATCTTCTTAAACCTTTTAAAAACAAAAATCTTCTTAAACCCCTTTTTTTTTTTTTTTAATAAAAAGAATCAGTTTTAAATTTCTTTACAATCAGTTTTAGTTTCTTTTTTTATAAAATAAGTTTTTAGCTTTTAAAAAAAATTCAGTTTTTAGCTTTTTAAAAAATTCAGTTTTTAGCTTTAAAAAAATTCAGTTTTTAGCTTTAAAAAAATTCAGTTTTTAGCTTTTTAAAGAAAAACAGTTTTACATTCTTTTTTAAAAATTGATTTTAAAACCTAGAAAAAAACCACGGTATTTAAACAAAAAAAAACATTCTTTTCTTATGTAAATAAAATCAGTATTAAAACAAAAAATAAAATAAATAAATAAAATAAAAGAAAACTTACTGAGGGGGGGGGAGGTTCGCAGATCGACGGAGGTGGGTCAGGGGGCAGGCGGCGGTCGTTCTATTCGGATCTGGGGGGGGCGTCTCGTCTTCGTCGAGGAGGGCAGGGGGTGGGGCCTTCGCGCCAGGCGCCAGTCGAGGGGGGGGTCTTCTGTCGTCGCGGTGGCCAAGGTGAGGCTGGAGGGAGGTGGGTCGGTGGAGGGTTTGGGCGGCGGTAGGCTGTCGCCATCGCGCGATGGCTTTCTCTTTTTTTTTTTTTTTTTTTTTTTTATTTAAGAACTGAAATTGAAACGGGGGGGGGGGGGGCCAGAAGAAATAAAGGAGAGTAAGGAATATTTTTTTTTTTTATATTATTTTATTTATTTAATTATTTAAAGGTTGACTTTCACATACGACCTCAAAACGAGGTCCACCGCCTGTCGCCCATAGCGTTTCACCCCCATTCCGAACACAATGGGATATGTATCGCAAGCTGATTTGACCGTTTCGATCAGTTTCCTTTGAATTTACATTTAAATCACTTTATTGAATTTTAAACGTACGTTTCAAATTACCGGGGTCACATACTAACTAGAAAAATTCCATAAAAATATTTTCTAGCTTCGCATGGACGATACGGTCCTAACAAAACTAGTTCCGTCGCATTCTGAGACCGTTAGAAAAATGGCCAATTTTCAGTCGATTAAAATCAACTGAAACTGGTCAAATTCGTTTTCCTTTGCCACGCTCACATATTGATTCGAAAAATTATGAAATTTGAAACCTAGCAATAACTTAACATCACGGACCCAACGAAACTGGTTTCGTCGAAATCCGAGGTCGTTTGCAAAATTGCTATTTTTAAGGGCCTTATATATATAAAAATATATATAAATTCCACAGCGACTATTTCTAATTTTAAACTGGACATATCTTACCATTTCTAAGATGAAATCTCAGTTTGTTAACTTCGTTACAAAGATATAGTTATACAGATTCAAATATTTCTTGTTTCGTTCAATTCTGACTTATATTGAATCCTGTATATTCATTTGAAATTAGAAATCGAATTTTCGAACTACCGCGCCATTTTCAATTCCTTTTATAATTATATATAATTATTTATATTCTAACGACGACGCGTATAATATATATACGTTGAATTCTATTCAAAATAAATTTCTCGTCGATATTATTTAAAATAATCTATTTTAAATAATCAAAACTCGCTATAATTGCCAAAATAAAAATTTTAAACTGGCCCAGATTTTCGGGTTGTTACAATCTCCCCCACTTAAAACTTTTCGTCCCCGAAAAGGAACAAAGTCGAAAGTGGTTTGATTATTCAGCTCTACGTTCGATCCGGCTTCCATTCTCCAACTCTTTAGTTTCTGAGAATTTTCAAAATTTCAAAAATTTGGCTAACACCCTAAATTTTTGAAAAATTTCGCCATAACCTCCCCTGCAATGGGAGCATCGGGGAATTTCAAATAGCTTCCCCGGTCCTTCAGATCTCAAAAAGAAAAAGAAAAAGCCAAGCGGCTAGCCAATAGGCTCACAAAATCATCATCACCCAAACAAAACAGTAAATTATGTAGTAAACATGTACCTATTTGTCGGGCAAACAAATTTTATTCTCTGGCTCTAGCCTCCTTGCTATGACCTGTTCAATGATATACAAGTATATGCAAGCAAATGCGACCAATTTTCAATACAGTTCAATATTTGATATAATTAGGCTAAATGGTTAAAAATTAGCAAACAAATAAACAAACAACACAAACATCAATCAATTAGTGAATTAGAGTTTCAAATTCATAATTTTGATACATATACAAAAATCATGTTTTTGATGCCAAATCACAACAATAAATCTATCTATATTAGTTTTGGTTCTCACACCAGTCTAATGGAAATATATAGATATCACACCTTCGAAACACGAATATAAATATTGATAATGCGGCCGCATTACCAAAATTATCTCCGGGCGACTAGAGTGTGATTCTATATCTATCCAGTATATTAAAATTTCAAATACACGCGGATCAGACGTATACGCAAAATCTATATATACTGGATTGTCCACATCAATATAAATAAATAATCAAATACGAATAATTGATTTTAAATTTTCAAAACAAATTTGACTTTCATTTTAAAAATATACTCTTCACCCTCGTTCTAGGATACTACTGATCCTATCACTAACGAGTCATTCTAATTGGATATTATTAATCCAATATCTGATGAATTCTTTCGTATGTTTCTAATGTGTCTTGTTCTCTGCTTTGTAAACCAAAGCTCTGATACCAACTGTGACGGCAAGGAATTTCGCTCGGTCCGAACCAGTCGCTAAACCGATCCAGGCCGTTCGAAACGCCCTATCGTTTGAGAACAGGACAAAACAGAACTCATATAAAAGAACATTTCATTGTATATTACAACAATGCATCAGATTACAAGAATATACAGAGTACAAATGAATATTACACAGAAATATCAGAGATTTAAATTACATTTAAATACATAGCAGCGGAAAATAATACAATACACAACTAGAAGGGATATACGGATACAAAGCTTTCCGGATATCATTCCAGCTGTAAACCAGGATCCTGTGAATATAAATCTGCAAAACCAAAACTACTAGCTGCCCGTGTCAAAATAAGGGCACCCAGAGTTTAGGTTAAAACAATAAACTCCAGGTCAGTCATGTGACTGGTGTGAGAACTAAAACAGTTATTAATCTTTATTTTCAAAGCTAGGTAAATCAAGGGACCACGCCGTATAACACGGAACGGGTTTCCTCCCAAGAATACCAGTGCATAAACAAACAGCGCCATGCTAAATAAAGAAAAATGAAGCTGTTATAAGACCCAGGTCCTATCACACAATGCAAACGCAAGCCGGGGGATAGGGTTTTCCCTTATAACAGCCAAAGAATGCTTGATACGTTTGAAACAAATCATTTGATACTATAATAAGTGCATAGTGTATAAAACAACTTCAAATCATAAGTATCAATCATAGGCGACATGAGCGTCCCATGCCACTATGTCGCCATATATAGGTTTACAAATAAAACCGCAAATGGCACGTATTTGGAAATTGGATTTCCGTCTATGAACCGAGGCAAAAGATAGTCCTCAACCGATTCGTGACTCTCTAGCCCGAGCCACAGGGTCAGAGCGCATCGACCCTTGGAGCGACAGGGCCGGTCCACCGATGTGGATTAAAATGCCTGAACACTACGTTTCCCCACCCTATGGGGTGTAAGTCTGGTCCGTCAGCCGACCAGAATGCATTCGGCCGAAACCGATATAACCGAGGCGCCTCGCAACAGCAACAACAACATAAGTCAAACTCGTCAGGGCGTGTAAAACCACTGACGCCACTTCTAGCTAGAAAGAAACGCAAGTCCTCCCTGAGGTCCGTCTCCCGTTTTTGGTTCATACCGGGTGTGAAACTCGCGAATCAAACGTTACACAAAGCTACGCCACAAAGGCCTTGCTTTGATCATCACCACAAGACTTTGCTTTTCAACAGAAGCCTCGATCACTTGCATCTTAGCATGCCACACAGGCAAACCATCCTATGCAACCGATATCAGTCACACAGAATGAAATCCGGTGTCAGACACACAGTCCATTTACAAGTCCGTTCTGGGTCTGAACGAAACCGGAGGCACCTAGTACCCCGCATATCCATCGATCTCCAAGTACGTCTGGACGATCACTAACTGTTTCCATCTTCTTGGGTGTACAGCCCAATCAAGATCATCAGTTATCACCCAAACGACGTGAAGACCTCCGGTCTTCGACCATCGTCTTCATCTTCGACTTATCGTCGCATCAGTTATTCAGAATGGGATAAACCCGGTCTTTCCGAATAACTCGCGTATATTTTAAATAAGTGTTACACAAACACAACATACGCCTCATTCCAATTCATTAGTCACTAACCGTAAATTAATCAAGAGAATAATTCCCCAAATATTAACCCCGAAGGCCGAAACCAACATCAGATCAATATCCAGAAAACCATTCTGCTTGGCTAACCGCCAGTTAGTTTCTAAATTTCACATTCAAATCTAATTAAAGATTTAACTATCGCCTGGAGCACAACTGGTGATACTCCATTCTCGATCTTTTCAATCTAATTAAAGATTCATTAAAACTCCACTTAGTTTTAATCTGTGACTGGGTTAAAGAATCAGTGTCATTAAAAACACGGTTCACGATAAACCCAAAGTCACATCCCATTAATTATCGGGTTAAAGAACAAGTGTTATTTAAAACACTGTTCACGATAAACCCAAAAATCAATATCCATTCAATTCCAATTAAATATTATTTAATTGGTACACTTCATTAAATCTAAATCAAAAGATTTAATCTTTTCTCAACTGGGTTCAAGAACAGTGTTAGTGAAGACACCATTCACGACAAACCCAAATCACATTCATTAATTATCGGGTTAAAGAACAAGTGTTATTTAAAACACTGTTCACGATAAACCCAAAAATCAATATCAATTCAATTCCAATTAAATATTATTTAATTGGTACACTTCATTAAATCTAAATCAAAAGATTTAATCTTTTCTCAACTGGGTTCAAGAACAGTGTTAGTGAAGACACCATTCACGACAAACCCAAATCACATTTGATATTCAATATAAAGCTCTGAATAGAAAATATATCGGCTTATATTCAATATCAAATTCTACGATTAACAAATGTCGTATTGGAAATAACGATATAAATATATATCTTTCAAATTTCCGTAACAACATCCGTATAATCACAAATTCCAACATCGAAATATTCCGAAGACAATTTCGATTCAAATCCACTCCAATGCAATCATTGGAAATTTTGGTTATTTTCAAAACCCTTTTCAAATTCAATTTATTTATTTAAAAATAAATAGGATTATATTTCTAGTTCAAAACTAGTTCATTTCGATAAAAATCTATTTTTATCTTTTCAAATATGGAGTTTTTCTCACATCCCATTAATTATCGGGTTAAAGAACAAGTGTTATTTAAAACACTGTTCACGATAAACCCAAAAATCAATATCCATTCAATTCCAATTAAATATTATTTAATTGGTACACTTCATTAAATCTAAATCAAAAGATTTAATCTTTTCTCAACTGGGTTCAAGAACAGTGTTAGTGAAGACACCATTCACGACAAACCCAAATCACATTCATTAATTATCGGGTTAAAGAACAAGTGTTATTTAAAACACTGTTCACGATAAACCCAAAAATCAATATCAATTCAATTCCAATTAAATATTATTTAATTGGTACACTTCATTAAATCTAAATCAAAAGATTTAATCTTTTCTCAACTGGGTTCAAGAACAGTGTTAGTGAAGACACCATTCACGACAAACCCAAATCACATTTGATATTCAATATAAAGCTCTGAATAGAAAATATATCGGCTTATATTCAATATCAAATTCTACGATTAACAAATGTCGTATTGGAAATAACGATATAAATATATATCTTTCAAATTTCCGTAACAACATCCGTATAATCACAAATTCCAACATCGAAATATTCCGAAGACAATTTCGATTCAAATCCACTCCAATGCAATCATTGGAAATTTTGGTTATTTTCAAAACCCTTTTCAAATTCAATTTATTTATTTAAAAATAAATAGGATTATATTTCTAGTTCAAAACTAGTTCATTTCGATAAAAATCTATTTTTATCTTTTCAAATATGGAGTTTTTCATCCCAAATCTTCACAAATCATTTCTTATGATTTTACATAAATTATTACTATTTTTAATAATTTTATCAAGGCCCGTACAGTCGATTTCCATCAATGGCCATCGAACTGCACTTACAGCGACCTTTTTCGAATTTGATTTGGACATAATTCCAAATCCAACCGTTAGATTTCTAATTTCTATTATTCTTTAGAAAGCTCTTTTCGATACGAACCCAACGGTTCCGGTTTTAGGAGAATCCGACGGTCGGATCTCCCGTAATGTCCGTTTGAAATAAATGGTCGAAATTCGCGAACTGCCGCGGCGCGGCGCGTTCTATTCAGGCCATTATATTATATATATAATATATATAATATATATTTCGTCGATTTCTATTTAAAACGAATTATATAATTAGTTTTAAAATCTTTTCAAAAGCTATTTCAACTTTCTTTTCAATTCAAATCAAAATTGAATTCTTCTTCATAAATTCGTTTTAAAATTCATTTCTATTCAATTCAAATTTCAATTCAATTTGAATTCATTTCAATTCACTTTCGATTCAATTTGAATTCGTTTTCAATTCAATTCATTTCGAAATCGTTTTCAATTCATTTCTATTCGAAATCGTTTTCAATTCATTTCTATTCGAAATCGTTTTCAATTCAATTCATTTCGAAATCGTTTTCAATTCATTTTGAATTCGTTTTCAATTCATTTCATTTCGAAATCGTTTTCAAAAATCGATATAAATATCGATCACGTCAAAATGGCGTCAATCTAATCAACACGGCTTCATATATTCCTTTATTTTCAAATATTCTATTTCAAATATTTCTTTTTCAAAACTGGAATGAGGCCCAATCAATTACCATATAAAATTAATTATATGGATTTTCATACAACACATGTATATAATAGCATTGAAAATAATCAACCATCAACCAAAGTGCACTACACTGTATAAGCATCAAATATAGATATTCAACGCTTATAACAGCCTGTCAATCAATCGATCGACATATTTAATCAATCAGGATGAGTGAACTTCAAATTTCATCCTAACACCCGTGTGGGGTTTCAAACAATCAAACACATATTTTATTTGTGCAGTTAGGCGATGTGTAAAATTTATCGACCCAATCAACGTCATTCAAATAGGTGTACATAAACAAACCGTCTGGTTTGTAAATGAATATTTATTTATTCACATTCACGTTAAAAAAATATATTTTTAACGATAACACATTTTATTTTAACATATGAATTTCTATTCAGTTCATTCTTTAAATAAAATGCTATTTTTATTTTTCTAACTTATTTTAGAAAATTTCGGCGGCATAACGGCACGATACTAGAAACGGGACAAGGCCTAGCCTTATCCCCGGTCTAGTGAAGGCCCACGCCATTCACACATCAATCAAATTCACTTTCGTTATGCAAACCACAAAATTTGGAGTAAGGGTCTAACCTAGCCTTACTCCTACGCCTTATAACGGCGCACGTCTAATCCTAACCAATTTATCGATTCGATTTTTCATACCACAAACCACATTCAAACCAATTCGCAATCAATAACCAAACAGTCAAACAAACAAGTCCATGGTCTGTGGACGATTGTGTCGGGTGCTACTAAGCACCGTCTGCATCCTAGTATATATATATAACTAGAAAAAGAAATTGAAAGGTGAGAAATTCTCACATATAGCTATCCTAGCTCCACGGCTCTTCATTTGCAGAAGTCTTCGTCGTTTCGCCATTTTTGAACCTCCGTTGTCCGCTTTCACTACCTATGTAAAAATCGAATTTTTACTTCGCTATTCCATATATAAAAATCGAATTTTTACTTCAAAGTTCAATATATAAAAATCGAATTTTTATTTCAAAGTTCAATATATAAAAATCGAACTTTTATTTCAAAGTTCAATATATAAAAATCGAACTTTTATTTCAAAGTTCAATATATAAAAATCGAATTTTTATTTCAAAGTTCAATATATAAAAATCGAATTTTTATTTCAAAGTTTCCGCCTTTTCCATTTCAAAGATCTAATCTTTTCTTTTACTTTTTAAAGTTCAAATCCTTTTACCTTTTAAAAATTCAAATCTTTTACCTTTTAAAAATTCAAAAATCTTTTTAAACCTTTTAAAAACAAAAATCTTCTTAAACCTTTTAAAAACAAAAATCTTCTTAAACCTTTTAAAAACAAAAATCTTCTTAAACCTTTTAAAAACAAAAATCTTCTTAAACCTTTTAAAAACAAAAATCTTCTTAAACCTTTTAAAAACAAAAATCTTCTTAAACCCCTTTTTTTTTTTTTTTTAATAAAAAGAATCAGTTTTAAATTTCTTTACAATCAGTTTTAGTTTCTTTTTTTATAAAATAAGTTTTTAGCTTTTAAAAAAAATTCAGTTTTTAGCTTTTTAAAAAATTCAGTTTTTAGCTTTAAAAAAATTCAGTTTTTAGCTTTAAAAAAATTCAGTTTTTAGCTTTTTAAAGAAAAACAGTTTTACATTCTTTTTTAAAAATTGATTTTAAAACCTAGAAAAAAACCACGGTATTTAAACAAAAAAAAACATTCTTTTCTTATGTAAATAAAATCAGTATTAAAACAAAAAATAAAATAAATAAATAAAATAAAAGAAAACTTACTGAGGGGGGGGGAGGTTCGCAGATCGACGGAGGTGGGTCAGGGGGCAGGCGGCGGTCGTTCTATTCGGATCTGGGGGGGGCGTCTCGTCTTCGTCGAGGAGGGCAGGGGGTGGGGCCTTCGCGCCAGGCGCCAGTCGAGGGGGGGGTCTTCTGTCGTCGCGGTGGCCAAGGTGAGGCTGGAGGGAGGTGGGTCGGTGGGGGGTTTGGGCGGCGGTAGGCTGTCGCCATCGCGCGATGGCTTTCTCTTTTTTTTTTTTTTTTTTTTTTTTATTTAAGAACTGAAATTGAAACGGGGGGGGGGGGGGGGCAGAAGAAATAAAGGAGAGTAAGGAATATTTTTTTTTTTTTTATATTATTTTATTTATTTAATTATTTAAAGGTTGACTTTCACATACGACCTCAAAACGAGGTCCACCGCCTGTCGCCCATAGCGTTTCACCCCCATTCCGAACACAATGGGATATGTATCGCAAGCTGATTTGACCGTTTCGATCAGTTTCCTTTGAATTTACATTTAAATCACTTTATTGAATTTTAAACGTACGTTTCAAATTACCGGGGTCACATACTAACTAGAAAAATTCCATAAAAATATTTTCTAGCTTCGCATGGACGATACGGTCCTAACAAAACTAGTTCCGTCGCATTCTGAGACCGTTAGAAAAATGGCCAATTTTCAGTCGATTAAAATCAACTGAAACTGGTCAAATTCGTTTTCCTTTGCCACGCTCACATATTGATTCGAAAAATTATGAAATTTGAAACCTAGCAATAACTTAACATCACGGACCCAACGAAACTGGTTTCGTCGAAATCCGAGGTCGTTTGCAAAATTGCTATTTTTAAGGGCCTTATATATATAAAAATATATATAAATTCCACAGCGACTATTTCTAATTTTAAACTGGACATATCTTACCATTTCTAAGATGAAATCTCAGTTTGTTAACTTCGTTACAAAGATATAGTTATACAGATTCAAATATTTCTTGTTTCGTTCAATTCTGACTTATATTGAATCCTGTATATTCATTTGAAATTAGAAATCGAATTTTCGAACTACCGCGCCATTTTCAATTCCTTTTATAATTATATATAATTATTTATATTCTAACGACGACGCGTATAATATATATACGTTGAATTCTATTCAAAATAAATTTCTCGTCGATATTATTTAAAATAATCTATTTTAAATAATCAAAACTCGCTATAATTGCCAAAATAAAAATTTTAAACTGGCCCAGATTTTCGGGTTGTTACACTTGTGGAAAGGGAGTAGGAGCGGTGTTAATGCAGAAGGGACAAATGATTTCATATGCAAGTAGGCAGTTAAGGATTCACGAGAAGAATTACGCAACTCACGACCTAGAGTTATTGGCAGTGGTTTTCGCATTAAAGATGTGGAGACATTATCTTCTGGGTGAGAGATTCGAACTTTTCACCGATCATAAACCATTGAAGTATCTGTTCACTCAAAAAGATTTAAATCTGAGACAACAGCGGTGGTTAGAATTTCTTGCATCATATGACTTGGATATCATTTATACACCGGGAAAAGCGAACGTAGTGGCAGATGCCTTGAGTAGAAATGCGATATTATCACTTTTGGAAGTCACACCGACTCTCCAAGAAAGGATAATGAGTAATCAGAAAAGGGATCCCAAACTGGAAAAGATTATTCGAGGAGTCACAAACGGAAAAGAGACCGACTTCGAGTTGGACAATCAAGGAGTATTGAGAATAAACGGCAGATTATGCGTACCTAACGTGGATGGGATAAGACAGGAGATTTTAAAAGAATGCCATGCATCAAAGTTGAGCATCCATCCAGGAATTCATAAAATGAATCACGATATGAGACGAGTATTCTGGTGGTCAGGAATGAATAAAGATATCATTACTTTCGTAAATGAATGTCTATGTTGTCAGCAAGTCAAGGGAGACCATCAAAAGACTGCTGGACTATTACGGCCATTAGAGATTCCCAACTGGAAGTGGGAAATGATATCGATGGACTTCATCGATGGTTTGCCAAGAACAAGGAGAGGCTACGAAGGGATTTGGGTAATCGTAGATCGGTTAACTAAGAGTGCGCACTTTATTCCAGTAAAACCAACGCGCACTGCCATAACATTAGCCGGAGTATTCATGAAAGAGATAGTACGACTGCACGGTATTCCAACGAGCATTGTAAGCGACAGAGATACCATTTTCACAAGTAGATTTTGGGAAGCTTTGCAGAGAACGTTGGGAACAAGATTAAATTTTAGTACAGCTTACCATCCTCAAACGGACGGTTAGACGGAAAGAGTTAATCGTATATTGGAAGATCTTCTAAGAGCGTGTATTTTAGATTTTGGAGGATCATGGGAAGATCATTTACACCTAGTAGAATTTTCATATAATAACAGTTACCAGGCGAGTATACAAATGGCACCATATGAAGCATTATATGGAAGACCTTGTAAAGCGCCTGCATGTTGGGTGGAGTCCGGAAACAAATTGGTACTTGGTCCGGATATGATACGAGAGGCAGCAGCGAAAGTGGAATTAGTGAAGCTGAGAATGAATGAAGCCCAGGATCGCCAGGAAAGCTATGCCGATAAAAGGCGAAGAGATTTAGTATTCGAAATAGAAGATCTAGTTTTCGTGAAGATCTCACCAATGAAGGGAGTAGTAAGATTTGGAAAATATGGAAAGTTAGCACCAAGATATGTTGGACCTTTCCACGTCTTAGAAAGAATTGGTTTTCAAGCATATAAAGTTGAATTACCAGAATATATGCGGGAATTCACAACGTATTTCACGTATCACACTTGAGAAAATGTATGCACAATCCATCATTAATTCTGGAACCCTCTGTTCAGCAAGAGATAGAGATCGAGCAAGATTTGACAGTGATAAGACATCCATTTAGTATTATTGACCGAGAGGGAAAGCAACTTCGCACACAAAGTGGTGACGCTACTAAAGACCCAGTGGAGCGAAAACCCGAAAGACTGTACGTGGGAGACCGAGAAGCATATAAAGAAATTATACCTAGATTTTCCTACGGGTTAGGTATGATTTACTTTGGTATAGTTAAATGTAATGAAATTTCGATTTCTACATTTCTGGGAGCATTTGCATGTGTGTTTTATGGATTCAGTTTATTAGGACTTATGAACTCTCTTGTATGTTTACATCACTGATGAGTTCTATATTCTTGCTTACGTGTTAGATGGCTCCAGTATGGAAGACCACGACAAGAAAGAGGGTGACACCACTCCAGTTTCTTAGGCTGCGAGCAAAGAGACAAAGAGTAGGAGATTCCGACAACAACCGAGAGAGATCACCCATCGACGACGAAGGTACACACATATCATCAGAAGGATCAGTGCTTGGCAGGAACGAACCAATAGAACAAGATGGAGGACACCAAGACTTTACTGATGAGGATGAAGTGTTAGGAGATGAAGGGAATGTTGACGGTTATGGTGAAGGAGATGAGGGTGACGAGGAGGAGGAAGAAGTTGAGTATATGGACGCTGAAGAGGAAGAAGAGGAAGAATACGAAGAAGAAGAAGAAGAAGAGGAAGAAGAAGACCAAGTTGTTCCGGGAACCCCAGTCATGGCTACGGGAAACCAGTAAGAAGAGCAAGTAGCCCAAAGGACAGCGATATGGAATAGATTGGAACAAGTTCTCGTCGAGTTTCACATAGCAGGAGGAGGAGTACAAGTATTCGGTGAGTACGGATACCCCGTGGTGAGGCTATATTTAATACCACCAGTGGGTCTGATTTATATAGAGGATGAGGAGGAGGAGACTGATGCAGAAGACGTAGTTGAGGTCCTTAATATATCTGATGACGAGGAGGTCGTAGAGATAATAGATATCTTTGACGACGAGTAGTAGGACAGAGACTGGAGGAGGATAGTTACGAGTGTATATTTTGGGGCAGTTTAGAACTTGAGTAGTCAAGTCTAGTATTATTGTATGGATCAAGACTAGTGCTAGTATAGAACTAGTCGTATGTGTATGTGTACTAAAACAACCAGTTTATGAAATATTTTCTTTTGGAAACTTTCTACCTTTCTTGTGTAATTTCGAGGCGAAATTCTTTTAAGTGGGGTAGTCTGTAATGGCTGGATTTTTCATGCTTCTGATATCTATTTTAATAAGATATTAAAATATATCTGGAGGGTTCAGCCAGTTTAAAATGTATATAATCACCTATATATATGAAAATATATATATGATTTATACTACAACTTAATATATACAGGATATATTAAATATGAGTGATATAACTACTTAAGAAAATATTTGTAACACTTGTTTATAGCACTGAGAAATGTGAGAAATATAGCACTATAAACTAGTGGGGAAAATGCTAGGTGCAACTAGCATAAGTAAGTTATCATTTTATAAGCAAACTAATACATACAAACTTAAGGAACTAAACTCTTATATATATATAATTATATATATGTAGTGTATCATGACAAAGGGGTATATATATATATACTATGGCCTATATGTGTATATATAATGTATACATGAAATCAATTCAACAAAGGAATTAACAACAAGACAAACAAGTTAAAAGAGTTTAACCATCTCATATTCACCCTATACAAATATCTGCGGCGAAGTAAGAGTGCAAAACAATTATCCAAGCTATGGAATGGCCATTCTCTTGAGTTGATGGAAAGAGTAAGGTTTGCATTTAATGAAGGCAAGATGAGCATTTAATGAAGGTGTAAGTCTTGCGTACTTATAGGAGAGGAAAAGGGGTTGGCAGAATTTTCTTTTGTGCAATGTACTTTGGTATATGCTGTAACATTCGTGAGCCATTCGAAGAGAGAGAGAAGGGGTAGGTAGGAAAAAGTGTTTTTTGCTGTAGAAAACTATAGTGAGATGTTGCCTATAAATACATACCCATTTCCATGCATTTCCTTTTACACAAACTCAAGAGTTTTTGCTGAGATTTATAACATTTCACAAGCAAGAAATTGGAAGAGTTTACAGGTGAGTAAACCTCACTTAGCTAATGTTTGATGTTGTTTACTGTAAACAGTTTTACTCATTTCATGTATATATGTTACTGCAAGTTATATCATGATGTTAACAATCTTTTGGATGCTAGAACACCTCGTTTATATTCATCAGTAAACTCTGTATATAAGGGATAGTAGGTTGGGGGAATGGGTTTATAGTTTAAACTGTGAACAAGGAAAATACTGCTATGTTTCCTCTGTTAAAACCAAATACTCTCTGATTTTAAACTACACTTTGATTTGTTTTAAAACACAAGACATGTGTGTATACGTAGGAGTTAATTATTTATACTCAAACATTTACAAACATTTAGAGAGATCAGAGCGTGAACATTTTGTTTTGAAAACCCAAACAGACAAGAACAGTTTGTTCTCTGTCTCAAACTCAACACTTAAATTTTTAAACATCACAGAATCGAAATACAGGTTTATGAATGTAATCGACATGCCAAACGATGATTTTTAAAAGTGTTTTCAAGATTTTAAACGTTGGGACTGGGTAGATAAGCCGAGATGGACAAAAATGGCATTTTCGCCAAAATCCGATGATCAACGTCGTTGAACGCGAAGGCGTGGAGCGTGGAGGAGGCTGAGACTTCGGGGATCATGGAAAAAATATCAGATAATTTTTCCAGCAAGTGGATTGAGCTAACGAGCTCGATTTATGTTCTGAGAAGCGAAATGGGTTCGAGCATTTCCAAAGGTCGTGTGGGGTCCACCATGGATCAAGTGGGCCAGAACTTGGGGAGGAGCGGCGTCGGAAGTTGGGGTAGCTATCGGCGGCGGTGCGAGGTCTCCAGGGGGTCGGAGGGTGTCAGACGAGGTCGATGTCGGTGGGGGTATCGAAGAAGCAGTTTCGGTTTGAAAATGTTGAAGGGGGTTTTGGAGAAGGGGGTGACTGGTGACGGTGGTGACTGGTCATAGATGATCGGAGAAGGCAAGGCGACTTGTCGGAGGGGGATCGGAGGTCTGCAGTTGGCCAGTGGCGGTGTGCACGTGCACAGCTGTGCACGGTGTAGCTGGATCAAGGCAGAAGGTCTTGGCAAGGGAAATGGAGCTGATCGGGAGGCTTGGCAAGGCAGGAAGTTTGGCAAGCTAAAGATGGTGATCCAGTCGAGTTTGGCAAGGGAAAATCAGTGATCAACCCATGTTGATCATCAGTTTTGAAATGCCGAGTTCGACTTGGCAATGAAAGAAAGAAAACGGTTTTCAAATCCAAGAATTTAATTAAAAACCGTTTTAATTAAATTAGTAAATAAAATATAATAAACTAATAATTAATTAAATAAATAAAAATAGAATGTTTATTTAATTTGTCTTAGGCAAGTGGAACAATGAAAGTGACAGTGAGGTCAAAGAATCGAAGTTGTCCGAAGGAGATCGATGAGTTGGAAACTTAAGATATTAAGATAATTAAATTTAAATAAATTATTAAACAATTTATTTAAGTTAAAATAAACATAATAAATATTTTACAAAGCAAACTGGAGTATAGAACATCGTCTAAACATCGATGATAAGCAAAGAAAGATACCATGTGCGAAGCACGGGCTTTTTCTATACACATCCAAATAATGATGAAAACTGTATAACATCTTGTGTGCGACGCACACACTTTAACTATACAATTGTAAAAGATATTTAAGATATCCAGATATGAACTAGAGAAATATATACTGTATATAAACTCTAAATAACAGAACGTGCAACTGAAATAAAGACAGTTAAGCTGATAATCAATTATCGACTATAAAAGATATTTCGTACACCGTTTCGAAGAGTCCGGAATCTACATTCCACTTCGACTCGAATTTATACGACGTATACCGGAAATCGATAAAAATGAAGGATGCAAGGACTATTCCAAAATAGTATCCTCGGTCTGTTCAATCCCAGAACAGATCCGAACAGTCGGATGTCTGACAACGTATATCGTTCAGATTTTACACATCGACTTTACGTAAGTGTATTTTGTTGGTGGCGAAGAAATTCGTTTCTTTAACCATATACCCAGAATATATTTGTGGAAACAAATGAGTGATCTGTCAGATAGGACGGTGTGATATTCAAAGACGTTGAAGAATAATCCGTCAACGGTAAACGTGACTTCAAACCTCACAACCCGGAAAGACAATAGTTGGGCTAGGCAGCATGGCTAGTTGGGTCATACCCAAGCAGGGTATATTATCAATATCTAGAGTATTTCCTTTTGTTTCTTAAATCTATATTCACTGCTGTAACTTCGGTAATCGGTGGGTCATTCCCAACCGTGGAGGTGGTAATATATTCGTTACACTCAAGCTAAATGAGTGGACGGTCATGTGTGGCCGGGTTGCAGGATGTTCTTGTTGAACCCCAGTGTATCTTCTCTAGAGTACACTGATCGGTGGGTGCTCCCATACCCTGTCAGTTAGAAAACCAAATTTCAATAAGCTCTCGACGGTTTTAGATTTTATTCTATGTACGTGAACGTGAGATGCAAGCGATTCACTAGATGATTATTTATTTGATAAATACTATCATAAATATCAAACGTTTTGATATTTAAAATACAAGGGTCGTTTTCCATATATTAGTTATGGATTGGGCTTAAGATTTCTAAAGTAATTGAATCTATTAATAACGGAACACCTTATTCCTTATTTCCCTGTTTACATCTATTTAACTGTTTTTACTCACACCAGTCCCCTGACTGACCCGGAGTTTATTTTCTGTGTTTTCCCTAAACTCTTGGGTACTCATAATATTTATTATGAGTAGGCAAGTAATTCAGGTTGGCAAATGGAACCTTACGAAGTTCAAGTTGGAGGACAAGTCTAGTAGTTTACTACACCTATGTATCCAGTTAGATTTGTATTTCCATATCATGATGTATTATTATGTGAATGTACTATGATGATGTAAGTTATTGATGTATTATGATGTATCAGACCCTAGGATGTAATGTATTTGTATTTTTAAATTCCGCTGTGAGATTTCTGATAACTTCTTATTCTTCTATTCTATTAGTTCTATCTTTTCTATCTCATCTTCTAATTTTTTTCAATAATGACACGGTTTTCGGAGGGTCGAAAATCGCGCCGTTACACATTTTCTTATGTTATGCAATTATCTTCTAAGATGCATAACTCTGGCCGAAGATTAATTAGAAAATTTTCTTTGAACAGTTTCCCAAACTTCTTGAGCAGTTTTGACCCCTATTTCCTATGGTAGTATAGCTGGGCTAATTGAGGACGTCATCCATGCACAAACTAAACCATCTTGTCTCTGATGCATGGTACATTCAGGATAATTCACCAGTTTATCTTCACCATCTCTAATAAACTTGGGTGGAACAAACTTTGTTTCAAGAATATAGTCTTCCAAACCATGTACTCCAGCAGCAGTTTCAACCTGTAATTTCCATAACAGATAGTTGGATTCATCGAGATGGATTGAGATTAATTGGCTTTGAGGTTTAATAATGGTCTTCATCTAATCTTGGATGGGACCAGTCTGAGTTTGATGAACTCTATTACTGGAAACTTGTGGGCTGGAATTGGAATTATCTCCAGAGTTAACCATGCTGAAAAACAATGAAGCTAATACAGAAATGCATGGATAAGATCTAATCTCTAAAACTTTGAATTGAGATAAAATTCAAGAAATTTCACTGTTGTAGAATGATGCAACTCAGATTGCCTATGTGAAGAACAACCCAGATTGCGTATAATTCTCTGATAAAAATAGATAATAATCCTGATAGGCGATCTTTGATGGCACTGATACAATAGTGATGGTTTCTTGATTTGTCTTGATCGGTTTCTTGAGTTACAGATCTGATCCTGCACCAAGCTTTATGCTGAAATTAAGATGCAGCCACAAACTGTAGGCAAGACACTTGATTTTTAGATAAAGCAGCAACCCTCAACGATAAGTTGAAACTTTGATGAAGGGGGATCCAAATGATGAAGATTCTCTAATGGATCGACTGTTGATCAACACATTGAAATCAATTTTTGGCAAGGTTGAACCGAGCTCCAATACCAAGTTAGATTTCCAGAAAATATAATGGAAGAGAAAGAAAATACTTTGTACTATTGCTTCTGAAATGTAAAGTAAATGTTACATTGAGTTCTACACGGCAAGAGCCACTATATATAATATGCAAGCAGTAGCTTGGGCCAAGCCTTATAATACAAATTCCAAAAAAGAAAATATAAAATATCTTTATTGATCTTCATTTACCCCAAAACACAACTAAAACCAGATAACATGACTTTTCAGAATTGATAGCTAATGATTTGAGAAAATTTATGAGCGTTGGTATCTCTTGCAAGCAAAATGAGGATTTTCCCATTTAATATGATTTATTCAAAGGTATTTTAAGTAATCGAGTCTAAACTTAAGCTCATCGGTTTCTTTTTATAAAAATTCAAAACCAATTTTAAATGGAGTTTGAACTCCTGGTTAACTCATTTTTTAAACTAAGCATAAATCAAGTTTTATTTATTTATTTATTATTATTATTTAAAGTGAGTTAACTGAGTCCTTAACTTTGCTAGTAAGCTTCAAACAAAGTTAAATGAAATTTACTAAATCACATGATGTGTACAGATTTTGCGAGTAATGTTGTAATGTTTTCGGTTGAGCAGCAGTACATTTGGTTTATTATGTCTTCAGAAGCATCAAAGCCAATACTTTATACTACTATAGCAATAAAATATGGATTGTCCAATCATGTTAATTTAAATGACAAATAATGTAAAAAGTTTAGATTTCGACCCAAATAGAAAATAACAGGATTAATAAAGTTTAATATAAACTTCTATAGACATTGTGTAACTTGTTGCCAACAAGTTTTAACCATTCTCCTCTTATTATACAATGATTAGATTCGTTCTTAATTTGACCAACAATCTTTTTTGACAAGAACCATATTCATCAACCTTCCTTATTTAATCGTGAACACATTAATCAAGCATAACAAACGTCTGGATAAGTCATTTGGTATATAACTTAAAAGATGAATTATATTTTATTCAATTACATTACAAAAGTTCAATTTTTTTTCCAATAACTTAAATGATTTCCATATATAAATCGTTTTAAGGAAGTTACCATGAAAGAAGTCGAGAAACATGTGAAAAGAATTAACAACATTAACAGTCGAAAATTCGATGTCAATCTTCTACATGTAAAATCTATATTGCTTATAAAGGAGGCAAAATCATTTAACCAAACGCTAACTACAAACCATATAGAGAATGTATAGAATGGTTTTAAAATTAAGCAAAACTCAATTCTGGTCTAAGTGAAACAAAAAGTACCTCAGCCTAATTTGGCGTCACAACCATGGATTTGATGCTTGGATATTGTAGGGCATATTACATTTCCCTTACTTTTGTTAGTTTTTCTGCATTGAACTATAGCAGTTAAATTGGCGGATTCAAACGACAATTTTCATCAAATTAAAGAAAATAAATTAATGGCAATGTGATCATGAACTAAAACTGGTATGGGATTTGTCAAGGAAAATCCATAGGTGTGTTTTTATGTAAATAAGTAAGGAACTGGTGAGTATGCAGTCCATGTTTATTTCCACTATAAAGGTTTAGGCAGAAAGTTTTAGAGTGCTTTTTTACATGCCATCACAGTATCACTTCACATGCACAAACATCATTCCAGTATGCTCATTTCATATGGATTATAAATACAAATGCATGCAACTTGTTTCTAATGTATTAAATTACACAAAATGGTTTTCCAGCACATGAAATTCCACACAAAAAAATTGTAAATGCATGGCGAGACTAACGTTATAGTTATAGGAGTAAAGATGTTTGAATTCCAAATATAGAAATTCATGTAGTAGAAGTGGTGCTAATAGGCAATCCCTTGATTATGAAAACATACAATTAGCATATAAGTGTGTTGCAGACATTTGATATTTTTTTTATACCGCCAAATAACCCTGACTGTTAAATTTAAAGGCAAATAGTATGAGTGTCCAAAATTTAAACTAACTCAACTATAAGATATCCATATTTTAGCTGCTGGCAATGTCAGGCGAGTAGTGCAAAATCATCAGCCATGACACTAACCTTCTACATATGTTTCTAAAAAACACAACGAAAACATCCAAAAGTAAATAGGTATATACAATTATGCAGACGTGATAAATATTTTATATGACTAATACAAACAAATATCAAATTTGGTAATACATACTATACTGGTCCGATAAAGGGCAAAATGACCATTTCAGGAAATTTCCATCATATGCTGATAATTCAACAAAAAAGAAGTTAGACTGCTAAATAATAGTGATGCCTCTAACGAATACATTTTCAGTGACATATATTCATGTGATTGGGTGAGAAGAGAACGAATGAATGGGAAAAACTGATTGGATAGATGTAAACAGTACCACCAAAAAGTTACGTGTTGTACAACATTCATCTATGAATTACTAAAGACATTTAGTTAGTCTTTTTGAAAATCACCAGAAACAACTATTTGGTCCCTAGTTGGAACCTGTTAAAAAACAAAATTCATTTAGACCTTATAACATTATCTTAATTTTCCTTTTTTGTTATAGTGTGCTCTCTGATAAATAAAGGTTTAACTCCTGAACATAATTCAAAAAAGAAAAGGGGGTTTGAAACACGTCTGGCAGACACAAATGTAGCATCCAAGCATTTACAGTCCAACAGCTTGGATAGCTACCTTCCAAGCAATAGATCCTGGTTTGACTTCTGGCAGACGCAACCTTCAACTGAAGTTCACACCTGAAATAGTGGCACACAGTGAAAAAGGTTTTATTGGACACACTGAAATAGTTGCAATTTCTAGCTGAACCATAAAGCAGGGTAGTTGTACACGCTGTAAAATATTTTATTGCACACAGTGTCTTCAAGTAGTAATTTTGCTCTTGACCTTCTCACCTTCATAGATATGTTTGTTCACTGCACTTATAACTAGAAATCATGAATTTACAGAAAAAGCATCATAAAAATTGTAATCCAATGGTTAGGTTATTCCCTTTCCACCCACTAAGTTGAACATCAATGAAACACGTCTGGTTCCAACTTTAATCTACTAGCCACACTTTTAGACAACTAATGGATAAGTAATTCCTAGAACAGTAAATTATAAACAATTAACCAAGTATTCGTGTTCTTGTAATCCTAGTAGAAAAACTTTTGCCAGCAACACTGTTGCAACAACCTTAGTCATATGTGCATCATCTTTCCAACTTCAAGACTAAAATGTTTCATAGATGAATGTTATACAAATTACATTCAAGCATTTGTAATCCAGCAATTATAATGATAATTGTATTCCAACCAATTACAATAAACGCTGCAAGTGCACCTTTTCTTTAATCTCACATTTCTTATTGAACCTCAAGATAATGACTGCCAGACTATTTTTGAGGGGGTCACTGCTCCCATTACCAGGTCAGACATTGAACATCACCGGTTATAGGAAAGCTTTTGGGATAGAAAGTATATGAATTGGAGAGGAAACTGAAAAGTACATTGTGGCCATTATGCAAGTTTAGCTTTGAAAGAGGGGAAACATAAATGAAGAGTTGAGAGGTAACCAGGCAAATCTTACAAGTTTTCCTTCATAGGTTTATCTGTTGTTATTTGGACAGCTGATGTAAGATAAGCGATGTAATTTAAACCAAGTTAAGACGAACAAAAATAGTTTGATAATTCATATCATGAAAACATTGTTTTGAACATGTGCGGAAACCTTCTTTAATTTTATGTGAAACTACATTACATACCATAAAGGTCTCATATGCTTGTTTGCTAAAGAAATCCTATAAAAATAGAAGCAGGCATATCCTTAAATTAAACAATCATTATATGACCATTTTAGAAAAGTTCTAGTATTGTAGACCTGGAAAAGAATCTGCAAAGATTGTTTTGGATTCTAATTGTTTTGGATTCTAAGCACGCAGGTGGTTTGCTTATTGCTAAAATGTGAACTCTTGGGAAAATAGAAATAAGTACACCCTTTGGTTATTAATTTCAATTTTTTTTCATTCCCAGATTAAGCACATGCCTAACAGATTTGCATCTCGAAATTAACACCATGTGCTCTTCTAATTAAAAAATAAATTTGGCGCATGAGAGATTGAGTGATGATTTTATTTCATTTCTTCTTTGGATTTCCTAATATTACTTTAAACTTGAATGAAGGGGGGTATATATCTTTTGGTTGATGATACCAACTGATACGAATATCGTGCACGAACTAATATATGCACTTATGCTGTATGATAATATTATGAACATAGCAGCGCTTTGCGGAAGCTTATATCAACGGATCTTTGTCACCCAAACCAAAATTGATAGTGTTAAACCACTTAATAAATGACTTATGTATGATTTCCAATGTCTAAAATCTATATTACATTGTGAAATAATTGGTACAAAACCAATATAATATGTAGTTTTAAAATAGAAAAGTTTGTAAATATTGATTATAAATTGGTAATAAATGTCAAATATCATGATTGTTTAAGTGATTAACCTATATATCTGATTTAGATTCATTAATGTTTTCACAACCATAAAACTACCCACAGTAGGGGATAGTGAATTACTTGAAGGTGCATATCCTACCCTAACAAAATGTGGTTGATTCCAGTCATTATAGGTGAAGCTTCAAGTTATGGGTGTCAAATGGGTCACGTAGGGTCGCACGAGGATCAACCCAAATTTGACATAACCCATTTACCACTCATTTATTTTGATCTATTTAACACAAAGGTTTATCTAATCCAACCCACCTACTAAGTGGGTTACCCATATGACCCATCTAAATGTAGTTTGTTATTTTTTATATACAATTATGAGAATTAGTTTGTTATTTTCTAGGTATAAACGTTAATCACTTTGGAGAGTCATGGTATTCGTTCATAGGACGAAATATACGAATATTTCATACTGTCCTTAATTTAGGTGAGAGACTATCGGTCGAAGTCTCCTTCGATTCCGAGGTAATACAAAGAAATTACTGCAGTTGTTACAAAAAAATAGCGACTTTGCATGTCGACAAAGTTCAAATATGAGAATATAGCCTATTATTTTCTAAGTACAACTGTTAGTCACCTTGGAGACCTACGGTGTTCGTTCACAGGACGAAACAATCGAGTATTTCATACTGCCCGTAATTTAGGTGAGAGTCTACCGGTTGAAGTCTCATACGGTTCTGAGGCAGATGAAGAAATTACGACAGTTTTTGCAGTCAAAATAATAACGACTTCGTATGTAGGCAGAGTTCAAATATGGGAATATAACCTGTTATTTTCTAAGTGTTACTGATAGTCACCTTGGAGAACTACAGTGTTCGGGCATAAGGCAAAACATCCGAGTTCTTCACACTGTCCGTAATTTAGGTGGGAATCTATCGATCAAAGTCTCATTCGGTTCTAAGGCAGATGAAGAAATTACGGTAGTTTTTGCAGCCAAAAAAATAACGACTTCGTATGTAGGCAGAGTTCAAATATGAGAATATAGTCTGTTATTTTCTAAGTGCAACTGTTACTCACCTTGGAGAACTACAGTATCCGTTCACAAGATGAAACATCTGAGTGCTCCATATTCTCCGTAATTTAGGTAGGTGTTTATCGGTCGAAGCCTCGTTCGCTTCCAATGCAGTATAAAGAAGTTACCGTAGTTTAAACAAAAGAATAGCGACTTCGTATGTTGGCAGAGTTAAATGGGTGAGTGGGTTACCCATTTGTAACCCTTTTAAAAATAGGTCAACCCTTTTATGATCCATTTAATAAAAAAATTATAGATGGGTTGACCCAAGAGGGTTGTAATTAGGATTAAACGGGTAAGGTCATATTTTGATAGGTCTACTTCAAGTTATCTAGCAACTGAGACTGATATAACCACAAATTGTAAAAGAAAAGGAATTTTTTTACTGAATCGTAGGCATGGTTGTTACGGAGGTAAGTCGAGTCGAGTCGACAGATGTCCAATTAGTCGACTAGTCGTAAACTAGTCGCAGACTATTCGATAAATAAATAGATGCATCGAATATTAGTAATCACACTAGAGAGGCAACAGTAACACTGAAAGGGACTAGTCGACTTTGCTTTTTCCTGGCTTCGACTTTGCTTTTTTTGATCTAACCTTGGTTTTTTTTGGATGAATAACAACTAGTCGGAGCAAGTCGTAAGTCCTAGTCGATGGACTAGTCGATGAATTTCGTTCCAAGCGATCAAAATACTTACCAATTGCGTATCGAGCCTTCCAGTCGATGTAAGATAAGCGATGTAATTTAAACCAAGTTAAGATGAACAAAAATAGTTTGATAATTCATATCATGGAAACATTGTTTTGAACATGTGGGGAAATCTTCTTTAATTTTATGTGAAACTACATTACATACCATAAAGGTCTAATATGCTTGTTTGCTGAAGAAATCCTATAAAAATAGAAGCAGGCATATCCTTAAATTAAACAATCATTATATGACCATTTTAGAAAATTTCTAGTATTGTAGACCTGAAAAAGAATCTGCAAAGATTGTTTTGGATTCTAATTGTTTTGGATTATAAGCACGCAGGTAGTTTGCTTATTGCTAAAATGTGAACTCTTGGGAAAATAGAAATAAGTACGTCCTTTGGTTATTAATTTCATTTTTTTTCATTCCCAGATTAAGCACATGCCTAACAGATTTGCATCTCGAAATTAACACCATGTGCTCTTATAACTAAAAAATAAATTTGGCGCATGAGAGATTGAGTGATGATTTTATTTCATTTCTTCTTTGGATTTCCTAATATTACTTTAAACTTGAATGAAGGGGGATATATATCTTTTGGTTGATGATACCAACTGATACGATTATGGTGCACGAACTAATATATGCACTTATGCTGTATGATAATATTATGAACATAGCAGCGCTTTGCGGAAGCGTATATCAACGGATCTTTGTCACCCAAACCAAAATTGATAGTGTTAAACCACTTAATAAATGACCACTTAATAAATGACTTATGTATGATTTCCAATGTCTAAAATCTATTTTACATTGCGAAATAATTGGTACAAAACCAATATAATATGTAGTTTTAAAATAGAAAAGTTTGTAAATATTGATTATAAATTGGTAATAAATGTCAAATATCATGATTGTTTAAGTGATTAACCTATATATCTGATTTAGATTCATTAATGTTTTCACAACCATAAAACTACCCACAGTAGGGGATAGTGAATTACTTGAAGGTGCATATCCTACCCTAACAAAATGTGGTTGATTCCAGTCATTATAGGTGAAGCTTCAAGTAATGGGTGTCAAATGGGTCACGTAGGGTCGCACGAGGATCAACCCCAAATTTGAAACAACCCATTTACCACTCATTTATTTTGATCCATTTAACACAAAGCTTTATCTAATCCAACCCACCTACTAAGTGGGTTACCCATATGACCCATCTAAATGTAGTCTGTTATTTTTTATAAACAATAGCATATTTTCTAACAAGGTCTTGTACATTCTAAGGATAGTAACCATAATTTTTGGCCGGATCAAACAATAGCATATTTTCTAATGAGGTCCTGTACATTGCAAGGACAGAACTTTGCCAGGATTTTTGAAAATATCTTCAATACTGTGTATTCTAATTCATGCAAATTGTGTTTTGAAAACCCAACTAATGGGCTTTAGTTTTCATCAAATAGAAAATATGTATTCAGATAACCTTCGATGGAGAAGAACGAACATTATAAATGTGAAGCATGCCTCCATTCTCCATTGTTCAACTCGTTATGATGATCAAATTAGTAAGCCCATATTCAATCTCTTCCTTTAAATGTCGTTTTTGACGTCATGGCACTAAGTGACATCATTATTGCTAAACCCAATCACTGCTCCTGGGAACCAGGCTCGACAAAATCCTTCACCATCATCGCCAACTTAAACAAGATCTATTTTAAACTCCAACTTTATTTTTCTCTACAGAAAACAGAAGTGTGACTACAGAAAGTAACTAACCAAATTCATTATAATAAATAAACACTGATGTCAAAATCAAGTGGCGTCAAGTGGGCAATGACATCACAATTTAGAGCACCTTCAGTGAGAAAGAGAAAAAAGAAAAAAAAATGAAATGAAAAGTAAACTACAAATGGAACTGAAGGACATTGTTTTATATCAAAACATTAATCATGTGTAGTCCTCAAAAGAGAAGGTAAAATTTGGATCTTCACATGCATGTGTTGAATGTTGAGCTGTAGGTATTGATTACCACCTTAATAACGTTCAGGGTTTAGTAGGATGGGTAAATTCTGTTCAAAAAAAGCAAAACAAATTTCATGAAGAAATAATAATTGAGACCGTAAGTAATATAACGAAACTGAATATCCAGCAATAGACCCATGTTTTACTACCCACAGACATATTTTCATTAAAATTCATTAAAAATTGCTACTTTGAAAATAAAAGACTAATTTCATGCCGAATAGACAACGTTCTACATACAATATTACTACTAAAAAAATTACAAGCCTAGGTTAAATGGTTTTCTATCAAGCAAAGGCCCAGTTTGGGTAATGCGGAAATATTTTCTTCTAGCTCCATATTAACATACTGCACTTGTGGTCGAACAGTTACGGTAAAACTACTTGTCTATTTCATAGTATAAAATTGTTGGACACAACATCATAGCATTTGTAGTCAAAACAGTTAAGGTAATTTGTTCTTAAATAATAAAAGTAGAGCTCCTGAGCATAATTCCAAAATAAGGGTTGAAATCCTACAAGGTCTAGTTCTACAGCATCAACACAAATACATTGTAAATATTAAAAAAGAAAAAGAAAAAAAAAGAGTTTTAAAAGATGAAAGTCACATAAACATAGCATCCGAGCGTTTGTAGTCCAACGGTTAGGATAATTGCCTTCCAAGCAATAGATTCGGGTTCGACTAACGGCAGACGCAAGTCTTCAAGTTTCACCAAACAATGATTTTGTATATAAATTTTCTTTTCCACTCAATGATCTCACACTTGGACATATTTATTTAGTATTTAATTACTAAAACATGTTTAAAATATTTTATATCAATAAAATTGTTTATTTATGTTAATTGAGTTCCAACCATTCAATGATTGTTGTGGATGCATCTATTCTTTAGCCTCGTTGCATCACCAGTAACAGGCAAAATTCATTAAGCATGTTCGTAAAATGGTTACAATAATGGTTTTCCAAACAATAAACTATATGACTAGACCTTGTTAACAGGTTCATATTAATTTAGTATTTAATTATTAAAAGCTATTTAAAATATTTAATATTAATAAAATTGTTTATTTATGGTAATTGACTTCCAACCATTCAATGATTGTTGTGGATGCATCTATTCTTTAGCCTCCTTGCATCACCAGTAATAGACAAAATTCATTAAGCATGTTTGTAAAATGGCACAAAATTCATTAATTTTGGGTTCCTAAAAGAGCATAAATGAAATCTATTATCTGAAATGATGCTATTTGATCAAAATAAATCTCTCATCAAAAGAAGAGGCATCATTCATCCTAACTCCATCAAAGTTTGTCAATACCCAGGTCTACAGAAAATAAATACATCATTCTAAAAACTATACTGAAAGGTACGCAAAATCCTAATTTCCTTTAATTTTCCAAAAAAAAAATACAGCTTATGTCGAAGATTCATTTTGTCTTCATTGTTCATGATTAATGCTTGGTTCGTGTACTTGTAATCAAAAAGTGAGTGTTATATATTTATTGACTATCTGAATTCTGAAATGATGCTATTTGATCAAAATAAATCTCTCATCAAAAGAAAAAAGAGGCATCATTCATCCTAACTCCATCAACACTTGTCAAAACCCAGGTCTACTTTCAAATTTTGCAAAATTTCCAAAAAGAAGAAATTTAAAAAATGAATATATCATTGTAAAAATTATACTGAAAGGTACTCAAAATCCTAATTTCCTTTAATTTTTCCAAAAAAAATACAGCCTAAGTTGAAGATTCGTTTTGCCTTCATTGTTCGTGATTAATGCTTGGTTCGTGTATTTGTAATCAAAAGTGTCATACATCCAGTTTCAAATTTGATCATGATTTATGTACTTCAAATATAAGTGAAAAAGAAATTCTAGAGAATCTAAGTAGGAGGAAAAAAGACATCGAATGAACTAGAAACATATAAGAAAAACACTGGTTTATGAAAAAGGGATAATCATTATCTGACGACGAGTTTATAAAATATGATTTGATAAAAACTAAAGATTTTGGTAAGACCACAATATGCATCCAATTGAAAGTGGAAATATTACTAATGTTAAGAATCCCGATACTCTACACATATAACATCTTATGTGTTGCGATTTTTTAAGCATGAGAACATGGCTCCATGTAGGAATTTTAACTCAACTTTTATTTACCACACTTCTAGATGGCGATTAGTTATGTGTTTTCAAGGAATCATCGCTATCTATATCATCAATGATTGTAGACAAAGCTGATTGTTTTGGTGGTTATACAAGTAAAAATTGCAATTTATTAATGATTTTAAATGAAATATTTCTAGAATATTTATTTAACGTGCCTTCAATATTAATCAAAACCCATCATACAACCAAATACTCTTGGAAAGTAGAGAAATAAACATCAACCTAGAGAAACATAAAGAAAAAAACATGATAATCAAAACTTATCCTCCCATAAATTCCACCGAAAGCATCAAAACATCCTTAAAACTTGATACTACTTCAAATTTCCAAAAATTATCAATTGATGTCAAATAATGAATTTTCAACGTCCATATTTAAAGAATTAAAGTTCAATCTGTTTGCTTATAATGGAATTGATAATAATATACAACTATGTTTTTAAATAAGGGGTATGTACGTACACACTATACGCACACACACAATTTAAAAAAACAATGCAATGAGAGGAAAATGAAAGATAAATTAGAAAAAATCAAAGGAGGGGGCATCCATATTGACAAAGCGCTGATGATGTTTGGTCATGCCATTAGAAGATATGATTTGTTAATTTTAAATGGTCGTCACAAATACAAGGGTTCAAACCCACATCTTAAGCCAGATAGCTTGCCACATTCTAAGCAATTGTGTGCACTTCATCATAATATTATTTAGTTGACTACATTCATCGTGTTATCTCTTTTGAAACAGTGAAATATGGCTCAAAAGACTGAGGGATTTTTTTTCCCACTCCAATTCAATTTACTGCGGTTTTAAGAATTGATTATATCTTTCGAAGGTAGAGCGTCTAGATGCATATTAAATTAAAATTCTTTGAAACAATGACATCAGATAGTTTTGTCCTCCAAAAAAGTTACAATAATGTTCAATAACATATACTAAGCATCAACGATCATGTTATCCTTTTTCAGAATATGATTGTCATATTCCCATTTCTCAAACTATATCAAATAATTTTACCATAATATGAAAGAATCAAACAATATCATATTTTCTAATGAAATCTTGTACATCGTAAGGATAGTAACTTTACCATGATTTTTGAAAATATCTTCAACATAGTGTGTTCTAATTCATACAAATTCGGTTTCAAAAACCCAACTAGTGACCTTAGTTTTTGCCAAAGGGAAAATGCATATTCAAATAACCTTTGGCGGAGAAGAACGAACATTATACCTGGGAAGCACGACTCCATTCTCCATTGATCCACTCATGATAATGTCTCAAATCACCAAGCCCATATTCAGTCTCTCCTCCCATGGTTGAAGGAAACCAAGCACTCTGAACCATCGAGAACCTTTGAAATCTATCCTACTCACCAGACATCATTATAGAATGCTTCTTCTTCTTCTTCTTCGAGCAAGTTAAAGTTGACTGCCCCAGACTTAGCAAGACACAGCCTTATGTGAAATACATCAATAGTTTCAGCAAAAAAGATCCATATCATTGTCCTTTTTTTAAGGTCATGGTACCGAGTGGAATCGTTATTGCTAAACCCACTGACTGTTCCAGAGAATCAGGCTCCACGAAAATCCTTCATCATCATTGACAACTTCCACATGATCTATTTTAAACTCACATTATTTCTATCTGGAGAAAAAAGAAGTTTGACTGTGGTAAGCAGCTAACCAAATTCATCATATAAATAAACATTGATGTCAAAATCAAGTGGCATCAAGCGTGCAATGACATCACAATTTAGAGCACCTTCAGCAAGGAGGAGAAAAAAGAAATTGAAAAGTAAACTACAAATGAAACTCAAGGAGAACACTGTTTTATATCAAAACATCTCACATGTTGCAGTTTTTAAGCATAAAAATATGATTCCATCTAGGAATTTTAATTTAGCTTTTATTTACGCACTTCTAGAAGATGATTAGTTATGTGGTTTCATTGTAGACAAAGCTGATTGTTTTGGAGGTTAATACAAGTAAAAAACTGTAATTTATCAATGTAAATGAAATTTTTCTACAATATTTACTTGATGTGCCATCGATATTAATCAAAAGTCAAAACCCACCATTCATCCGAACACTCCTGAAAATTAGAGAAGTTCACATCTACCTAGAGATTTGTAAAGGAAAAAACATAATAATCAAAACTTACCATCCCACAAATCCCACCAAAAGGATCGAAACACACTTAAAACTTGATATTACTTTAGATTTCCAAAAATATTACAACTAACGTCATAATCAACTTTCGATGCCCTTTATATTTAGAGTTCAAATATAATCACAATTGATAAAAATATACAATTATGTTTTTAAATATGTGGGATGTGAGTTTATACCATAATTTTAAATCTCGCTCATCTCGCCCGAGATAGAAACCCGAGATTGACAGTGTTTTTAGTTAGAAGTGTTTTAGATATGAACTCAAGATTTTCATCAGAATCTGAGATTTGAAACCTTGGTTTATACACTATATGCACACACAAACAATTTAAAAAAACAATGCAATAGGAGAAAGATGAAGGATAAATTAGAAAAATAAGAGGGGGCATCAATTTTGGTAAAAAGTGCTAATGATGATTTTGTCATGCCATTAGAAAATACGATTCATTTTTTAAACCATGGTGTTGTCACATATGAAAGAATCCAAACCCAATTTCCCTAGCTGAATCTTAAGTCAGAAAGCTTTCCAGATTCTAAGCAATTGTGTGCACTTCATCGTAATATTATTTTAGTTGACTATGTGCATCATGTTATGTACTCATAATCTCATATACAAATGCATCCTACAATTTATACCATAAATTATCAGGATAAATCTTTTTTGAAACAGTGAAATATGGTTCAATTCAAGACGGGGGATTTCTTTTCCACTCCATTACGGTTTACTACGGTTTTAAGAATAGATTCTGTTTTTGGAAGGGTCTAGATGCGTATAAATTCAAAATTCTTCGAACCGATAACATCAGATAGTTGCTTCCTCCAAAAAAATTACAACAATGTTCAGTAGCATATAACTAAGCATCAACAATCAAGTTATCTTTTCTTAAAACATGATTTTCATGTTCTATTTGCTCAAACTACACCAAATAGCTTTGTGATGATTTTTGAAAGGATCAAACTATAGCAAATTTTATAACGATGTGTTGTACATTGCAAGGACAGTAACTTTGCCATGATTCTGAATTGTATTATGTGTTCTTATTCATGCAAATTGTGTTTTAGAAACCCAACTAGTGGGCTTTACTTTAAACCAAAAAGAATATGTAAATTCATATTACCATCGACGGAGAAGAACGAACATTATACTTGGGAAGCACGCCTCCGTTCTCCATTGATCCACCCATGATGATGTCTCAAATCACCAAGCCCATATTTGGTCTCTTCCTTCCATGACTATAAATAAACCAAGTATTTTGAACCATCTAGAACCTTTTTCTCTTTCTTCCTAGGCATCATTATAGAATGCATCTTCTTCTTCTTCTTCAAACAATTCAAAGTCGACTGCCAGAGACTTAGGAGGGCATGGACTTAGGATGACGCAGCCTTATGTGATACATCAACAGTTTCAGCAAAAAATCCGTATCATTGTTGTTTTTCAAGTCATGGTACTTTACAGTTTCAGCAAAAAATCCGTATCATTGTTGTTTTTCAAGTCATGGTACTTTACGCTGATATCATTATTGCTAAACCCGATAATTGTTCCAGAGAACCAGGCTCCACATGATCTATTTTAAACTCCAAATTTAATTTTCTCTGGAGAAAAAAGAAGTGTGACTACAGTAAGCAACTAACCAAATTCATTATAAATAAAAACACTAATGTCAAAATCAAGTAGCATCAAGTGTGCAATAACACCACAAATTAGAGCAACTTCAGCAAGAAAGAGAAAGAAAAAAGGAAAATGAAGAGTAAACTACAAATGGAACCGAAGGGGGGCATAGTTCAATATCAAAATATTAATCATATTCATGTGTCATCCTCAAAATAGAAGCTAATTTTTTTGGATCTTCCCATGCATGTGCCATGTTGAGCTATAGGTATTGATTACCACTTTTATAACTTCAGGATTTCGTAGGATGGGTAAATCTTGTTCACAAATAGCAAAACAAATTTCACAAAATAACAATAATTGAGACTACAAGTATAACAGCCAAATTGAATATCCAGCAAAAGGCCCATGATTTACTACCCATGGACATATTTTCATCAGCATCCATTAAAAAAATTGCTCCTTTGAAATTAAAGGATTAATTACATACCCAATAGAAAAAGTTATGCATAAAAAATTAAAACTTCAAGAGGAAACAAAAACGAAGACGAAGATTATATGCCTAATGTAAATAGTTTTCTTTCAAACGGAAGCCCGATTTGCGTTGTGTGGAAATATTTTCTTCCACCTCTAAATTAACATACTGGACTTGTGGTCGAACCATTAAGGTAAAGCTACTTGTCTATAACAAAACCGTTGGACTCAGCATCAAAGCACTTGTGGTCAAACGGTTAGGATAGTTGTTTTTTAATAAATAAAAGTTGAACTACTGAGCATAATTCAAAAATAATAATAAGAAGTTGGATTCCAACCTCCTACCAGGTCAATAATACTCCAGCATCAACATAAATACATTGTAAATTTAAAAAATGAGTTTTAATGGATGAAAGTCATACAAATGTAGCATCCAAGCGTTTGTAGTCCAACGGTTAGGATAATTGCCTTCCAAGCAATAGATCCGGGTTCGACTCCCGGCAGACGCAATTTTGTCTGATTGTTAGGAACATTTTACTGAACAGCTGGATGCAATTTCCAGGTACGCTGTACACTATGTAACATGTTTTATTGAACAGTTTTCTTCCAGAAATGATTTTGCCTTTGAATTTCATAGACAGATTTTCTTCTTCCACACAATGATTTCAAACTTGGTCAACAGTTACAACAATGGTCTTCCAAACAATAAACTATATGATTAGACCTTGTAAAAAGTTTTTTGTTTAATTAAAAAAATCCAACTTCACATTTTTTTCACCGCACTTTTAAGCACTTACTGTTTCAAACAGTCATGAATTTACAAAGCATCATAGAATTTGTAATGCAGCGGTTATGTTAACCCATTTTCGGTGTACCAAGTTGAACATCAGTGGTATACTAAATTGAACATCAGTGGAACACATTTCTTTCCAACTTTACTTACTACGCTTTCAAAGAACAAATAGATAAATATTTCTCAAAACAGTAGATTATAAACAAATACCCAACTATTCAGTTGTTGCAATCCAACGTAGGAGAACTTTTTCCAAGCAACATTGTTGTGCCTGTGATAGCTTGAGCCCTGTGCCTAAGGCTCAGCCTTTGCGCCTTGCTGGCCTTCGAGGCACCTTGGCTAACTGAGGGAAAATAAAGCGCGCCTTTGGCGCTTTTTCTCAAGGCGCTGAGGCTCAAATAAGCGCACCTCGAGAAATAATTGATTTTATGCCAAGCCCACTTTCGTTTGGACTCGATCCAACTCTCAGCTCTCAAATTTGAACAGTTTTGTTTGATTTTTAGGGTTTTCACCTTTCGTTTTAACGCGTTTGACACTAAATAAACTGTCGTTGTTGCCACCATTGGTGGGTGAGGGGAATATATATAAATATAAATATATATATATATATACACACATACATATACATACATATATATATGAGACAGAATCAAGAGCACCCCAAATAGTATAGCACCCCTTTAGCCCCCTGATTTTCACCACACATTTCCGTTTCTCTCTCCTTCCACTAACTTTTTTTAATATAAATATGTGGCTATTAATGGGGTGCTCCCAAATAGGGTGCCATGGAACCCTCATATATATATATATATATATATATATATATATATAAGTGTGTGTGTGTGTGTGTGTATTCAAAATATCAGCAGCAGTTTTTTTAGCTGTTTTTCATTTAAATTATTTAGTTTAAAGGTTTAAACTTTAATCCAAACTTCTTAGTTAATTTACTGAGTTATGTTTTAAATTTTAAATTAAAATTTAGATATGTTTTAAACATTATTGAATTATGTTTTAATTTTAAAGTTTAAAGAGTTATGATTCAACTTTTAAATAGTTAAACTTATTGAATTTGTAATCGTTTTAGTTTCGAAATTTCATTTGTGACTTCGTACCTACTAATCTATGTTTTTTAATCACTAAATTTATTATGTTTAGTAGCATTTTGTAGTACAGATTTTTTTTATAGCAAAATAGCTCACATTTGTATAAAAGTCAAACAAAAAAGCCCAGGGTTCAAGCCTTGTGCCTTAACTACTATGCTTAAAAATGACTCACATGTGCATCATCTTTCCAACTTCATGACAAAAATGGCATACTCGTTCATGAATTACACTCAAGCATTTGAAATCCATTTATTATAATAATTGACTTCCAACCAATTATAATGATTGCTTTGGATGAACCTTTTCTTTAACCTCGTTTTTTTTAATTGGACCTCAAAATAATGACTACTAGACTATTCTGACAGAATTAGTAATCCTACTACCCGGCCAGAAATTGAACATCACCAGTTATAGGCAAAATTCATTAAGCACGTCTGTAAAATGGCACAAAGTTTGATAATTTTGGGTTCGTAAAAGAGCAAAAATGAAATTTATTGATGGTCTGAAATGATGTTATTTCCAAATTACTTTATTTGCAACTGGATACTAATGATCATAATCCATCTCTCATCTAAAGAAAAAGAAAATTGCATCACTCACCCCAATTCCATCAACAATTATCAAAACCTCAAATTTTGCAAAATTCAAAAAAAAAAACTCAAAAAAAACCCAAAATCCTAAGTTGCTTATATTTTTTTAATAAAAAATTATAGCCTATGTCAAAGATTCATTGTTCGTGACCAGTGTTTGCTTTGAGCATTTGTAATCAAAAAGTGACTGTTATATCTAGTTTCAGATTTGATCAAGATTTATGTACTTACAAATTACAATATAACGGAAAAAGAAACGTTAAAGAATCTAAGAGGAAGAAAGACGTTGGATGAATTATAACATATAGGAAAAACATTGGTTTATAAAACAGAGATAATTATTTGAGTATGAGTGTATAAATTATGATTGGATTACAAATTTACAACTAAAGATTTTGGTAAGACCCATATCCAAATGTATCCAACTGGAAGCGTAAATATAAGTAACGTTAAGAATCCTGGTACTATCTATACATATAAAATCTTATGTATTCCGATACTTTAAGCATGAAAACATGATTCCATCCAGGAATTTCAACTTCTATTCACCGCACTTCTGAATGATGATTAGTTATGTGTTTTTCAAGAAGTCCTATCTACATGATCAATAATTATAGACAAAATTGATTGCTTTTGTAGTCATACAAGTAAAAAAACGGTAATTTATTACTAATTTTGAATGAAACTTTTCTAGAACATTTATTTAATGTACATCATTATTGACCAAAACTCATCATTCGCCCAAACGCTCTTGAAAATTAGAGAAGTCCATATCAACCTAGAGATTTGTAAAGGAAAAAAACATAACAATCAAAACTAAACCTCACATAAATTCCACCGAAAGCATCAAAACACCCTTAAAACTTGATATCACTTCAATTCTCCAAACATAACCACTGATGTCAAATAATCAATTTTTGATATCCTTTATTATTAGAGTCCAATCAGTTAACTTATAATCACATTTGATAATTACATACAATAATGTTTATAAATCTATCTATCTATATATGTACACACACTCGCATGCACACGCACACAAACATAAGCACATGCAAATGCACACACGAGTGCACACATGCGCAAACAATTAAAAAAACAACGCAACAGGAGAAAGATGGATAAATTAGAAAAATTAAAGGGGAAACATATAAAGTGCTAATGATGATTTAGTCATGCTATTAGAAAACATGATTTGATTTTCGAAACATGGTCAGCGTATATGTAAGAATTCAAATCCAATACCTCTAGCAACAACATCATAAGCTTGATGGCTTACACCATTCTAAACAATTGTACGTGCATTTTACCACAACTTTAATTTAGTTACAACACATTCCACATGCTATGTAATTATAATCTCATATATGAATGCATCCTAGCATTTATGCCATAAATTGTCAGGATAAATCTCTTCTGAAACGGTGAAATATGATTTAACTCAAGATGAGTGATTTCTTTTCCACTCCATTTTGATTTACTATTGTTTTAAGAATTGGTTATATTTTTGAAAGATGGAGGGTCTAGATGCATATTAATTTAAAAAATTGAAACAATAACATCAGATAGTTGTTTCCTCCAAAAAAATTACAATAATGTTCAATAGCATATAACCAAGCATCAACAATCATGTTATATTTTTTCAAAATATAATTGTCGTCTTCTCTTTTCTCAAACTATACCAAATAACGTTTCCATGATTTTTGAAAGGATAAAACAATGGCATATTTTCTAAAAACGTGTTGTACAATGCAAGGACAATAACTTTGTCATAATTTTTGAAAAGAGGTAATTAGGGAGAATGACAAACTTTGGCAACGTCAAGTTTAATTTTTAGACTGAAGGATAAACTTTGAAAAAAAAGTAGACTGAAGAAAAATGTTAAATATTTCAGTTTTTCCACTATACTGAAATGTTAGCTACATTAGCATTATATTCAATTTTACACTATATAAAATGCTAGTTGTATTTAACACTGTCCTTCAGTCTAATATTTTCCAAAGTTTATCATTCAACCTAAAAAACAAACTTGCTATGCTTCAACCTATTTTTTTTCCAAAATTTATCTTTATGCCTATTTTTCACTTTTGAAAATATCTTTAATATTATGTGTTCTGATTCATGCAAATTGTGATTTACAAATCCAACCCACTGGGCTTTAGTTTTAACCAATGTATATTCAGATAACCTTTGATGGAAAAGAACGAACATTATACTTAAGAAGCATGCCTCCATTCTCCATTGATCCGCTCATGATGATGTCTCAAATCACCAAGCCCATGTTCAAGAACCAAGTATTTTGAACCATCAAGATCCTTTCAAATTTCTCCTACCCACCAGGCAATCATAGTAGTCAAGGCGCAAAAAGGCGCAAGCGTTGAGCCTGGGGCTTATTTCTGAGCCTTTCATATGAGTTTGATATGCTATTTCACTAACTACAAATTATAAACCATAATTTATAATTCATCCAATTACCTACATATTTTATTGATAAAATTTAAATTTTAAACCATATTTTATAATTTACTGAATAATTAAAAATTTGATTTAACTATTTATACACAAAATTTTGAATTTAGCAAAATAAAGCGCCTCAAATTGCAAAAAGGCGCACTCAAAATGCAAAAAGGTGCAAGCCTTAAGCCTAGGGCTTTTTCGCGCTTAGGCGTGCCTAAGCGCGTGCCTTGATAACTATGCCAAACATCATGATAGAATGCATTTTCTTCTTCAAACAATTTGAAGTTCACTGTCTCGGACTTAGGAGGCGACAAGGTTAGCATGGAAGCAGTTTTAGCAATGAAAATATCGATACAAATTCGGATTCGGTCAAGTATATCGTTTAATAGCATGCTTTATATTGAAATGTACTTGAGAAAACAATTGTTATCCGGTATTTTTCACAAGCGATAGTCCAATGGAATTTAACTAAAATGATGAAGTAATGGATTATAAAAATGAACACAATCAAGCACGAAAGTTGATGGGAAAAGAAAGAGAAATGGCTAACTCAATGGATTGATAATATTATCATGTTTCTCCAGTTCAAAATGACGATGACGATATCGAATCAGGGAAGAAATTAGAGAAATCTGGGAAAGTCTGTAGAACGGTATAAAATCCTTCCATGAAGCAAATATTTTAAATGGATGTATGAAAAAACAAGCTTTGAAGTATTAAAGGAAGGTTGATTCGAGGAAAGAAGCATGAATACCCTAGGAATATAGAAGAAACACAAGAATTAGACCAAGGCAGCACAGTAGTACCAATCCATATATGGATCGATACTGATCCATCAAAATTCTAGGATTTGTCAAGTTTCCTCCTAGCGTTTTGGCTTTAGATTTGGAACATGTTCTATTACGATCTGATGAGCCAAAAGCCCAACTCAAACTTACTTTGACTCTAAATAGGAAGCTATGTACAATTAGGGATGTTATGGTAATAGTTATCGTCAAGGTTTTAAATCTTGGATATCGGTTGCATTTCGTCTTGGGGATTTTACAGACTTGATCTCGTATAGGGGGAGATCTCGGACGAGATAAGTCTAACTCGGGAGTTCATCTCGGATCTTAAGTTCATATCAGAACAATCTCGGAGTACATGATACGTTAAAAGTGATATTTTTACAAAATGGTTTTTATGAATGCTATTAAAAACATAGTAACTTAAACTTGAATTGCAAAATAACTTCTTATTCTTTATTTTACGAAAGACCACTCACACTCTAAATCGTAATATGCTTAAAACAGAAATATTGTTAGACATAAAACATTAAAAAGATCCAAAACATTAAAAAGGTTCAGCATAAATAGACCATAAAATACATATATGAACATACAATATGGTCATTTAACATGCAAAATGCAAAATAACAAAATATTATCATGGCTAGATTTTAGTTTTTTAATTATTGTTCTAGTTCAAGCACAGATTTAAATTTTAACCAAAGAACTAAGATCTTAGACGATATTCCAATATTTTTTCTTGGTCGATATATCGTCCGATACTGCAATATCTCAGGCGATATATTCGAAAGGAGATTTAAAGTGATTAATATTTGTTGTTTCGTTTCGAAAGGAGCCCAAAACGAGATCTCGAAGGAAACCTCGAGCGATATTTGCGAGATTTGAAACAATGGTTACCGTTACCATTTGTTAAATATCGTTACCGTACTGTTTTTACTGGTAAGCCAAAATTGTTTATCATTACCGATAGACTGGTATTCCGAAGACTGATATACCGATAATCTGGTAATCGTTACACTGGTAATGGTAAATTACCGTTTGTCAATCAAATATGTATCTTGATATTTTTTTGTACACAGTGCATCTTTATTATGCTATATGTAATGTTAATTAATTAAAAACATAAATGAAAAAATATAAGTGTACTTAAAATTATTTTACTTGATTATTGAACTAAATATGATCATTTATTTGGTTCTAAATGCATGTAATAATTCATACAGATAAATATACATATGTTTTAAATTTATTGGTAAAATTATCGTTACTGCTGGTATTGAAAAAATTTGACTGATAATTTACCGTTAAAAATGGTAAATTTACCGTAACCATACCGTTTTAATTGGTATACCGATTTCAATCTAAAATGGTTATCGATCGAGTGGTAATGTTATGGTAATGGTAAATTTACCGTTACCATAACAACCCTACGTACAACAGGAAAAAGTTGATCTTTGTTAATTCATATCTAGGAAGGACTTTGTCATTACCATTTTGGGTTTGAATCTCGAATTGTATTTGTATAAACAACATATCTAAGAGTGAATCATACGACAGAGTAAAGACAATTATAGTAAATCGCTATAAAATTGGCTACTTCTGCTTTTCTTGCTTTTCTTCTTCAAATTTACATTTTTCTTATAGATTTATTATTCACAGATCAATTCTACACCACAAAATTATTATCTCTTCAAAATATATCCTTCAGGGATGCTATGCAAATTTTTGGCTAACAATCGTATTAATTTCAAATTTAGCATGCGTAAATTTATTTATGCATTGCATGCAACTATTCATTATGTATGTATCAAATAAAAAATATCTCAATATGCAAAATTACTACATTGCTTTGGAGATACAGAGATAACATGGCTAACTAAGTTGTTTAATAATATTTTCGAATCAAACAAAATGCCCGATGAGTGGAGGAGAAGCTGTAACAACCCGCAAATTCTGGGCCAGTTTAAAATTTTTATTTTGGCAATTTTAGCGAATTTTGATTATTTAAAATGAATTATTTTAAATAATATCGACGTGAAATTTATTTTGAATATAATTCGAACGTATATATTATATACGTCGTCGTTAGAATATATAAAAATTATATATAATTATAAAAGGAATTGAAAATGGCGCGGTAGTTCGAAAATTCGATTTCTAATTTCAAATGAATATACAGAATTCAATATAAGTCAGAATTGAACGAAACAAGAAATATTTGAATCTGTATAACTATATCTTTGTAACGAAGTTAACAAACTGAGATTTCATCTTAGAAATGATAAGATATGTCCAGTTTAAAATTAGAAATAGTCGCTGTGGAATTTATATATATTTTAATATATATAAAGGCCTTGAAATTAGCCGTTTTGCAAACGACCTCGGATTTCGACGAAACCACTTTTGTTGGGTCCGCAATGTTAAGTTATTGCTAGGTTTCAAATTTCATAATTTTTCGAATCAATAGGTGAGCGTGGCAAAGGAAAACGCGTTTGATCAGTTTCAATTGATTTTAATCGACTGGAAAATGGCCATTTTTCTAACGGTCTCGGAATTCGACGAAACTAGTTTTGTTAGGACCGTATCGTCAATACGAAGTTAGAAAATATTTTTCGGGAATTTTTAGAGTCCGTATGTGGGCCCGGTAAATTGAAATGTACGTTTAAAATTCAATATAGTAATTTAAATGTAAGTTCAACGGAAACCAATCGAGACGGTCAAATCCGCTTGCGATACATATCTCATTGTGTTCGGAACGGGGGTAATACGCTATGGACGACAGGCGGTGGGCCTCGTTTAGAGGTCGTATGTAAAAGTCAACTTTTTCGAAAAAAAATAATAATAATTAAATAAATAAAAAAAAACTTTCTTCCCTTATATGTTCTGGCCCCCCCCCCCAAATCATTTCGATTCAGGTAAAAGAAAAAAAAGGGGGGGGAACAAAGCGGCCGCTCCTCCGGTTGACGCGCCGTCGACCAGGCAGGCGCCTCGCCTCCCCATCGCCACCTCCGAACCACCGCATCCCCAACTCCCTCCCTCTCCTCTCGTTCTGCGTGAAGACCCCCCCCCCCCGTTTCAGAGATCGCGACGCCTCCAGGTGGGACCACCATCGCGCGCCGACCGATGACCGCCGAGCCCCTCTTCCGATCAACCCCTCCTCTATTCTAAAGCCTGTAAGTATTTTTACTTTCATTTATTCTGGGTTATCCTGTTATGTAAAACTGATTTTTTTAATCCTGTTATGTAAAACTGATTTTTTTAATCCTGTTATGTAAAACTGATTTAAAAAGAAATTATAAACTGATTTAAAAAGAAATTATAAACTGATTTAAAAAGAATTTTAAAAACTGATTTAAAAAGAATTTTAAAAACTGATTTAAAAAGAATTTTAAAAACTGATTTGATAAAGAATTTTAAAACTGATTTTTTGAAAGGGTTTTTAAACAGATTTTTTTGAAAGGGTTTTTAAACAGATTTTTTTGAAAGGGTTTTTAAACAGATTTTTTGAAAGGGTTTTAAAAAAAATGATTTTTGAAAAGAGATAAAACTGATTTTTGAAAAAGGTTTTAACTTTAAATAGAAAATGGTTTGAACTTTAAAAAGAAAATGGTTTGAACTTTAAAAAGAAAAAGATTTGATCTTTAAAATAGAAAAGCAAAAAGGCGAGATTTTTAAAAGCAAAAAGACGAGATTTTTGTTTAGAAGAAAAAGTAGGATTTTTAAAAATAGAAAAGATTGGTTTTTATAAAGATGAAGACTTTATTTTTATAAAAGCGAAAACTTTATTTTTTATAAAGGCGAAAACCTTATTGTTAAAAATATGATTTTTATATATTGAACTTCGAATTAAAAATATGATTTTTATATATTGAACTTCGAATTAAAAATGTGATTTTTATATATTGAATAGCAAAGTAAAAATTCGATTTTTATATATTGAATAACATAGTAAAGATTCAATTTTTATATAAAGTAATAGAAGTGAAAATTCTATTTTTACAAATATGAAATAGCGATGAAAATTCTATTTTCACAATATGAAGTTAGCGATAAAAATATGATTTTTATATATTGAACTTCGAATTAAAAATATGATTTTTATATATTGAACTTCGAATTAAAAATGTGATTTTTATATATACAGTGTATACGGGCAACGAAAATGACGAAGATGCGATAGCGATGAAGATTTCTATCAATGAAGTGCCGTGGAGCTAGGATAGCTATTTGTGAGAATTTCTCACCTTTCAATTTCTTTTCTAATTATATATATATACTAGGATGCAGACGGTGCTTAGTAGCACCCGACACAATCGTCCACAGACCATGGACTTGTTTGTTTGGTTGCATAGATTAGTTATATGATTTGATTTGAATTTGGTTGTTTGGTGATGTTGATTGATGTGTGAATGGCGTGGGCCTTCACTAGACCGGGGATAAGGCTAGGCCTTGTCCCGTTTCTAGTATCGTGCCGTTATGCCGCCGAAATTTTCTAAAATATGTTAGAAAAATAAAAATGTCATTTATTAAATAAATGAACTGAAAAGAAAATTCATGTGTTGAATAAATATTTTATCGTTAAAAATATAGTTTTTAACGTGAATGTGAATAAAATAAAATATTCATTTACAAACCAGACGGCTTGTTTATGTACACTGATTTGACTGATATTGATTGGGACGATAAATTTTACACATCGCCCAACAGCACAAATAAAATATGTGTTTGATTGTTTGAAACCCCACACGGGTGTTAGGATGAAATTTGAAGTTCACTCATCCTGATTGATTAAATATGTCGATCGATTGATTGACATGCTGTTATAAGCATTAGATATCTTTATTTGATGCTTATACAGTGTAGTGCACTTTGGTTGATGGTTGATTATTTTTCAATGCTATTATATACATGAGTTGTATGAAAATCCATATAATTAATTTTATAAGGTAATTGATGGGGCCTCATTCCAGTTTAGAAATAGAAATATTTGAAATAGAAATATTTGAAATAGAATATTTGAAAATAGAAATTTATGAAGCCGTGTTGATTAGATTGACGCCATTTTGACGTGAACGATATTTATATCGATTTTAATCGATTTCGAAATGAATTGAATTGAAAACGATTTCGAAATGAATTGAATTGAAAACGATTTCAAAGTGAATTGAATTGAAAGTGATTTCGAAGTGAATTGAATTGAAAACGATTTCGAAATGAATTGAATTGAAAACGATTTCGAAATGAATTGAATTGAAAGTGATTTCGAAATGAATTGAATTGAAAACGATTTCGAAATGAATTGAATTGAAAACGAATTCAAATTGAATTGAAAGCAAATTGAAATGAATTCAAATTAAATTGAAATTTGAATTGAATAGAAATGAATTTTAAAACGAATTTATAGAGAAGAATTCAATTTTGCTTTGAATTGAGATGGAAGTTGAAATAGATTTTGAAACGAATTTTAAAACTATTTATATAATTCGTTTAAAATAGAAATCGACGAAGTATATATTATATATATTATATATATAATATAATGGCCTGAATAGAACGCGCCGCGCCGCGGCAGTTCGCGAATTTCGACCATTGATTTCAAATGGACATTACGGGAGATCCGACCGTCGGATTCTCCTAAAACCGGAACCGTTGGGTTCGTATCGAAAAGAGCTTTCTAGCGAATGTTAGAAATTTGAAATCTAACGGTTGGATTTGGAATTATGTCCAAATCAAATTTGAAAAAGGTCGCTGTAAGTGCAGTTCGATGGCCATTGATGGAAATCGACTGTACGGGCCTTGATAAAATTATTAAAAATAGTAATAATTTGTGTAAAATCATAAGAAATGATTTGTGAAGATTTGGGATGAAAAACTTCATGTTTGAAAAGATAAAAATAGATTTTTATCGAAATGAACTAGTTTTGAACTAGAATTATAATTCTATTTATTTTTAAATGAATAAATTGAATTTGGAATGGTTTTGAAAATAACCAAAATTTCCAATGATTGCATTGGAGTGGATTTGAATCGAAATTGTCTTCGGAATATTTCGATGTTGGAATTCGTGATTATACAGATGTTGTTATGGAAATTTGAAAGATATATATTTATATCGTTATTTCCAATACCACATTTGTTAGTCGTAGAATTCGATATTGAATATAAGCCGATATATTTTCTATTCAGAGCCTTGTATTGAATATCGAATGTGATTTGGGTTTGTCGTGAGTGGTGTCTTCACTAACACTGTTCTTGAACCCAGTTGAGAGAAAAATTAAATCTTTTTATTTAGATTTAATGAAGTGTACCAATTAAACGATATTTAATTGGAATTGAATTGATATTGATTTTTGGGTTTATCGTGAACAGCGTTTTAAATAACACTTGTTCTTTAACCCGATAATTAATGGAATGTGACTTTGGGTTTATCGTGAACCGTGTTTAAATGACACGGATTCTTTAACCCAGTTAAAGATTAAAACTAAGTGGAGTTTTAATGAATCTTTAATTAGATCGAAAAGATCGAAAATGGTGTATCACCAGTTTTACTCCAAGCGATAGTTAAATCTTTAATTAGATTTGAACGTGAAATGGTAATTGAATTACCGATAACACTGTGGTGTTAGATATGAAGTACTACCAGTTTTACTTCATGGGATGAATAGGTTGGGATTGGGAAAATAAAATAAATGATTACTTCGGTGTGGTTCGTTAATCCCGACTAGTTTGAATTGATATTCAAAGGAGATTAAAGAATAAATTTAAAGAATTTATCTTGGATAAAATTAATGGGAACTTTTCCCAAAGTATAGGAATATTTGAATAAAAAGAATATTCTGAATTGGAATGAGGCGTATGTTGTGTTTGTGTAACACTTTTATAATATATACGCGAGTTATTCAGAAAGACCGGGTTTATCCCATTCTGAATAACTGATTCGACGTGGTGTCGAAGATGAAGACGGTGGTCGAAGACCGGAAGTCTTCACGTCGTTTGGTTGATTACCGATGATCTTGATTGGGCTGTACACCCAAGAAGATGGAAACAGTTGGTGATCGTCCAGACGTACTTGGAGATCGAGGGATATGCGGGGTACAAGGTGCCTCCGGTTTCGTTCAGACCCAGAACGGACTTGTAAATGGACTGTGTGTCTGACATTGGATTTTAGTCCGTGTGATTGATCTCTATTAAATATATATCTGTTTGGCGGCAGAGAATTTATTCTCTTGCTTAACGCCCTTCTCTGAGACGTACGAGCTCAGGGGTTATATATTGATGGATATCAAACGCATGGAGTGAATTGCCTGTGTGGCATGCCTGAGTGGCAATTGATCGAGGCTTCTGTTGAAAAGCAAAGTCTTGTGGTGATGATCAAAGCAAGGCCTGTGTGGCGTAGCTTTGTGTAACGTTGATTCGCGAGTATCACACCCGGTATGAACCAAAAACGGGAGAGGACGTCAGGGAGGGCATGCGTTTCTTTCTAGCTAGAAGTGGCGTCAGTGGTTTTACACGCCCTAACGAGTTTGACTTATGTGGTTGTTGCTGTTGCGAGGCGCCTCGGTTATATCGGTTTCGGCCGATGCATTCTGGTCGGCAGACGGACCAGACTTACACCCCATAGGGTGGGGAGATGCATGTTCAGGGTTTAAGTTTAATCCACATCGGTGGACTGGCCCTGAGGATCCAAGGCTTGACTGAGTACTTGCCTGAGGCTCGGGCTAGAGAGTCTCGAAGTCGGTGAGGACTATCTTTTGCCTCGGTTCATAGATGGAAACCCAATTTCCAAATACGTGACATGTGCGGTTTTAATTGTAGAACTAGTATGGCGACATGATATATGGTACCCATGCCGCCTATGATTGATACTTATGATTTGAAGTCGTTTTATACACTATGCACTTATAATAGTATCAAACGATTTGTTTTAAACGTATCAAGCATTCTTTGGCTGTTATAAGGGAAAACCCTATCCCCCGGCTTGCGTTGCATTGTGTGATAGGACCTGGGTCTTATAACAGCTTCATTTTTCTTTATTTAGCATTGCGCTGTTTGTTTTATGCACCGGTATTCTTGGGAGGAAACCCGTTCCGTGTTATACGGCGTGGTCCCTTGATTTACCTAATGATTTAAAATAAAGATTAATAACTGTTTTAGTTCTCACACCAGTCACATGACTGACCTGGAGTTTATTGTTTTAACCTAAACTCTGGGTGCCCTTATTTTGACACGGGCAGCTAGTAGTTTTGGTTTTGCAGATTTATATTCACAGGATCCTGGTTTACAGCTGGAACGATATCCGGAAAGCTTTGTATCCGTATATCTCCTTCTAGTTGTGTATTGTATTATTTTCCGCTGCTATGTATTTAAATGTAATTTAAATCTCTGATATTTCTGTGTAATATTTATTCATTTATACTTTGTATATTCTTGTAATCTGATGCATTGTTGTAATATACAATGAAATGTTCTTCTGTATGCGTTCTGTTGTGGCTTGTTCTCGAACTATCTGCCGCTTTCCTTTACGGGGAAGTTACGGGTTTTCACAGAAGCATTTTAGTTTCAATCTTCAAGAATAAAGGAGATATTCAAAGCTGCACAAACTATAGAGGAATTAAGCTTATGAGTCCTACAATGAAGCTTTGGGAGAGAGTTTGCGAGTAGCATTTGAGGAGGTTGACAAGTGTCTCTAGGAATCAATTTGGTTTTATCCCTGGAAGGTCAACCACTGAGGCGATTTTCTTAGTTTGGCAACTTATGGAGACATACAGGGAACAAAGGAAAGATCACCACATGGTTTTTATTGACCTAGAGAAAGCTTATGACAGAGTACCGAGGAGGGTTATGTGGTGGGCGCTAGAAAGGAAGAGGGTGTCATCAAAGTATATTACCCTTATTAAGGATATGTACGAGAGGGTTATGACCAGTATCAGGGCATGCGATGGTGAGACCAGAGACTTTCCAATTAACATAGGGTTACATCAAGTTTCGGCTTTGAGCCCCTATATTTTTGCACTAATGATGGATGAAATCACAAAAGATATACAAAGGGAGATTCCTTGGTGTATGCTCTTTGCCGACGATGTTGTGTTGATTGATGAAAGTAGAATAATGGTTAATCGACAACTGGAGTTGTGGAGGGAGACCTTGGAATCAAAGGGTTTCACGCTTAGCAGAACTAAAACAGAGTATATGAAGTGTGAGTTTAGCAGTGTCAGGTCAGATGATGGTGAGGTTACCCTGGCCGATAGAGTAGTACCCAAGAAGGAATCGTTCCGATACTTAGGATCTATGTTGCAGTTTGATGGGGAGATTGATAAGGATGTTAGTTTTAGAATTCAAGCAGGATGGGTGAAATGGCGACTAGCATCTGGCATTCTTTGTGATAGGAAGATTCCACGGAAGCTTAAAGGAAAGTTCTATAGGACAGCAATCGGGCCTGCAATGTTATCTGGTGCAGAATGTTGGTCTACTAAGAGTCAACACGTCCAGAAGATAAGCGTAGCAGAGATGCGGATGCTGCGTTGGAGCTATGGGCATACCAGACGAAATCGAATTAGAAATGAGGATATTCGGGAAAAACTTGGAGTTGCACCTATTGAAGAGAAGTTATTCCAATACCGCTTGAGATGGTTTGGACATATCCAACGTAGACTATACGATGCACCTGTACGCGTTAGAATTATAGGCCGCGCCCAAACCCCAAAGAGAGGTAGAGGTCGACCTAAAATGACATGGGAGGAGATAATAAAGAGAGATTTAAGTAATTGGAGTTTATCTGAAGAGCTGGTAGTTGATAGGAGTGCATGGAAGTTGGCAATCCATGTACCAGAACCTTAGTTTTTTTTATTTATTTATAATTATTTTAGACTTTATTTCACGTTTATTGAACCTTTTTAATTTTTATTAGTATTATAGATTTTATTTCACTTTTATTGAACCCTTTTACTTATTATTAATATTATTTAAAAAAAACTTTATCAGATGACTTTTTATCTGTTTAGTTATTTTAAACCCTTATATATATATATTATCATCATTATTAATTTTATTTTATTTTAATTTTGGGTTCCATATCTAGCCAACCCCAACTTATTTGGGATATATGGCTTTGTTGTTGTTGTATGATATTTTTATTTGATTTTATCATAATTATTTGAATTATTGCGAACTTAGTAGCGATAGACACTAAAAACAAATTTAAATGATTAAATAAAATTTACTTATGAGAAATATTTTCCACCACATTTTTATTAACTGCAGTTTTAAGATTTGTTTTTATTCTTGGAAGATAGAAAGTCTAAACACATGGTTAATTCAAAATTCCTTAAAATAATAACATGGAATTGTTGTTTCCTCCAAAAAAAAGTTACAATAATAATGTGTTCTGATTCATGCAAATTGTGTTTAAAAAACCCAACTAGTGGGTTGTAGTTTTAGCCAAAGAGTAAATGTATATACGGATAACCTTCGATTGAGAAAAGCAAACACTATACCTGGGAAGCACGCCTCTATTCTCCATTGATCCCTTCATGATGATGTCACTGAGCCCATATTCAGTCTCTTCCTTCTATGACTTGAAATAAACCAAGTATTCTAAACCATCGAGAACCTTCGAAATTACTCATACCCACCAGGCATCATTATAGAATACATTAACTTTTCTTAAAGTAATTTAAAGCTGACTGTCTCAGATTCAGGAGGACACGACCTTATGGTTTCAATCAAAAAAAAAATCCGTGTCCACGTCGTTTTTTAAGTCATGATACTTTACAACAAAATCATTAATGCTAAACGCAATAACTGCTCCAGAGAACCAAGCTCCATGGAATCTTCTTCATCATTGCCAACTTCCATTTAATCAATTTTAATCTCCAATTTTAATTTCTCTGGAGAACAAAAGAAGTTTGACCATGGTAAGCAACTAATCAAATTCATTATATCGAAAAATATTGATGTCAAAAATAAGTAGCATCAAGTGTGCAATGACATCACAATTTAGAGTATCTACAGCAAGAAAATGGAAAGTAAACTGCAAAGGAAAATGAAGGAAGACACAATTTTATACGAAAACATTAATCATGTGCAGTCCTTAATTATGATCATTTGAAATAAGTGAAGAACAACTATTAAACTTGCAACTTAAATAATTTGTGTCATCCCTTTGCATGGGTCTTGTATAACATTAACAAAAGGAATCCATCAGAATCATGAACTATATTTTGGCTGGATATTGTTTAAAGAAGTTATAATCTTTAAAGAAATGGTAAAACTTGAATCTTTAATTGCATGTGCTGAACGTTGAGCGATATGTATTGATTACCACCTTCATATAATCTAAAATGTTCGGGGCTCGGTAGGATGGTAAATCCTCCAAAAAAAACCGAAAATATAATAGTTGAGACAGCAGGCATAACAACCAAATTGAATATCTGCATATTCAATATAGCCAAAAATTAAATAAAGACAAATATTTGTTCATATCTCCAAACATGCATTCATAGTTTTAAAAAAGGTCAAATAGGATACTTACTCGAACTAAAATATAAATGATCTTCGAAAAATATAAAGGTTCTGCAAAGGGTAAAACGACATGTCAACTCAAACTGTTTAATAGTCGCTAAGTAAAATATATGTTGAAAATCACCTGTATTTTCAATGTCAAAATAGTCCATATATCATATTGAACATATATAATTAATCCAAATGCAAAGCTCGCAATTGCAAAAATGAGAACAATAATGGGTAAAAATTAGATCTTATGACAATGGTCATCCTAGTTCAACAATAACAAAAAATCATAATCCATATAAAATCATTCCCGCTTTTACCCAAAAATTAAAAATACAATATATGTTTCAAAGAAAATCGCATTAAGGATATGTTTCATCACATACTTTAATGCTCTTTTCAATACGTGGTGTAGGTATTATTCAAAAAATGTAACTTAATGCACACTATGTACTTTTTTATGGATGGAAAATATAACCAATTTGCACATTTTATCAAATAAGAAGTGCCATTAACTTGCACTTTTGGTACTAGCAGTTGACTTGCACTTTCAACATAAAAAATGCAATTGATAAATGTGCAATTAAGTTTACAGTTTTGACTAGTGTTGCATTTCTATAGAGGTGCATGCAACATATACTTCCAATGTTGACACAAAATATTCAAAATTAATTATGATAAAATTGAAATAATCAATAATTAAAGACAAAATGTGAATCATATCAAACTTTTATGTGAAAAATATCATTTTCACTGATTTTTGGTAATTGATTAATGTATATTAATTACGTAAAGATTGGATGTGAATTGATTAGGGAATGGATTGTGGAGTGTGTATTTCAACTGAATTACCATGAAACTTTGGACCAAGGAGGAGCAAATATGTATTTTAAAAAATGATATGATTTTCATAAATTTGATCCTTGAAGAGGGCACGATTTGAATTAGCAAAATATGGATGGTTCATACATTATTTTAAAGTTTAAAATAAGGATGTATCTTTATTCGTCTCAAGTACAAGTTTGACATGAGAAAAATAGGAAAATGTTCAAGCCAAATAACAAATTCTTCCGATAAATGTTCTCGTCACTTGGTTGTTATTTTTAAATGTTACCAGTCAAACTCTATTCAACGTACAAATAACAAAAGATTAAGAATGATATCTTACAATGGAATTTCACTGAATAAATTTCTTGCAATTAGAAATTCTATCGTTGTTGTCTTCCATTTTTTCTTCTTTCGAAGCTTATAAACTGTTCACTCTAGATCATTTTGATGGATAAATAAACTTAGGTCAGCATACAAAAGAAGACGCAACGCAAGTTGGGAGCTGCATGTAGAAGCACCCAATACAGCCCTGAACAATAAGTTTATCTAATCCCAACCTTCAATATTACTCACAATACATTAGCTTCCAATGAAGAAAATTTGAAAGTAACTATAAACACTAAAGAAAGTTGATCAGCTATCTTTAACCCAGATACGTAACAACTTGCAACAGTACGCAATAGAAAAACTGCTTCCTAACCACAACCGAGCTAACTCAACGAACGGCTAAAAGTGCACTAGGAAAGGGACACAGGCTACTGATAATTACTCTACACCAGCAAACGCAATTTGAACAATACCTAACGAACCTGAATGGCCGCTTTGTACATTTCTGGTCGTGGGCCAAAACACAGATTTTGTCAATCCAATCTAAATGAACCGGAATCTCATCAGTACCAAATTCAACCTCCTTGTCCTTAAATAACCGGAATCTCATCAGTACAAATGTATCTCCACTTCCCGCCGGATCCTTCAATAACCAGCCGTCGTTAAACAAAGCATCCACTTTTTCGCCAATTTGAAACTGTGAAATATCCTGAGTAGGGTCGCACGAGGATCAACCCAAATTTGACACAACCCATTTACCACTCATTTATTTTGATCCATTTAACACAAAGCTTTATCTAATCCAACCCACCTACTAAGTGGGTTACCCATATGACCCATCTAAATGTAGTCTGTTATTTTTTATAAACAATAGCATATTTTCTAACAAGGTCTTGTACATTCTAAGGATAGTAACCATAATTTTTGGCCGGATCAAACAATAGCATATTTTCTAATGAGGTCCTGTACATTGCAAGGATAGAACTTTGCCATGATTTTTGAAAATATCTTCAATACTGTGTATTCTAATTCATGCAAATTGTGTTTTGAAAACCCAACTAATGGGCTTTAGTTTTCATCAAATAGAAAATATGTATTCAGATAACCTTCGATGGAGAAGAACGAACATTATAAATGTGAAGCATGCCTCCATTCTCCATTGTTCAACTCGCTATGATGATCAAATTACCAAGCCCATATTCAATCTCTTCCTTTAAATGTCGTTTTTGACGTCATGGCACAAAGTGACATCATTATTGCTAAACCCAATCACTTCTCCAGAGAACCAGGCTCGACAAAATCCTTCACCATCATCGCCAACTTAAACATGATCTATTTTAAACTCCAACTTTATTTTTCTCTGCAGAAAACAGAAGTGTGACTGCAGAAAGTAACTAACCAAATTCATTATATACAAAAAAACACTGATGTCAAAATCAAGTGGCGTCAAGTGGGCAATGACATCACAATTTAGAGCACCTTCAGTGAGAAAGAGAAAAATGAAAAAAAAATGAAATGAAAAGTAAACTACAAACGGAACTGAAGGACATTGTTTTATATCAAAACATTAATCATGTGTAGTCCTCAAAAGAGAAGGTAAAATTTGGATCTTCACATGCATGTGTTGAATGTTGAGCTGTAGGTATTGATTACCACCTTAATAACGTTCAGGGTTTAGTAGGATGGGTAAATTCTATTCACAAATAGCAAAACAAATTTCATGAAGAAATAATAATTGAGACCGTAAGTAAAATAACCAAACTGAATATCCAGCAATAGACCCATGTTTTACTACCCACAGACATATTTTCATTAAAATTCATTAAAAAATTGCTACTTTGAAAATAAAAGACTAATTTCATGCCTAATAGACAAAGTTCTACATACAATATTACTACTAAAAAAATTACAAGCCTAGGAGAAATGGTTTTCTATCAAGCAAAGGCCCAGTTTGGGTAATGCGGAAATATTTTCTTCTAGCTCCATATTAACATAATGCACTTGTGGTCGAACAGTTACAGTAAAACTACTTGTCTATTTCATAGTACAAAATTGTTGGACACAACATCATAGCATTTGTAATCAAAACGGTTAAGGTAATTTGTTCTTAAATAATAAAAGTAGAGCTCCTGAGCATAATTCCAAAATAAGGGTTGAACTCCTACCAGGTCTAGTTCTACAGCATCAACACAAATACATTGTAAATATTAAAAAAGAAAAAGAAAAAAAAAGAGTTTTAAAAGATGAAAGTCACATAAACAAAGCATTCGAGCGTTTGTAGTCCAACGGTTAGGATAATTGCCTTCCAAGCAATAGATCCGGGTTCGACTCCCGGCAGACGCAACTTTTCAAGTTTCATCAAACAATGATTTTGTATATAAATTTTCTTTTCCACTCAATGATCTCACACTTGGTCATATTTATTTAGTATTTAATTATTAAAACATGTTTAAAATATTTAATATCAATAAAAAATTTTATTTATGTTAATTGACTTCCAACCATTCAATGATTGTTGTGGATGCATCTATTCTTTAGCCTCGTTGCATCACCAGTAATAGGCAAAATTCATTAAGCATGTTCGTAAAATGGTTACAATAATGGTTTTCCAAACAATAAACTATATGACTAGATCTTGTTAACAGGTTCATATTTATTTAGTATTTAATTATTAAAAGCTATTTAAAATATTTAATATTAATAAAATTGTTTATTTATGGTAATTAAATTCCAACCATTCAATGATTGTTGTGGATGCATCTATTCTTTAGCCTCCTTGCATCACCAGTAATAGACAAAATTCATTAAGCATGTTTGTAAAATGGCACAAAATTCATTAATTTTGGGTTCCAAAGAGAGCATAAATGAAATCTATTATCTGAAATGATGCTATTTGATCAAAATAAATCTCCCATCAAAAGAAGAGGCATCATTCATCCTAACTCCATCAAAGTTTGTCAATACCCAGGTCTACAGAAAATAAATATATCATTCTAAAAACTATACTGAAAGGTACGCAAAATCCTAATTTCCTTTAATTTTCCAAAAAAAAAAAAAATACAGCTTATGTCGAAGATTCATTTTGTCTTTATTGTTCATGATTAATGCTTGGTTCGTGTACTTGTAATCAAAAAGTGAGTGTTATATATTTATTGACTATCAGAATTCTGAAATGATGCTATTTGATCAAAATAAATCTCTCATCAAAAGAAAAAAGAGGCATCATTCATCCTAACTCCATCAACACTTTTCAAAACCCAGGTCTACTTTCAAATTTTGCAAAATTTCCAAAAAGAAGAAATTTGAAAAATGAATATATCATTGTAAAAATTATACTGAAAGGTACTCAAAATCCTAATTTCCTTTAATTTTTCCAAAAAAAATACAGCCTACGTTGAAGATTCATTTTGTCTTCATTGTTCGTGATTAATGCTTGGTTCTAGTATTTGTAATCAAAAGTGTCATACATCCAGTTTCAAATTTGATCATGATTTATGTACTTCAAATATAAGTGAAAAAGAAATGCTAGAGAATCTAAGTAGGAGGAAAAAAGACGTCGTATGAACTAGAAACATATAAGAAAAACACTGGTTTATGAAAAAGGGATAATCATTATCTGACGACGAGTTTATAAAATATGATTTGATAACAACTAAAGATTTTGGTAAGACCACAATATGCATCCAATTGAAAGTGGAAATATTACTAATGTTTAGAATCCCGATACTCTACACATATAACATCTTATGTGTTGCGATTTTTTAAGCATGAGAAAATGGCTCCATGTAGGAATTTTAACTCAACTTTTATTTACCACACTTCTAGATGGCGATTAGTTATGTGTTTTCAAGGAATCATCGCTGTCTATATCATCAATAACTGTAGACAAAGCTGATTGTTTTGGTGGTTATACAAGTAAAAATTGTAATTTATTAATGATTTTAAATGAAATATTTCTAGAATATTTATTTAACGTGCCTTCAATATTAATCAAAACCCATCATACAACCAAATACTCTTGGAAAGTAGAGAAATCCACACCAACCTAGAGATACATAAAGTAAAAAAACATGATAATCAAAACTTATCCTCCCATAAATTCCACCGAAAGCATCAAAACATCCTTAAAACTTGATACTACTTCAAATTTCCAAAAATTATTAATTGATGTCAAATAATGAATTTTCAACGTCCATATTTAAAGAATTAAAGTTCAATCTGTTTGCTTATAATGCAATTGATAATAATATACAATTATGTTTTTAAATAAGGGGTATGTACGTACACACTATACGCACACACACAATTTAAAAAAACAACGCAATGAGAGGAAGATGAAAGATAAATTATAAAAAATCAGAGGAGGGGGCATCCATATTGACAAAGCGCTGATGATGTCTGGTCATGCCATTAGAAAATATGATTTGTTATTTTTAAATGGTCATCACAAATAAAAGGGTTCAAACCCACATCTTAAGCCAGATAGCTTGCCACATTCTAAGAAATTGTGTGCACTTCATCATAATATTATTTAGTTGACTACATTCATCGTGTTATCTCTTTTGAAACAGTGAAATATGGCTCAAAAGACTGAGGGATTTTTTTCCCACTCCAATTCAATTTACTGCGGTTTTAAGAATTGATTATATCTTTCGAAGGTAGAGGGTCTAGATGCATATTAAATTAAAATTCTTTGAAACAATGACATCAGATAGTTTTGTACTCCAAATAAGTTACAATAATGTTCAATAACATATACTAAGCATCAAAGATCATGTTATCCTTTTTCAGAATATGATTGTCATATTCCCATTTCTCAAACTTTATCAAATAATTTTACCATGATATGAAAGAATCAAACAATATCATATTTTCTAATGAAATCTTGTACATCGTAAGGATAGTAACTTTGCCATGATTTTTGAAAATATCTTCAACATTGTGTGTTCTAATTCATACAAATTCGGTTTCAAAAACCCAACTAGTGACCTTAGTTTTTGCCAAAGGGAAAATGCATATTCAAATAACCTTTGGCGGAGAAGAACGAACATTATACCTAGGAAGCACGACTCCATTCTCCATTGATCCACTCATGATAATGTCTCAAATCACCAAGCCCATATTCAGTCTCTCCTCCCATGGTTGAAGGAAACCAAGTACTCTGAACCATCGAGAACCTTTGAAATCTATCCTACTCACCAGGCATCATTATAGAATGCTTCTTCTTCTTCTTCGAGCAAGTTAAAGTTGACTGCCCCAGACTTAGCAAGACACAGCCTTATGTGAAATACATCAATAGTTTCAGCAAAAAAGATCCATATCATTGTCCTTTTTTTTAAGGTCATGGTACCGAGTGGAATCGTTATTGCTAAACCCACTGACTGTTCCAGAGAATCAGGCTCCACGAAAATCCTTCATCATCATTGACAACTTCCACATGATCTATTTTAAACTCACATTATTTCTATCCGGAGAAAAAAGAAGTTTGACTGTGGTAAGCAGCTAACCAAATTCATCATATAAATAAACACTGATGTCGAAATCAAGTGGCATCAAGCGTGCAATGACATCACAATTTAGAGCACCTTCAGCAAGGAGGAGAAAAAAGAAATTGAGAAGTAAACTACAAATGAAACTCAAGGAGAACACTGTTTTATATCAAAACATCTCACATGTTGCAGTTTTTAAGCATAAAAATATGATTCCATCTAGGAATTTTAATTTAGCTTTTATTTACGCACTTCTAGATGATGATTAGTTATGTGTTTTCATTGTAGACAAAGCTAATTGTTTTGGAGGTTAATACAAGTAAAAAACTGTAATTTATCAATGTAAATGAAATTTTTCTACAATATTTACTTGATGTGCCATCGATATTAATCAAAAGTCAAAACCCACCATTCATCCGAACACTCCTGAAAATTAGAGAAGTTCACATCTACCTAGAGATTTGTAAAGGAAAAAACATAATAATCAAAACTTACCATCCCACAAATCCCACCAAAAGCATCGAAACACACTTAAAACTTGATATTACTTTAGATTTCCAAAAATATTACAACTAACGTCATAATCAATCGATGCCCTTTATATTTAGATTTCAAATATAATCAAAATTGATAAAAATATACAATTATGTTTTTAAATATGTGGGATGTGAGTTTATACCATAATTTTAAATCTCGCTCATCTCGCCCGAGATAGAAATCCGAGATTGACAGTGTTTTTAGTTAGAAGTGTTTTAAATCAACCCATTCTAGCCGAGATATGTACTCAAGATTTTCATCAGAATCTGAGATTTGAAACCTTGGTTTATACACTATATGCACACACAAACAATTTAAAAAACAATGCAATAGGAGAAAGATGAAGGATAAATTAGAAAAATAAGAGGGGGCATCAATTTTGGTAAAAAGTGCTAATGATGATTTTGTCATGCCATTAGAAAATACGATTCATTTTTTAAACCATGGTGTTGTCACATATGAAAGAATCCAAACCCAATATCCCTAGCTGAATCTTAAGTCAGATAGCTTTCCACATTCTAAGCAATTGTGTGCACTTCATCGTAATATTATTTTAGTTGGCTATGTGCATCATGTTATGTACTCATAATCTCATACACAAATGCATCCTACAATTTATACCCTAAATTATCAGGATAAATCTTTTTTGAAACAGTGAAATATGGTTCAATTCAAGACGGGGGATTTCTTTTCCACTCCATTACGGTTTACTACGGTTTTAAGAATAGATTCTGTTTTTGGAAGGGTCTAGATGCGTATAAATTCAAAATTCTTCGAACCGATAACATCAGATAGTTGCTTCCTTCAAAAAATGTACAACAATGTTCAATAGCATATAACTAAGCATCAACAATCTAGTTATCTTTTCTTAAAACATGATTGTCATGTTCTATTTGCTCAAACTACAACAAATAGCTTTGGGATGATTTTTGAAAGGATCAAACTATAGCAAATTTTATAACGATGTGTTGTACATTGCAAGGACAGTAACTTTGCCATGATTCTGAATTGTATTATGTGTTCTTATTCATGCAAATTGTGTTTTAGAAACCCAACTAGTGGGCTTTACTTTTAACCAAAAAGAATATGTAGATTCATATTACCATCGACGGAGAAGAACGAACATTATACTTGGGAAGCACGCCTCCGTTCTCCATTGATCCACCCATGATGATGTCTCAAATCATCAAGCCCATATTTGGTCTCTTCCTTCCATGACTATAAATAAACCAAGTATTTTGAACCATCTAGAACCTTTTTCTCTTTCTTCCTAGGCATCATTATAGAATGCATCTTCTTCTTCTTCTTCAAACAATTTAAAGTCGACTGCCAGAGACTTAGGAGGGCATGGACTTAGGATGACGCAGCCTTATGTGATACATCAACAGTTTCAGCAAAATAACCGTATCATTGTTGTTTTTCAAGTCATGGTACTTTACAATTTCAACAAAAAATCTGTATCATTGTTGTTTTTCAAGTCATGGTACTTTACGCTGATATCATTATTGCTAAACCCGATAATTGTTCCAGAGAACCAGGCTCCACATGATCTATTTTAAACTCTAAATTTAATTTTCTCTGGAGAAAAAAGAAGTGTGACTACAGTAAGCAACTAACCAAATTCATTATAAATAAAAACACTAATGTCAAAATCAAGTAGCATCAAGTGTGCAATAACACCACAATTTAGAGCAACTTCAGTAAGAAAAAGAAAGAAAAAAGGAAAATGAAGAGTAAACTACAAATGGAACTGAAGGGGGGCATAGTTCAATATGAAAATATTAATCATATTCATGTGTCATCCTCAAAATAGAAGCTAAATTTTTTGGATCTTCCCATGCATGTGCCATGTTGAGCTATAGGTATGGATTACCACTTTTATAACTTCAGGATTTCGTAGGATGGGTAAATCTTGTTCACAAATAGCAAAACAAATTTCACAAAATAACAATAATTGAGACTGCAAGTATAGCAGCCAAATTGAATATCCAGCAAAAGGCCCATGATTTACTTCCAATGGACATATTTTCATCAGCATCCATTAAAAAAATTGCTCCTTTGAAATTAAAGGATTAATTACATACCCAATAGAAAAAGTTATGCATACAAAATTAAAACTTCAAGAGGAAACAAAAACGAAGACGAAGATTATATGCCTAACGCAAATAGTTTTCTTTCAAACGGAGGCCCGATTTGCGTTGTGTGGAAATATTTTCTTCCACCACTAAATTAACATACTGCACTTGTGATCGAACCATTAAGGTAAAGCTACTTGTCTATAACAAAACCGTTGGACTCAACATCAAAGCACTTGTGGTCAAACGGTTAGGATAGTTGTTTTTTAATAAATAAAAGTTGAACTACTGAGCATAATTCAAAAATAATAATAAGATGTTGGATTCCAACCTCCTACCAGGTCAATAATACTCCAGCATTAACATAAATACATTGTAACTTTAAAAAATGAGTTTTAATGGATGAAAGTCATACAAATGTAGCATCCAAGCGTTTGTAGTCCAACGGTTAGGATAATTGCCTACCAAGCAATAAATCCGGGTTCGACTCCCGGCAGACGCAACTTTGTCCGACGGTTAGGAACATTTTACTGAACAGCTGGATGCAATTTCCAGGTAAGCTGTACACTATGTAACATGTTTTATTGAACAGTTTTCTTCCAGAAATGATTTTGCCTTTGAATTTCATAGATAGATTTTCTTCTTCCACACAATGATTTCAAACTTGGTCAACAGTTACAACAATGGTCTTCCAAACAATAAATTATATGATTAGACCTTATAAAAAGTTTTTTGTTTAATTAAAAAAAATTCAACTTCACATTTTTTTCATCGCACTTTTAAGCACTTACTGTTTCAAACAGTCATGAATTTACAAAGCATCATAGAATTTGTAATGCATCGGTTATGTTAACCCATTTTCAGTGTACCAAGTTGAACATCAGTGGTATACTAAATTGAACATCAGTGGAACACATTTCTTTCCAACTTTACTTACTACGCTTTCGAAGAACAAATAGATAAATATTTCTCAAAACGGTAGATTATAAACAAATACCCAACTATTCAGTTGTTGCAATCCAACGTAGGAGAACTTTTTCAAAGCAACATTGCTGTGCCTGTGATAGCTTGAACCCTACGCCTAAGGCTCAGCCTTTGCGCCTCGCTGGCCTTCGAGGCACCTCGGCTAACTGAGGGCAAATAAAGCGCGCCTTTGGCGCTTTTTCTCAAGGCGCCGAGGCTCAAATAAGCGCACCTCGAGAAATAATTGATTTTATGCCAAGCCCACTTTCGTTTGGACTTGATCCAACTCTCAACTCTCAAATTCGAACAGTTTTGTTTGATTTTTAGGAGTTTTCCCTTTCGTTTTAACGCGTTTGACACTAAATAAACTGTCGTTGTTGCCACCATCGGTGGGTGAGGGGGATATATATATATACATACATACATATACTTACATATATATATATATATATATATGAGATAGAATCAAGAGCACCCCAAATAGTATAGCACCCCTTTAGCCCCCTTATTTCCACCACACATTTCCGTTTCTCTCTCCTTCCACTAACTTTTTTTAATATAAATATGTGGCTATTAATGGGGTGCTCCCAAATAGGGTGCCATGGAACCCTCATATATATATATATATACATATACATATATATATATATCTGTGTGTGTGTGTGTATTCAAAATATCAACAGCAGTTTTTTCATCTGTTTTTCATTTAAATTATTTAGTTTAAAGGTTTAAACTTTAATCTAAACTTCTTAGTTAATTTACCGAGTTATGTTTCAAATTTTAAATTAAAATTTAGATATGTTTTAAACTTTATTGAATTATGTTTTAATTTTAAAGTTTAAAGAGTTATGATTTAACTTTTAAATAGTTAAACTTATTGAATTTGTAATCGTTTTAGTTTCGAAATTGCATTTGTGACTTCGTACCTACTAATCTATGTTTTTTAATCACTAAATTTATTATGTTTAGTAGCATTTTGTAGTACAGATTTTTCTTTTTTTTTTGCAAAAAAGCTCACATTTGTATAAAAGTCAAACAAAAGTCCAGGGCTCAAGCCTTGTGCCTTAACTACTATGCTTAAAAATGACTCACATGTGCATCATCTTTCCAACTTCATGACTAAAATGGCATACTCGTTCATGAATTACACTCAAGCATTTGTAATCCGGTTATTATAATAATTGACTTCCAACCAATTATAATGATTGCTTTGGATGAACCTTTTCTTTAACCTCGTTTTTTTTAATTGGACCTCAAAATAATGACTACTAGACTGTTCTGACAGAATTAGTAATCCTACTACCCGGCCAGAATTTGAACATCACCAGTTGTAGGCAAAATTCATTAAGCACGTCTGTAAAATGGCACAAAGTTTGATAATTTTGGATTCGTAAAAGAGCAAAAATGAAATTTATTGATGGTCTGAAATGATGTTATTTCCAAATTACTTTATTTGCAACGGGATACTAATGATCAAAATCCATCCCTCATCTAAAGAAAAAGAAAATTGCATCACTCACCCCAATTCCATCAAGAATTATCAAAACCTCAAATTTTGAAAAATTCAAAAAACTCAAAAAAAAAAACTCAAAATCCTAAGTTGCTTATATTTTTTTTAAAAAAAATTATAGCCTATGTCAAAGATTCATTGTTCGTGACCAGTGTTTGCTTTGAGCATTTGTAATCAAAAAGTGACTGTTATATCTAGTTTCAGATTTGATCAAGATTTACGTACTTACAAATTACAATATAACGGAAAAAGAAACGTTAAAGAATCTAAGAGGAAAAATGTAACGACCCAGATTTTGGGCAATTTACTTTAAAATATTTAATATAGTTTTAATTATATTTATGTTCAAATTTAAAATCAAGATATAGTCAGTTAATAAAAAAAAAAAAGTGTAATTACGTTGGAACGACGATCGGTACACTAAAATAGCGGTTCGTGGTTCGAATCAATGAACCCCGAAATATACAATCGTAGATAGGCTCGAACTCAAATCACAGTCAGATCAAAATCAAATCAGAATTTAATACAGTGTACTTCGAGCACTGTAAACTCCTTGAACCCCAAGTTTCATCTTCTATAAAAATCGCGTCCATCTCCATTTGGTTTCTCAGAAGGAAAAATCAGAAGAAAAAAACTTCAAAATTTAAAATGGCCGTTCCCTTTTGTTTCAAAATCGCACCTTTCCTTAACTCAATTCTTCTGCAAACCATAAGAAGGAAATCAAATTAGTGCTCCTCTTCGAATTAAACCATCTATATAAATTCCGCCCTTCATCTCTATTTTCATTTCACGAAATCATTTGAAGCCGCCTGCTACCTCAAGTAAACCGCAACCCAAATAAAAATCGAAGTCCCATGAATCTCGATCCAAGCTGGGAGCACTCGCGATGGACACGGTTAGGGTTAAGACTTGGAGGGTGTACGGGGTGTCGGAGGCCGATTCGAGAGATGCTCGATTTGGAGAAGGATCGATTGTTCATACGGTGGAGCAGGCGGAGGCGTTTCTGAGGCAAATTAGGTTTCGCGATAGGGTTTTTCTGGATCTGGAGTTCGATACTGAAGGTTCTGGCCATCGCAGGCATGAGGTTAGGATCCGCGATTCAAGGGATCGCAGTTTACTGTATAGCAGCAGAGAGGATTGAAAGTCATGTTTCTGTGGAAGCCGATGTCAGATAATTTGAGGGTATTCAGTAATGGTTGGAATGAAGGTGGGTTTACGGCGGGTAGTAGGGAGTAAGGCCATGAGTATAAGGTGATAAAGTGAAGGGAAAAGAGGATGACTGCGAGTTGTTCGACGAAATGCCAAGGTGAAGAGTTATCGTTTGAGCTGGTGCTATTCTTATGGGACTGTTCTGGGTTTAGTTCGTTGACCGGTCGAGTGGATTATGATAGCAGTAAGGTATACGTTTTACTATAATCTAAATTGCATAGAATAAATTATTTATTTATTTTAAATAGTTAGTTTAAAATAAATAGTCATTTAATCGATAATTAGAAATAAATCGTAGGAACCTGATAAATTCAGTTAAGACGATTGAAGACGATTCATGGAAAGCAGGATATGGAAATAAAATGGATATTCGACAACTGAAATTACGGTGAGTAAATCTCACTCACCTTTTATTTCTAATTATTTTTATTTCGTTAAAAATAATTGTTGTGGCTTGTTTGGATTTTTCTGCTTATTATATATATTAGTTATTTAGGCTATATATATATATATATATTGGGTTGATTGATTGGTTGGATTCCCGCAGTCTCATTAGCGGATGCCCGCGGTTTCATAGCGGATGATTACCCTATACGCCCCACGCTATGATTAGTGGATGACCTTCTATACCGCGATATTCTGCCACGAAGCAGAATTGGTATTATTTATGTGCTAACATTTGTGGATGCAGGAAACAGGTTGGAGGAATCCAACTGGATTCCTCAAAAATATATTATCTGTTTGTTTATTTGTTTGCATATATATTGTTATATATGATGTGTTAGAAAAATAAATAATTTGTTGCTTTGTGTGTTTAAATATCACTGGGCTTAAGTAATGATATTTTAAAATATCGTAAAAAGGATATTGGGATTTAAAAAGGAAAATTCTATTTTTAAATAGAATTTGAATTTTAAATGGGAATAAAATTATAAACTTGTTTTTGAAAAATAAAACAAGTAGTTTCTTTTTAAACGAAGTTTAGAAATAGTTCATTTATAACGAAGTTATAAATGAAGTAAAAAGAATTATCATTGGATAAATTCAGAAATAGAAATACAAGCGTGAAATTGGGATTTTGAAATGAAATTTCAAAATAGGATTTTTAAATATATAACTCGAATGAAATTTGAGTATGACATTTGAATTTTTTAAAAGGAGTTTAAATGTTCGCATTTTAAAAAGGGAATTGAATATTAGAAATTCAAATAGAAGTTCAAATGGAATTTGAATAAAAGAAATTAGAATGGAAATAGAAATTTGAATCCAAAGACTTAAAATAAAATTTGAATTCAAGGGAATTCGAATAAAGAAAATTCAAATAAAGATTTGAATGTAGAATTTCAAAATAGAATTTGAAATATAGAATTTCAAAGAAAAATTGAATAGAATTTGAAATATAGAATTTCAAAGAAGAATTCAAAATGTGAAATTTGAATAGAGATTTGAATTGGAATTCAAATATGAAATTTGAATAGAGATTTGAAATGGAAATTCGAGTATTGAATTTTGAACATGGAATTGAATACCGAAATTCAAGTAAAAATTTGAATATGAGATTTCAAAATAGAATTTGAAATAAACTTTGAAAATAGGATTTTCAAAGTAGAATTGGAAATAAAATTTCAAACAGGATTTCAAATAGGAAACCCAAATGGTTTTGAGATAGAATTTGAATTCAAGGGAATTCAAATAAATTTGAATAGTAGAAATTCAAATGGTGTTGAAAACAAATTTGAATATTAGAAATTCAAAAGGGGGCGGAAATGAAAAATGAAATTTGAATATAAGAGATTCAAATAGGATTTAATCTATGGAATTTGAATATGAAATTCCAATGGGTTTTAAACAATGGAATTTAAATATAAGGTTTGAATAAAAGAATTCAAACGAATTCGAACATAGAATTTGAATATGGAATTGAAATAGAAATTCAAATATTGAATTTGAATATCAAATAGAAAAGGAATTGGGATTTGAAATATAGAATTCAAAAGTGAGAATGGAATTTGAATCAAGGAACTCAAATAGAGTAAAAATGGAGTTGAATTCATTTTAAAGAAGTTTAACGTTTATATTTATAAATATAATTAAAACGAACTTGCCGCAGCGCTGCAGTTCGTAAATTGGCGATTCGAACTTCAATTGAATACATAGAACTCAATTGAAGTCGGAATTCTTCGAAACAAGAAACGTCAGGACCGGTTTGATAATAGTTTTCTAATGAAAGAGAAAAATCTGAATTTCGTCGTATAGATTTTGAGTTATGTCAAAATCAAATTTGTAGAAAAGCAGCGCCATAAACCATTATAAACCATAATGGATTTTATATATAAATATGGGGATTTTTAAGCAAATAAAAATCCGGATTTCCATTTAAAAATCTAGACTTGAGTTAGAAAATAAATGTGAACTCAAGTGAAGTAAAAGAAGATGATTTTTGAAGCAATAATCCTATTTTTGATTATTGAATAGAATTAACTAAATCAAAGGAGAATTAGTTAATCGAGTTTGAACTAAAGTCGAACTTTGAAAAGTGAAATTTGGGATTGTAAATATATATTCGAAATCGAATATAGCGCTTAAATTGAAATTTGAATTCAATTATTTGATAAGTAGGTTGAAATATATTTGAAATATGTTATATTCCAATATACAAGCGAAATAGACCAACGAGTTAATTAACGAGTTAATTAACAAGTTGGGTCAAAACGAGTGTGTGAAGTTGAAATAAATTTGACAGGTATAGACATACAGGAGACATGTATGGGACAAGGATAATGCAAGTATATAATTTATGTGCTCGACAAAAAGGTACATGTTTAATTCATATATGAGGTTTTATGCGCCGTATCGGCAAGCCGCTTGGCTTTTCCTTTTTCTTTTTGATTGGAGAAGATACCGGGAAGCTATTTGAAATTTCCCGATGCTCCCGATACAGGGGAGGTTATGGCGAAATTTTCCGGAAATTTAAGGAGTTAGAATATTTTTAAGATATTTTGATAATTAGAAATCACTGTATCGACGTATTGAATATTCGATAGTAAAGTGAATGGAAAAATCGAATGTTGTAAAAGAGATAGAGATAAGTGATTGAAATTGTTTTCAATTGCAAATAAAGATATTTTCTAATATATAGAAAATAAAAGAAGTTGATATTTGGAAACGTTTTCCAAATGGCGTAAGAGGCCGAGTGATTATTGAAAATATTTGGTTAACAAATATTGATAAGGAAATATAGAAGAGATTTAATTAATGAAATATTAATTAAAGAGCCCAGTGATTTGTTTGATATGTTTGGATGAACACTTGTTTTTATTCGATAGTTAAATCACAGACTATCGAAGTTTTGACCATCGTTGTCAATATGGAGAGACCGGTTGGATTATTATCCTAAGAACCACTCCGTATCGGCATAAGCGTTGCGAACCAAGTATGCTGAATATATTGAAGACGGAGTAAAGTGCAAGGGCTTTTCTATTTATAGAAATGGTGCCTTCGGTTTCGTTCAATCCCAGAACGAACGTAATATGGACGAATGTCTGACAGAGTATTTCCAATGATCAAATGGGTTGGTCTGTATGAATATATATGGTTGCAACGGATTTATCCCTTAGCATAATATCCAGAATATTTGTGCAAACTCAACTAGTGATTAACGGATCTGACAATGTGGCATTCAAAGTGATTGTGTTATCGATGAATGGTAAGTATTCGTAGCCTCAGGCCTCAACAACCGGGAAAGGACAAAAATCGGGCAGGCAGCATGGCTATGTGGGTCGCTCCCATTAGGGTGTATAATCACCTATCTAGAGAAATTCCTTTTGTTTCTAAATCTATCGATTCTGCCCATTCGGGAACGGTGGTTTGAGTCCAACCGTTGGTGATATACATTCGATACACTCAAGCGAAATGAGTGGTCGGTCATGTGTGGGCCGGGTTGCAAGATGTTCTTGTTGAACCCAGGTGTATTTGCCTCTAGAGATGCACTGTCGGAAGGTGGTCCCATACCTTGTCATGTTAGAAATCCAATCTCCAATAAGCGCCATGCGGTTTTTGATTTTATAATATGTATGTGGAGCGTGAGATGCAAGCGTTCTGCTATTTGGTTATTTATTTGATGTAGACATTATTATAATATCATTGGATTTGATATCAAAGTGTTTTGGGTTATAGTAAGGTAAAAACCGTCCGTGTTTATGTGTGGGCTGGTCTTACTATTATCTTTTCTTTTGAAAGGATTTTTAAAGTTAAACAAGTGGTTGGAGTTTACTCACACCAGTCCCATGACTGACCCAGAGTTTATTTGGTTTTGTTTTCCCTAAACTCTTGGGTGCCCAAATTTGTACGGGCAGTCAAGTGTTTCAGGCTTTTACAGATACACTTGGAGGAGCTTGAAGCAGGAGGCTTCAACGTTAGTTATTTAGAGTTACTTCCGCTGGATCAAATGTTATGTGTACTCTGATGATGGTATGTATGTATGTACAAAACAGATTTGTATTTCAAAGCTTATGTTATATAATATATTTTCTTCGTTCCGCTGTGAGTTTGTGATCTTCGTTTTTCTTCTATTCTAATATTTCTTTCTTTCTATTCCTCATCCTCTAACTTCTTTCTAATAATGAGTCGTATTTCTGTGTTATTTGGGTTGGACGTGTGGTGTATTTAGTCAACTCAGATAGCACGGATTTGCGGGTCGTTTCAGTTGGTATCAGAGCTTAGGTTGAGCGAATACCTAGGCTTTGTGGAGTTGTGCTCATTAGAGATAGGGTCAGTAGTACCCTAGAATGAGTTGAGTGTATATATACGAGAAAGCGTATTTGTTAGTTGATATAAAATTGTTTTATATTGTGTTGGCTTGTCTGTTGAGTAGTTTATGAATTCTGGTCGAATCGTGGGACGCCACGAAGTCGATAGGGATTTCTAAACACTTAAACAGAAGATTGAACACGATATAGTTTTAAAGAAGGTAAATGAAATAATTTTACCCAAAAATTATATTTTGATATAGAAAGAATAATTTTCTGAAATTATTATATTATATGGATGTGTTAATTGTTAGGAATTATAATCAAACGAAATTATAAAATTAGAATGGTTATTTATAACCAAACTGAATTTGTATATGAATGAAATATATACAAGTGAGATGAATTAGAATTAAATTCAAACCAGAATTGGAATTCAAATCCTGGGAAGTTTGAAAATATTTTTTTTCAAAGTATATTAAAATAATATAGATTTGTTTTAGAAGGATTTGAAAGAAAATCGTGGATTTTGAAATAATAAAGCACTGAACTCACTTCAGTGGCTGGGAAATAATTCTGATGATGATTGCAACATCATCAGTGTTCATTTCCGAGTTTCTAAGTGATAGGTTGCTACCTTAGAAAGTTTTGATGGAAATTTGTTGGAAAGAAAACAAATTGGTTTGAATATTCAAATGTTTTGAATTCGAGATGGAAATAAATATATGTATATATTTATGTGATTTCAGAAGAATTTGAAATAGAAACCCGGGAATTTGAATTCTGGAATTTAAATTTAACTTGAGCAAGTTAAATAGATTGAAGCAAATAAATTGAGTAAAACCAATCTGAATGAGTTGAATACATATGACTTGAATATGAAATGAATGTGAATATATATGAGATGTAATATAAACGAGAACCAAAAGTTTTGGTCAGACTGAATTTGTTGAAATTTGAAAAGTTGAGTTTAAACATAAGTAAGATTTGAAAAGTTAATGGGTTTATAGTATTTATCCTACCTTAGCAATTTCGAGGACGAAATTATTTTAAGGGGGGAAGAATGTAACGACCCAGATTTTGGGCAATTTACTTTAAAATATTTAATATAGTTTTAATTATATTTATGTTCAAATTTAAAATCAAGATATAGTCAGTTAATAAAAAAAAAAAAAAAGTGTAATTACGTTGGAACGACGATCAGTACACTAAAATAGCGGTTCGTGGTTCAAATCAATGAACCCCGAAATATACAATCGTAGATAGGCTCGAACTCAAATCACAGTCAGATCGAAATCAAATCAGAATTTAATACAGTGTACTTCGAGCACTGTAAACTCCTTGAACCCCAAGTTTCATCTTCTATAAAAATCGCGTCCATCTCCATTTGGTTTCTCAGAAGGAAAAATCAGAAGAAAAAAACTTCAAAATTTAAAATGGCCGTTCCCTTTTGTTTCAAAATCGCACCTTTCCTTAACTCAATTCTTCTGCAAACCATAAGAAGGAAATCAAATTAGTGCTCCTCTTCGAATTAAACCATCTATATAAATTCCGCCCTTCATCTCTATTTTCATTTCACGAAATCATTTGAAGCCGCCTGCTACCTCAAGTAAACCGCAACCCAAATAAAAATCGAAGTCCCATGAATCTCGATCCAAGCTGGGAGCACTCGCGATGGACACGGTTAGGGTTAAGACTTGGAGGGTGTACGGGGTGTCGGAGGCCGATTCGAGAGATGCTCGATTTGGAGAAGGATCGATTGTTCATACGGTGGAGCAGGCGGAGGCGTTTCTGAGGCAAATTAGGTTTCGCGATAGGGTTTTTCTGGATCTGAAGTTCGATACTGAAGGTTCTGGCCATCGCAGGCATGAGGTTAGGATCCGCGATTCAAGGGATCGCAGTTTACTGTATAGCAGCAGAGAGGATTGAAAGTCATGTTTCTGTGGAAGCCGATGTCAGATAATTTGAGGGTATTCAGTAATGGTTGGAATGAAGGTGGGTTTACGGCGGGTAGTAGGGAGTAAGGCCATGAGTATAAGGTGATAAAGTGAAGGGAAAAGAGGATGACTGCGAGTTGTTCGACGAAATGCCAAGGTGAAGAGTTATCGTTTGAGCTGGTGCTATTCTTATGGGACTGTTCTGGGTTTAGTTCGTTGACCGGTCGAGTGGATTATGATAGCAGTAAGGTATACGTTTTACTATAATCTAAATTGCATAGAATAAATTATTTATTTATTTTAAATAGTTAGTTTAAAATAAATAGTCATTTAATCGATAATTAGAAATAAATCGTAGGAACCTGATAAATTCAGTTAAGACGATTGAAGACGATTCATGGAAAGCAGGATATGGAAATAAAATGGATATTCGACAACTGAAATTACGGTGAGTAAATCTCACTCACCTTTTATTTCTAATTATTTTTATTTCGTTAAAAATAATTGTTGTGGCTTGTTTGGATTTTTCTGCTTATTATATATATTAGTTATTTAGGCTATATATATATATATATTGGGTTGATTGATTGGTTGGATTCCCGCAGTCTCATTAGCGGATGCCCGCGGTTTCATAGCGGATGATTACCCTATACGCCCCACGCTATGATTAGTGGATGACCTTCTATACCGCGATATTCTGCCACGAAGCAGAATTGGTATTATTTATGTGCTAACATTTGTGGATGCAGGAAACAGGTTGGAGGAATCCAACTGGATTCCTCAAAAATATATTATCTGTTTGTTTATTTGTTTGCATATATATTGTTATATATGATGTGTTAGAAAAATAAATAATTTGTTGCTTTGTGTGTTTAAATATCACTGGGCTTAAGTAATGATATTTTAAAATATCGTAAAAAGGATATTGGGATTTAAAAAGGAAAATTCTATTTTTAAATAGAATTTGAATTTTAAATGGGAATAAAATTATAAACTTGTTTTTGAAAAATAAAACAAGTAGTTTCTTTTTAAACGAAGTTTAGAAATAGTTCATTTATAACGAAGTTATAAATGAAGTAAAAAGAATTATCATTGGATAAATTCAGAAATAGAAATACAAGCGTGAAATTGGGATTTTGAAATGAAATTTCAAAATAGGATTTTTAAATATATAACTCGAATGAAATTTGAGTATGACATTTGAATTTTTTAAAAGGAGTTTAAATGTTCGAATTTTAAAAAGGGAATTGAATATTAGAAATTCAAATAGAAGTTCAAATGGAATTTGAATAAAAGAAATTAGAATGGAAATAGAAATTTGAATCCAAAGACTTAAAATAAAATTTGAATTCAAGGGAATTCGAATAAAGAAAATTCAAATAAAGATTTGAATGTAGAATTTCAAAATAGAATTTGAAATATAGAATTTCAAAGAAAAATTGAATAGAATTTGAAATATAGAATTTCAAAGAAGAATTCAAAATGTGAAATTTGAATAGAGATTTGAATTGGAATTCAAATATGAAATTTGAATAGAGATTTGAAATGGAAATTCGAGTATTGAATTTTGAACATGGAATTGAATACCGAAATTCAAGTAAAAATTTGAATATGAGATTTCAAAATAGAATTTGAAATAAACTTTGAAAATAGGATTTTCAAAGTAGAATTGGAAATAAAATTTCAAACAGGATTTCAAATAGGAAACCCAAATGGTTTTGAGATAGAATTTGAATTCAAGGGAATTCAAATAAATTTGAATAGTAGAAATTCAAATGGTGTTGAAAACAAATTTGAATATTAGAAATTCAAAAGGGGGCGGAAATGAAAAATGAAATTTGAATATAAGAGATTCAAATAGGATTTAATCTATGGAATTTGAATATGAAATTCCAATGGGTTTTAAACAATGGAATTTAAATATAAGGTTTGAATAAAAGAATTCAAACGAATTCGAACATAGAATTTGAATATGGAATTGAAATAGAAATTCAAATATTGAATTTGAATATCAAATAGAAAAGGAATTGGGATTTGAAATATAGAATTCAAAAGTGAGAATGGAATTTGAATCAAGGAACTCAAATAGAGTAAAAATGGAGTTGAATTCATTTTAAAGAAGTTTAACGTTTATATTTATAAATATAATTAAAACGAACTTGCCGCAGCGCTGCAGTTCGTAAATTGGCGATTCGAACTTCAATTGAATACATAGAACTCAATTGAAGTCGGAATTCTTCGAAACAAGAAACGTCAGGACCGGTTTGATAATAGTTTTCTAATGAAAGAGAAAAATCTGAATTTCGTCGTATAGATTTTGAGTTATGTCAAAATCAAATTTGTAGAAAAGCAGCGCCATAAACCATTATAAACCATAATGGATTTTATATATAAATATGGGGATTTTTAAGCAAATAAAAATCCGGATTTCCATTTAAAAATCTAGACTTGAGTTAGAAAATAAATGTGAACTCAAGTGAAGTAAAAGAAGATGATTTTTGAAGCAATAATCCTATTTTTGATTATTGAATAGAATTAACTAAATCAAAGGAGAATTAGTTAATCGAGTTTGAACTAAAGTCGAACTTTGAAAAGTGAAATTTGGGATTGTAAATATATATTCGAAATCGAATATAGCGCTTAAATTGAAATTTGAATTCAATTATTTGATAAGTAGGTTGAAATATATTTGAAATATGTTATATTCCAATATACAAGCGAAATAGACCAACGAGTTAATTAACGAGTTAATTAACAAGTTGGGTCAAAACGAGTGTGTGAAGTTGAAATAAATTTGACAGGTATAGACATACAGGAGACAGGTATGGGACAAGGATAATGCAAGTATATAATTTATGTGCTCGACAAAAAGGTACATGTTTAATTCATATATGAGGTTTTATGCGCCGTATCGGCAAGCCGCTTGGCTTTTCCTTTTTCTTTTTGATTGGAGAAGATACCGGGAAGCTATTTGAAATTTCCCGATGCTCCCGATACAGGGGAGGTTATGGCGAAATTTTCCGGAAATTTAAGGAGTTAGAATATTTTTAAGATATTTTGATAATTAGAAATCACTGTATCGACGTATTGAATATTCGATAGTAAAGTGAATGGAAAAATCGAATGTTGTAAAAGAGATAGAGATAAGTGATTGAAATTGTTTTCAATTGCAAATAAAGATATTTTCTAATATATAGAAAATAAAAGAAGTTGATATTTGGAAACGTTTTCCAAATGGCGTAAGAGGCCGAGTGATTATTGAAAATATTTGGTTAACAAATATTGATAAGGAAATATAGAAGAGATTTAATTAATGAAATATTAATTAAAGAGCCCAGTGATTTGTTTGATATGTTTGGATGAACACTTGTTTTTATTCGATAGTTAAATCACAGACTATCGAAGTTTTGACCATCGTTGTCAATATGGAGAGACCGGTTGGATTATTATCCTAAGAACCACTCCGTATCGGCATAAGCGTTGCGAACCAAGTATGCTGAATATATTGAAGACGGAGTAAAGTGCAAGGGCTTTTCTATTTATAGAAATGGTGCCTTCGGTTTCGTTCAATCCCAGAACGAACGTAATATGGACGAATGTCTGACAGAGTATTTCCAATGATCAAATGGGTTGGTCTGTATGAATATATATGGTTGCAACGGATTTATCCCTTAGCATAATATCCAGAATATTTGTGCAAACTCAACTAGTGATTAACGGATCTGACAATGTGGCATTCAAAGTGATTGTGTTATCGATGAATGGTAAGTATTCGTAGCCTCAGGCCTCAACAACCGGGAAAGGACAAAAATCGGGCAGGCAGCATGGCTATGTGGGTCGCTCCCATTAGGGTGTATAATCACCTATCTAGAGAAATTCCTTTTGTTTCTAAATCTATCGATTCTGCCCATTCGGGAACGGTGGTTTGAGTCCAACCGTTGGTGATATACATTCGATACACTCAAGCGAAATGAGTGGTCGGTCATGTGTGGGCCGGGTTGCAAGATGTTCTTGTTGAACCCAGGTGTATTTGCCTCTAGAGATGCACTGTCGGAAGGTGGTCCCATACCTTGTCATGTTAGAAATCCAATCTCCAATAAGCGCCATGCGGTTTTTGATTTTATAATATGTATGTGGAGCGTGAGATGCAAGCGTTCTGCTATTTGGTTATTTATTTGATGTAGACATTATTATAATATCATTGGATTTGATATCAAAGTGTTTTGGGTTATAGTAAGGTAAAAACCGTCCGTGTTTATGTGTGGGCTGGTCTTACTATTATCTTTTCTTTTGAAAGGATTTTTAAAGTTAAACAAGTGGTTGGAGTTTACTCACACCAGTCCCATGACTGACCCAGAGTTTATTTGGTTTTGTTTTCCCTAAACTCTTGGGTGCCCAAATTTGTACGGGCAGTCAAGTGTTTCAGGCTTTTACAGATACACTTGGAGGAGCTTGAAGCAGGAGGCTTCAACGTTAGTTATTTAGAGTTACTTCCGCTGGATCAAATGTTATGTGTACTCTGATGATGGTATGTATGTATGTACAAAACAGATTTGTATTTCAAAGCTTATGTTATATAATATATTTTCTTCGTTCCGCTGTGAGTTTGTGATCTTCGTTTTTCTTCTATTCTAATATTTCTTTCTTTCTATTCCTCATCCTCTAACTTCTTTCTAATAATGAGTCGTATTTCTGTGTTATTTGGGTTGGACGTGTGGTGTATTTAGTCAACTCAGATAGCACGGATTTGCGGGTCGTTTCAAAAAAAGACGTTGGATGAATTAGAACATATAGGAAAAACATTGGTTTATAAAACAGAGATAATTATTTGAGTATGAGTGTATAAATTATGATTGGATTACAAATTTACAACTAAAGATTTTGGTAAGACCCATATCCAAATGTATCCAACTGGAAGCGTAAATATAAGTAACGTTAAGAATCCTGGTACTATCTATACATATAAAATCTTATGTTTTCCGATACTTTAAGCATGAAAACATGATTCCATCCAGGAATTTCAACTTCTATTCACCGCACTTCTGAATGATGATTAGTTATGTGTTTTTCAAGAAGTCCTATCTACATGATCAATAATTATAGACAAAATTGATTGCTTTTGTAGTCATACAAGTAAAAAAACGGTAATTTATTACTGATTTTGAATGAAACTTTTCTAGAACATTTATTTAATGTACATCATTATTGACCAAAACTCATCATTCGCCCAAACGCTCTTGAAAATTAGAGAAGTCCATATCAACCTAGAGATTTGTAAAGGAAAAAAAACATAACAATCAAAACTAAACCTCACATAAATTTCACCGAAAGCATCAAAACACCCTTAAAACTTGATATCACTTCAATTCTCCAAACATAACCACTGATGTCAAATAATCAATTTTTGATATGCTTTATTATTAGAGTCCAATCAGTTAACTTATAATCACATTTGATAATTACATACAATAATGTTTTTAAATCTATCTATCTATATATGTTCACACACTCACATGCACACGCACACAAACATAAGCACATGCAAATGCACACACGAGTGCACACATGCGCAAACAATTAAAAAAACAACGCAACAGGAGAAAGATGGATAAATTAGAAAAATTAAAGGGGAAACATATAAAGTGCTAATGATGATTTAGTCATGCTATTAGAAAACATGATTTGATTTTCGAAACATGGTCAGCGTATATGTAAGAATTCAAATCCAATACCTCTAGCAACAACATCATAAGCTTGATGGCTTACACCATTCTAAACAATTGTACGTGCATTTTACCATAACGTTAATTTAGTTACAACACATTCCACATGCTATGTAATTATATTCTCATATATGAATGCATCCTAGCATTTGTGCCATAAATTGTCAGGATAAATCTCTTCTGAAACAGTGAAATATGATTTAACTCAAGATGAGTAATTTCTTTTCCACTCCATTTTGATTTACTATTGTTTTAAGAATTGATTATATTTTTGAAAGATGGAGGGTCTAGATGCATATTAATTTAAAAAATTGAAACAATAACATCATATAGTTGTTTCCTCCAAAAAAATTACAATAATGTTCAATAGCATATAACCACGCATCAACAATCATGTTATCTTTTTTCAAAATATAATTGTCGTCTTCTCTTTTCTCAAACTATACCAAATAACTTTGCCATGATTTTTGAAAGGATAAAACAATGGCATATTTTCTAAAAACGTGTTGTATAATGCAAGGACAATAACTTTGTCATAATTTTCGAAAAGAGGTAATTATGGAGAATGACAAACTTTGGCAACATCAAGTTTAATTTTTAGACTGAAGGATAAACTTTGAAAAAAAAGTAGACTGAAGAAAAATGTTAAATATTTCAGTTTTTCCACTATACTGAAATGTTAGCTACATTAGCATTATATTCAATTTTACACTATATAAAATGCTAGTTGTATTTAACACTGTCCTTCAGTCTAATATTTTCCAAAGTTTATCATTCAACCTAAAAAACAAACTTGCTATGCTTCAATCTATTTTTTTTCCAAAATTTATCTTTATGCCTATTTTTCACTTTTGAAAATATCTTTAATATTATGTGTTCTGATTCATGCAAATTGTGATTTACAAATCCAACCTACTGGGCTTTAGTTTTAACCAATGTATATTCAGATAACCTTTGATGGAAAAGAACGAACATTATACTTAAGAAGCACGCCTCCATTCTCCATTGATCCGCTCATGATGATGTCTCAAATCACCAAGCCCATGTTCAAGAACCAAGTATTTTGAACCATCAAGAGCCTTTGAAATTTCTCCTACCCACCATGCAATCATAGTAGTCAAGGCGCAAAAAGGCGCAAGCATTGAGCCTGAGGCTTTTTTGTGAGCCTTTCATATGAGTTTGATATGCTATTTCACTAACTACAAATTATAAACCATATTTTATAATTCATCCAATTACCTACATATTTTATTGATAAAATTTAAATTTTAAACTATATTTTATAATTTACTGAATAATTAAAAATTTGATTTAACTATTTATACACAAAATTTTGAATTTAGCAAAATAAAGCGCCTCAAATTGCAAAAAGGGGCACTCAAACTGCAAAAAGGCGCAAGCCTTAAGCCTAGGGCTTTTTCGCTCTTAGGCGTGCCTAAGCGCGTGCCTTGATAACTATGCCAGACATCATGATAGAATGCATTTTCTTCTTCAAACAATTTGAAGTTCACTGTCTCGGACTTAGGAGGCGACAAGGTTAGCATGGAAGCAGTTTTAGCAATGAAAATATCGATACAAATTCGGATTCGGTCAAGTATACCGTTTAATAGCATGCTTTATATTGAAATGTACTTGAGAAAACAATTGTTATCCGGTATTTTTCACAAGCGATAGTCCAATGGAATTTAACTAAAACGATGAAGTAATGGATTAGAAAAATGAACACAATCAAGCACGAAAGTAGATGGGAAAAGAAGGAGAAATGGCTAACTCAATGGATTGATAATATTGTCATGTTTCTCCAGTTCAAAATGACGGTGACGATATCGAATCAGGGAAGAAATTTGAGAAATCTGGGAAAGTCTGTAGAACGGTATAGAATCCTTCCATGAAGCAAATATTTTAAATGGATGTATGAAAAAACAAGCTTTGAAGTATTAAAGGAAGGCTGATTCGAGAAAAGAAGCATCAAGACCCTAGGAATATAGAAGAAACACAAGAATTAGCCCAAGGCAGCACAGTAGTACCAATCCATATATGGATCGATACTGATCCATCTAAATTCTAGGATTTGTCAAGTTTCCTCCTAGCGTTTTGGCTTTAGATTTTGAACATGTTCTATTACGATCTGATGAGCCAAAAGCCCAACTCAAACTTACTTTGACTCTAAATAGGAAGCTATGTACAATTAGGGCTGTTATGGTAATAGTTACCGTCAAGGTTTTAAATCTCGGATATCGGTTGCATTTCATCTTGAGGATTTTACAGACTTGATCTCGTATCGGGGGAGATCTCGGACGAGATAAGTCTAACTCGGGAGTTCATCTCGGATCTTAAGTTCATATCAGAACAATCTCGGAGTACATGATACGTTAAAAGTGATATTTTTACAAAATGGTTTTTATGAATGCTATTAAAAACATGGTAACTTAAACTTGAATTGCAAAATAACTTCTTATTCTTTATTTTGCGAAAGACCACTCACACTCTAAATCGTAATATGCTTAAAACAGAAATATTGTTAGACATACAACATTAAAAAGATCCAAAACATTAAAAAGGTTCAGCATAAATAGACCATAAAATACATAATTTCATAAGTAGCATGTAAAAAAGAAGAATATGAAAATCATAAGCATTGTAGAACATATATGAACATACAATATGGTCATTTAACATGCAAAATGCAAAATAACAAAATATTATCATGGCTAGATTTAATTTTTTTAATTATTGTTCTAGTTCAAGCACAGATTTAAATTTTAACCAAAAAACTAAGATCTTAGACGATATTCCAATATTTTGTCTTGGTCGATATATCGTCCGATACTGCAATATCTCAGGCGATATATTCGAAAGGAGATTTAAAGTGATTAATATTTGTTGTTTCGTTTCGAAAGGAGCCCAAAACGAGATCTCGAAGGAAACCTCGAGCGATATTTGCGAGATTTGAAACAATGGTTACCGTTACCATTTGTTAAATATCGTTACTGTACTGTTTTTATTGGTAAGCCAAAATTGTTTATCATTACCGATAGACTGGTATTCCGAAGACTGATATACCGATAATCCGGTAATCGTTACACTGGTAATGGTAAATTACCGTTTGTCAATCAAATATGTATCTTGAATTTTTTTTTGTACACAGTGCATCTTTATTATGCTATATGTAATGTTAATTAATTAAAAACATAAATGAAAAAAATATAAGTGTACTTAAAATTATTTTACTTGATTATTGAACTAAATATGATCATTTATTTGGTTCTAAATGCATGTAATAAATCATACAGATAAATATACATATGTTTTAAATTTATTGGTAAAATTATCGTTACTGCTGGTATTGAAGAAATCTGACTGATAATTTACCGTTAAAAATGGTAAATTTACCGTAACCATACCGTTTTAATTGGTATACCGATTTCAATCAAAAATGGTTATCGATCGAGTGGTAATGTTATGATAATGGTAAATTTACCGTTACCATAACAACCCTACGTACAACAGGAAAAAGTTGATCTTTGTTAATTCATATCTAGGAAGGATTTTGTCATTACCATTTTGGGTTTGAATCTCGAATTGTATTTGAATAAACAACATATCGAAGAGTGAATCATACGACAGAGTAAAGACAATTATAGTAAATCGCTATAAAATTGGCTACTTCTACTTTTCTTGCTTTTCTTCTTCAAATTTACATTTTTCTTATAGATTTATTGTTCATAGATCAATTCTACACCACAAAATTATTATCTCTTCAAAATATATCGTTCAGGGATGCTATGCAAATTTTTGGCTAACAGTCGTATTAATTTCAAATTTAGCATGCGTAAATTTATTTATGCATTGCATGCAACTATTCATTATGTATGTATCAAATAAAAAATATCTCAATATGCAAAATTACTACATTGCTTTGGAGATACAGAGATAACATTGCTAACTAAGTTATTTAATAATATTTTCAAATCAAACAAAAAGCCCGATGAGTGGAGGAGAAGCATTTTAGTTCCAATCTTCAAGAATAAAGGAGATATTCAAAGTTGCACAAACTATAGAGGAATTAAGCTTATGAGTCCTACAATGAAACTTTGGGAGAGAGTTTGCGAGCAGCGTTTGAGGAGGTTGACAAGTGTCTCTAGAAATCAATTTGGTTTTATGCCTGGAAGGTCAACCAATGAGGCGATTTTCTTAGTTAGGCAACTTATGGAGACATACAGGGAACAGAAGAAAGATCACCACATGGTTTTTATTGACCTAGAGAAAGCTTATGACAGAGTACCGAGGAGGCTTATGTGGTGGGCGCTAGAAAGGAAGAGGGTGTCATCAAAGTATATTATCCTTATTAAGGATATGTACGAGAGGGTTGTGACCAGTATCAGGGCATGCGATGGTGAGACCAGAGACTTTCCAATTAACATAGGGTTACATCAAGTTTCGGCTTTGAGCCCCTATATTTTTGCATTAATGATGGATGAAATCACAAAAGATATACAAAGGGAGATTCCTTGGTGTATGCTCTTTGCCGACGATGTTTTGTTGATTGATGAAAGTAGAATAGTGGTTAATCGACAATTGGAGTTGTGGAGGGAGACCTTGGAATCAAAGGGTTTCACGCTTAGCAGAACTAAAACAGAGTATATGAAGTGTGAGTTTAGCAGTGTCAGGTGAGATGACAGTGAGGTTACCCTGGCCGATAGAGTAGTACCCAAGGAATCGTTCCGATACTTAGGATCTATGTTGCAGTTTGATGGGGAGATTGATAAGGATGTTAGTTTTAGAATTCAAGCAGGATGGGTGAAATGGCGACTAGCATCTGGCATTCTTTGTGATAGGAAGATTCCACGGAAGCTTAAAGGAAAGTTCTATAGGATAGCAGTCGGGCCTGCAATGTTATCTGGTGCGGAATGTTGGTCTACTAAGAGTCAACACGTCCAGAAGATAAGCGTAGCAGAGATGCGAATGCTGCATTGGAGCTGTGGGCATACCAGACGAAATCGAATTAGAAATGAGGATATTCGGGAAAAACTTGGAGTTGCACCTATTGAAGAGAAGTTAGTCCAATACCGCTTGAGATGGTTTGGACATATACAACGTAGACTATACGATGCACCTGTACGCGTTAGAATTATAAGCCGCGCCGAAACCCCAAAGAGAGGTAGAGGTCGACCTAAAATGACATAGGAGGAGATAATAAAGAGAGATTTAAGTAATTGGAGTTTATCTGAAGAGCTGGTAGTTGATAGGAGTGCATGGAAGTTGGCAATCCATGTACCAGAACCTTAGGTTTTTTTATTTATTTATAATTATTTTAGACTTTATTTCACGTTTATTGAACCTTTTTAATTTTTATTAGTATTATAGATTTTATTTCACTTTTATTGAACCCTTTTACTTATTATTAATATTATTTAAAAAAAACTTTATCAGACGACTTTTTATCTATTTAGTTATTTTAAACCCTTTTATATTTATATATATATTATCATCATTATTAATTTTATTTTATTTTAATTTTGGGTTCCATATCTAGCCAACCCCAACTTGTTTGGGATATATGGCTTTGTTGTTGTTGTATGATATTTTTATTTGATTTTATCATAATTATTTGAATTATTGTGAACTCAGTAGCGATAGACACTAAAAACAAATTTAAATGATTAAATAAAATTTACTTATGAGAAATATTTTCCACCACATTTTTATTAACTACAGTTTTAAGAATTGTTTTTATTCTTGGAAGATAGAAAGTCTAAACACATGGTTAATTCAAAATTCCTTAAAATAATAACATGGAATAGTTGTTTCCTCCAAAAAAAAGTTACAATAATAATGTGTTTTGATTCATGCAAATTGTGTTTAAAAAACCCAACTAGTGGGTTGTAGTTTTAGCCAAAGAGTAAATGTATATACGGATAACCTTCGATTGAGAAAAGCAAACACTATACCTGGGAAGCACGCCTCCATTCTCCATTGATCCCTTCATGATGATGTCACTGAGCCCATATTCAGTCTCTTCCTTCTATGACTTGAAATAAACCAAGTATTCTAAACCATCGAGAACCTTCGAAATTACTCATACCCACCAGGCATCATTATAGAATACATTAACTTTTCTTAAAGTAATTTAAAGCTGACTGTCTCAGATTCAGGAGGACACGACCTTATGGTTTCAATCAAAAAATAAATCCGTGTCCACGTCGTTTTTTAAGTCATGATACTTTACAACAAAATCATTAATGCTAAACGCAATAACTGTTCCAGAGAACCAAGCTCCATGGAATCTTCGTCATCATTGCCAACTTCCATATAATCTATTTTAAACTCCAATTTTAGTTTCTCTGGAAAACAAAAGAAGTTTGACCATGGTAAGCAACTAATCAAATTCATTATATCTAAAAACATTGATGTCAAAAATAAGTAGCATCAAGTGTGCAATGACATCACAATTTAGAGTATCTACAGTAAGAAAATGGAAAGTAAACTGCAAAGGTAAATGAAGGAAGACACAATTTTATACGAAAACATTAATCATGTGCAGTCCTTAATTATGATCATTTGAAATAAGTGAAGAACAACTATTAAACTTGCAACTTAAATAATTTGTGTCATCCCTTTGCATGGGTCTTGTATAACATTAACAAAAGGAATTCATCAGAATCATGAACTATATTTTGGCTGGATATTGTTTAAAGAAGTTATAATCTTTATAGAAATGGTAAAACTTGAATCTTTAATTGCATGTGCTGAATGTTGAGCGATATGTATTGATTACCACCTTCATATAATCTAAAATGTTCGGGGCTCAGTAGGATGGAAAATCCTCCAAAAAAAACTGAAAATATAATAGTTGAGACAGCAAGCATAACAACCAAGTTGAATATCTGCATTATTCAATATAGCCAAAAATTAAACAAAGACAAATATTTGTTCATATCTCCAAACATGCATTCATAGTTTTAAAAAAGGTCAAATAGGATACTTACTCGAACTAAAATATAAATGATCTTCGAAAAATATAAAGGTTCTCCAAAGGGTAAAATGGTACGCCAACTCAAACTGTTTAATAGTCGTTAAGTACAACATATGTTGAAAATCACCTGTATTTTCAATGTCAAAATAGTCCACATATCATATTGAACATATATAATTAATCCAAATGCAAAGCTCGCAATTGCACAAATGATCATTAGAACAATAGTGGGTAAAAATTAGATCTTATGACAATGGTCATCCTAGTTCAACAATAACAAAAAATCATAATCCATATAAAATCATTCCCGCTTTTACCCAACAATTAAAAATACAATATATGTTTCAAAGAAAATCGCGTTAAGGATATGTTTCATCACATACTTTAATGCTCTTTTCAATACGTGGTGTAGGTAGTATTCAAAAAATGTAACTTAATGCACACTATGTACTTTTTTATGGATGGAAAAATATAACCAATTTGCACATTTTATCAAATAAGAAGTGCCACTAACTTGCACTTTTGGTACTAGCAGTTCACTTGCACTTTCAACATAAAAAATGCAATTGATAAATGTGCAATTAAGTTTACACTTTTGACTAGTGTTGCATTTCTATAGAGGTGCATGCAACATATACTTCCAATATTGACACAAAATATTCGAAATTAATTATGATAAAATTGAAATAACCAATAATCAAAGACAAAATTTTAATCATATCAAACTTTTATGTGAAAAATATCATTTTCACTGATTTTTTGTAATTGATTAATGTATATTAATTACGTAAAGATTGGATGTGAATTGATTAGGGAATGGATTGTGGAATGTGTATTTCGACTGAATTACCATGAAACTTTGGACCAAGGAGGAGCAAATATGTATTTTAAAAAATGATATGATTATCATAAATTTGATCCTTGAAGAGGGCACGATTTGAATTAGCAAAATATGGATGGTTCATACATTATTTTAAAGTTTAAAATAAGGATGTATCTTTATTCGTCTCAAGTATAAGTTTGACATGAGAAAAATAGGAAAATGTTCAAGCCAAATAACAAATTCTTCCGATAAATGTTCTCGTCACTTGGTTGTTATTTTTAAATGTTACCAGTCAAACTCTATTCAACGTACAAATAACAAAAGATTAAGAATGATATCTTACAATGGAATGTCACTGAATAAATTTCTTGCAATTACAAATTCTATCGTTGTTGTCTTCCATTTTTTCTTATTTGGAAGCTTATAAACTGTTCACTCTAGATCATTTTGATGGATAAATAAACTTAGGTCAGCATACAAAAGAAGATGCAACGCAAGTTGGGAGCTGCATGTAGAAGCACCAAATACAGCCCTGAACAATAAGTTTATCTAATCCCAACCTTCAATATTACTCACAATACATTAGCTTCCAATGAAGAAAATTTGATAGTAACTATAAACACTAAAGAAAGTTGATCAGCTATCTTTAACCCAGATACGTAACAACTTGCAACAGTACGCAACAGAAAAACTGCTTCCTAACCACAACCGAGCTAACTCAACGAACGGCTAAAAGTGCACTAGGAAAGGGACACAGGCTACTGATAATTACTCTACACCAGCAAACGCAATTTGAACAATACCTAACGAACCTGAATGGCCGCTTTGTACATTTCTGGTCGTGGGCCAAAACAAAGATTTTGTCAATCCAATCTAAATGAACCGGAATCTCATCAGTACCAAATTCAACCTCCTTGTCCTTAAATAACCGGAATCTCATCAGTACAAATGTATCTCCACTTCCTGCCGGATCCTTCAATAACCAGCCGTCGTTAAACGAAGCATCCACTTTTTCGCCAATTTGAAACTGTGAAATATCCTCAGTAGGAGGACGCGGCCGCAAATGGGTTTCGTACTTGATGGAGCAGCTGTTGAAGGTGGGAATGTGCTGGAGGATCTGGGCCAGTAGAAAAGAGCCCTTGAAGCGTTCTTCTTGGCCAATTACTTCTATTTTGTCGCCGGAGTTATAACTTTTTGCAGGCATTCATTTGTTGCGACAAAGCCAGGGTTTTTCAGGGTTGTGGGGGAATAATTGGCAAAGTTGTTCAGGTTTGGCGGCCGTAATTGGCAAAGATGGAAGGAAAATGTGCCTGTACAGAGAAGAAGATGAAAAGCCATTGGTGCGCTTATTAATGGCTCACATAAACGTCTAGAGCATTCCCTGCTGACCGGGGTCGGTTGCTGTTCCCAGCATTTGCTAAGGAAACGGTCTGAGGCTTTACTCTTGCTTTATAAAAATCAACAAAATCACCGTGCATCAACAGCAGGTCAGCGATAGTCGGTTTAAACCGAATAAATCAACCAAATCAGTTCATTTTAGTCGATTTGGTTCGGTTTCAAAACTAAATCGATTTGAATTCGGTTTATAAAATATATTTTTTAATTATTGGTTTAACCGGATAATCAAACTTTTTATTTATTATCTAATTTTACGGTACTGTAGTACTTAATTATATAATACAAAGATATTTGTTGGAAACAGATCAAATCTTATAATATACATAAAATTTCTTCAAACATGAATTTATGTTTTATTTTAGTTGAATCCATCATTTGAATAATAATATATCATTCAAGTCGGTTAAATCGGTTACCAACCTAATTAACTGAAATTTATTTGAAAACTTTTCGGTTTGATTTGGAAACTTTTCAATTCCAATTCGGTTTGAATTTTTTAGCTTCAAACTAACCGAACTAACCGAATGCTCACCCTTAAGCAACAACCCTAAAATGATTGTTATGACGTCCATTACAGGGCAACGTTATTTTTCCTATCATTATATCATCCACTTTCATCTATACTAGTATTACCGCACAACGGTGAGAAAACCGACCGTTGAAAAAGTACGTTTATTTGATAACTTTTATTCTAATTATGACTTCAAACCTTGGTTTGAAAAATACATTCATCGGTTTATAATTATGAAACAAGGGATGGCCGATAGGGAAAGGAAATGATACCATACCAAAAATTTCAAAATAGAAAAAGACATTTGTATTTGTCGATTTTGCCGGTTTGAGAAAAAATGGATAGAGTGGTTTATATCATTAATAATCCAAATACCTCTATCACATGTCACAATCATAAAAGAAATATTACAACCATGTAAAGTGATTATTAAAGTTTCTCTACTGTAAAATTAGATCAACAAAGTATGAAAATAATCTAATAATAATGAAATGTACAGTTGCACTTGAACGATAAAAATTAATGGATATGAGATAACAAAGTCTACTCAAAGATTATATTTCAACAGAGACTACAACAATTGTGTGTATCAAAAAAAAATTAAAGTTGCATAGAGAGCTGGTTGCATTAACAAGTCCAATAACTAAGCACTATATCTATAAATGAGAGGTATCCATTTAGGCTAATTCTATTTATACACCATTAAGAAATGCATTATTAACAACTAATTGTTTGATGCTCCAATTTCTATGCAAAGCAATTGTTAAAATAATTCTGATTGAAGTTGGTTTCAAAACAGGTGAAAGCGCTTCTGAAAATCAAATCCACACTGTTAAGAATACCCCTTTGCAACAAGTTTTGCTTTGTACTTAAAAATTGAACCATCTGTATTTCTTTTTAATTTAAAAATCCATTACAACCAATAATATTTTTGGTTTTTGGTATTTCAACCAATGTCCAAGTTTCTTTCTTAATCAATGCACTGTATTCATCTTGCATAGCTGAACTCCATTTGTCACTTTGAGCTCCACCATCATAGGATGATGGTTCTTCTAGAACACTTGCAGTGTTGTAAATTTTTGGCTTGTATATACCACACTTTGCTCTAGTAAGCATTGGATGTTGATTAATAGCATCTCTGACTGCAATAGTTTGAATGTCACTTGTGATATTATTATTTGCTGTTTGATCAACATGTGAATCACTGACATCTTGTCTTTGTTGCTCTGCACTATCACCGATGTTGGAGGAGGATCATTGTTTTAAAAAACGCGCCTGGGGCGCGCCTTGAGGCGCAAATCGTGAGGCGTTTTACCTTTGAGTCTTAAGCCTTAACCCACTGAGGCGTGAAAAACGCAAAAAAACGTACGTCTCAACCCATTGAGGCGTGAAAAACGCAAAAAACGTACGCCTCAAAGGCTTTTCACTCCGTCTTTTGCCCCATCGGTCAGATATTCAGTCCTTATTTAATTGGTTCCATTTTTTTCAATTTACTGTATTTTTATGTTTTTTTTACTATATTTTTTTATCTGTCCTTATTTAATTGGTTCCTAATTTCTATTATTAGCTAGGTTAATTTATATGGTTTTTACTTATTATTTAAAATTTAATGTTATTCCACAGTAAAATTTAAGAATGTGTTGCGCTTTTTCTTTACCCAAAAGGCTTACGCCTCAACGCTTCGAGGCTTACGCCTCGCCTCACGGACCCGAAACATCTCACATACGTCTTTTGCGTTTTAAAACATTGAGGAGGATTGCTATTGACCTGGCCTACTTGAAGGCACAGTGTGTTGAGAGCTAGTATTGGTGTAATGCTCTTGATGATGAACACGCACCAATATTTCAACTTCATTAGGTATATCATACATTACCTGCCAGATTTATCTGTAGTACTCACATCAGTTTTACTAAAAGAAATAAACATGTTCATTAAATCTGACATGTGTAGAGATATAAATCTTTCCTTTGTCGTCTAAGCATTTATATCCTTCTTATTTGTTACAAAACCACAAAAAAGGTGCATGCTGTAGACCCGCAGTCTAATTTATGAGTTAGGAATTTGACTAGTAGAAAAATCATTATTCATCATGACATGCTTTACTAGGATAACCCAGTTTACAATGCCACATATCAAATTCCTTAAAGCAATCATAATCATTTACTGCAGACATTATAAAACTATTATTTCTATGATCAGAATTTTTTGAATTACCGATATCAAATATGTATAATCCCCTACTCTCTTTACCCTGCAAGAGAATTTCATGAGTCAATATGTCTTTGACTATGCATGTCTTAGGGTAAAATTCAAAATAAACATTATTATCTTTAGCAAATTGAGAAACACTCATCACATTTTTCTTAGTTGATGGAACCCTTAGCAAATTTTTCCAGAATAGCTGTTTAGGTCCATTAAAACTTGCATTTTCAGTGTGTGTGGTAAGTGCGGTTTTACCATTACCAGTAAGGTTTTTCTACCTTTGTACTCTTCCCAGATTTAAGTTGCTTAAATTGTTGGTGACTTGGTATGTTGCACCAAAATATGGATACCAGCAATCATCTTACACATCATCATTAGTGGTAGCTTCTGTATTAAGAACTTCTGCTTGTGCTTTACTATTATCTTTAATGGTATTAACTAAGGCTGTCAAAGGTCGTGCTGAGTCGGGTTCGGGTTGGGTTAAATCGGGTTCGGGGCGATTTATAAATGGGTTGGGTCAACCGGTTTATTAAACGGATCATTTTTCCTAAACCCTAACCCGACCCGTTTGTAAACGGGTTGACCCGACCCGTATAACTTATTTAACTAAACGAGTCGGGTCGTACATGATTAGGTTTATCCATTTGACCCATTGGTAAATATTGCCACTAATATAAACAAAAAAAGAATGTATTGAAAACTCCTGCTTGTGCTTTGCTGTTATCTTTAGCAGTATTAACTAGGGCTGTCAATGGGTCAGGTCAATTTGGTGGAATTATAAGCGGGTTGGGTTAACCCCTTTATTAAACGGGTCATTTTTCCGAATTCTAACCCGACCCATTTATAAACGGATTAATCCAACCGACCCGTGTAACCCGTTTAACTAAACGGGTCGGGTCGTATCAGATTGGGTTTACCAATTTGACTCATTGGTAAATATTGCCCACTAATATAAACAACAAAAGAACCAGATCATCAATCGGCATCAGTATTATATAATCACCAGCAGGCAGCAAGTTATAAAACCACCAACATGCAACTAACACACAAATAAAGCATGAAATCACCATATTTAAAAGTCATTCTCCGTACATAAGAACATATAAGCATACTACATAAATAAAAGACTAATAGTTTGAAAAAGATACAATTGTTATAAGTAAAATATAGCTAACAACATATAGAAATAAATTAGTAAAACATAACAGCTTACACAAGAATATATGGACATACTGATTACTGCATACATAAAAGACAAACACTAACAGCCTGCATAAAAAACTAACAACATGGTAGAGAAACATCATATAATCGGGTTACCAGGTCAACCCTAAATCCACCCATTTATAAACAGGTCAAATTCGGGTTGACTCGAGAATGACCCACTAATTAAACGGATCGGGTTAACCTGCTAATTTCCGTGTGGGCTTCGGGTCGGATTTCGGGTCGTGTAGAAAATTAACAGCCCTAGTATTAACCATATTTGCACTAGCATTGTTGTTTTATTGTGGATTATAATTGGTATTGAACCTAAAATAATTTTTTTAGCACTATACCCCATTTTTTCCCCAGATTTGGCATTTGATTCTATTATTGTTATTACTTCTACCACCTCTTCTTCCTCTACCAAACCAACCACCTCTCTGATTGTTAAATTGGTTTCTTGATCCACTTCCTTTGTCTTGATTTTTTTCCTCTGCCATATGTAGTGTAATTGACTGACAGATCAGAATTATTACTTTTTTATGCTCTATTCTTCCTTCATGAGACAATAGTAGAATACACATATTGTAATGATGGTGTTGGATTCATAGAACGAATGACTGCAGTAACAACTTTATACTCATCATCTAAACCATTAAAAATCGCAATTACCTGTTTTGATTTGGGTATTCTTTGGCCTGTAGAATTTAATTGATCACATATGTTTTTTATTTTGAGCAAATATTCATTCATAGTTGATTCACATTTTCTTATGTTATGCAGTTATCTTCTAAGATGCATAACTCTGGCAGAAGATTAATTAGAAAATTTTCTTTGAACGGTTTCCCAAACTTCTTGAGCAGTTTTAACCCCTATTACCTATGGTAGTATAGCTGGGCTAATTGAGGACGTCATCCATGCACAAACTAAACCATCTTGTCTCTGATGCATGGTATATTCAGGATTATTCACCAGTTTATCTTCACCATCTCAAATAAACTTGGGTGGAACAAACTTTGTTTCAAGAATATAGTCTTCCAAACCATGTACTCCAACCGCAGTTTCAACCTGTAATTTCCATAACAGGTAGTTGGATTCATCGAGATGGATTGAGATTAATTGGCTTTGAGGTTTAATAATGGTCTTCATCAAATCTTGGATGGGACCAGTCTGAGTTTGATGAACTCTATTACTGGAAACTTGTGGTCCGGAATTGGAATTATCTCCAGAGTTAACCATGCTGAAAAACAACGAAGCTAATACAGAAATGCACGGATAAGATCTAATCTCTAAAACTTTGAATTGAAATAAAATTCAGGAAATTTCACTCTTGTAGAATGATGCAACTCAGATTGCCTATGTGAAGAACAACCAAGACTGCCTATAATTCTCTGATAAAAATAGATAATAATCCTGATAGGCGATCTTTGATGGCACTGATACAATAGTGATGGTTTCTTGATTTGTCTTGATCTGTTTCTTGAGTTACAGATCCGATCCTGCACCAAGCTTTATGCTGAAATTAAGATGCAGCCACAAACTGTAGGCAAGACACTTGATTTTTAGATAAAGCAACAACCCTCAGTGATAAGTTGAAACTTTGATGAAGGGGGATCCAAATGATGAAGATTCTCTAATGGATCGACTGTTGATCAACACATTGAAATCAATTTTTGGCAAGGTTGAACCGAGCTCCGATACCAAGTTAGATTTCCAGAAAATATAATGGAAGAGAAAGAAAATACTTTGTATTATTGCTTCTGAAATGTAAAATAAATGTTACATTGAGTTCTACACGGCAAGAGCCACTATATATAATATGCAAGCAGTAGCTTGGGCCAAGCCTTATAATACAAATTCCAGAAAAGAAAATATAAAATATCTTTATTTTCATCTTTATTGATCTTCATTTACCCCAAAACTCAACTAAAACCCGATAACATGACTTTTCAGAATTGATAGCTAATGATTTGAGAAAATTTATGAGCATTGGTATCTCTTGCAAGCAAAATGAGGATTTTCCCATTTAATATGATTTATTCAAAGGTATTTTAAGTAATCGAGTCTAAACTTAAGCTCATCGGTTTCTTTTAATAAAAATTCAAAACCAATTTTAAATGGAGTTTGAACTCCTGGTTAACTCATTTTTTAAACTAAGCATAAATCCAGTTTTTTTTATTTATTATTATTATTTAAAGTGAGTTAACTGAGTCCTTAACTTTGCTAGTAAGCTTCAAACAAAGTTAAATGAAATTTACTAAATCACATGATGTGTACAGATTTTGCGAGTAATGTTGTAATGTTTTCGGTTGAGCAGTAGTACATTTGGTTATTATGTCTTCAGAAGCATCAAAGCCAATACTTTATACTACTATAGCAATAAAATATGGATTGTCCAATCATGTTAATTTAAATGACAAATAATGTAAAAAGTTTAGATTTCGACCCAAATAGAAAATAACAGGATTAATAAAGTTTAATATAAACTTCTATAGACATTGTGTAACTTGTTGCCAACAAGTTTTAACCATTCTCCTCTTATTATACAATGATTAGATTCGTTCTTAATTTGACCAACAATCTTTTTTGACAAGAACCATATTCATCAACCTTCCTTATTTAATCGTGAACACATTAATCAAGCATAACAAACGTCTGGATAAGTCGTTTGGTATATAACTTAAAAGATCAATTATATTTTATTCAATTACATTACAAAAGTTCAATTATTTTTTTACAATAACTTAAATGATTTCCATATATAAATCGTTTTAAGGAAGTTACCATGAAAGAAGTCGAGAAACATGTGAAAAGAATTAACAACATTAACAGTCGAAAATTCGATGTCAATCTTCTACATGTAAAATCTATATTGCTTATAAAGGAGGCAAAAACATTTAACCAAACGCTAACTACAAACCATATAGAGAATGTATAGAATGGTTTTAAAATTAAGCAAAACTCAATTCTGGTCTAAGTGAAACAAAAAGTACCTCGGCCTAATTTGCGTCACAGCCATGGATTTGATGCTTGGATATTGTAGGGCATATTACATTTCCCTTACTTTTGTTAGTTTTTCTGCATTGAACAATAGAAGTTAAATTGGCGGATTCAAACGACAATTCTCATCAAATTAAAGAAAATAAATTAATGGCAATGTGATCATGAAATAAAACTGGTATGGGATTTGGCAAGGAAAATCCATAGGTGTGTTTTTATGTAAATAAGTAAGGAACTGGTGAGTATGCAGTCCATGTTTATTTCCACTATAAAGGTTTAGGCAGAAAGTTTTAGAGTGCTTTTTTACATGCCATCACAGTATCACTTCACATGCACAAACATCATTCCAGTATGCTCATTTCATATGGATTATAAATACAAATGCATGCAACTTGTTTCTAATGTATTAAATTACACAAAATGGTTTTCCAGCACATGAAATTCCATACAAAAAAATTGTAAATGCATGGCGAGACTAACGTTATAGGAGTAAAGATGTTTGAATTCCAAATATAGAAATTCATGTAGTAGAAGTGGTGCTAATAGGCAATCCCTTGATTATGAAAACATACAATTAGCATATAAGTGTGTTGCAGACATTTGATATTTTTTTATACTGCCAAATAACCCTGACTGTTAAATTTAAAGGCAAATAGTATTAGTGTCCAAAATTTAAACTAACTCAACTATAAGATATCCATATTTTAGCTGCTGGCAATGTCAGGCGAGTAGTGCAAAAGCATCAGCCATGACACTAACCTTCTGCATATGTTTCTAAAAAACACAACGAAAACATCCAAAAGTAAATAGGTATATACAATTATGCAGACGTGATAAATATTTTATATGACTAATACAAACAAATATCAAATTTGGTAATACATACTATACTGGTCCGATAAAGGGCAAAATGACCATTTCAGGAAATTTCCATCATATGCTGATAATTCAACAAAATATTTATGACTAATCAAGAAGGAAACCTGTATAAAAAAAAGTTAGACTGCTAAATAATAGCGATGCCTCTAACGAATACATTTTCAGTGACATATATTCATGTGATTGGGTGAGAAGAGAACGAATGAATGGGAAAAACTGATTGGATAGATGTAAACAGCACCACCAAAAAGTTACGTGTTGTACAACATTCATCTATGAATTACTAAAGACATTTAGTTAGTCTTTTTGAAAATCACCAGAGACAACTATTTGGTCCCTAATTGGAACCTGTTAAAAAAAACAAAATTCATTTAGACCTTATAACGTTATCTTAATTTTCCTTTTTTGTTATAGTGTGCTCTCTGATAAATAAAGGTTTAACTCTTGAACATAATTCAAAAAAGAAAAGGGGGTTTGAAACACGTCTGGCAGACACAAATGTAGCATCCAAGCATTTATAGTCCAACAGTTTGGATAGCTACCTTCCAAGCAATAGATCCTGGTTTGACTTCTGGCAGACGCAACCTTCAACTGTAGTTCACACCTGAAATAGTTGCACACAGTGAAAAAGGTTTTATTGGACACACTGAAATAGTTGCAATTTCTAGCTGAACCATAAAGCAGGGTAGTGGTACACGCTGTAAAATATTTTATTGCACACAGTGTCTTCAAGTAGTAATTTTGCTCTTGACCTTCTCACCTTCATAGATATGTTAGAAATCATGAATTTACAGAAAAAGCGTCATAAAAATTGTAATCCAATGGTTAGGTTATTCCCTTTCCACCCACTAAGTTGAACATCAATGAAACACGTCTGGTTCCAACTTTAATCTACTAGCCACACTTTTAGACAACTAATGGATATGTAATTCCTAGAACAGTAAATTATAAACAATTAACCAAGTATTCGTGTTCTTGTAATCCTAGTAGAAAAACTTTAGCCGGCAACATTGTTGCAACAACCTTAGTCATATGTGCATCATCTTTCCAACTTCAAGACTAAAATGTTTCATAGATGAATGTTATACAAATTACATTCAAGCATTTGTAATCCAACAATTATAATGATAATTGTATTCTAACCAATTACAATAAACGCTGCAAGTGCACCTTTTCTTTAATCTCACATTTCTTATTGAACCTCAAGATAATGACTGCCAGACTGTTTTTGAGGGGGTCACTGCTCCCATTACCAGGTCAGACATTGAACATCACCGGTTATAGGAAAGCTTTTGGGATAGAAAGTATATGAAGTGGAGAGGAAACTGAAAAGTACATTGTGGCCATTATGCAAGTTTAGCTTTGAAAGAGGGGAAACGTAAATGAAGAGTTGAGAGGTAACCAGGCAAATCTTACAAGTTTTCCTTCATAGGTTTATCTGTTGTTATTTGGATAGCTGATGTAAGATAAGCGATGTAATTTAAACTAAGTTAAGACGAACAAAAATAGTTTGATAATTCATATCATGAAAACATTGTTTTGAACATGTGCGGAAACCTTCTTTAATTTTATGTGAAACTACATTACATACCATAAAGGTCTCATATGCTTGTTTGCTAAAGAAATCCTATAAAAATAGAAGCAGGCATATCCTTAAATTAAACAATCATTATATGACCATTTTAGAAAAGTTCTAGTATTGTAGACCTGGAAAATTATCTGCAAAGATTGTTTTGGATTCTAATTGTTTTGGATTCTAAGCACGCAGGTGGTTTGCTTATTGCTAAATTGTGAACTCTTGGGAAAATAGAAATAAGTACGCCCTTTGGTAATTAATTTCAATTTTTTTTCATTCCCAGATTAAGCACATGCCTAACAGATTTGCATCTCGAAATTAACACCATGTGCTCTTCTAACTCAAAAATAAATTTGGCGCATGAGAGATTGAGTGATGATTTTATTTCATTTCTTCTTTGGATTTCCTAATATTACTTTAAACTTGAATGAAGGGGGATATATATCTTTTGGTTGATGATACCAACTGATACGAATATGGTGCACAAACTAATATATGCACTTATGATGTATGATAATATTATGAACATAGCAGCGCTTTGCGGAAGCTTATATCAACGGATCTTTGTCACCCAAACCAAAATTGATAGTGTTAAACCACTTAATAAATGACTTATGTATGATTTCCAATGTCTAAAATCTATATTACATTGTGAAATAATTGGTACAAAACCAATATAATATGTAGTTTTAAAATAGAAAAGTTTGTAAATATTGATTATAAATTGGTAATAAATGTCAAATATCATGATTGTTTAAGTGATTAACCTATATATCTGATTTAGATTCATTAATGTTTTCACAACCATAAAACTACCCACAGTAGGGGATAGTGAATTACTTGAAGGTGCATATCCTACCCTAACAAAATGTGGTTGATTCCAGTCATTATAGGTGAAGCTTCAAGTTATGGGTGTCAAATGGGTCACGTAGGGTCGCACGAGGATCAACCCAAATTTGACACAACCCATTTACCACTCATTTATTTTGATCTATTTAACACAAAGCTTTATCTAATCCAACCCACCTATTAAGTGGGTTACCCATATGACCCATCTAAATGTAGTTTGTTATTTTTTATATACAATTATGAGAATTAGTTTGTTATTTTCTAAGTATAAACGTTAATCACTTTGGAGAGTCATGGTATTCGTTCATAGGACAAAATATCCGAGTATTTCATACTGTCCGTAATTTAGGTGAGAGCCTATCGGTCGAAGTCTCGTTCGATTCCGAGGTAATACAAAGAAATTACTGTAGTTGTTACAAAAAATAGCGACTTTGCATGTCGACAAAGTTCAAATATGAGAATATAGCCTGTTATTTTCTAAGTACAACTGTTAGTCACCTTGGAGACCTACGGTGTTCGTTCGCAGGACGAAACAATCGAGTTTTTCATACTGTCCGTAATTTAGGTGAGAGTCTACCGGTTGAAGTCTCGTACGGTTCTGAGGCAGATGAAGAAATTACGGCAGTTTTTGCTGTCAAAATAATAACGACTTCGTATGTAGGCAGAGTTCAAATATGGGAATATAACCTGTTATTTTCTAAGTATAACTGGTAGTCACCTTGGAGAACTACAGTGTTCGGGCATAAGACAAAACATCCGAGTTCTTCACACTGTCCGTAATTTAGGTGGGAATCTATCGATCAAAGTCTCATTCGGTTCTGAGGCAGATGAAGAAATTACGGTAGTTTTTGCAGCCAAAAAAATAACGACTTCGTATGTAGGCAGAGTTCAAATATGAGAATATAGTCTGTTATTTTCTAAGTGCAACTGTTACTCACCTTGGAGAACTGCAGTATCCGTTCACAAGATGAAACATCTGAGTGCTCCATATTCTCCGTAATTTAGGTAGGTGTTTATCGGTCGAAGCCTCGTTCGGTTCCAATGCAGTATAAAGAAGTTACCGTAGTTTTAACAAAAGAATAGCGACTTCGTATGTTGGCAGAGTTAAATGGGTAAGTGGGTTACCCATTTGTAACCCTTTTAAAAATAGGTCAACCCTTTTATGATCCATTTAATAAAAAAATTATAGATGGGTTGACCCAAGAGGGTTGTAATTATGATTAAACGGGTAAGGTCATATTTTGATAGGTCTACTTCAAGTTATCTAGCAGCTGATACTGATATAACCACAAATTGTAAAAGAAAAGGAAATTTTTTACTGAAGCGTAGGCATGGTTGTTACGGAGGTAAGTCGAGTCGACAGATGTCCAATTAGTCGACTAGTCGTAAACTAGTCGCAAACTATTCGATAAATAAATAGATGCATCGAATATTAGTAATCACACTAGAGAGGCAACAGTAACACTGAAAGGGACTAGTCGACTTTGCTTTTTCCTGGCTTCGACTTTGCTTTTTTTGATCTAACCTTGGTTTTTTTGGGATGAATAACAACTAGTCGGAGCAAGTCGTATGTCCTAGTCGATGGACTAGTCGAAGAATTTCGTTCCAAGCGCTCAAAATACTTACCAATTGCGAGTCGAGCCTTCCAGTCGATGTAAGATAAGCGATGTAATTTAAACCAAGTTAAGATGAACAAAAATAGTTTGATAATTCATATCATGGAAACATTGTTTTGAACATGTGGGGAAATCTTCTTTAATTTTATCTGAAACTACATTACATACCATGAAGGTCTCATATGCTTGTTTGCTGAAGAAATCCTATAAAAATAGAAGCAGGCATATCCTTAAATTAAACAATCATTATATGACCATTTTAGAAAAGTTCTAGTATTGTAGACCTGGAAAAGAATCTGCAAAGATTGTTTTGGATTCTAAGCACGCAGGTAGTTTGCTTATTGCTAAAATGTGAACTCTTGGGAAAATAGAAATAAGTACGTCCTTTGGTTATTAATTTCAATTCTTTTTTTCATTCCCAGATTAAGCACATGCCTAACAGATTTGCATCTCGAAATTAACACCATGTTCTCTTATAACTAAAAAATAAATTTGGCGCATGAGAGATTGAGTGATGATTTTATTTCATTTCTTCTTTGGATTTCCTAATATTACTTTAAACTTGAATGAAGGGGGATATATATCTTTTGGTTGATGATACCAACTGATACGATTATGGTGCACGAACTAATATATGCACTTATGCTGTATGATAATATTATGAACATAGCAGCGCTTTGCGGAAGCTTATATCAACGGATCTTTGTCACCCAAACCAAAATTGATAGTGTTAAACCACTTAATAAATGACCACTTAATAAATGACTTATGTATGATTTCCAATGTCTAAAATCTATATTACATTGTGAAATAATTGGTACAAAACCAATATAATATGTAGTTTTAAAATAGAAAAGTTTGTAAATATTGATTATAAATTGGTAATAAATGTCAAATATCATGATTGTTTAAGTGATTAACCTATATATCTGATTTAGATTCATTAATGTTTTCACAACCATAAAACTACCCACAGTAGGGGATAGTGAATTACTTGAAGGTGCATATCCTACCCTAACAAAATGTGGTTGATTCCAGTCACTATAGGTGAAGCTTCAAGTCATGGGTGTCAAATGGGTCACGTAGGGTCGCACGAGGATCAACCCAAATTTGACACAACCCATTTACCACTCATTTATTTTGATCCATTTAACACAAAGCTTTATCTAATCCAACCCACCTACTAAGTGGGTTACCCATATGACACATCTAAATGTAGTTTGTTATTTTTTATAAACAATAGCATATTTTCTAACAAGGTCTTGTACATTCTAAGGATAGTAACCATAATTTTTGGCCGGATCAAACAATAGCATATCTTCTAATGAGGTCCTGTACATTGCAAGGATAGAACTTTGCCATGATTTTTGAAAATATCTTCAATACTGTGTATTCTAATTCATGAAAATTGTGTTTTGAAAACCCAACTAATGGGCTTTAGTTTTCATCAAATAGAAAATATGCATTCAGATAACCTTCGACGGAGAAGAACGAACATTATAAATGTGAAGCATGCCTCCATTCTCCATTGTTCAACTCGCTATGATGATCAAATTACCAAGCCCATATTCAATCTCTTCCTTTAAATGTCGTTTTTGACGTCATGGCACAAAGTGACATCATTATTGCTAAACCCAATCACTGCTCCAGAGAACCAGGCTCGACAAAATCCTTCACCATCATCGCCAACTTAAACATGATCTATTTTAAACTCCAACTTTATTTTTCTCTGCAGAAAACAGAAGTGTGACTGCAGAAAGTAACTAACCAAATTCATTATATATAAAAAAACACTGATGTCAAAATCAAGTGGCGTCAAGTGGGCAATGACATCACAATTTAGAGCACCTTCAGTGAGAAAGAGAAAAAAGAAAAAAAATGAAATGAAAAGTAAACTACAAATGGAACTGAAGGACATTGTTTTATATCAAAACATTAATCATGTGTAGTCCTCAAAAGAGAAGGTAAAATTTCGATCTTCACATGCATGTGTTGAATGTTGAGCTGTAGGTATTGATTACCACCTTAATAACGTTCAGGGTTTAGTAGGATGGGTAAATTCTGTTCACAAATAGCAAAACAAATTTCATGAAGAAATAATAATTGAGACCGTAAGTAAAATAACCAAACTGAATATCCAACAATAGACCCATGTTTTACTACCCACAGACATATTTTCATTAAAATTCATTAAAAAATTGCTACTTTGAAAATAAAAGACTAATTTCATGCGTAATAGACAAAGTTCTACATACAATATTACTACTAAAAAAATTACAAGCCTAGGAGAAATGGTTTTCTATCAAGCAAAGGCCCAGTTTGGGTAATGCGGAAATATTTTCTTCTAGCTCCATATTAACATACTGCACTTGTGGTCGAACAGTTACGGTAAAACTACTTATCTATTTCATAGTACAAAATTGTTGGACACAACATCATAGCATTTGTAGTCAAAACGGTTAAGGTAATTTGTTCTTAAATAATAAAAGTAGAGCTCCTGAGCATAATTCCAAAATAAGGGTTGAACTCCTACCAGGTCTAGTTCTACAGCATCAACACAAATACATTGTAAATATTAAAAAAAAAGAGTTTTAAAAGATGAAAGTCACATAAACATAGCATCCGAGCGTTTGTAGTCCAACGGTTAGGATAATTGCCTTCCAAGCAATAGATCCGGGTTCGACTCCCGGCAGACGCAACTCTTCAAGTTTCACCAAACAATGATTTTGTATATAAATTTTCTTTTCCACTCAATGATCTCACACTTGGTCATATTTATTTAGTATTTAATTATTAAAACATGTTTAAAATATTTCATATCAATAAAATTGTTTATTTATGTTAATTGACTTCCAACCATTCAATGATTGTTGTGGATGCATCTATTCTTTAGCCTCGTTGCATCACCAGTAATAGGCAAAATTCATTAAGCATGTTCGTAAAATGGTTACAATAATTGTTTTCCAAACAGTAAACTATATGACTAGACCTTGTTAACAGGTTCATATTTATTTAGTATTTAATTATTAAAAGCTATTTAAAATATTTAATATTAATAAAATTATTTATTTATGGTAATTGACTTCCAACCATTCAATGATTGTTGTGGATGCATCTATTCTTTAGCCTCCTTGCATCACCAGTAATAGACAAAATTCATTAAGCATGTTTGTAAAATGGCACAAAATTCATTAATTTTGGGTTCCTAAAAGAGCATAAATGAAATCTATTATTTGAAATGATGCTATTTGATCAAAATAAATCTCTCATCAAAAGAAGAGGCATCATTCATCCTAACTCCATCAAAGTTTGTCAATACCCAGGTCTACAGAAAATAAATGTATCATTCTAAAAACTATACCGAAAGGTACGCAAAATCCTAATTTCCTTTAATTTTCCAAAAAAAAAATACAGCTTATGTCGAAGATTCATTTTGTCTTCATTGTTCATGATTAATGCTTGGTTCGTGTACTTGTAATCAAAAAGTGAGTGTTATATATTTATTGACTATCTGAATTCTGAAATGATGTTATTTGATCAAAATAAATCTCTCATCAAAAGAAAAAAGAGGCATCATTCATCCTAACTCCATCAACACTTGTCAAAACCCAGGTCTACTTTCAAATTTTGCAAAATTTCCAGAAAGAAGAAATTTGAAAAATGAATATATCATTGTAAAAATTATACTGAAAGGTACTCAAAATCCTAATTTCCTTTAATTTTTCCAAAAAAAATACAGCCTACGTTGAAGATTCATTTTGTCTTCATTGTTCGTTGTTAATGCTTGGTTCTAGTATTTGTAATCAAAAGTGTCATACATCCAGTTTCAAATTTGATCATGATTTATGTACTTCAAATATAAGTGAAAAAGAAATGCTAGAGTATCTAAGTAGGAGGAAAAAGACGTCGAATGAACTAGAAACATATAAGAAAAACACTGGTTTATGAAAAAGGGATAATCATTATCTGACGACGAGTTTATAAAATATGATTTGATAACAACTAAAGATTTTGGTAAGACCACAATATGCATCCAATTGAAAGTGGAAATATTACTAATGTTAAGAATCCCGATACTCTACACATATAACATCTTATGTGTTGCGATTTTTTAAGCATGAGAACATGGCTCCATGTAGGAATTTTAACTCAACTTTTATTTACCACACTTCTAGATGGCGATTAGTTATGTGTTTTCAAGGAATCATCGCTTTCTATATCATCAATGACTGTAGACAAAGCTGATTGTTTTGGTGGTTATACAAGTAAAAATTGTTATTTATTAATGATTTTAAATGAAATATTTCTAGAATATTTATTTAACGTGCCTTCAATATTAATCAAAACCCATCATACAACCAAATACTCTTGGAAAGTAGAGAAATCCACATCAACCTAGAGATACATAAAGTAAAAAAACATGATAATCAAAACTTATCCTCCCATATTCCACCGAAAGCATCAAAACATCCTTAAAACTTGATACTACTTCAAATTTCCAAAGATTATTAATTGATGTCAAATATTGAATTTTCAACGTCCATATTTAAAGAATTAAAGTTCAATCTGTTTGCTTATAATGGAATTGACAATAATATACAATTATGTTTTTAAATAAGGGGTATGTACGTACACACTATACGCACACACACACAATTTAAAAAAACAATGCAATGAGAGGAAGATGAAAGATAAATTAGAAAAAATCAAAGGAGGGGGCATCCATATTGACAAAGCGCTGATGATGTCTGGTCATGCCATTAGAAAATATGATTTGTTATTTTTAAATGGTCGTCACAAATACAAGGGTTCAAACCCACATCTTAAGCCAGATAGCTTGCCACATTCTAAGCAATTGTGTGCACTTCATCATAATATTATTTAGTTGACTACATTCATCGTGTTATCTCTTTTGAAACAGTGAAATATGGCTCAAAAGACTGAGGGATTTTTTTTCCCACTCCAATTCAATTTACTGCGGTTTTAAGAATTGATTATATCTTTCGAATGTAGAGGGTCTAGATGCATATTAAATTAAAATTCTGTGAAACAATGACATCAGGTAGTTTTGTCCTCCAAAAAAGTTACAATAATGTTCAATAACATATACTAAGCATCAACGATCATGTTATCCTTTTTCAGAATATGATTGTCATATTCCCATTTCTCAAACTATATCAAATAATTTTACCATGATATGAAAGAATCAAACAATATCATATTTTCTAATGAAATCTTGTACATCGTAAGGATAGTAACTTTGCCATGATTTTTGAAAATATCTTCAACATTGTGTGTTCTAATTCATACAAATTCGGTTTCAAAAACCCAACTAGTGACCTTAGTTTTTGCCAAAGGGAAAATGCATATTCAAATAACCTTTGGCGGAGAAGAACGAACATTATACCTGGGAAGCACGACTCCATTCTCCATTGATCCACACATGATAATGTCTCAAATCACCAAGCCCATATTCAGTCTCTCCTCCCATGGTCGAAGGAAACCAAGTACTCTGAACCATCGAGAACCTTTGAAATCTATCCTACTCATCAGGCATCATTATAGAATGCTTCTTCTTCTTCTTCTTCAAGCAAGTTAAAGTTGACTGCCCCAGACTTAGCAAGACACAGCCTTATGTGAAATACATCAATAGTTTCAGCAAAAAAGATCCATATCATTGTCCTTTTTTTTAAGGTCATGGTACCGAGTGGAATCGTTATTGCTAAACCCACTGACTGTTCCAGAGAATCAGGCTCCACGAAAATCCTTCATCATCATTGACAACTTCCACATGATCTATTTTAAACTCACATTATTTCTATCTGGAGAAAAAAGAATTTTGACAGTGGTAAGAAGCTAACCAAATTCATCATATAAATAAACACTGATGTCGAAATCAAGTGGCATCAAGCGTGCAATGACATCACAATTTAGAGCACCTTCAGCAAGGAGGAGAAAAAAGAAATTGAGAAGTAAACTACAAGTGAAACTCAAGGAGAACACTGTTTTATATCAAAACATCTCACATGTTGAAGTTTTTAAGCATAAAAATATGATTCCATCTAGGAATTTTAATTTAGCTTTTATTTTTGCACTTCTAGATGATGATTAGTTATGTGTTTTCATTGTAGACAAAGCTGATTGTTTTGGAGGTTAATACAAGTAAAAAAACTGTAATTTATCAATGTAAATGAAATTTTTCTACAATATTTACTTGATGTGCCATCGATATTAATCAAAAGTCAAAACCCACCATTCATCCGAACACTCCTGAAAATTAGAGAAGTTCACATCTACCTAGAGATTTGTAAAGGAAAAAACATAATAATCAAAACTTACCATCCCACAAATCCCACCAAAAGCATCGAAACACACTTAAAACTTGATATTACTTTAGATTTCCAAAAATATTACAACTAACGTCATAATCAACTTTCGATGCCCTTTATATTTAGAGTTCAAATATAATCAAAATTGATAAAAATATACAATTATGTTTTTAAATATGTGGGATGTGAGTTTATACCATAATTTTAAATCTCGCTCATCTCGCCCGAGATAGAAATCCGAGATTGACAGTGTTTTTAGTTAGAAGTGTTTTAAATCGACCCATTCTAGCCGAGATATGAACTCAAGATTTTCATCAGAATCTGAGATTTGAAACCTTGGTTTATACACTATATGCACACACAAACAATTTAAAAAACAATGCAATAGGAGAAAGATGAAGGATAAATTAGAAAAATAAGAGGGGGCATCAATTTTGGTAAAAAGTGCTAATGATGATTTTGTCATGCCATTAGAAAATACGATTCATTTTTTAAACCATGGTGTTGTCACATATGAAAGAATCCAAACCCAATTTCCCTAGCTGAATCTTAAGTCAGATAGCTTTCCACATTCTAAGCAATTGTGTGCACTTCATCGTAATATTATTTTAGTTGACTATGTGCATCATGTTATGTACTCATAATCTCATATACAAATGCATCCTACAATTTATACCATAAATTATCAGGATAAATCTTTTTTGAAACAGTGAAATATGGTTCAATTCAAGACGGGGGATTTATTTTCCACTCCATTACGGTTTACTACGGTTTTAAGAATAGATTCTGTTTTTGGAAGGGTCTAGATGCGTATAAATTCAATATTCTTCGAACCGATAACATCCGATAGTTGCTTCCTTCAAAAAATTTACAATAATGTTCAATAGCATATAACTAAGCATCAACAATCAAGTTATCTTTTCTTAAAACATGATTGTCATGTTCTATTTGCTCAAACTACACCAAATAGCTTTGTGATGATTTTTGAAAGGATCAAACTATAGCAAATTTTATAACGATGTGTTGTACATTGCAAGGACAGTAACTTTGCCATGATTCTGAATCGTATTATGTGTTCTTATTCATGCAAATTGTGTTTTAGAAACCCAACTAGTGGGCTTTACTTTTAACCAAAAAGAATATGTAGATTCATATTACCATCGACGGAGAAGAACGAACATTATACTTGGGAAGCACGCCTCCGTTCTCCATTGATCCACCCATGATGATGTCTCAAATCACCAAGCCCATATTTGGTCTCTTCCTTCCATGACTATAAATAAACCAAGTATTTTGAACCATCTAGAACCTTTTTCTCTTTCTTCCTAGGCATCATTATGGAATGCATCTTCTTCTTCTTCTTCAAACAATTTAAAGTCGACTTCCAGAGACTTAGGAGGGCATGGACTTAGGATGACGCAGCCTTATGTGATACATCAACAGTTTCAGCAAAAAATCCGTATCATTGTTGTTTTTCAAGTCATGGTACTTTACAGTTTCAGCAAAAAATCTGTATCATTGTTGTTTTTCAAGTCATGGTACTTTACGCTGATATCATTATTGCTAAACCCGATAATTGTTCCAGAGAACAAGACTCCACATGATTTATTTTAAACTCCAAATTTAATTTTCTCTGGAGAAAAAAGAAGTGTGACTACAGTAAGCAACTAACCAAATTCACTATAAATAAAAACACTAATGTCAAAATTAAGTAGCATCAAGTGTGCAATAACACCACAATTTAGAGCAACTTCAGCAAGAAAGAGAAAGAAAAAAGGAAAATGAAGAGTAAACTACAAATGGAACTGAAGGGGGGCATAGTTCAACATTTGTAATGCAGCGGTTATGTTAACCCATTTTCAGTGTACCAAGTTGAACATCAGTGGTATACTAAATTGAACATCAGTGGAACACATTTCTTTCCAACTTTACTTACTACGCTTTCGAAGAACAAATAGATAAATATTTCTCAAAACAGTAGATTATAAACAAATACCCAACTATTCAGTTGATGCAATCCAACGTAGGAGAACTTTTTCCAAGCAACATTGCTGTGCCTGTGATAGCTTGAGCCCTGCGCCTAAGGCTCAGCCTTTGCGCCTCGCTGGCCTTCGAGGCACCTCGGCTAACCGAGGGCAAATAAAGAGCGCCTTTAGCGCTTTTTCTCAAGGCGCTGAGGCTCAAATAAGCGCACCTCGAGAAATAATTGATTTTATGTCAAGCCCACTTTCGTTTGGACTCGATCCAGCTCTCAAATTCAAAGAGTTTTGTTTGATTTTTAGGGTTTTTCCCTTTTGTTTTAACGCGTTTGACACTAAATAAACTGTCGTTGTTGCCACCATCGGTGGGCTAGGGGAATACACACACACACACACACACATACATACATACATACATACATACATATACATACATATATATATATATATATGAGATAGAATCAAGAGCACCCCAAATAGTATAGCACCCCTTTAGCCCCCCGATTTCCACCACACATTTCTGTTTCTCTCTTCTTCCACTAACTCTCTCTCTCCTTCCACTAACTTTTTTTAATATAAATTTGTGGCTATTAATGGGGTGCCCCCAAATAGGGTGCCATGGAACCCTCATATATATATATATATATATATATATATGTGTGTGTGTGTGTGTGTGTGTGTATTCAAAATATCAGCAGCAGTTTTTTCAGTTGTTTTTCATTTAAATTATTTAGTTTAAAGGTTTAAACTTTAACCTAAACTTCTTAGTTAATTTACCGAGTTATGTTTTAAATTTTAAATTAAAATTTAGATATGTTTTAAACTTTATTGAATTATGTTTTAATTTTAAAGTTTAAAGAGTTATGATTTAACTTTTAAATAGTTAAACTTATTGAATTTGTAATCGTTTTAGTTCCGAAATTGCATTTGTGACTTCGTACCTACTAATCTATGTTTTTTAATCACTAAATTTATTATGTTTAGTAGCATTTTGTTTTTTTTATAGCAAAAAAGCTCACATTTGTATAAAAGTCACACAAAAAAGCCCAGGGCTCAAGCCTTATGCCTTAACTACTATGCTTAAAAATGACTCACATGTGCACCATCTTTCCAACTTCATGACTAAAATGGCATACTCGTTCATGAATTACACTCAAGCATTTGTAATCCAGTTATTATAATAATTGACTTCCAACCAATTATAATGATTGTTTTGGATGAACCTTTTCTTTAACCTCATTTTTTTTAATTGGACCTCAAAATAATGACTACTAGACTGTTCTGACAGAATTAGTAATCCTACTACCCGGCCAGAAATTGAACATCACCAGTTATAGGCAAAATTCATTAAGCACGTCTGTAAAATGGCACAAAGTTTGATAATTTTGGGTTCGTAAAAGAGCAAAAATGAAATTTATTGATGGTCTGAAATGAAGTTATTTCCAAATTACTTTATTTGCAAATGGATACTAATGATCAAAATCCATCTCTCATCTAAAGAAAAAGAAAATTGCATCACTCACCCCAATTCCATCAAGAATTATCAAAACCTCAAATTTTGCAAAATTCAAAAAAATAAAATAAAAACTCAAAATCCTAAGTTGCTTATATTTTTTTAATAAAAAATTATAGCCTATGTCAAAGATTCATTGTTCGTGACCAGTGTTTGCTTTGAGCATTTGTAATCAAAAAGTGACTGTTATATCTAGTTTCAGATTTGATCAAGATTTATGTACTTACAAATTACAATATAACGGAAAAAGAAACGTTAAAGAATCTAAGAGGAAAAAAGACGTTGGATGAATTAGAACATATAGGAAAAACATTGGTTTATAAAACAGAAATAAATTATTTGAGTATGAGTGTATAAATTATGATTGGATTACAAATTTACAACTAAAGATTTTGGTAAGACCCATATCCAAATGCATCCAACTGGAAGCGTAAATATAAGTAACGTTAAGAATCCTGGTACTATCTATACATATAAAATCTTATGTGTTCCGATACTTTAAGCATGAAAACATGATTCCATCCAGGAATTTCAACTTCTATTCACCGCACTTCTGAATGATGATTAGTTATGTGTTTTTCAAGAAGTCCTATCTACATGATCAATAATTATAGACAAAATTGATTGCTTTTGTAGTCATACAAGTAAAAAAAGGTAATTTATTACTGATTTTGAATGAAACTTTTCTAGAACATTATTTAATGTACATCATTATTGACCAAAACTCATCATTCGCCCAAACGCTCTGGAAAATTAGAGAAGTCCATATCAACCTAGAGATTTGTAAAGGAAAAAAAACATAACAATCAAAACTAAACCTCACATAAATTCCACCGAAAGCATCAAAACACCCTTAAAACTTGATATCACTTCAATTCTCCAAACATAACCACTGATGTCAAATAATCAATTTTTGATATCCTTTATTATTGGAGTCCAATCAGTTAACTTATAATCACATTTGATAATTACATACAATAATGTTTTTAAATCTATCTATCTATATATGTACACACACTCGCATGCACACACACACAAACATAAGCACATGCAAATGCACACACGAGTGCACACATGCGCAAACAATTAAAAAAACAACGCAACAGGAGAAAGATGGATAAATTAGAAAAATTAAAGGGGAAACATATAAAGTGCTAATGATGATTTAGTCATGCTATTAGAAAACATGATTTGATTTTCGAAACATGGTCAGCATATATGTAAGAATTCAAATCCAATACCTCTAGCAACAACATCATAAGCTTGATGGCTTACACCATTCTAAACAATTGTACGTGCATTTTACCATAACTTTAATTTAGTTACAACACATTCCACATGCTATGTAATTATAATCTCATATATGAATGCATCCTAGCATTTATACCATAAATTGTCAGGATAAATCTCTTCTGAAACGGTGAAATATGATTTAACTCAAGATGAGTGATTTATTTTCCACTCCATTTTGATTTACTATTGTTTTAAGAATTGATTATATTTTTTGAAAGATGGAGGGTCTAGATGCATATTAATTTAAAAAATTGAAACAATAACATCAGATAGTTGTTTCCTCCAAAAAAATTACAATAATGTTCAATAGCATATAACCAAGCATCAACAATCATGTTATCTTTTTTCAAAATATAATTGTCGTCTTCTCTTTTCTCAAACTATACCAAATAACTTTGCCATGATTTTTGAAAGGATAAAACAATGGCATATTTTCTAAAAACGTGTTGTACAATGCAAGGACAATAACTTTGTCATGATTTTCGAAAAGAGGTAATTAGGGAGAATGACAAACTTTGGCAACATTAAGTTTAATTTTTAGACTGAAGGATAAACTTTGAAAAAAAAAGTAGACTGAAGAAAAATGTTAAATATTTCAGTTTTTCCACTATACTGAAATGTTAGCTACATTAGCATTATATTCAATTTTACACTATATAAAATGCTAGTTGTATTTAACACTGTCCTTCAGTCTAATATTTTCCAAAGTTTATCATTCAACCTAAAAACAAACTTGTTATGCTTCAACCTATTTTTTTTCCAAAATTTATCTTTATGCCTATTTTTCACTTTTGAAAATATCTTTAATATTATGTGTTCTGATTCATGCAAATTGTGATTTACAAGTCCAACCTACTGGGCTTTAGTTTTAACCAATGTATATTCAGATAACCTTTGATGGAAAAGAACGAACATTATACTTAAGAAGCACGCCTCCATCCTCCATTGATCCGCTCATGATGATGTCTCAAATCACCAAGCCCATGTTCAAGAACCAAGTATTTTGAACCATCAAGAGCCTTTGAAATTTCTCCTACCCACCAGGCAATCATAGTAGTCAAGGCGCAAAAAGGCGCAAGCATTGAGCCTGGGGCTTTTTTGTGAGCCTTTCATATGAGTTTGATATGCTATTTCACTAATTACAAATTATAAACCATATTTTGTAATTCATCCAATTACCTACATATTTTATTGATAAAATTTAAATTTTAAACTATATTTTATAATTTACTGAATAATTAAAAATTTGATTTAACTATTTATACACAAAATTTTGAATTTAGCAAAATAAAGCGCCTCAAATTGCAAAAAGGCGCACTCAAACTGCAAAAAGGCGCAAGCCTTAAGCCTAGGGCTTTTTCGCGCTTAGGCGCGCCTAAGCGCGTGCCTTGATAACTATGCCAGACATCATGATAGAATGCATTTTCTTCTTCAAACAATTAGAATTTCACTGTCTCGGACTTAGGAGGCGACAAGGTTAGCATGGAAGCAGTTTTAGCAATGAAAATATCGATACAATTTCGGACTCGGTCAAGTATATCGTTTAATAGCATGCTTTATATTGAAATGTACTTGAGAAAACAATTGTTATCCAGTATTTTTCACAAGCGATAGTCCAATGGAATTTAACTAAAATGATGAAGTAATGGATTAGAAAAATGAACATAATCAAGCACGAAAGTAGATGGGAAAAGAAAGAGAAATGGCTAACTCAATGGATTGATAATATTGTCATGTTTCTCCAGTACAAAATGACGGTGACGATACCGAATCAGGGAAGAAATTAGAGAAATCTGGGAAAGTCTGTAGAACGGTATAGAATCCTTCCATGAAGCAAATATTTTAAATGGATGTATGAAAAAACAAGCTTTGAAGTATTAAAGGAAGGTTGATTCAAGAAAAGAAGCATCAAGACCCTAGGAATATAGAAGAAACACAAGAATTAGACCAAGGCAGCACAGTAGTACCAATCCATATATGGATCGATACTGATCCATCTAAATTCTAGGATTTGTCAAGTTTCCTCCTAGCGTTTTGGCTTTAGATTTTGAACATGTTCTATTATGATCTGATGAGCCAAAAGCCCAACTCAAACTTACTTTGACTCTAAATAGGAAGCTATGTACAATTAGGGCTGTTATGGTAATAGTTACCGTCAAGGTTTTAAATCTCGGATATCGGTTGCATTTCGTCTTGGGGATTTTACAGACTTGATCTCGTATCGGGGGAGATCTCGGACGAGATAAGTCTAACTCGGGAGTTCATCTCGGATCTTAAGTTCATATCAGAACAATCTCGGAGTACATGATACGTTAAAAGTGATATTTTTACAAAATGGTTTTTATGAATGCTATTAAAAACATGGTAACTTAAACAGAAATATTGTTAGACATACAACATTAAAAAGATCCAAAACATTAAAAAGGTTCAGCATAAATAGACCATAAAATACATAATTTCATAAGTAGCATGTAAAAAAGAAGAATATGAAAATCATAAGCATTGTAGAACATATATGAACATACAATATGGTCATTTAACATGCAGAATGCAAAATAACAAAATATTATCATGGCTAGATTTGAGTTTTTTAATTATTGTTCTAGTCCAAGCACAGATTTAAATTTTAACCAAAAAACTAAGATCTTAGACGATATTCCAATATTTTGTCTTGGTCGATATATCGTCCGATACTGCAATATCTCAGGCGATATATTCTAAAGGAGATTTAAAGTGATTAATATTTGTTGTTTCGTTTCGAAAGGAGCCCAAAACGAGATCTCGAAGGAAACCTCGAGCGATATTTGCGAGATTTGAAACAATGGTTACCGTTACCATTTGTTAAATATCGTTACTGTACTGTTTTTACTGGTAAGCCAAATTTTTTTATCATTACCGATAGACTGGTATTCCGAAGACTGATATACCAATAATCTGGTAATCGTTACACTGGTAATGGTAAATTACCGTTTGTCAATCAAATATGTATCTTGATATTTTTTGTACACAGTGCATCTTTATTATGCTATATGTAATGTTAATTAATTAAAAACATAAATGAAAAAAATATAAGTGTACTTAAAATTATTTTACTTGATTATTGAACTAAATATGATCATTTATTTGGTTCTAAATGCATGTAATAAATCATACAGATAAATATACATATGTTTTAAATTTATTGGTAAAATTATCGTTACTGCTGGTATTGAAGAAATTTGACTGATAATTTACCGTTAAAAATGGTAAATTTACCATAACCATACCGTTTTAATTGGTATACCGATTTCAATCAAAAATGGTTATCGATCGAGTGGTAATGTTATGGTAATGGTAAATTTACTGTTACCATAACAACCCTACGTACAATAGGAAAAAGTTGATCTTTGTTAATTCATATCTAGGAAGGACTTTGTCATTACCATTTTGGGTTTGAATCTCGAATTGTATTTGAATAAACAACATATCTAAGAGTGAATCATACGACAGAGTAAAGACAATTATAGTAAATCGCTATAAAATTGGCTACTTCTGCTTTTCTTGTTTTTCTTCTTCAAATTTACATCTTTCTTATAGATTTATTGTTCATAGATCAATTCTACACCACAAAATTATTATCTCTTCAAAATATATCGTTCAGGGATGCTATGCAAATTTTTGGCTAACATTCATATTAATTTCAAATTTAGCATGCGTAAATTTATTTATGCATTGCATGCAACTATTCATTGTGTATGTATCAAATAAAAAATATCTCAATATGCAAAATTACTACATTGCTTTGGAGATGCAGAGATAACATGGCTAACTAAGTTGTTTAATAATATTTTCAAATCAAACAAAATGCCCGATGAGTGGAGGAGAAGCATTTTAGTTCCAATCTTCAAGAATAAAGGAGATATTCAAAGTTGCACAAACTATAGAGGAATTAAGCTTATGAGTCCAACAATGAAGCTTTGGGAGAGAGTTTACGTGCAGCGTTTGAGAAGGTTGACAAGTGTCTTTAGGAATCAATTTGGTTTTATGCCTGGAAGGTCAACCATTGAGGCAATTTTCTTAGTTAGGCAACTTATGGAGACATACAGGGAACAGAAGAAAGATCACCACATGGTTTTTATTGACCTAGAGAAAGCTTATGACAGAGTACCGAGGAGGGTTATGTGGTGGGCGCTTGAAAGGAAGAGAGTGTCATCAAAGTATATTACCCTTATTAAGGATATGTACGAGAGGGTTATGACCAGTATCAGGGCATGCGATGGTGAGACCAGAGACTTTCCAATTAACATAGGGTTACATCAAGTTTCGGCTTTGAGCCCCTATATTTTTGCATTAATGATGGATGAAATAACAAAAGATATACAAAGGGACATTCCTTGGTGTATGCTCTTTGACGACGATGTTGTGTTGATTCATGAAAGTAGAATAGTGGTTAATCGACAACTGGAGTTGTGGAGGGAGACCTTGGAATCAAAGGGTTTCACTCTTAGCAGAACTAAAACAGAGTATATGAAGTGTGATTTTAGCAGTGTTAGGTCAGATGACGGTGAGGTTACCCTGGCCGATAGAGTAGTACCCAAGGAATCGTTCCGATACTTAGGATCTATGTTGCAGTTTGATAGGGAGATTGATAAGGATGTTAGTTTTAGAATTCAAGCAGGATGGGTGAAATGGCGACTAGCATCTGGCATTTTTTGTGATAGGAAGATTCCACGGAAGCTTAAAGTAAAGTTCTATAGGACAGCAATCGGGCCTGCAATGTTATCTGGTGCGGAATGTTGGTCTACTAAGAGTCAACACGTCCAGAAGATAAGCGTAGCAGAGATGCGAATGCTGCGTTGGAGCTGTGGGCATACCAGACGAAATCGAATTAGAAATGAGGATATTCGGGAAAAACTTGGAGTTGCACCTATTGAAGAGAAGTTAGTCCAATACCGCTTGAGATGGTTTGGACATATCCAACGTAGACTATACGATGCACCTGTACGCGTTAGAATTATAGGCCGCACCGAAACCCCAAAGAGAGGTAGAGGTCCACCTAAAATGACATGGGAGGAGATAATAAAGAGAGATTTAAGTAATTGGAGTTTATCTGAAGAGCTGGTAGTTGATAGGAGTGCATGGAAGTTGGCAATCCATGTACTAGAACCTTAGGTTTTTTTATTTATTTATAATTATTTTAGACTTTATTTCACGTTTATTGAACCTTTTTAATTTTTATTAGTATTATAGATTTTATTTCACTTTTATTGAACCCTTTTACTTATTATTAATATTATTTTAAAAAAACTTTATTAGACGACTTTTTATCTGTTTAGTTATTTAAAACCCTTTTATATTTATATATATATTATCATCATTATTAATTTTAATTTATTTTAATTTTGGGTTCCATATCTAGCCAACCCCAACTTGTTTGGGATATATGGCTTTGTTGTTGTTGTATGATATTTTTATTTGATTTTATCATAATTATTTGAATTATTGCGAACTTAGTAGCGATAGAACTAAAAACAAATTTAAATGATTAAATAAAATTTACTTATGAGAAATATTTTCCACCACATTTTTATTAACTACAGTTTTAAGAATTGTTTTTATTCTTGGAAGATAGAAAGTCTAAACACATGGTTAATTCAAAATTCCTTAAAATAATAACATGGAATAGTTGTTTCCTCCAAAAAAAAGTTACAATAATAATGTGTACTGATTCATGCAAATTGTGTTTAAAAAACCCAACTAGTGGGTTGTAGTTTTAGCCAAAGAGTAAATGTATATACGGATAACCTTCGATTGAGAAAAGCAAACACTATACCTGGGAAGCACGCCTCCATTCTCCATTGATCCCTTCATGATGATGTCACTGAGCCCATATTCAGTCTCTTCCTTCTATGACTTGAAATAAACCAAGTATTCTAAACCATCGAGAACCTTCGAAATTACTCATACCCACCAGGCATCATTATAGAACACATTAACTTTTCTTAAAGTAATTTAAAGCTGACTGTCTCAGATTCTGGAGGACACGACCTTATAGTTTCAATAAAAAAAATCCGTGTCCACGTCGTTTTTTAAGTCATGATACTTTACAACAAAATCATTAATGCTAAACGCAATAACTGCTCCAGAGAACCAAGCTCCATGGAATCTTCGTCATCATTGCCAACTTCCATATAATCTATTTTAAACTCCAATTTTAATTTCTCTGGAGAACAAAAGAAGTTTGACCATGGTAAGCAACTAATCAAATTCATTATATCTAAAAACATTGATGTCAAAAATAAGTAGCATCAAGTGTGCAATGACATCACAATTTAGAGTATCTACAGCAAGAAAATGGAAAGTAAATTGCAAAGGCAAATGAAGGAAGACACAATTTTATACGAAAACATTAATCATGTGCAGTCCTTAATTATGATCATTTGAGATAAGTGAAGAACAACTATTAAACTTGCAACTTAAATAATTTGTGTCATCCCTTTGCATGGGTCTTGTATAACATTAACAAAAGGAATTCATCAGAATCATGAACTATATTTTGGCTGGATATTGTTTAAAGAAGTTATAATCTTTAAAGAAATGGTAAAACTTGAATCTTTAATTGCATGTGCTGAACGTTGAGCGATATGTATTGATTACCACCTTCTTATAATCTAAAATGTTCGGGGCTCAGTAGGATGGTAAATCCTCCAAAAAAACCGAAAATATAATAGTTGAGACAGCAAGCATAACAACCAAGTTGAATATCTGCATTATTCAATATAGCCAAAAATTAAATAAAGACAAATATTTGTTCATATCTCCAAACATGCATTCATAGTTTTAAAAAAGGTCAAATAGGATACTTACTTGAACTAAAATATAAATGATCTTCGAAAAATATAAAGGTTCTCCAAAGGGTAAAACGGTACGCCAACTCAAACTGTTTAATAGTCGTTAAGTACAACATATGTTGAAAATCACCTGTATTTTCAATGTCAAAATAGTCCACATATCATATTGAACATATATAATTAATCCAAATGCAAACCTCGCAATTGCACAAATGATCATTAGAACAATAGTGGGTAAAAATTAGATCTTATGACAATGGTCATCCTAGTTCAACAATAACAAAAAATCATAATCCATATAAAATCATTCCCGCTTTTACCCAACAATTAAAAATACAATATATGTTTCAAAGAAAATCGCATTAAGGATATGTTTCATCACATACTTTAATGCTCTTTTCAATACGTGGTGTAGGTAGTATTCAAAAAATGTAACTTAATGCACACTATGTACTTTTTTATGGATGGAAAAATATAACCAATTTGCACATTTTATCAAATAAGAAGTGCCATTAACTTGCACTTTTGGTACTAGCAGTTGACTTGCACTTTCAACATAAAAAATGCAATTGATAAATGTGCAATTAAGTTTACACTTTTGACTAGTGTTGCATTTCTATAGAGGTGCATGCAACATATACTTCCAATGTTGACACAAAATATTCGAAATTAATTATGATAAAATTGAAATAATCAAAGACAAAATGTGAATCATATCAAACTTTTATGTGAAAAATATCATTTTCACTGATTTTTGGTAATTGATTAATGTATATTAATTACGTAAAGATTGGATGTGAATTGATTAGGGAATGGATTATGGAATGTGTATTTCGACTGAATTACCATGAAACTTTGGACCAAGGAGGAGCAAATATGTATTTTAAAAAATGATATGATTATCATAAATTTGATCCTTGAAGAGGGCACGATTTGAATTAGCAAAATATGGATGGTTCATACAATATTTTAAAGTTTAAAATAAGGATGTATCTTTATTCGTCTCAAGTATAAGTTTGACATGAGAAAAATAGGAAAATGTTCAAGCTAAATAACAAATTCTTCCGATAAATGTTCTCGTCACTTGGTTGTTATTTTTAAATGTTACCAGTCAAACTCTATTCAACGTACAAATAACAAAAGATTGAGAATGATATCTTACAATGGAATGTCACTGAATAAATTTCTTGCAATTACAAATTCTATCGTTGTTGTCTTCCATTTTTTCTTCTTTGGAAGCTTATAAACTGTTCACTTTAGATCATTTTGATGGATAAATAAACTTAGGTCAGCATACAAAAGAAGATGCAATGCAAGTTGGGAGCTGCATGTAGAAGCACCAAATACAACCCTGAACAATAAGTTTGTCTAATCCCAACCTTCGATATTACTCACAATACATTAACTTTCAATGAAGAAAATTTGAAAGTAACTAATAAACACTAAAGAAAGTTGATCAACTATCTTTAACCCAGATACGTAACAACATGCAGCAGTACACAACAGAAAAATTGCTTCCTAACCACAACCGAGCTAACTCAACGAACGGCTAAAACTGCACTAGGAAAGGGACACAGGCTACTGATAATTACTCTACACCAGCAAACGCAATTTGAACAATACCTAACGAACCTGAATGGCCGCTTTGTACATTTCTGGTCGTGGGCCAAAACACAGATTTTGTCAATCCAATCTAAATGAACCGGAATCTCATCAGTAACAAATTCAACCTCCTTGTCCTTAAATAACCGGAATCTCATCAATACAAATGTATCCCCACTTCCCGCCGGATCCTTCAATAACCAGCCGTCGTTAAACAAAGCATCCACTTTTTCGCCAATTTGAAACTGTGAAATATCCTGAGTAGGAGGACGCGGCCGCAAATGGGTTTCGTACTTGATGGAGCAGCTGTTGAAGGTGGGAATGTGCTGGAGGATCTGGGCCAGTAGAAAAGAGCCCTTGAAGCGTTCTTCTTGGCCAATTACTTCTATTTTGTCGCCGTAGTTATAACTTTTTGCAGGCATTCATTTGTTGTGACAAAGCCAGGGTTTTTCAGGGTTGTGGGGGAATAATTGGCAAAGTTGTTCAGGTTTGGCGGACGTAATTGGCAAAGATGGAAGCAAAATGTGCCTGTACAGAGAAGAAGATGAAAAGCCATTGGTGCGCTTATTAATGGCTCACATAAACATCTAGAGCATTCCCTGCTGACCGGGGTCGGTTGCTGTTTCCGGCATTTGCTAAGGAAACGGTCCGAGGCTTTACTCTTGCTTTATAAAAATCAACAAAATCACCGTGCAGCAACAGTAGGTCAGCGATAGTCGGTTTAAACCGAATAAATCGACCAAATCAGTTCATTTTGGTCGATTTGGTTCGGTTTATAAGATAATTTTTTTAATTATTGGTTTAACCGGATAATCGAACTTTTTATTTATTATCTAATTTTACGGTACTGTAGTACTTAATTATATAATACACAGATATTTGTTGGAAACAGATCAAATCTTATAATATACATAAAATTTCTTCAAACATGAATTAATGTTTTATTTTAGTTGAATCCATCATTTGAATAATAATATATCATTCAAGTCGGTTAAATTGGTTACCAACCTAATTAACTGAAATTTATTCGGAAACTTTTCGGTTCGATTTGGAAACTTTTCAATTCCAATTCAGCTTGAATTTTTTAGCTTCAAACTAACCGAACTAACCGAATGCTCACCCTTAAGCAACAACCCTGAAATGATTGTTATGACGTCCGTTATAGGGCAACGTTATTTTTCCTATCATTATATCATCCACTTTCATCTATACTAGTATTACCGCACAACGGTGAGAAAACCGACCGTTGAAAAAGTACGTTTATTTGATAACTTTTATTCTAATTATGACTTCAAACCTTGGTTTTAAAAATACATTCATCGGTTTATAATTATGAAACAAGGGATGGCCGATAGGGAAAGGAAATGATACCATACCAAAAATTTCAAAATAGAAAAAGACATTTGTATTTGTCGATTTTGCCGGTTTGAGAAAAAATGGATAGAGTGGTTTATATCATTAATAATCCAAATACCTCTATCACATGTCACAATCATAAAAGAAATATTACAACCATGTAAAGTGATTATTAAAGTTGCTCTACTGTAAAATTAGATCAACAAAGTATGAAAATAATCTAATAATAATGAAACGTACAGTTGCACTTGAACGATAAAAATAAATGGATATGAGATATAAAAGTCTACTCAAAGATTATGTTTCAACAGAGACTGCAACAATTGTGTGTATCAAAAAAATTAAAGTTGTATAGAGAGCTGTTGCATTAACAAGTCCAATAACTAAGCACTATATCTATAAATGAGAGGTATCCATTTAGGCTAATTCTATTTATACACCATTAAGAAATGCATTATTAACAACTAATTGTTTGATGCTCCAATTTCTATGCAAAGCAATTGTTAAAATAATTCTGATTGAAGTTGGTTTCAAAACAGGTGAAAGCGCTTCTGAAAATCAAATCCACACTGTTAAGAATACCCCTTTGCAACAAGTTTTGCTTTGTACTTAAAAATTGAACCATCTGCATTTCTTTTTAATTTAAAAATCCATTACAACCAATAATATTTTTGATTTTTGGTTTTTCAACCAATGTCCAAGTTTCTTTCTTAATCAATGCAATGTATTCATCTTGCATAGCTGAACTCCATTTGTCACTTTGAGCTGCACCATCATAGGATGATGGTTTTTCTAGAACAATTGCAGTGTTGTAAATTTTTGGCTTGTATATACCACACTTTGCTCTAGTAAGCATTGGATGTTGATTAATAGCGTCTCTGACTGCAGTAGTTTGATTGTCACTTGTGATATTATTATTTGCTGTTTGATCAACATGTGAATCACTGACATCTTGTCTTTTTTGCTCTGCACTATCACCGATGTTGGAGGAGGATCATTGTTTTAAAAACCGCGCCTGAAGCGCGCCTTGAGGCATGAGCAAAAACGCCTTGAGGCGCAAATTGTGAGGCGTTTTACCTTTGAGTCTTAAGCTGTAACCCACTGAGGCGTGAAAAACGCAAAAAAACGTACGTCTCAACCCATTAAGGGGTGAAAAATGCAAAAAACGTACGCCTCAAAGGCTTTTCACTCCGTCTTTTGCCCCATCGGTCAGATATTCAGTCCTTATTTAATTGGTTCCATTTTTTTTAATTTACTGTATTTTTATGTTTTTTTTTACTATAGTTTTTTTATCAGTCCTTATTTAATTGGTTCCTAATTTCTATTGTTAGCTAGGTTAGTTTATATGGTTTTTACTTATTATTTAAAATTTAATGTTATTCCATAGTAAAAATTAAGAATGTGTTGCGCTTTTTCTTTACCCAAAAGGCTTATGCCTCAACGCTTCGAGGCTTACGCCTCGCCTCACGGACCCGAAATACCTCACATACGTCTTTTGCGTTTTAAAACATTGAGGAGGATTGCTTTTGACCTGGCCTACTTGAAGGCACAGTGTGTTGAGAGCTAGTATTGGTGTAATGCTCTTGATGATGAACACGCACCAATATTTCAACTTCATTAGGTATATCATACATTACCTGTCAGATTTATCTGTAGTACTCACATCAGTTTTACTAAAAGAAATAAACATGTTCATTAAATCTGACATGTCTAGAGATATAAATCTTATCTTTGTTGTCTAAGCATTTATATCCTTCTTGTTTGTTACAATACCACAAAAAAGGTGCATGTAGTAGACCCGCAGTCTAATTTATGATTATTGAAAGGCTTATATAAGAAAAATTCTGACATCGAAACACTTTCAAGTGCTTATAATCTGGTTCAATTTTTGTTAGCACCTCTTGTGGACATTTGAAATTTAATACCTTTGTAGGCATTAAATTAATCAAATATACAGCAGTATTAAATGCATCTACCCAATATTTAAATGGCACATAAGCTTGAGCTAACAAAGTTAAGCCAGATTCAACAATATGCCTATGTTTTCTTTCTATGATTCCTTTTTGTTCAGATGTATAGGGGCATGTTGTTCTATGATTACTTTCTTTTCAACAAAGGATTTGAAGGGTAGAAATTCTCTATCACCATCTATTTGAAAGGTATTCACCTTATTTCCAGTAATGTTTTCAACCTTATTAATAAAATGTATTACAACATTACGGGTTTCAGACTTAGATTTAAGCATGTAAATCTACACAAATCTAGAATATGCATCAATGAATGATATATAATATTTGTACCCATAACTAGAACCGACATGGCAAGGCCCCACAAATTTGTAGCAATTAATTCAAGTGGCTTAGAATAATTAATTTATGAGTCTGGAAATGCAAGTTTACGACTATTTCCCAATAGACAAGCAGTACTTATATATATGAGTTAGGAATTTGACTAGCAGAAAAATCATTATTCATCATGACATGCTTTACTGGGATAACCCAGTTTACAATGCCACATATCAAATTCCTTAAAGCAATCATAATCTTTTACTGCAAACATTATAAAACTATTATTTTTATGATCAGAATTTTTTGAATTACCGATATCAAATCTGTATAATCCCCTACTCTCTTTACCCTGCAAGAGAATTTCATGAGTCAGTATGTATTTGACTATGCATGTCTTAGGGTAAAATTCAAAATAAACATTATTATCTTTAGCAAATTGAGAAACACTCATCACATTTTTCTTAGCTGATGGAACCCTTAGCAAAATTTTCCAGAATAGCTGTTTAGGTCCATTAAAACTTGCATTTTCAGTGTGTGTGGTAAGTGCGGTTTTACCATTACCAGTAAGGTTTTGTGTACCTTTGTACTCTTCCCAGATTTAAGTTGATTAAATTGTTGGTGACTTGGTATGTTGCACCAGAATATGGATACCAGCAATCATCTTACACATCATCATTAGTGGTAGCTTCTGTATTAAGAACTTCTGCTTGTGCTTTACTATTATCTTTAATGGTATTAACTAAGGCTGTCAAAGGTCGTGCTGAGTCGGGTTCGGGTCTGGTTAAATCGGGTTCGGGGCGATTTATAAATGGGTTGGGTCAACCGGTTTATTAAACGGATCATTTTTCCTAAACCCTAACCCGACCCGTTTGTAAACGGGTTGACCCGACCCGTATAACTCATTTAACTAAACGAGTCGGGTCGTACATGATTAGGTTTATCCATTTGACCCATTGGTAAATATTGCCACTAATATAAACAACAAAAGAATGTATTGAAAACTCTGGCTTGTGCTTTGCTGTTATCTTTAGCAGTATTAACTAGGGCTGTCAATGGGTCAGGTCAATTTGGTGGAATTATAAGCGGGTTGGGTTAACCCGTTTATTAAACGGGTCATTTTTCTGAATTCTAACCCGACCCGTTTATAAACGGGTTAATCCAACCGACCCGTGTAACCCGTTTAACTAAACGGGTCGGGTCGTATCAGATTGGGTTTACCAATTTGATTCATTGGTAAATATTGCCCACTAATATAAACAACAAAAGAACCAGATCATCAATCGGCATCAGTATTATTAATCACCAGCAGGCAGCAAGTTATAAAATCACCAACATGCAACTAACACACAAATAAAGCATGAAATCACCATATTTAAAAGTCATTCTCCGTACATAAGAACATATAAGCATACTACATAAATAAAAGACTAATAGTTTGAAAAAGATACAATTGTTATAAGTAAAATATAGCTAACAACATATAGAAATAAATTAGTAAAACATAACAGCTTACACAAGAATATATGGACATACTGATTACTGCATACATAAAAGACAAACACTAACAGCCTACATAAAAAACTAACAACATAGTAGAGAAACATCATATAATCGGGTTACCAGGTCAACCCTAAATCCATCCATTTATAAACAGGTCAAATTTGGGTTGACTCGAGAATGACCCACTAATTAAACGGATCGGGTTAACCTGCTAATTTCCGTGCGGGCTTCGGGTCGGATTTCGGGTCGTGTAGAAAATTAATAGCTCTAGTATTAACCATATTTGCACTAGCATTGTTGTTTTATTGTGGAGTATAATTGGTATTGAACCTAAAATAATTTTTTTAGCACTATACCCCATTTTTTCCACAGATTTGACATTTGATTCTATTATTGTTATTACTTCTACCACCTCTTCTTCCTCTACGAAACCAACCACCTCTCTGATTGTTAAATTGGTTTCTTGATCCACTTCTTTTGTCTTGATTTTTTTCCTCTGCCATATGTAGTGTAATTGACTGACAGATCAGAATTATTACTTTTTTATGCTCTATTCTTCCTTCATGAGACAATAGTAGAATACACATATTGTAATGATGGTGTTAGAGTCATAGAACGAATGACTGCAGTAACAACTTTATACTCATCATCTACACCATTAAAAATCACAATTACCTGTTTTGATTTGGGTATTCTTTGGCCTGCAGAATTTAATTGATCACATATGTTTTTTATTTTGAGCAAATATTCATTCATAGTTGATTCACATTTTCTTATGTTATGTAATTATCTTCTAAGATGCATAACTCTGGAAGAAGATTAATTAGAAAATTTTCTTTGAACGGTTTCCCAAACTTCTTGAGCAGTTTTGACCCCTATTACCTATGGTAGTATAGCTAGGCTAATTGAGGACGTCATCCATGCACAAACTAAACCATCTTGTCTCTGATGCATGGTATATTCAGGATTATTCACCAGTTTATCTTCACCATCTCTAATAAACTTGGGTGGAACAAACTTTGTTTCAAGAATATAGTCTTCCAAACCATGTACTCCAACAACAGTTTCAACCTGTAATTTCCATAACAGGTAGTTGGATTCATCGAGATGGATTGAGATTAATTGGCTTTGAGGTTTAATAATGGTCTTCATCATATCTTGGATGGGACCAGTCTGAGTTTGATGAACTCTATTACTGGAAACTTGTGGGCTGGAATTGGAATTATCTCCAGAGTTAACCATGCTGGAAAACAATGGAGCTAATACAGAAATGCACGGATAAGATCTAATCTCTAAAACTTTGAATTGAGATAAAATTCAGGAAATTTCACTGTTGTAGAATGATGCAACTCAGATTGCCTTTGTGAAGAACAACCCAGATTGCCTATAATTCTATGATAAAAATAGATAATAATCCTGATAGGCGATCTTTGATGGCACTGATACAATAGTGATGGTTTCTTTATTTGTCTTGATCGGTTTCTTGAGTTACAGATCTGATCCTGCACCAAGCTTTATGCTGAAATTAAGATGCAGCCACAAACTGTAGGCAAGACACTTGATTTTTAGATAAAGCAGCAACCCTCAATGATAAGTTGAAACTTTGATGAAGGGGGATCCAATTGATGAAGATTCTCTAATGGATCGACTGTTGATCAACACATTGAAATCAATTTTTGGCAAGGTTGAACCGAGCTCGGATACCAAGTTAGATTTCCAGAAAATATAATGGAAGAGAAAAAAATACTTTGTACTATGGCTTCTGAAATGTAAAATAAATGTTACATTGAGTTCAACACGGCAAGAGCCACTATATATAATATGCAAGTAGTAGCTTGGGCCAAGCCTCATAATACAAATTCCAGAAAAGAAAATATAAAATATCTTTATTTTCATCTTTATTGATCTTCATTTACCCCAAAACTCAACTAAAACCCGATAACATGACTTTTCAGAATTGATATCTAATGATTTTAGAAAATTTATGAGCATTGGTATCTCTTGCAAGCAAAATGAGGATTTTCCAATTTAATATGATTTATTCAAAGGTATTTTAAGTAATCGAGTCTAAACTTAAGCTCATCGGTTTCTTTTTATAAAAATTCAAAACCAATTTTAAATGGAGTTTGAACTCCTGGTTAACTCATTTTTTAAACTAAGCATAAATCCAGTTTTTATTTATTTATTATTATTATTATTACTTAAAGTGAGTTAACTGAGTCCTTAACTCATTTTTTAAACTAAGCATAAATCCAGTTTTTATTTATTTATTATTATTATTATTATTTAAAGTGAGTTAACTGAGTCCTTAACTTTGCTAGTAAGCTTCAAACAAAGTTAAAGGGGGATATAGTTCAATATCAAAATATTAATCATATTCATGTGTCATCCTCAAAATAGAAGCTAAATTTGTTGGATCTTCCCATGCATGTGCCGTGTTGAGCTATAGGTATTGATTACCACTTTTATAACTTCAGGATTTAGTAGGATGGGTAAATCTTGTCCACAAATAGCAAAACAAATTTCACAAAATAACAATAATTGAGACTGCAAGTATAGCAACCAAATTGAATATCCAGCAAAAGGCCCATGTTTTACTACCCACAGACAAATTTTCATTAGCATCCATTAAAAAATTGCTCCTTTGAAATTAAAGGATTAATTACATACCTAATAGAAAAAGCTATACATACAAAATTAAAACTTCAAGAGGAAACAAAAACGAAGACGAAGATTATATGCCTAATGCAAATAGTTTTCTTTCAAGCGGAGGCCTGATTTGCATTGTGTGGAAATATTTTCTTCCACCTCTAAATTAACATACTGCACTTGTGTTCAAACCATTAAGGTAAAGCTACTTGTCACAAAACCGTTGGGCTCCTACCAGGTCAAACCGTTAGGATAGTTGTTTTTTAATAAATAAAAGTTGAGCCACTGAGCATAATTCAAAAATAATAATAAGAAGTTGGACTCCTACCAGGTCTATAATACTCTAGCATCAACATAAACACATTGTAAATTTAAAAAATGAGTTTTAATGGATGAAAGTCATACAAATGTAGCATCCAAGCGTTTGTAGTCCAACGGTTACTGTGACGATCCCAAAATCCGAGGGGCGGTATTAAGGATAATCATTGGAATATAACACATTAATCGTCATAGCAGAGTACAGATAATAGCAGAAACAATAAATAGAATAATTTTACATGGATATGACAGCGGAATCACAACATGTAATAACATCAGAATAGCACAGCGTAGGATATAACTTAGTAAATAAAGGGAAGTGATCAGTCATCATCGCCAGAGGCGGAATACATACATGTAGTGAGACATAATAATGGTATCAGTCTACATCGCCGAAGGCGGTACATATACATACAATAAGAAGTACGGAAAGTAAATCAGTCTGCATCGCCCGTGGCGGAATCATAATATAAGTACAGTAATGGCGGAAAATGTCAAAGTCGTCTCTGTAAAGTCAGCCTCGCCATGAGCCAAAAATGCACTCTATGCAACAGTGCAGAGCCAAAAACAACCTGTCACCTGTGAATTAGGCTGCCCGTGTGAAAATAAGGGCACCCGCATTTGCAAAGTGAAACGAACAACGAGTCAGTCATGGGGACTGGTATGAGGAATCTATCTAATAGTTTAAAACAACAGTAATAAGCAAATCATAGGACCACGCCACTTTCGCGGAACGGGTTTACTCCAGTGATTGCTAGTGCATTTAAAACAAAGTAAATTCTTTTAAAACAACGCAATTCTTTTTGAAAGAATGAAGCCATTATAAGACTCAGGTCCCATCACACAATGCAACGCAAGTCGGAGGATAGAGTTTTACCTTATAATAGCCAAATATGCTTGATACGTATAAAGCAAAATCATTTGATATTATTACTAGTGCATATATGTTTCAAAAACGAATAGCATCATAAATATCAATCATAGACGGCATAAGTGCCCCATACCACTATGTCGCCATACTAGTTCTACAATCGAGTCCGTTATTTCGTATTGGAAATTGGATTTCCGTCATGAGTCGAGGCAAGGGGCAAGCTCCTCGCCGCTTCGAGACATTCTAGCAAATGCCTCAGGACTACACACTCTGGGTAATCCTGGATCTTCAGGGCCGGTCCTCTCTTACGTTTGAGGATTAGTATTCCTGAACACACGTTTCCCGGTCCTTACAAACCTATAATCGAGGTGCCTCGCATTCCAACAACCACATAGGTGAAAAATAGATATATATGTCAGGGCTGGTAAGTCACTGACACCACCATAGCTAGAAAGAAACGTCGTGCTCTCCCTGCAGTCCGTATCCCGTTTTTAACTCATACCGGGGTGTGAGGCTCGCGAATCTACGAAATACACAAAGCTAGGCCACGTAGACCGTGCTTTGATCATCATCCACAAGACTTTGCTTTTTAACAGAAGCCTTGATCACAGCATCTTGGCATGCCACATAGGCAATCCACTCCATACGATTGATTTCTATCGATATATATCCTCTGAGCTCGTACGTCTCAGAGAAGGGCGTTAAGCAAAAGAATAAATTCTCCGCCGCCATACAGATATTATTTAACAGAGATCAATCAGTATAGAACAAAATCCAATGTCAGACACACAGTCCATTTACAAGTCTGTTCTGGGTCTGAACGAAACCGGAGGCGTCGAATTCCTCGTATATCCATACAATCAACACATACGTTCAGACGGCTACTACTTCCGTCCCATTCCGTTATCTACTCCGGTCAGGAACTTCAGCGGCGCCCATCCAACCGATACGAAGATCGTCGGTCTTGAATCGTCTTTGCATTTTCCAATTCGAATCGCTCGATAAATTATTTGAAATGAGGGTTAGCTCGGCCTTTTCAAATAATTCACGTCATTAGAATTTAAATCGATCCTTCCCATGGTTATATTATTCGACATCCATCTTTCAGTTATATAGTGTTATTTTCGTGTCAAGCACATACAACCATCAAATATCAAACAATTCAAGCCCAATTGGTTTATTTGCCATCTATGTTGCTTATAATATTTTATAACGATTTTTCGCCATTTTGATTTATTTAAAAATGGCCATATTTAATTAAACGACGTTTCAGGTCGTGCCGTGGCACTGGCGCTGTTTTCCCCCTAATTTTTTTACACATATCGGAAAATCTAACCGTTGGATTTCTACAAAGTCTATATCAGTGGGAAGATATTCCCAAAGCGAACCCAACGGTTCCAGTTTCGTGAGAATCCGATGGTCGGATCTTCCACACTAGTCGTTTGAAGTTACGGTTTCAAAATTCGAACTGCAGCGTCGTTATTCGATTTAATTTAATTATATTTATATTTATATATAAATATAACGATTCTGGCACTGTTTTTCTTCAGATTTGAATTAAACATTCCGGACAATCCAACCGTTGGATTTTTACAAGGTTGGTGCCGTTGGGAAGATATTTCCAAGGCGAACCCAGCGGTTGCGGTTTCGGGAAAATCCGATGGTCGGATTTCTCGTACTAATCGTTTCAAATTACGATTCCGAAACACGAACTGCACGGCTTCGATTCCTTTTAATTATATTTATATTTATATATATAAATATAGTCCATTCTATAATTTCAACTATAGTTCATTCTATATTTTCAACTTCGTTTTCACTTAAAATATTTCACTAACGCCTTAATATTTCGAAAAATTTCGCCATAACCTCCTTTGTACGGGGAGGGGTTTGGAAATTTATTGGGCCGTGTTAGGTACCCAATAAATCCTAAAAAGCATCCACATATTTATAGTGATATATTCTGGTGTTTACGGGGGAGCATGTATAGATAATCACTCCAGAGAATAAATTCTCGTCACCCCGTTTCCGTATGGAAATAAATAGTCCATGTGCCATATCTAATAACTAGAGCGACATGATTATTGTCAACTCCAGACCCGTGTGGGGTTTTTATTAATCTGGCAATTTATCGTTATATTTTATATAGTCCATATCAGTCATCGGTTCAACCTGTAGTATATAGTCATCGCCATACAAGCCTCTCGCTCGTATGGTAAATCTTCCACCTCGTCACACAAGCTCCAATTGCTTATGTGGAATATGATGAAGTATGCCTATCGTCAAGAAGTATGCCATGTAGTGTAGTTCAAAATTAATTGTTACTATCTTATGGCGATGTTTATTATTTCATACAGAATAACCAGCACTCCGCATCCAATGGCATTCACAGGAGTTGATATATAAATAAAATTGCGCAGCCAACTCATCAAGGTTTACCTATTTGTCGGGCACGCAAATAATTTCTTTACTCTACAGCTAATCCATTTTCATGTTCAACACATGTATATATATGTAGAACAAAGCTAATAATAATATTTCTAGCAAACTATTATTTATTTCAACACGTGTGTATTTTTATCAAAGCATATACATGATAAAAGAAATATTTTTATCGTCAAAAATATTTATTCAACACGTGAATGTTTTTAACACTTCATATTCACAATAAAAATGTAGTTTTTATTGTCGATTCCTTTTATTTTAAAATACGATAACATTCAACGCATGAATTTCAACTCGACGAACGAATTTGAATTCAACACATGAATATTCTCTATAGTTTGTATATATATAAAAATGTGATTTTTATCGCTAAAGCTATTTGTTTAAATTCAAATAATATTCAACACATGAATTTCAACCCAACGAATGAATTGCAACTCAACACATGAATATTCGCCATGGTTTGTATATATATAAAAATGTGATTTTTATCGCTAAAGCTATTTGTTTAAATTCAAATAATATTCAACACATGAATTTCAACCCAACGAATGAATTGCAACTCAACACATGAATATTCGCCATGGTTTGTATATATATAAAAATGTGATTTTTATTGCTAAAGCTATTTGTTTAAATTCAAATAATATTCAACACATGAATTTCAACCCAACGAATGAATTGCAACTCAACACATGAATATTCGCTATATATGTAATTTATTTCAATGAATGAAAATTATTCTAACACATGTATATTTCAGAAAATTTCGGCAGCATAACGGCAGGGTAGTTAAAACCGGGACCGTCCCTAGTACGGCTCCTCGCTCTACCTTAAAACCTCGCGGTTTTTTACAATGGGGATCATGCATCTAGTTCGCACGCAGGCGGCATGTTTTATTTTCAATTCCACAATCCTATTCTATTTTGTTTCAACCACAAGAGGGTATTTTTCAACCACAAAGGTATTTTTCAACCATCAAATCAACCACAAACAATTATTTCCAACCATTCGTCATACCATATAATATCACGTCAATCACAAGCAATAAATATCGTCCATGGTCTGTGGACGAGGGGAGTATATATATATATATAATATTATAATTCACTTGCATCTCATCACGATTCAAAGCATATATGTTTCATTCAACGCTTGTATAATTTATACATCGCTAATATAACTTATACAACACATGTACATGAGGTATTCAATGCGTATATAATTTACACTTCGCTTATATAATTTATACAACGCGATTTCATTCACACAATTAGTTTAGATTCCACACATTGGTTATTGCAGTGCTAAAAATCGTAGGAAGATCAGAAAAATCCGCGACTTCTTCTAGAATGTAGAGAGCCTCCTTGCGGTCACAGTGTCTCCTGTTTCATCGAATTTCGTTAACGAACGAAAAAGATATTGTTTTTCAAAGTTTTGCAACGCTTTATAGTGTTATTTTCAATTCTGAATAATAAAGGTCGTACCTTTATTTTTGCTTCGAAACTAGGTTTGGGATTTTTGCAAAATCCGTGAAGTATGGGGATGATCGGCGGTGCTGACGTGGAAGGGGGCGGCGAGGGCTTCACGGCGCTGGTGGTTTGAGGGGGTGCGATGGCGAATCGGGGCGGCGGCGGCGCTGGGAAGTCGACGACTTCCTCGACGTCGTTCAGGCGATTCCGGCGAAGGTAGGAGGCGGCGTTTGGTCGGATGTGAAGAGGAGGCGAAGGGCTGTCGAGTGGTGGTGGCGCGGCCTAGCGTCGCCTGTGGCGGTCGGAAAAGGGAGGCGAAGCGCGGAGCAACGAGGATCGTCGGTTTCGTCTCTGGTGGCTAGGGTTTTCGATTTTTATTTTTATTTTTTTAAAAGAAAAATTCGTATTGATCGGAGCTATATAGGAAATTTTAAATAGTGTTTTCACAAACGGACCCGAAATCAAACCCAACGACTATCGCCCCTAGATAAATACCCCCATTCCGGACACAATGGGATATGTTTCGTTGGCCAATTCGACTGTTACAGTCAGTTATTTTTCAAATTAAAGCATAAAACATTCAATATTTAATTTGAACGTACATTTCAATTTGCCAGGGCCACAAACTGAATCGAAAAATTCCAGAAAAATAAATCTAGCTTTGTTTTGACGATACGGTCCTAACAAAACTAGTTTCGTCGAATTCTGAGCTCGTTTGAAAAATGGCCATTTTTAGGTCGACCCATTTTAACAGAAATTGGCCAATCACATTTTCTTTTGCCCCGCTCACATACTAGCTTCAAAAATTATGAAATTTGAAACTTAGCAATAATTTGACATCCCGGACCCAACAAAAGTGGTTTCGTCGAATTCCGAGGTCGTATGCAAAATATCAATTTTCAAGGGCTATATACGCTATATAGCGACCTTTCTGAAAATTCATTTGGCCATAACTTTTGATTCCCGCTATGAAACTTCGATTTTTCAGATTCGTTAGAAAGGTATTCATAAACAGATTTAAATATTTTCAGTTTCGCTAAAATCCGTTATATTTTCCACCCGGTACAGTCAGACAAAGTTTGTATTCAAAATTCCAAACTACAATACTATACCCCATTCCCTATTTTATTGAAATATTCTATTTCAACTATTCAAATTCTTTGGTAATAACCAATTTTAAAAATTTTAAATTGGTTCACATTTTCTGGGTTGTTACAATCTCCCCCACTTAAAACTTTTCGTCCTCGAAAAGGAAATAGCAGCTAAGTAGGAAATAAAATGTAAATGCAAAGTATTGTAAAGGTACCTTGCACCGGAGTTAGTTAGAGATGTCCACTCTGCATTTGGGGTAGGCTTGTTTAATGCTTTCCTCAGTCTCCCAAGTACAGTCTCTAGGATCACTACTCCACTGCACTTTAACTAAATGAATCTTTTTCCTCCTTAGCTCTCTAGTTTCTTTGCCCACTATCTTTAATGGCTCTCTTCTGAGTGCTAATTCTGGAGTTATGTCAATATCCTGTTGCGCTGCTTCTTCCACAACAAGATCTGGATCATGAACATGTTTTCTGAGTTGAGACACGTGGAACACATCATGTACACCAGGCAACCAATCAGGTAATGAAACCCTATATGCAAGAGTTCCAATCCGTTCAAGTATAGGAAAGGGACCAATAAATCTCGGTGCCAACTTCCCAGTCTTGCCAAATCTGATTACTCCCCGCATTGGAGAAACTCTTAAATAAACATAATCACCAACGGCAAATGATAAATCTCTCCTCCTCGCATCAGCATAACTTTTCTGTCGGCTCTGTGCGGTTTTCAATCGCTTCTTAATGAAATCGACTTTATCTGATGCTTCTCGAATCATATCGGGCCCTAACACAAGTCTATTGCCAGGTTCTACCCAACATGCGGGAGATCTGCACGGTCTACCGTATAATGCTTCAAATGGGGACATTCCCAAACTTGCTTGATAGCTATTGTTATAAGAGAATTCGGCTAAATGTAAGTGATCTTCCCATGAGCCTCCAAAATCAATCACGCAAGCCCGCAGTAAATCTTCTAAAATTCTATTCACCCGCTCAGTTTGGCCGTCTGTCTGAGGGTGATAAGCGGTGCTTAGATTCAATTTGGATCCCAATTCTGTCTGGAATGCTTCCCAGAATTTGCTAGTAAACAGAGGATCTCTATCACTGACTATATTGAGCGGCACTCCATGTAGTTTAACTATTTCTTTGAAGTAAATCTGTGCTAAACTTTGGGCCGTTCTGTTGGATCGGACAGGTATGAAATGGGCAGTCTTCGTGAAGCGATCTACGATTACCCATATACTGTCGTTTCCTTTTCTAGTTCGAGGCAAGCCATCGATGAAATCCATCGAAATTTGCTCCCACTTCCAATCTGGAATTTCTAATGGTTGTAATAGTCCAGCTAATTTCTGCTGATCGCTCTTGACTAGCTGACAAGTGGGGCATCTGCTAAGATATAATGAGATATCTCTTTTCATCGCCTTCCACCAGAATGTGCGCTTGATATCGTTATACATTTTGCTCACACCGGGATGGATACTTAATTTGGACTTGTGGCATTCATCAAGCACTTCTCTTTTTAGCTCGGAGATGTCGGGAACACAAATTCTTCCTTTTAATCTCAAAACTCCCTCACTATCCACTTGGAAGCTGGAGTCTATGCCTTCATTGATCCTTTTGATCACCACTTTTACAAAATTATCCTCTTTTTGAAGGGTCGAGATCCTGTCAATTAAAGAAGACGTAATGATAAAACTGGCAATGATTTCATTCTTTCTGCTGAGCGCATCTGCTACAACATTGGCTTTCCCTGGAGTGTATAGAATTTCAAAATCGTATGCTGCAAGGAATTCTAACCAACGCTGTTGTCTCAAATTTAGATCTTTCTGAGTTAATAGATATTTCAAGGATTGATGATCAGTAAATAGTTCGAACTTCTCGCCCAGTAAATAATGCCTCCAGATTCTTAAAGCAAACACGATAGCTAATAACTCAAGATCATGAGTTGCATAGTTTCTTTCATGCGGCTTCAACTGACGGCTGGCATAAGCGACCACTTGGCCTTTTTGCATTAGTACTGCGCCTAGCCCTCTAATAGAAGCGTCTGTCCATACTGTCAAGTCTTGGTTGCCTTCTATAATTGTCAATACTGGAGCGGTTGTCAATTTCAGTTTCAGTTCCTGGAAAGCTTCTTCACATTCGGGAGTCCATCTGAATTTCTCATGCTTCTTTGTAAGCTTTGTCAAAACACCCGATATCTTTGAAAAATCCTGAACGAATTTCCGATAGTAGCTAGCCAATCCAAGGAAACTTTGAACTTTCGTGGGGGTAGTAGGTTGTTTCCAGTTTTGAATCGCTGTAATTTTGCTTGGGTCTACAGCAATCCCTTCTTTTGATACGACATGGCCTAGGAATTTAACTTCATCCTGCCAGAAGACACACTTAGAAAATTTAGCTTTCAAGACATTTCTCCTTAGAATCTTCAACACTTGTTCTGAATGTTTTGCATGCTCGTCTTCCGACTTGGAGTAGATTAAAATGTCATCGATGAAGACTAGAACAAATTTATTCAATACACCACGGAACACTCTGTTCATAAGATCGACGAAGTATGCCGGAGCGTTACACATGCCGAACGGCATTACTAACCATTCGTAGAATAAATCGGGACCCCTGAAGGCTGTCAAAGGAACACAGTCTTCGGCTATACGTAATTGGTGGAAACCTGTAGCTAGGTCCATTCTGGAGAATACTGTTGCTCCATTTAATTGATCTAACAGATCATCTATACGGGGCAAGGGATATTTGTTCTTCAGTGTCTGCTTATTGAGATCTCGGTAATCAACACAAAGTCTTAGAGTACCGTCAGATTTCGGGACAAATACTACAGCTGCTCCCCAAGCTGAAAAGCTCGGTCTGATCAGACCTGTCCAAAGTAATTCTCGGGTTTGACTACCTAACTCTTCTTTTTCTTTCGGGGCCATTCTCCTAATTGGATGTACTACTGGTTGGGCATTCGGAATTAGATCTATTCTAAATTCAATTTCTCTTTGCGGCGGTAAGTTTTCTACTTCTTCAAACACATCCGCATAGTTTTTAACGACCGGTATCTTTTCTAATGAAGGGGGAGTAACTTCTAAAGAAGACCAAAATTTTGTTCTATTAATTTCTGAGCCATGGCATGGTATAGTGATATGCCCAAGTTTTGTTTTAACTTTCACGATTCTTTCGGCGCATCTAACTTCGGCCTTATATTTTGTCAACCAATCAAGTCCCAGAATAATATCAAATTCGGAAAGGTCCATGACAATCACTTTAAAAGGAAATCGATAACAAGAATATGAGGCGGGTACATTACAATATGAGACGAGAATAGTAGACCCTCCTATCGGATTTTGAATTTTAATTGGTTCTTTAAGCTTCCTTGGATTCAATTTTAACTTGTGAACAATGTTACCAGAAATGAAGCTACGTGATGCACCAGTATCAAAAAGTACAGAAACATGAATATTTTTAATGGTAAGGGTACCTCCCAAGACGTCGGGTTTACCTGATCCATCGGTGGTAGCTGGCGGGGTCTCCCCGTCATACACATGAGCCACTTGTGCATTCTGCATCAGAGGACAGTTCCTGCTATAGTGCCCCTTCTTATGGAAGTTGTAGCATTCGGCTGATTCTGGATTTGCCTTTGGCTTCCTTGGGACTTTGCATACATTAGAAAAATGTCCTGGCTTCCCGCAGTTGTAACAATTTCCTTTCGGTATCTTTCCAGGTTTCTGAGTAGCGGTCGCGGTAATGCTAGACTCGGGCTGATCTGCTGAAGCCTTGCGCTTATTTCCAGCTTGGCTTTTGGCGCGGTCTTGGCTAGTGTGCCTTTCATCCATATATTCATAATTGCAAGCCATTTCTACCAATTCTGAGAAGGAGAGTTTGATGTTGCTCATAGCTCTGTCATGGTACTTGCGCTTTAGCCCAAATATGAATCTCTTGTCCTTTGCTTTATTGGTCATAATAAGCTCTGGAGGCGACAACTGGGTGAATTTATTGAGGTAATTCTGGATAGAGAGATCTCCTTGCTGGAGATTAGCAAACTGCTCTCGCATCCTCTCTAGAACCTGTTCAGGTACAAACTTCTCGTTGAACATTGTTTTGAATTGCTCCCAGGTCCTGACAGTACCTGCTGCATCTTCTGAGGTGATGGCATCCCACCACAGCTCTGCTTCCTCCTGTAGGAGCCAAATACCTAGTCGTGCTTTGTTGTTAGTCCCCAATTCAATCCCTTCAAAGATCTTTTTACAGGTCTTCAACCAAGCAATAGCCTCCGTTACTGTACCAGTGCCAGAAAAAGGTTTTCCCCCAAGGTTCCTATACCTCTTCGCTACTCTGTCTAGCTCGAAGTCCTGGGGTGCTGGTGGCTGAACAATAGGGCCTTCCACAACTACGGGGATATTTCCCCGTCCTCCGCTTCTCCTGCTCGGCCTCCACGGCCTCCTCTAGCTGCTGCTGCTCGTGTAGCCATCTAAGAGTACTGTATAAGCAAGAAAAGAGTCAAGCTCACAGATTTGATAATTTTCGTATTTGATAAAGCAGGGGAACATAAGGAAAAGGAAATGATGTACTGATCAAATTTGTTTTGCTAATCTGCTTAGCTCATTCTAGGACATTGCTAATCCTATCTCTAATGAGCTACTCGCCTTAGAACACTACTGATTCTATTCTGATGAGGTGTTTAATGTGTTAGATCCCGGAACTAAGGTTAACCAAAGCTCTGATACCAACTGTGACGATCCCAAAATCCGAGGGGCGGTATTAAGGATAATCATTGGAATATAACACATTAATCATCATAGCAGAGTACAGATAATAGCAGAAACAATAAATAGAATAATTTTACATGGATATGACAGCGGAATCACAACATGTAATAACATCAAAATAGCACAGCGTAGGATATAACTTAGTAAATAAAGGGAAGTGATCAGTCATCATCGCCAGAGGCGGAATACTTACATGCAGTGAGACATAATAATGGTATCAGTCTACATCGCTGAAGGCGGTACATATACATACAATAAGAAGTACGGAAAGTAAATCAGTCTGCATCGCCCGTGGCGGAATCATAATATAAGTACAGTAATGGCGGAAAATGTCAAAGTCGTCTCTGTGAAGTCAGCCTCGCCATGAGCCAAAAATGCACTCTATGCAACAGTGCAGAGCCAAAAACAACCTGTCACCTGTGAACTAGGCTGCCCGTGTGAAAATAAGGGCACCCGCGTTTGCAAAGTGAAACGAACAACGAGTCAGTCATGGGGACTGGTATGAGGAATCTATCTAATAGTTTAAAACAACAGTAATAAGCAAATCATAGGACCACGCCACTTTCGCGGAACGGGTTTACTCCAGTGATTGCTAGTGCATTTAAAACAAAGTAAATTCTTTTAAAACAACGCAATGCTTTTTGAAAGAATGAAGCCATTATAAGACTCAGGTCCCATCACACAATGCAACGCAAGCCGGAGGATAGAGTTTTACCTTATAATAGCCAAATATGCTTGATACGTATAAAGCAAAATCATTTGATATTATTACTAGTGCATATATGTTTCAAAAACGAATAGCATCATAAATATCAATCATAGACGGCATAAGTGCCCCACACCACTATGTCGCCATACTAGTTCTACAATCGAGTCCGTTATTTCGTATTGGAAATTGGATTTCCGTCAAGAGTCGAGGCAAGGGGCAAGCTCCTCTCCGCTTCGAGACATTCTAGCAAATGCCTCAGGACTACACACTCTGGGTAATCCTGGATCTTCAGGGCCGGTCCTCTCTTACGTTTGAGGATTAGTATTCCTGAACACACGTTTCCCGGTCCTTACAGACCTATAATCGAGGCGCCTCGCATTCCAACAACCACATAGGTGAAAAATAGATATATATGTCAGGGCTGGTAAGTCACTGACACCACCATAGCTAGAAAGATCCGTCGTGCTCTCCCTGCAGTCCGTATCCTGTTTTTAACTCATACCGGGGTGTGAGGCTCGCGAATCTACGAAATACACAAAGCTAGGCCACGTAGACCGTGCTTTGATCATCATCCACAAGACTTTGCTTTTCAACAGAAGCCTTGATCACAGCATCTTGGCATGCCACATAGGCAATCCACTCCATACGATTGATTTCTATCGATATATATCCTCTGAGCTCGTATGTCTCAGAGAAGGGCGTTAAGCAAAAGAATAAATTCTCCGCCGCCATACAGATATATAATTAACAGAGATCAATCAGTATAGAACAAAATCCAATGTCAGACACACAGTCCATTTACAAGTCCGTTCTGGGTCTGAACAAAACCGGAGGCGTCGAATTCCTCGTATATCCGTACAATCAAGACATACGTTCAGACGGCTACCACTTCCGTCCCGTTCCGGTAGCTACTCCGGTCAGGAACTTCAGCGGTGCCCATCCAACCGATACGAAGATCGTCGGTCTTGAATCGTCTTTGCATTTTCCAATTCGAATCGCTCGATAAATTATTTGAAATGAGGGTTAGCTCGGCCTTTTCAAATAATTCACGTCATTAGAATTTAATTCGATCCTTTCCATGGTTATATTATTCGACATCCATCTTTCAGTTCTTTAGTGTTATTTTCGTGTCAAGCACATACAACCATCAAATATCAAACAATTCAAGCCCAATTGGTTTATTTGCCATCTATGTTGCTTATAATATTTTATAACGATTTTTCGCCATTTTTATTTATTTAAAAATGGCCATATTTAATTAAACGACGTTTCAGGTCGTGCCGTGGCACTGTTTTTCCCCTAATTTGTTTTACACATATCGGAAAATCTAACCGTTGGATTTCTACAAAGTCTATATCAGTGGGAAGATATTCCCAAAGCGAACCCAACGGTTCCAGTTTCGTGAGAATCCGACGGTCGGATCTTCCACACTAGTCGTTTGAAGTTACGGTTTCAAAATTCGAACTACAGCGTCGTTATTCGATTTAATTTAATTATAATTATATTTATATATAAATATAACGATTCTGGCGCTGTTTTTCTTCAGATTTGAATTAAACATTCCGGACAATCCAACCGTTGGATTTTTACAAGGTTGGTGCCGTTGGGAAGATATTTCCAAGGCGAACCCAGCGGTTGCGGTTTCGGGAAAATCCGATGGTCGGATTTCTCGTACTAATCGTTTCAAATTACGATTCCGAAACACGAACTGCACGGCTTCGATTCCTTTTAATTATATTTATATTTATATATATAAATATAGTCCATTCTATAATTTCAACTATAGTTCATTCTATATTTTCAACTTCGTTTTCACTTAAAATATTTCACTAACGCCTTAATATTTCGAAAAATTTCGCCATAACCTCCTTTGTACGGGGAGGGGTTTGGAAATTTATTGGGCCGTGTTAGGTACCCAATAAATCCTAAAAAGCATCCACATATTTATAGTGATATATTCTGGTGTTTACGGGGGAGCATGTATAGATAATCACTCCAGAGAATAAATTCTCGTCACCCCGTTTCCGTATGGAAATAAATAGTCCATGTGCCATATCTAATAACTAGAGCGACATGATTATTGTCAACTCCAGACCCGTGTGGGGTTTTTATTAATCTGGCAATTTATCGTTATATTTTATATAGTCCATATCAGTCATCGGTTCAACCTGTAGTATATAGTCATCGCCATACAAGCCTCTCGCTCGTATGGTAAATCTTCCACCTCGTCACACAAGCTCTAATTGCTTATGTGGAATATGATGAAGTATGCCTATCGTCAAGAAGTATGCCATGTAGTGTAGTTCAAAATTAATTGTTACTATCCTATGGCGATGTTTATTATTTCACACAGAATAACCAGCACTTCGCATCCAATGGCATTCACAGGAGTTGATATATAAATAAAATTGTGCAGCCAACTCATCAAGGTTTACCTATTTGTCGGGCACGCAAATAATTTCTTTACTCTACTGCTAATCCATTTTTCCTGTTCAACACATGTATATATATGCAGAACAAAGCTAATAATAATATTTCTAGCAAACTATTATTTATTTCAACATGTGTGTATTTTTATCAAAGCATATACATGATAAAAGAAATATTTTTATCGTCAAAAATATTTATTCAACACGTGAATGTTTTTAACACTTCATATTCACAATAAAAATGTAGTTTTTATTGTCGATTCCTTTTATTTTAAAATACGATAACATTCAACGCATGAATTTCAACTCGACGAACGAATTTCAATTCAACACATGAATATTCTCTATAGTTTGTATATATATAAAAATGTGATTTTTATCGCTAAAGCTATTTGTTTAAATTCAAATAATATTCAACACATGAATTTCAACCCAACGAATGAATTGCAACTCAACACATGAATATTCGCCATGGTTTGTATATATATAAAAATGTGATTTTTATCGCTAAAGCTATTTGTTTAAATTCAAATAATATTCAACACAAGAATTTCAACCCAACGAATGAATTGCAACTCAACACATGAATATTCGCCATGGTTTGTATATATATAAAATGTGATTTTTATCGCTAAAGCTATTTGTTTAAATTCAAATAATATTCAACACATGAATTTCAACCCAACGAATGAATTGCAACTCAACACATGAATATTTGCTATATATGTAATTTATTTCAACGAATGAAAATTATTCTAACACATGTATATTTCAGAAAATTTCGGCAGCATAACGGCTGGGTAGTTAAAACCGGGACCGTCCCTTGTACGGCTCCTCACTCTACCTTAAAACCTCGCGGTTTTTGACAATGGGGATCATGCATCTAGTTCGCACGCAGGCGGCATGTTTTATTTTCAATTCCACAATCCTATTCTATTTTGTTTCAACGTATTATTCAACCACAAAGGTATTTTTCAACCATCAAATCAACCACAAACAATTATTTCCAACCATTCGTCATACCATATAATATCACGTCAATCACAAGCAATAAATATCGTCCATGGTCTGTGGACGAGGGGAGTATATATATATATATAATATTATAATTTACTTGCATCTCATCACGATTCAAAGCATATATGTTTCATTCAACGCTTGTATAATTTATACATCGCTAATATAACTTATACAACACATGTACATGAGGTATGCAATGCGTATATAATTTACACTTCGCTTATATAATTTATACAACGCGATTTCATTCACACAATTAGTTTAGATTCCTCACATTGGTTATTGCAGTGCTAAAAATCGTAGGAAGATCAGAAAAATCCGCGGCTTCTTCTAGAATGTAGAGAGCCTCCTTGCGGTCATGGTGTCTCCTGTTTCATAGAATTTCGTTAACGAACGAAAAAGATATTATTTTTCAAAGTTTTGCAACGCTTTATAGTGTTATTTTCAATTCTGAATAATAAAGGTCGTACCTTTATTTTTGCTTCGAAACTAGGTTTGGGATTTTTGCAAAATCCGTGAAGTATGGGGATGATCGGCGGTGCTGACGTGGAAGGGGGCGGCGAGGGCTTCACGGCGCTGATGGTTTGAGGGGGTGCGATGGCGAATCGGGGCGGCGGCGGCACTGGGAAGTCGACGACTTCCTCGACGTCGCTCAGGCGATTCCGGCGAAGGTAGGAGGCGGCGTTTGGTCGGATGTGGAGAGGAGGCGAAGGGCTGTCGACTGGTGGTGGTGGCGCGGCCTAGCGTCGCCTGTGGCGGTCAGAAAAGGGAGGAGAAGCGCGGAGCAACGAGGATCATCGGTTTCGTCTCTGGCGACTAGGGTTTTCGATTTTTTTTTTTTGTTTTTTTTTAAAAGAAAAATTCCTATTGGTCGGAGCTATATAGGAAATTTTAAATAGTGTTTTCACAAACGGACTCGAAATCAAACCCAACGACTGTCGCCCCTAGCTAAATACCCCCATTCCGGACACAATGGGATATGTTTCGTTGGCCAATTCGACTGTTACAGTCAGTTATTTTTCAAATTAAAGCATAAAACATTCAATATTTAATTTGAACGTACATTTCAATTTGCCAGGGCCACAAACTAAATCGAAAAATTCCAGAAAAATAAATCTAGCTTTGTTTTGACGATACGGTCCTAACAAAACCAGTTTCGTCGAATTCTGAGCTCGTTTGAAAAATGGCCATTTTTAGGTCGACCCATTTTAACAGAAATTGACCAATCACAATTTCTTTTGCCCCGCTCACATACTAGCTTCAAAAATTATGAAATTTGAAACTTAGCAATAATTTGACATCCCGGACCCAACAAAAGTGGTTTCGTCGAATTCCGAGGTCGTATGCAAAATATCAATTTACAAGGGCTATATACGCTATATAGCGACCTTTCTGAAAATTCATTTGGCCATAACTTTTGATTCCCGCTATGAAACTTCGATTTTTCAGATTCGTTAGAAAGGTATTCATAAACAGATTTAAATATTTTCAGTTTCGCTAAAATCCGTTATATTTTCCACCCGGTACAGTCAGACAAAGTTTGTATTCAAAATTCCAAACTGCAATACTATACCCCATTCCCTATTTTATTGAAATATGCTATTTCAACTATTCAAATTCTTTGGTAATAACCAATTTTAAAAATTTTAAATTGGTTCACATTTTCCGGGTTATTACAGTTAGGATAATTTCCTTCCAAGCAATAGATCCAGGTTCGACTCCCGCCAGACGTAACTTTGTCCAACGGTTACGAACATTTTACTGAACAGCTGGATGCACTCTCCAGGTAAGCTATACACTATGTAATATGTTTTATTGAACAGTTTTCTTCTAGAAATGATTTTGCCTTTGAATTCCATAAATAGATTTTCTTCTTCCACACAATGATTTCAGATTTGGTCAACAGTTACAACAATGGTCTTCCAAACAATAAACTATATGACTAGACCTTGTAAAAAGTTTTTTTTAATAAAAAAATTCAACTTCACATTTTTTCACCGCACTTTTAAGCAATTACTATTTCAAACAGTCATGAATTTACAAAGCATCATAGAATTTGTAATGCAGCAGTTATGTTAACCCATTTTTAGTGTACCAAGTTGAACATCAGTGGAACACATTTCTTTCCAACTTTACTTACTATGCTTTCGAAGAACAAATAGATAAATATTCCCCAAAACAGTAGACTATAAACAAATACCCAACTATTTAGTTGTTGCAATCCAACGTAGGAGAACTTTTTCCAAGCAACATTGCTATAACGACCCGTATTTTTGGTTGGTTTATTTTAAATATTTAGTATCCTTTAAATATTGAAATAATAATATAAAAGAATTTTTATATTGAATTATCGATTTATAGTCGATATACGATTTATTTTGAATTCATATAATTATCGAAATACGAGAACTGAAATAATTCAATTCGAAGATAAAACTGAATCGAAATGGTTCAGATGATCAATATATATTCTATTTGAATACAAACGACGATAATAGTAATTTATTGTTGAAGGTTTTTTTTTTGAATCTAAAGTATATTATATCGATTTAATATGGTTATTTTACATATACACATTCGAAATAAATTTCAGAAAAATATTATGTTGAGTTCAATATAACGCTATAACATAGGAACGACGGTCGGTACGCTAAAATAGCGGTTCACGATTTTTAATTGTGAACCTCGAGATATTTATAATGGATAAGATCGAAATCGAATCGAAAATCAAATCGATATCTATTTAAAAAGAAATAAAATCTCTTTAAATCAAATCAAATTAATTAGAAAATCTTTTTAAGTACATACAAAGATTTGTGTGTACTTCTGGTTCCCTCTCCACCTATAAATCATGATAACCCTTTCCTTTTTACTTCCCATTCTCGTTTCATAAAGAATCCGAACCTGTAAAGACCCGTAACTTCCCCGTAAAGGAAAGCGTCGGATAGTTCGAGAACAAGCCACAGCAGAACGCATACAGAAGAACGTTTCATTGTATATTACAACAATGCATCAGATTACAAGAATATACAGAGTATAAATGAATATTACACAGAAATATCAGAGATTTAAATTACATTTAAATACATAGCAGCGGAAAATAATACAATACACAACTAGAAGAGATATACGGATACAAAGCTTTCCGGATATCGTTCCAGCTGTAAACCAGGATCCTGTGAATATAAATCTGCAAAACCGAAACTACTAGCTGCCCGTGTCAAAATAAGGGCACCCAGAGTTTAGGTTAAAACAATAAACTCCAGGTCAGTCATGTGACTGGTGTGAGAACTAAAACAGTTATTAATCTTTATTTTAAAAGTTAGGTAAATCAAGGGACCACGCCGTATAACACGGAACGGGTTTTCTCCCAAGAATACCAGTGCATAAAACAAACAGCGCAATGCTAAATAAAGAAAGATGAAGCTGTTATAAGACCCAGGTCCTATCACACAATGCAACGCAAGCCGGGGGATAGGGTTTTCCCTTATAACAGCCAAAGAATGCTTGATACGTTTAAAACAAATCATTTGATACTATAATAAGTGCATAGTGCATAAAACAACTTCAAATCATAAGTATCAATCATAGGCGGCATGGGTACCATATATCATGTCGCCATATATAGGTTTACAAATAAAACCGCAAAGTCACGTATTTGGAAATTGGATTTCCTTCTATGAACCGAGGCAAAAGATAGTCCTCAACCGATTCGAGACTGTCTAGCCCGAGCCTCAGGAACAGCCGCAACTGCCCCTTGGATCGTCAGGGCCGGTCCACACGGAGTGGATTATTATGCCTGAACAATACGTCTCCCCACCCTATGGGGTGTAAGTCTGGTCCGTCAGCCGACCAGAATGCATTCGGCCGAAACCGATATAACCGAGGCGCCTCGCAACAACCACAACCACATAAGTCAAACTCGTCAGGGCGTGTAAAACCACTGACGCCACTTCTAGCTAGAAAGAAACGCATGCCCTCCCTGAGGTCCGTCTCCCGTTTTTGGTTCATACCGGGTGTGAAACACGCGAGGTAAACGTTACACAAAGCTACGCCACAAAGGCCGTGCTTTGATCATCACCACAAGACTTTGCTTTTCAACAGAAGCCTCGATCATTTGCATCTTAGCATGCCACACAGGCAAGCCATCCTATGCAACCGATATCAGTCACACAGAATGAAATCCGATGTCAGACACACAGTCCATTTACAAGTCCGTTCTGGGTCTGAACGAAACCGGAGGCACCTAGTACCCCGCATATCCATCGATCTCCAAGTACGTCTGGACGATCACTAACTGTTTCCATCTTCTTGGGTGTACAGCCCAATCAAGATCATCAGTTATCACCCAAACGACGTGAAGACCTCCGGTCTTCGACCATCGTCTTCATCTTCGACTAATCGTCGTATCAGTTGTTCAGAATGGGATAAACCCGGCCTTTCCGAATAACTCGCGTATATATTATAAAAGTGTTACACAAACACAACATACGCCTCATTCCAATTCATTAGTCACTAACCGTAAATTAATCAAGAGAATAATTTCCCAAATCTTAACCCCGAAGGCCGAAACCAACATCAGATCAATATCCAGAAAACCATTCTGCTTAGCTAACCGACAGTTAGTTTCTAAATTTCACATTCATAGGGAAAGGTTCCCATTAATTTTATCCAAGATAAATTTCTTGAATTTATTCTTTAATCTATTTTTGAATATCAATTCAAAACTAGTCGGGATTAGCGAACCTTACCGAAGTAATCATTTGTTTTAATTTCCCAATCCCAACCTATTCATCCCATGAAGTAAAACTGGTAGTACTTCATATCTAACACCACGGTGTTATCGGTAAATTCAATTACCATTTCACGTTCAAATCTAATTAAAGATTTAACTATCGCCTGGAGCAAAACTGGTGATACTCCATTCTCGATCATCTCAATCTAATTAAAGATTCATTAAAACTCCACTTAGTTTTAATCGTTAACTGGGTTAAAGAATCCGTGTCTTTTAAAACACGGTTCACGATAAACCCAAAGTCACATTCATTAATTATCGGGTTAAAGAACAAGTGTTATTTAAAACACTGTTCACGATAAACCCAAAAATCAATATCAATTCAATTCCAGTTAAATATCATTTAATTGGTACACTTCATTAAATCCAAATAAAAAGATTTAATCTTTTCTCAACTGGGTTCAAGAACAGTGTTAGTGAAGACACCATTCACGACAAACCCAAATCACATTCGATATTCAATACAAGGCTCTGAATAGAAAATATATCGGCTTATATTCAATATCAAATTCTACGACTAACAAATGTCGTATTGGAAATAACGATATAAATATATATCTTTCAAATTTCCATAACAACACCTGTATAATCACGAATTCCAACATCGAAATATTCCGAAGACAATTTCGATTCAAATCCACTCCAATGCAATCATTGGATATTCTGGTTATTTTCAAAACCCTTTTTAAATTCAATTTATTTATTTAAAAATAAATAGAATTATAATTCTAGTTCAAAACTAGTTCATTTCGATAAAAATCTATTTTTATCTTTTCAAATATGGAGTTTTTCATCCCAATCCTTTCTAAATCATTTCTTATGATTTTACACAAATTATTACTATTTTTAATAATTTTATCAAGGCCCGTATAGTCGATTTCCATCAACGGTCATCGAACTGCACTTACAGCGACCTTTTTCGAATTTGATTTGGACGTATCTCCAAATCCAACCGTTAGATTTCAAATTTCTAATATTCGTTAGAAAGCTCTTTTCGATACGAACCCAACGGTTCCGGTTTTAGGAGAATCCGACGGTCGGATCTCCCGTAATGTCCGTTTGAAATAAATGGTCGAAATTCACGAACTGCCGCGGCGCGGCGCGTTCTATTCAGGCCATTATATATATAATATATATATATATTATATATATTTCGTCGATTTCTATTTAAAACGAATTATATAAATAGTTTTAAAATTCGTTTCAAAAGCAATTTCAACTTCCATTTCAATTCAAATCAAAATTGAATTCTTCTTTATAAATTCGTTTTAAAATTCATTTCTATTCAATTCAAATTTCAATTCAATTTGAATTCATTTCGAAATCGTTTTCAATTCAATTCATTTCGAAATCGTTTTCAATTCAATTCATTTCGAAATCGTTTTCAATTCAATTCATTTCGAAATCGTTTTCAATTCAATTCATTTCGAAATCGTTTTCAATTCAATTCATTTCGAAATCGTTTTCAATTCAATTCATTTCGAAATCGTTTTCAATTCAATTCATTTCGAAATCGTTTTCAATTCAATTCATTTCGAAATCGTTTTCAATTCAATTTATTTCGAAATCGTTTTCAATTCAATTCATTTCGAAATCGTTTTCAATTCAATTTATTTCGAAATCGTTTTCAATTCAATTCATTTCGAAATCGTTTTCAATTCAATTCATTTCGAAATCGTTTTCAATTCAATTCATTTCGAAATGAATAAAATCGATATAAATATCGTTCACGTCAAAATGGCGTCAATCTAATCAACACGGCTTCATAAATTTCTATTTTCAAATATTATATTTCAAATATTTCTTTTTCAAAATAGTTGTTATTATCAAAATATTTCGTTCAACACATGACCAATCTCAATGGATGAGTACTGTCAACACATGAACCTTTATTTTATATTATAAAGATGTAAATTTTATTACTAAAATATTTCGTTCAACACATGACCAATCTCAATGGATGAAACTGTCAACACATGAACCTTTATTTTATATTATAAAGATGTAAATTTTATTACTAAAATATTTCGTTCAACACATGACCAATCTCAATGGATGAAACTGTCAACACATGAACCTTTATTTTATATTATTCTTTATTTTTCAAATCGGAATGAGGCCCAATCAATTACCATATAAAGTTAATTATATGGATTACATACAACACATGTATATAATAGCATTGAAAAATAATCAACCACCAACCATAGTGCACTACACTGTATAAGCATCAAATATAGATATCTAACGCTTATAACAGCCTGTCAATCGATCGATCGACATATTTAATCAATCAGGATGAGTGAACTTCAAATTTCATCCTAACACCCGTGTGGGGTTTCAAACAATCAAACACATATTTTATTTGTGCAGTTGGGCGATGTGTAAAATTTATCGTCCCAATCAATGTCCTTCAAATAGGTGTACATAAACAAACCGTCCGGTTTGTAAATGAATATTTATTTATTCACATTCACGTTAAAAATTATATTTTTAATGATAAAACATTTTATTCAACCTATGAATATTCTATTCGGTTCATTTATTCAATAAAATGATATTTTTATTTTTCTAACATATTTTAGAAAATTTCGACGGTATAACGGCACGATACTAGAAACGGGACAAGGCCTAGCCTTATCCCCGGTCTAGTGAAGGCCCACTCCATTCACACATCAATCCAATCCATTCATTTCACCAAACAATTCAATTTCAATCAAATAATCTAACTAATTTGCAATCAAACAAACAAGTCCATGGTCTGTGGACGATTGTGTCGGGTGCTACTAAGCACCGTCTGCATCCTAGTATATATATATAACTAGAAAATGAAATTGAAGGGTGAGGAATTCTCACCAATAGCTATCCAAACATCTTGACTCTTCTTATGTAGGAAATCTTCAACGTTATCGCATTTTTGTCATCTTCGTTGCTGTAGCCACTACATATGTAAAAATCGATTTTTTTTTACTACGATGCTCAATATATAAAAAATCATATTTTTACTTCGATGTTCAATATATAAAAATCACATTTTTACTTCGACGTTCAATATATAAAAATCATATTTTTACTTCGACGTTCAATATATAAAAATCACATTTTTACTTCGACGTTCAATATATAAAAATCATATTTTTTTATAACGATGTTATATAGATAAAAATTCTATTTTTATCCCGCTAGTCTTCATATAAAGATTTCACCTTTTCAAAAATATAGATGTTGCCTTTTCAAAAATATCATTATAAAAATCACATTTTTAGTTTTCTACACATATAAAGATGATATTTTTAATATCCCTATCATGAAAAAATTATATTTTCAATTCTCTACCTAAACGAAAATCATATTTTTACCACTTCTATATAGTAAAGATTATATTTTGAATACTTTAAAAATATAAAAATCATATTTTTACTATCTCTATTATATATATAAAAATGTATATATATATATATATATATATTCAAAACCCTTTTTCTTTTTTAAACTAATGTATATATAGAAAATTTTGAAAATAAACTCAATGCTTATTCCAAAAAGAAGAGAAAAAGAAAACTCACGGTTTCTTTGCTGGAGGGGCCGAATTAAGGGAGAGGAGGGTGCGCCGGATGTGGAGAAGGCGGCGGTTGGCATCGCGGTGGGGTCAGGAGGTCTTGGGCTAGGGTTTTCGCGTTGGGGCAAATGGGAGTGGTCGATTTGGGGTAGCAGGGTTCGGAATTGAGCGGTGGGGGTGCGGTGGGGGCTGGAGCAGTTGATTTTCGCCTAGGGTTTGGGACAGGACGGAAAAGAAGGTGGGGGGGGGGGGGGGCGGCGGCGCTTTCGGAGATGAGGGATGAGAGAGGGGGTGGAGCGCCAGTCTCCGGCGGTCGTGGCGAGGGGGCGACTGGCCCTAGCGTCGGTGGCTGCTCCGTTCTTTTTTTTTTTTTATATCGATCGATCCATCTGAAAGGTGAAGTCAACGGGAGGGACTGAGGGGGTTAAGTGGTAAGAGGGAGATATATATTTTTATATTAAATTTATTATTATTTTAAGTTCTAAAAACAACTTTTTATTTTCAACTCGAAATCGAACTCACCGACTGTCGTCCATAGCTAATTACCCCCATTCCGGACACAATGGGATATGTATCGTAAGCAGGTTCGATCGTTTGAATCAGTTTCCGTTAAAATCAACCTATAACTCTATATATTGAATTTGAACGCGCATTTCAATTTACCGTGGTCACATACTAACTCGAAAAATTCCCGAAAATATTTCCTAGCTTCGTATTGACGATACGGTCCTAATAAAACTAGTTTCGTCGAATTCTGAGACCGTTTGAAAAATGGCCATTTTCCAGTCGATTAAAATCAACTGAAACTGGTCAAACGCGTTTTCCTTTGCCACGCTCACATATTGATTCGAAAAATTATGAAATTTAAAACCTAGCAATAATTTGACATCACGGACCAACAAAACTGGTTTCGTCGAAATCCGAGGTCGTTTGCAAAATTTCCATTTTAAGGGCCTGAATTCCATAGCGACTATTCAGAATTTTCAACTGGACATATCTTTTGATTCCTGCAATGAAAATTTGGTTTTTCGGATTCGTTGGAAAGATGGTCACAATTAGATTCCATTATTTTTGGTTTCACTAAAATCCGGATTGTTTTGCACCCGGTACATTCAATCGAAGTTTGAAATCGAATTATCGAACTACCGCGCCATTTTCCATTCTATTTATAATTATATATAATTATTATATATTCTAACGACGACGTATATAATATATACGTTCTAATTATATTCAAAATAAATTCCTCGTCGATATTATTTAAAATAATTCAGATTAAATATTCAAAATTCACTAAAGTTGCCAAAATAAAAATTTCAAACTGGCTCGCATTTTACGGGTTGTTACAATCTCCCCCACTTAAAACTTTTCGTCCCCGAAAAGGAACAAAGTCGAAAGTGGTTTGATTAATCAACACTACGTTCGATTTGGCTTCCATTCTCCAACTTTTCAGTTTCTGAGAATTTTCAAAATTTCAAAAATTTGGCTAACACCCTAAATTTTCGAAAAATTTCGCCATAACCTCCCCTGCACCGGGAGCATCGGGAAATTGCAAATAGCGTTCCCGGTCCTTCAGATCTCAAAAAGAAAAAGAAAAAGCCAAGCGGCTAGCCAATAGGCTCACAAAATCATCATCACCCAAACAAAACAGGAAATTATGTAGTAAACATGTACCTATTTGTCGGGCAAACAAATTTTATTCTCGGCTCTAGCCTCCTTGCTATGACCTGTTCAAAGATATATATGTATATGCAAGCAAATGCGACCAATTTTCAATATAATTCAATATTTGGTTCAGTTAGGCATAATGGTTCAAAATTAGCAAACAAATAACCAAACAACACAAACATCAATCAATTAGTGAATTAGAGTCTCAAATTCGTAATTTGATATATATACGAAAATCAGATTTTTGATGCCAAATCACAACAATAGGCCCTATCTAATTTTGGTTCTCACACCAGTCAATAGGAAATATATAGAAATCTCACTTTCGTCACTCGAAAATAAATACTGGCGACAGTGCCCCATCACCAGAATTACTCCCGGGCACTAGAGGGATTCTATATCTACCCAATATATTAAAACTTCGAATACACGTTTGCAAGACATATATGCAAAACCTTTATATATCGGATTGTCCTAATCAATATAAAATAAATAATCAAATACGAATAATTGATTTAAATTTTCAAAACGAAATTTGTTTTCATTTGAAAAATATACTCTTCATACTCGTTCTAGGATACTACTGATCCCATCTCTAACGAGTCATTCCATTGGATATTACTAATCCAATATCTGATGAATTCTTTCGTATGTTTCTAATGTGTCTTGTTCTCTAAGCTTTGTAAACCAAAGCTCTGATACCACGTGTAAAGACCCGTAACTTCCCCGTAAAGGAAAGCGTCGGATAGTTCGAGAACAAGCCACAGCAGAACGCATACAGAAGAACGTTTCATTGTATATTACAACAATGCATCAGATTACAAGAATATACAGAGTATAAATGAATATTACACAGAAATATCAGAGATTTAAATTACATTTAAATACATAGCAGCGGAAAATAATACAATACACAACTAGAAGAGATATACGGATACAAAGCTTTCCGGATATCGTTCCAGCTGTAAACCAGGATCCTGTGAATATAAATCTGCAAAACCGAAACTACTAGCTGCCCGTGTCAAAATAAGGGCACCCAGAGTTTAGGTTAAAACAATAAACTCCAGGTCAGTCATGTGACTGGTGTGAGAACTAAAACAGTTATTAATCTTTATTTTAAAAGTTAGGTAAATCAAGGGACCACGCCGTATAACACGGAACGGGTTTTCTCCCAAGAATACCAGTGCATAAAACAAACAGCGCAATGCTAAATAAAGAAAGATGAAGCTGTTATAAGACCCAGGTCCTATCACACAATGCAACGCAAGCCGGGGGATAGGGTTTTCCCTTATAACAGCCAAAGAATGCTTGATACGTTTAAAACAAATCATTTGATACTATAATAAGTGCATAGTGCATAAAACAACTTCAAATCATAAGTATCAATCATAGGCGGCATGGGTACCATATATCATGTCGCCATATATAGGTTTACAAATAAAACCGCAAAGTCACGTATTTGGAAATTGGATTTCCTTCTATGAACCGAGGCAAAAGATAGTCCTCAACCGATTCGAGACTGTCTAGCCCGAGCCTCAGGAACAGCCGCAACTGCCCCTTGGATCGTCAGGGCCGGTCCACACGGAGTGGATTATTATGCCTGAACAATACGTCTCCCCACCCTATGGGGTGTAAGTCTGGTCCGTCAGCCGACCAGAATGCATTCGGCCGAAACCGATATAACCGAGGCGCCTCGCAACAACCACAACCACATAAGTCAAACTCGTCAGGGCGTGTAAAACCACTGACGCCACTTCTAGCTAGAAAGAAACGCATGCCCTCCCTGAGGTCCGTCTCCCGTTTTTGGTTCATACCGGGTGTGAAACACGCGAGGTAAACGTTACACAAAGCTACGCCACAAAGGCCGTGCTTTGATCATCACCACAAGACTTTGCTTTTCAACAGAAGCCTCGATCATTTGCATCTTAGCATGCCACACAGGCAAGCCATCCTATGCAACCGATATCAGTCACACAGAATGAAATCCGATGTCAGACACACAGTCCATTTACAAGTCCGTTCTGGGTCTGAACGAAACCGGAGGCACCTAGTACCCCGCATATCCATCGATCTCCAAGTACGTCTGGACGATCACTAACTGTTTCCATCTTCTTGGGTGTACAGCCCAATCAAGATCATCAGTTATCACCCAAACGACGTGAAGACCTCCGGTCTTCGACCATCGTCTTCATCTTCGACTAATCGTCGTATCAGTTGTTCAGAATGGGATAAACCCGGCCTTTCCGAATAACTCGCGTATATATTATAAAAGTGTTACACAAACACAACATACGCCTCATTCCAATTCATTAGTCACTAACCGTAAATTAATCAAGAGAATAATTTCCCAAATCTTAACCCCGAAGGCCGAAACCAACATCAGATCAATATCCAGAAAACCATTCTGCTTAGCTAACCGACAGTTAGTTTCTAAATTTCACATTCATAGGGAAAGGTTCCCATTAATTTTATCCAAGATAAATTTCTTGAATTTATTCTTTAATCTATTTTTGAATATCAATTCAAAACTAGTCGGGATTAGCGAACCTTACCGAAGTAATCATTTGTTTTAATTTCCCAATCCCAACCTATTCATCCCATGAAGTAAAACTGGTAGTACTTCATATCTAACACCACGGTGTTATCGGTAAATTCAATTACCATTTCACGTTCAAATCTAATTAAAGATTTAACTATCGCCTGGAGCAAAACTGGTGATACTCCATTCTCGATCATCTCAATCTAATTAAAGATTCATTAAAACTCCACTTAGTTTTAATCGTTAACTGGGTTAAAGAATCCGTGTCTTTTAAAACACGGTTCACGATAAACCCAAAGTCACATTCATTAATTATCGGGTTAAAGAACAAGTGTTATTTAAAACACTGTTCACGATAAACCCAAAAATCAATATCAATTCAATTCCAGTTAAATATCATTTAATTGGTACACTTCATTAAATCCAAATAAAAAGATTTAATCTTTTCTCAACTGGGTTCAAGAACAGTGTTAGTGAAGACACCATTCACGACAAACCCAAATCACATTCGATATTCAATACAAGGCTCTGAATAGAAAATATATCGGCTTATATTCAATATCAAATTCTACGACTAACAAATGTCGTATTGGAAATAACGATATAAATATATATCTTTCAAATTTCCATAACAACACCTGTATAATCACGAATTCCAACATCGAAATATTCCGAAGACAATTTCGATTCAAATCCACTCCAATGCAATCATTGGATATTCTGGTTATTTTCAAAACCCTTTTTAAATTCAATTTATTTATTTAAAAATAAATAGAATTATAATTCTAGTTCAAAACTAGTTCATTTCGATAAAAATCTATTTTTATCTTTTCAAATATGGAGTTTTTCATCCCAATCCTTTCTAAATCATTTCTTATGATTTTACACAAATTATTACTATTTTTAATAATTTTATCAAGGCCCGTATAGTCGATTTCCATCAACGGTCATCGAACTGCACTTACAGCGACCTTTTTCGAATTTGATTTGGACGTATCTCCAAATCCAACCGTTAGATTTCAAATTTCTAATATTCGTTAGAAAGCTCTTTTCGATACGAACCCAACGGTTCCGGTTTTAGGAGAATCCGACGGTCGGATCTCCCGTAATGTCCGTTTGAAATAAATGGTCGAAATTCACGAACTGCCGCGGCGCGGCGCGTTCTATTCAGGCCATTATATATATAATATATATATATATTATATATATTTCGTCGATTTCTATTTAAAACGAATTATATAAATAGTTTTAAAATTCGTTTCAAAAGCAATTTCAACTTCCATTTCAATTCAAATCAAAATTGAATTCTTCTTTATAAATTCGTTTTAAAATTCATTTCTATTCAATTCAAATTTCAATTCAATTTGAATTCATTTCGAAATCGTTTTCAATTCAATTCATTTCGAAATCGTTTTCAATTCAATTCATTTCGAAATCGTTTTCAATTCAATTCATTTCGAAATCGTTTTCAATTCAATTCATTTCGAAATCGTTTTCAATTCAATTCATTTCGAAATCGTTTTCAATTCAATTCATTTCGAAATCGTTTTCAATTCAATTCATTTCGAAATCGTTTTCAATTCAATTCATTTCGAAATCGTTTTCAATTCAATTTATTTCGAAATCGTTTTCAATTCAATTCATTTCGAAATCGTTTTCAATTCAATTTATTTCGAAATCGTTTTCAATTCAATTCATTTCGAAATCGTTTTCAATTCAATTCATTTCGAAATCGTTTTCAATTCAATTCATTTCGAAATGAATAAAATCGATATAAATATCGTTCACGTCAAAATGGCGTCAATCTAATCAACACGGCTTCATAAATTTCTATTTTCAAATATTATATTTCAAATATTTCTTTTTCAAAATAGTTGTTATTATCAAAATATTTCGTTCAACACATGACCAATCTCAATGGATGAGTACTGTCAACACATGAACCTTTATTTTATATTATAAAGATGTAAATTTTATTACTAAAATATTTCGTTCAACACATGACCAATCTCAATGGATGAAACTGTCAACACATGAACCTTTATTTTATATTATAAAGATGTAAATTTTATTACTAAAATATTTCGTTCAACACATGACCAATCTCAATGGATGAAACTGTCAACACATGAACCTTTATTTTATATTATTCTTTATTTTTCAAATCGGAATGAGGCCCAATCAATTACCATATAAAGTTAATTATATGGATTACATACAACACATGTATATAATAGCATTGAAAAATAATCAACCACCAACCATAGTGCACTACACTGTATAAGCATCAAATATAGATATCTAACGCTTATAACAGCCTGTCAATCGATCGATCGACATATTTAATCAATCAGGATGAGTGAACTTCAAATTTCATCCTAACACCCGTGTGGGGTTTCAAACAATCAAACACATATTTTATTTGTGCAGTTGGGCGATGTGTAAAATTTATCGTCCCAATCAATGTCCTTCAAATAGGTGTACATAAACAAACCGTCCGGTTTGTAAATGAATATTTATTTATTCACATTCACGTTAAAAATTATATTTTTAATGATAAAACATTTTATTCAACCTATGAATATTCTATTCGGTTCATTTATTCAATAAAATGATATTTTTATTTTTCTAACATATTTTAGAAAATTTCGACGGTATAACGGCACGATACTAGAAACGGGACAAGGCCTAGCCTTATCCCCGGTCTAGTGAAGGCCCACTCCATTCACACATCAATCCAATCCATTCATTTCACCAAACAATTCAATTTCAATCAAATAATCTAACTAATTTGCAATCAAACAAACAAGTCCATGGTCTGTGGACGATTGTGTCGGGTGCTACTAAGCACCGTCTGCATCCTAGTATATATATATAACTAGAAAATGAAATTGAAGGGTGAGGAATTCTCACCAATAGCTATCCAAACATCTTGACTCTTCTTATGTAGGAAATCTTCAACGTTATCGCATTTTTGTCATCTTCGTTGCTGTAGCCACTACATATGTAAAAATCGATTTTTTTTTACTACGATGCTCAATATATAAAAAATCATATTTTTACTTCGATGTTCAATATATAAAAATCACATTTTTACTTCGACGTTCAATATATAAAAATCATATTTTTACTTCGACGTTCAATATATAAAAATCACATTTTTACTTCGACGTTCAATATATAAAAATCATATTTTTTTATAACGATGTTATATAGATAAAAATTCTATTTTTATCCCGCTAGTCTTCATATAAAGATTTCACCTTTTCAAAAATATAGATGTTGCCTTTTCAAAAATATCATTATAAAAATCACATTTTTAGTTTTCTACACATATAAAGATGATATTTTTAATATCCCTATCATGAAAAAATTATATTTTCAATTCTCTACCTAAACGAAAATCATATTTTTACCACTTCTATATAGTAAAGATTATATTTTGAATACTTTAAAAATATAAAAATCATATTTTTACTATCTCTATTATATATATAAAAATGTATATATATATATATATATATATTCAAAACCCTTTTTCTTTTTTAAACTAATGTATATATAGAAAATTTTGAAAATAAACTCAATGCTTATTCCAAAAAGAAGAGAAAAAGAAAACTCACGGTTTCTTTGCTGGAGGGGCCGAATTAAGGGAGAGGAGGGTGCGCCGGATGTGGAGAAGGCGGCGGTTGGCATCGCGGTGGGGTCAGGAGGTCTTGGGCTAGGGTTTTCGCGTTGGGGCAAATGGGAGTGGTCGATTTGGGGTAGCAGGGTTCGGAATTGAGCGGTGGGGGTGCGGTGGGGGCTGGAGCAGTTGATTTTCGCCTAGGGTTTGGGACAGGACGGAAAAGAAGGTGGGGGGGGGGGGGGGCGGCGGCGCTTTCGGAGATGAGGGATGAGAGAGGGGGTGGAGCGCCAGTCTCCGGCGGTCGTGGCGAGGGGGCGACTGGCCCTAGCGTCGGTGGCTGCTCCGTTCTTTTTTTTTTTTTATATCGATCGATCCATCTGAAAGGTGAAGTCAACGGGAGGGACTGAGGGGGTTAAGTGGTAAGAGGGAGATATATATTTTTATATTAAATTTATTATTATTTTAAGTTCTAAAAACAACTTTTTATTTTCAACTCGAAATCGAACTCACCGACTGTCGTCCATAGCTAATTACCCCCATTCCGGACACAATGGGATATGTATCGTAAGCAGGTTCGATCGTTTGAATCAGTTTCCGTTAAAATCAACCTATAACTCTATATATTGAATTTGAACGCGCATTTCAATTTACCGTGGTCACATACTAACTCGAAAAATTCCCGAAAATATTTCCTAGCTTCGTATTGACGATACGGTCCTAATAAAACTAGTTTCGTCGAATTCTGAGACCGTTTGAAAAATGGCCATTTTCCAGTCGATTAAAATCAACTGAAACTGGTCAAACGCGTTTTCCTTTGCCACGCTCACATATTGATTCGAAAAATTATGAAATTTAAAACCTAGCAATAATTTGACATCACGGACCAACAAAACTGGTTTCGTCGAAATCCGAGGTCGTTTGCAAAATTTCCATTTTAAGGGCCTGAATTCCATAGCGACTATTCAGAATTTTCAACTGGACATATCTTTTGATTCCTGCAATGAAAATTTGGTTTTTCGGATTCGTTGGAAAGATGGTCACAATTAGATTCCATTATTTTTGGTTTCACTAAAATCCGGATTGTTTTGCACCCGGTACATTCAATCGAAGTTTGAAATCGAATTATCGAACTACCGCGCCATTTTCCATTCTATTTATAATTATATATAATTATTATATATTCTAACGACGACGTATATAATATATACGTTCTAATTATATTCAAAATAAATTCCTCGTCGATATTATTTAAAATAATTCAGATTAAATATTCAAAATTCACTAAAGTTGCCAAAATAAAAATTTCAAACTGGCTCGCATTTTACGGGTTGTTACAGAACCCCAGGAACAAATATATGGCGATCCTTTTCCTCATAGCCGACGCTCCTCCAGGCTATGCCTTTCTTCTAAATTCCTCAAATCAAACGCACCAAAGTGGAAATGGAGGACATAAGTTCAAACTTTGGGTCAAGGATGGAGGTAGCTCATTCAACAGAGCATCATTGGGTCCACAACCGCTCCAAGTCGCGATCTCGTAGGAAGTCGAGGCCGTGTTCAAAAGGGGTACTTCGAATTAGGGAAGCGAGGGTATGTGATTGAATTAGGAAAGCTCGATGCTCGCGATTTTAGAGGAAGTCTGGGATTGCGATGAGCTTCTGGGCTAGTTCGAAGGTGAAACGAAGGGCTTTAGGGTTTCACAAGTTCATCGCTGGATGATGGGATGGTGTTAGGAGGGAGGAGGTTGCGATACTAAGCATTGTGGTGGTCTGGCTTTTGGCGTACTGGAGAAATCAAGGTGATTTTGAGGTTAGGCATTACACGAGGGATGACTGGCATTGGCATGGGAGGTGCTGCTCATGACGTCGGCTATAGGGCAGTGGAAGTTAGTGTCTTCTGGTGATGATTAGTTGCTGAATGATGTATGGTGGTTCAGGCCAAGTTGGACTGTGAAGGGGTTCGACACAGGCTAAGAAGGAGGGAAGCGACATAGTGATGGATTCTAGGAAGATGTGCATCGATCAGTTTAAGTCAAAACTCGGTTTTTATAGCATGAAGAGAATTGAGTTTTTCACAGTACCAACAAAGAAGGTAATTTAAATTTGTTATTAATTCATTTAATTTAAATAAATGCTAAAGATAGAAATGGATTAATGTTCTTCTAAAATAAAAGTATACGTTCTGTTATGCGAGGTCCGATGGAAATTTTGTGTGTATTGAGTTCAATGGCGACAAATAGTGGTTAGAGCAGTTCTGGGCGATAAGTAGAGATGCAATGTAGTAAGGTAATCAACTTTAACCATTAATTCATTTAATTTGTTTAAATTTTACATGATCGTAAAAATATAATGCAATATATTAAATTATACAAGGTGATAAAATTGTAAAATAGAGTTTGTTATTGCAGATATTAAAATCAGGAATTTCATTTGGAATCAGAATGGATCAAAATAAGATACCAGTGAGTAAATCTCACTCACCTTTTATTTAGAATTATTTTTTTTATTCGTTAAAAATAATTGTGTTGCTTGTTTGAATGCTTTCTGATTGTTTGAAATATATTAGTTATTTAGGGTGACTATTATATATATATATATATTGGTTTGGTGGTTGGATTCCCGCAGTATTATTAGCGGATGCCCGCAATATCATTAGCGGATGACCCTATGCTCCACGTATATAAGTGGATCCCCTTTCTATACCGCGATATCCTGCCTCGAAGCAGGATGGGTATTATTTATGTTGACTAACGTATGTGGATGCAGGAAAAACAAGTTGGAGGGATCCAACTGGATTCCTCAAAAATATATTATCTGTTTGTTTGTTTGTTTGCACCTATACCGTCATATATGATGTGTTAGAAAGCCTATCAAATTTAATTGGTTGTTTGATTGTTTGAAATATCACTGGGTCTTAAATATTGATATTTTAAAAATATCGAAAAAAGGAATCTCCAGAGTTAAAACGGGAAATTCTATTTTTTTAAAATAGAATTTGAATTTTTAATGAGATATAAAAATATTAACTTGTTTTGAATATAAAACAAGTATGGAAATTTATAAACGTTGTTTATAAATCGATAATGCGGGATTTGAAATGAATTTATAAACGTTGTTTATAAATTTATAATGCAGAGAAGTGAAATGAATTTATAAACGGTATTTATAAATAAAGTGGAAAATTATCATTGGATAATTTAAATATTTAAATTAAAAATGTGAATTTAAAAATAGAAATGGAAAAATTGTTTAAAAGAAATAAACGATGGAATTTATTCTGATGTTCAGAATATAAATTGAACGAAAATAAATCGATAAGAATTTATGATTTGAATTCGATTAATTCGAATTTATTTAAGTAGAAGTTAAATTGAATAAGAAAATAAATTGGGTATTATATTATAAGTTATAATAAATAGAATTTCCAAAATGAGATTTTGGTTTTAAAAAGAAATTTGAAAGGGGAACGTGTTTAAATATTAAACAATGAAATTTGGAAAATGGTGTTTATAAATAAAATGAATAAATTATCAAGGGATAGTTTGAATATTAAAATTCAAAGAGAATTGGGATGGAATTCGAATAAAGAAAATTCAAATATAGAATTTGAATATAGAAATTCAAATGTGATTTAAATATAGAATTTGAATTTAGATTTCTAATAGAATTGAAATAAGAAATTCAAATGGAGTTTGAAAATTGATTTGAATATAGAAACTCAAGTGAAGTTTGAAAAGAGGTTGAATATAGAAATTCAAATGGAGATTGGAAATGGAATTTGAATATAGGAAATTCAATTTGAATTTAAATGGAATTTGAATATAGAAGATCGAAGTATAAATAAATTTATTTCCACGTTAGGGAAAATCGACAATTTTAGAAATCAAAAATATTATGTTGAACTGGAAAACTGATTTGATATATATTAAAAATATATCGGAATGGAGTTGAATTCATTATAAACAAAGTTCAAACGTTTATATTTATAAATATAATTAAAACGAACTCGCCGCAGCGCTGCAGTTCGAAAATTGTTGGTTCGAACTTCAATTGAGTATATAGGACTCAATTGAAGTCGGAATTATTTGAAACAAGAAACGTAAGGACCAATTTGATAATAGTTTTCTAATGGAGGAGAAAATTCTGGATTTCGTCGAATAGATTTTGAGTTATATCAAAATCAAATTTTCAGAAAAACAGCGCCATAACCATTTAAAAACCATAACGGTTTATTTAATTTTATAAAAGGATTTTAAGCGAATAAATCCGAATTTCTATTTAGAAAATTTCAGATTATGAGTTGTAAATTATATGTGAACTTAAGTGGAGTAATGAATTGATTTTTGAAATGAAAATCAGATTTTTGACTATTGAATAGAAATAACTAATTCGAGTGGTAATTAGTTAATGAGATTTTGAATTAATATTGGGCTTTGAATAAGTGAATTCGATTTTGAAATTTATATTCGAATCGAAAAGAAAACTAGAATTGAAATTGAAATTCAATTTGGTTATGAGCAAGTTAAATATTTTGTTTGAACATGTTATGTTCAAACAAAGAAGTGAAATAGGGAAAATAGATAATTAAAGAATAAATGAGCGAAACTGAATTCAAACGATTGGATAGTGTTGAATTGAATTGAAAACAGGTAAGCATGTGTTAGAAAGGTATGGGATGAAGTATATGAAGATTTTAATTTATGTGCCCGACAAAAAGGTACATGTTTAAATTCATATATGAGATTTTATGCGCTGTATCGGCAAGCCGCTTGGCTTTTCCTTTTTCTTTTGGATTGGTGAGGGCCATAGGAGGCTATTTGAAATATCCCGATGCTCCCAGCACAAGGGAGGTTATGGCGAATTTTTCCGGGAATTTAAGGAGTTAGAATATTTTTAAGAAAAATTTGATAGTTAGAAATAAATGTATCGATATATATAGAATTCGATAAGGAAACGAAATTAAAATAGAATACTGTATACAAAAAAGGAAATCTATAAATTTGAAATAGAAAGCGAACCATATACATGTCTTAAGAATGGACAACTGGGTTTTATAGTGTGTTTATTCGAGGTAAGTGGTTTTGCCTTTTTGAAGTTGAGGATGTTCTCAGTCAAGGTCTGAGAGGTAATTTTACCCCAACTTGATTGATTTCATTTTTAATTGATAAATAGCAAGATCCAATCTCAAAGAGAAGTGCTGAATAACAGTTAGTTGAATAAAATATTTTGGGTTGTTGTAACGATGTTTTACACAACATTCGTTTTAACCCAAGTGATGGAATTTGGGAAATGTAAAGTAAATATTTCCTGAGTCTAATTAAAGTAGTTGGGAAAGAGATGAGTGATTGAAATTGTTTTCAATTTCAAATAGAATGTATTTTCTAAGTGTAGAAAATAAAAGAAGGTGATATAGGGAAATGTTTATCCAACTAGCGTAAGAGATAAATAAGATTTCTGGAAATATTTGTTTAACAAATATTTGATGGGGAAATAAAGAAGTGAATTTATTTATGAAATATTGATTAAAGGCTCAGTGATTTTTTTTGATGTTATGGATGTTTGTTTGTTTTTCTTCGATAGTTAAATAGACGACTATTGAAGTGTTTGCCAATATCGTTGTCAATATGGAGAGACCGGTTGGATAATTATCCGTGAACCACTCTATATTGGCAGTAGCGTTGCGAATCAAATTATATCAAGATAATCGAAGACGGAGTGAAGTGTAAGGGCTTTTTCTATTAATAGAAATTGTGCCTTTGGTTTTGTTCAATCCCAGAACGAACGTAAATGGACGAATGTCTGACAAAGTATTTCCAATAATCTAATAGGTTGGTCTGTATAAATATATATGGTGGCAACGAATTTATTCCCTTAGCATAACATCCAGAATATTTGTGCAAATCAATTAGTGATTAACGGATTTGACAATGTGGCATTCAAAGTGATTGTGCTATCAATGAATAGAAAGTAATCGTAGCCTCAGGTGTAATGACCCGCACTGGCAGAGGTATTATAATTAATTTATTTAATTATTTAAATAGTGATATAGTGAATTTAATGGTCGTGGAATTTAATAATGATGAATATTTAATTAAAATAATAATTTAAATAATATATTTAATTCTGAAATAATCAGAATTGGCTGAAATGACGATATGGTGTGAACGGGATCATCTGTGATATTTAATTCAGTTCAGAATTGAATTAGAATAACGAATATATTATTTGGACGACAGTTTGAACGTATAATTATATTATAATTAAAATCGAGCTTGAAATGGCGCTGCAGTTCGCGATTTGGCGATTTGAACTTCAACTGAATGTACAGGATTCGTTTTAAGCCGGATTTCTATGAAACAAGAAACGTGTGGAGCTGGTGAAGTATATATTTCTAGTGGAAGAGAAAAATCGGGATTTGGTCGTGTAGATTTTGATTCACGTCCAAATCAAATTTTAGAAAAGTCGCTGTGGAATTCCTTTATAATTTATAAAGGAATTATTTATATTTTAAAAAGGAATTTCAATATAAATCGAATATCGGGTTGACCCAGATTGAAGTATCGAGTTAGAAATCCATATAAGAATATTCTAGAGTAGTATGGTATTCCACTGTGAATATATATGATAACATAAATTTATTTATATTTAATTTAATTATATTTAAATATATTTATATATTTAAATGGGTCATTCAGAGCTTTAAAAATAGCCACTTTTGCAAACGAAGTCGAAATTCGACGAAACTAATTTTGTTGGATCCGTAACATCAAATTATTGTTAGATTCCAAGTTCCGTGATTTTTAGAATCAGTGTGTGGCCGTACGGATTTTCAGAGTGAAAAACAGTCAGTATTTCGACAGTTAAAAATATGCTGTGTGAGCATACGGAGTCGGAATACGACGAAACCAGTTCCGTTGGGACCGTAATGTTGAACTCTAGCTACATGTCTAGTTTGGTGATTTTTGAGTATCGTATGTGGTCACAGAAATTTTAGAGGACGATTGGAGATAGAGTTTGATTAAAAACGAATATAATAATAAATATAAAAATATTTAAATCCTCTATGAATTCCTCTCTAAGTTTTCTCTAAACCTAATCTCATCTTTGCGCCATCGTATTTCATCCTCAAAGCAAATAGCGCGAGTTTTAAATTCAAAGAAAAATCCAAAAGAATTCCTTAAATCTTGAAGTTGGATTCTTTAAACTCCTCTTCTCGAAAGCTTCGTCCTGGTATAAGTCTTATGCAGTTCGACGTTCACCTTGGGGTTCGACATTTGAACACAGTAAATTAGGATTTGAGTTCGATCGTAATACAAAGGGCTTGGGCTCAAATTGATAATGGATCCGGGTTTATGGTGTAAAACCGAGGTTGTTCGGTTAGTTTGGGGCGAAACGGCAACAAAAATTGTTGCTCGAGTTACTGTGTTGAATGAACAGGTAGCCATCGGCGGAAATTGATTGCTGGGTTCGAGTTGGTGATGAATGGGTGGATGTTGAAGAGAGTTGGAAGAGAAGAGCAACGGTGGTCTCAGTTCGAGGTTTAGTGGTGTATAGGAGGAGAAAATGGCAACGAAAGAGGTGGTCATGGTGTTTGTCTCAGGAGCAGGTTACGGTTTAAACCATTGGGGAAGAAGGGTGAACGTGGGCCTTTGAAGTTGGGTTATGGGCCAATGTATAAAAAGGGGTGAGGCCCGATATTTATTTTACTTAAGTTTTATTTAAATTTATTGAATGTATTAACTTATAAAATCAATATCTCGGTCATACGATATCAGAATCACGAACCGTAAGTTGCGTTGGGATCGTATGGACGGTGGCTACACCATGGAGCTGACTGGGAGTGAATTCGGGCTCATACAATTTATTGTAAAATAAATTGTCCGTCTGAACCAAATCGAACGATAATTATCGTTAATTAATGATGATAGTCCAATGTGAGTAAATCTCACTAACTCTGAACAGTTTATAATTTCATGTTGTAGTTTTAGAACTGTTAAATATTGGCTGATTGACTGTGTGTTGACTGTTTAATTGAACTGCTAGTCAGGTAGTTAAATTTCTATATTGATTCTGTTTATCGAATATATCATATAGAACTAAAAGTGATGTTATCTATATTGTTTAACATCTGTGATGCAGGGAAACAGGTTGGAGGAACCCAACGGGGTTCCTCAACATTTATTTTACTGTTTTTCATAAATTGTGATATATGATGTGATATATAATCTGTTGTGGATTATATGTGTTTGGACGATACTGATCATCGTGATTTGATATGTTGAATACCATAACATACCGAAATGTTGATAAGGGAATATTTTCAAAGTGATATCTAAAAATAAAATATTTATAAATGAAATATTTATAAATAAGAAATATTTATAAATTGAGATATTTATAAATAGGAGATATTTAGAAAAACGGAAACGTTATAAAAAGGAAACTGTTATAAGAAGGAAATCATTTTAAAGTGGAGAACCGTTACTAAAAGTAAATCTTTAAAATGAATAAATGTTGTTAAAAAGGAAATCTTTATAAAGCGAATAAAGGAGTTAAATTGAATATGGTATTCGAAAGGAGTTAAATCGAATATGGTATTCGAAAGTAGTAAATCGAATTAGTTATTTGAAAGGAGTTAAATCGAATATGGTATTCGAAAGTAGTAAATCGAATTAGTTATTCGAAAGGAGTTAAATCGAATATGGTATTCGAAAGTAGTAAATCGATGTTAGTTTAATCAAAAGGTGTTAATCGATGTTAGTTTAATCGATTAGAGTTAAAGCAAATGAGTTAATCGAACATAGTTTATTCGAATAGAAAGTAAAAGGAGTTAATCGATGTTAGTTTAATCGATTAGAGTTAAAGCAAATGAGTTAATCGAATATAGTTTATTCGAATAGAAAGTAAAAGGAGTTAATCGATGTTAGTTAAATTGAAAGGAGTTAATCGAAGTTAGTTTAATCGATTAGAGTTAAAGAAAATGAGTTAATCGAACATAGTTTATTCGAATAGAAAGTAAAAGGAGTTAATCGATGTTAGTTTAATCGATTAGAGTCAAAGCAAATGAGTTAATCGAATATAGTTTATTCGAATAGAATGTAAAAGGAGTTAATCGATGTTAGTTTAATCGAAAGGAGTTAATCGATGTTAGTTTAATCGATTAGAGTTAAAGCAAATGAGTTAATCGAATATAATTTATTCGAATAGAAAGTAAAAGTAGTTAATCGATGTTAGTTTGATCGAAAGGAGTTAATCGATGTTATTTTAATCGATTAGAGTTAAAGCAAATGAGTTAATTGAATATAGTTTATTCGAATAGAAAGTAAAAGGAGTTAGTCGATGTTAGTTTAATCGAAAGGAGTTAATCGATGTTAGTTTAATCGATTAGAGTTAAAGCAAATGAGTTAATCGAATATAGTTGATTCGAATAGAAAGTAAAAGGAGTTAATCGATGTTAGTTTAATCGAAAGGAGTTAATCGATGTTAGTTTAATCGATTAGAGTTAAAGCAAATGAGTTAATCGAATATAGTTTATTCGAATTGAAAGTAAAAGGAGTTAATCGATGTTAGTTTAATCGAAAGGAGTTAATCATTGTTAGTTTAATTGATTAGAGTTAAAGCAAATGAGTTAATCGAATATAGTTTATTCGAATAGAAAGTAAAAGGAGTTAATCGATGTTAGTTTAATCTAAAGGAGTTAATCGATGTTAGTTTAATCGATTAGAGTTAAAGCAAATGAGTTAATCGAATATAGTTTATTCGAATAGAAAGTAAAAGGAGTTAATCGATGTTAGTTTAATCGAAAGGAGTTAATCGATGTTAGTTTAATCGATTAGAGTTAAAGCAAATGAGTTAATCGAATATAGTTTATTCGAATAGAAAGTAAAAGGAGTTAATCGATGTTAGTTTAATCGAAAGGAGTTAATCGATGTTAGTTTAATCGATTAGAGTTAAAGCAAATGAGTAAATCGAATATAGTTTATTCGAATAGAAAGTAAAAGGAGTTAATCGATGTTAGTTTAATCGAAAGGAGTTAATCGATGTTAGTTTAATCGATTAGAGTTAAAGCAAATGAGTTAATCGAATATATAGTTTATTCAAATAGAATAAAGGAGTTAATTGAATATAGTTTATTCGAATAGAGTAAAAGAAGTTAATCGAATATATAGTTTATTCAAATAGAATTAAAAGAGCTATCGAATATAGTTTATTCTATAGGAGTTAAGTGAATGGAATTAAAGTTAAATCAAAAGAGTTAAGTGAATAGAATAAATTGAATAGAGTTATCGAATATACCTTATCGAAGGAAAGATTTATCGAATAGAAAAGATTTGAAAGAGAGTTACGTAAGGAAGTTTGTTAAAGAATTAGAAGGGTGAACTTTGTCAATTTCAAGGTTAGAAAGGTTGTTCAGTTAAGGTCTGAGAGGTAGTATTACCCCAACTTGATTGACTTCATTTTTAACTAAGGAATGGTTAAGGTTCGGTAGTAAAGGATGGTTAAGTGAATTTAGTAATTAAAGGAAATGGTTTGAGTTGGCATCGCGGTGGTTTGTTTAAACATCTGTCTAAGTCCAATGAAGAAGCTTTGGAAATGTTTTCCAAATAAGAAACCAGAAATGTTTTCAACTAAAGAAAACAAGAAATGGAAATGTTTTCCATTGTTAATAACGTATATTTTCCAAATTTAGAAAATAAGAAATATTGAATATAGGGAAACAGGAGATAAGTAAATTAATGAAATAAAGAGATAAATGTTGAATGATGTTTGATCGATATAAATTTCCATTTGAAAATAATATCGTTGTTTGCACACCTGTTTTTCTTCGATAGTTAAATCACAGACTACCGAAGTTTTGACCATTTTAACGTTGTTAATATGGAGAGTCCGGTTGGATTATTTTCCAAAGAACCACTCTGTATTGGCATAAGCGTTGCGAATCATATATGCCAAAGGAAATTGAAGACGGAGTTATGTTAGGGCTATCCTGTTTACAGAATAGTGCCTTCGGTTCATCCTATTCCTGGATGAATTGTATGGACGGATGTCTGACAGAGTATTTCTAGACGATCACGTATATTGATTTCTCCAACCGTACCAAGAGTGGAAGCGGAGAAGGAAACTTCATTTAGCTAACACATAATGTATGGTTGAGGACGTCAATCGGTGATTTGATGGATTTGACGATGTGGCGTTCAAAGTGAATCTGGTGTGATGATAAAGCGTAGCTTCTAGCCTCACATCCGGTAAATGATAGAAATCGGGCAGGCAGCATTGCTAAGTCGGTCGCTTCGAAGTAGGGTGTATAATCACCTGATCTAGAGTTTCATTTACTTCTAAAAATCTATTGTTGATGCTGTCCCATTCGGGTAACGGTTGATGATCCTAACCGTTGGTGATATACATTCGATACACTCAAGCGAAATGAGTGGTCGGTCATGTGTGGCCGGGTTGCAAGATGTTCTTGTTGAACCCAGTGTATTCCTTTCTAGAGGTACACTAGCGAAAGGTGGTTCCATACCTTGTCATAGTTGGAAATCCATTACCCCATACGTGCTTGCGGTTTTGATTGTATGTTATATATGTAGAACGTGAGATGAAAGCGTTCTGCTAGATGATTATTATTATTGTGATTGATAGACATTATTATAATATCAAAAGGTTTTTGATATAAAGATCATTTGGATTCTCATAAGGGAAAAACCCATTCCGTTATACGGCGTGGTCTTATGAGATATCGATTACCTGCTTGAACTGTTTTAAACTATTTTACTCATACCAGTCCCATGACTGACCCGGAGTTTATTTGTTTGTTTCCCTAAACTCTTGGGTGCCTAATTTTGTACGGGCAGTCAAGTAGTCGGGATTTACAGATATACTGGAAGAGCTGGAGCAGGAGGCTTCATGATCATATAGCTGTAGTTTATTTTCGCTGTGTTGTAAGTGTTGTACTTTGAAAATGATGTATATTCAAGTAAAAAGTTATATTTCAAAGTTATGTTATATATTATATGTTATTCGTTCCGCTGTGAGATTCGTGTTACTCTGATGTTGTGTTGTTCTTCTTCTTCTATTCTAAGTTTCTATCTTATCTTTCCTCACCCTTTGTTTTCTTTCTATAAATTTCCTGATTTTCAGTTTAATTTGGGGTTGGACTTGTGTTTTTGGTCAGCTCAAATTAGACCGGAATTTTGGGTCATTACAATTGGTATCAGAGCTTAAGTTAAGTGAATTACCTTGGCTCTGTGGCATGACTCGGTAGAGATAGGGTTAGTAATACCCTAGATTGAGTTTGAGTGTATATATACGAGTGAGCGTATTTGTTATTGATATAAAAATTGTTTTATATTGTGGTGATTTATTGGTTGAGTTGTTTATGAGTTCAGGTCGATCAGTTTGGTCCACTGTATCGGTAGGAGTTACTAAACACTTGAATACGATGGGTCGACACGATATGTTTTGAAAAGAGGGTACATTAAAATAAGTTTACCCAAGGTATATCTTGATATAGAGAAGATAAATATCAAAATTATAATATAGTGGATATATTGGTTGTTATTATAATCGAGTAAGATTATAAATTAAATGGTTATGTAAATAACCAATCAGAATTCATATAAGTGAAATACGTCAAATCAGATGAGTTAAATCTAAAATTTAAACCCGGAATTGAATTAAAATTCTGGAAAATTGGATAAATGTTTGTAAATGGATTTGGATTGAAAATAAGGAAAATTTAAGATCCTGGGAAATTTTAAATTTGTTTTACAAGCAGTGTGAATTATATTTTGAAATGAATTTCAAAGTGGAAATGGTTAGAAATGGTTTTATAGTATTGAACTCACTTCGATCGCTGGAAAATAGATTCCTATGATGACAGCTGCATCATCAGTATTCATTTTCGAGTTGTAAGTGACGAATTACTACCAGAGATACTGTTTTGAATTTGTTTTGGGAAAGACAAGTTGTGTTGAATTTCAAAATGGGATTTATAATAATAGATTTGAATATAAAATTTGAATATAAAATTTGAATAAAGAGAATTCAAATAGATTTGAATATAGAATTTGAATAAAGATAATTCAAATAGAAATTGAATATAGAAATTCAAAGGGAGTTTGAATATATGAAATTCAATGGAAGTGATATAGAATTTGAATATAGAAATTCAAATGGAATTTGAATATAAAATTCAAAAGGAATTCAACTATAGAATTTGATATATAGAATTTGATATATAGAATTTGAATAATAGAAGTGATATAAAATTTGAATAGAAATTGAATAGAATTAACTAAGTCAAAGAGGAATTAGTTAATCGAGTTTTGAATTTGAAGTTGAACTTTGAAAGGTGAATTGGATTTGTAAATGGATATTCGAAATCAGATATAGAACTTAAATTTGAAATTTGGATTCAAATTAGTTAATAAGCAAGTTAAAATATATTTGAACATGTCATATTCAAATATAAAAGTGAAATAGACTAAAGAGTTAATTAACGAATTAATTAACGAATTGAGTTAAAATGATCAGGTATAGTTAAAATAGATTGGGCAGGTATAAATATACATGAGATAGGTATGGATAAGGTATGAAGATATATAAATAGAATGCTCGACGAAAAGGTATGTATTTAGTTCATATATGAGATTTTGTGCGCCGTATCGGCTAGCCGCTTGGCTTTTTCTTTTTCTTTTGGATTGGTGAGGGCCATGGGAGGCTATTTGAAATATCCCGATGCTCCTGGTACAAAGGAGGTTATGGCAAATTTTTCCGGGAATTTAAGGAGTTAGAATATTTTTAAGAAGTTTGAAAACTAGAATCTATATATCAACATATAGAAGTCGATAAGGAAACGAACTTAGAAATAGAATAGTAAAATCAAAAAGGAAGACTAAGAATAAAATCTAGTAAGAATAGAAAGAGGAAGCGAATACGTGTTTAAAAGTGAATAAGTAGTTGTATGGTATTGATTATTCGAGTAAGTAGTCATATCTGTTTTGACGTAATAAATGTTATTCAGTCAAGGTCTGAGAGGTAGTTATAGCCCAACTTGATTGATTTCATTATTAACAAATAAATAGTAAGATTTCAGGCTCGAAGATCAATGTTGAATAAGAGTTAGTTGAATATAGTATTTGGGTTGTCGTAACGATGTTTTACACAACATCCGTTTTAACCCAAATAAGTGTAAGTTTGGAAATATAATAAAGAATATTTCCTAAGTATTGAAATAAACGAGATCGGAAAAGAGATAGGTAATTGGAATATTTTCCAATTATAAATAGCATATATTTTCTAAAGTTTAGAAAAATAAAGGAAGGCGATATTCGAAAATGTTTTCCAAAAAAACGTAAAAGGCCAATATGGTTATTGAAAATATTTGGTTAACAAATATTGATAAAGAAATAGAGAAGTGATTTAACTAATGGAATATTAATTAAGGGCTCAGTGACATGCTCAAAAGGGAATTTGATTTTTGAAAAGAGTAAACGATTTAAAAACTCCTAGGGAAAGACTGTTTGAATTAAAAACAAATTTAACAGAAATTTGCGAAAGCAAAATTGAATTAAAGTAAAGCCAGTAAAGTGGTAACTGAGATTGAATTAGAATGATATCAAGACAAGTTGGATTGTGAGATTCAAATTGAAGTGTAAGGTGACAATCAAGTTAAGAGTTGGGAATCGAGAAGAAACTCGAGTTGAAATGATATGTGGCTCGGATATAAGCGAATGGTTGTGTTATGGATAAAAGCAGATTGGAATTTGATTGGGATGACCCATGTATCCGTTGCATGGGTAACAGGTGGGAGTGATAAAGTTGATATGGCTGACAAAAAGGTACAAGTTTATATTTCATATTGGGTATGATTTTTATGAGCCGATTCGGCAAACCGCTTGGCTGTTTTATTTTCTTTTGGGTTGGAGATGGCACAGAGAGGCGAGTTGGAGTTTGACCGATTGACCAGTACAAAGGAGGTGCTAGCGAAATTTTTCCAAAAGTTAAGGCGTCAGAAAATTTTCAGGATTTTTGAAAATTTTCGTTGATAAGAATTGATTAATATTTTAATTTAAATTAAATTGGTTCAGTTGAAACTGAAGTTAAGAAGTGAACAAATATGTTCTAACCAGTCGATAGGGTCGTCCTCTACCTTTTAGTAATTTCGAGGACAAAATTATTTTAAGTGGGAAAGATTGTAATGACCCACACCGGCAAAGGTATTATAATTAATTTATTTAATTATATAAATAGTGATATAGTGAATTTAATGGTCGTGGAATTTAATAATGATGAATATTTAATTAAAATAATAATTTAAATAATATATTTAATTCTGAAATAATCAGAATTGGCTGAAATGACGATATGGTGTGAACGGGATCATCTGTGATATTTAATTCAGTTCAGAATTGAATTAGAATAACGAATATATTATTTGAACGACAGTTTGAACATATAATTATATTATAATTAAAATCGAGCTTGAAATGGCGCTGCAGTTCGCGATTTGACGATTTGAACTTCAACTGAATGTACATGATTCGTTTTAAACCGGATTTCTGTGAAACAAGAAACGTGTGGAGCTGGTGGAGTATATCTTTCTAGTGGAAGAGAAAAATCGGGATTTGGTCGTGTAGATTTTGATTCACATCCAAATCAAATTTTAGAAAAGTCGTTGTGGAATTTCTATATAATTTATAAAGGAATTATTTATATTTTAAAAAGGAATTTCAATATAAATCGAATATCGGGTTGACCCAGATTGAAGTATCGAGTTAGAAATCCATATAAGAATATTCTAGAGCTGTATGGTATTCCACTGTGAATATATACGATAATATAAATTTATTTATATTTAATTTAATTATATTTAAATATATTTATATATTTAAATGGGTCATTCAGAGTTTTAAAAATAGCCACTTTTGCAAACGAAGTCGAAATTCGACGAAACTAATTTTGTTGGATCCTCAACATCAAATTATTGTTAGATTCCAAGTTCCGTGATTTTTAGAATTAGTGTGTGGCCGTACGGATTTTTAGAGTGAAAAACAATCAGTATTTCGACAGTTAAAAATACGCTGTGTGAGCATACGGAGTCGGAATTCGACGAAACCAGTTTCGTTGGGACCGTAATGTCGAACTCTAGCTACATGTCCAGTTTGGTGATTTTTGAGTATCGTATGTGGTCACAAGAATTTTAGAGGACGATTGCAGATAGCGTTTGATTAAAAACGAATATAATAATAAATATAAAAATATTTAAATCCTCTATAAATACCTCTCTAAGTTTTCTCTAAACCTAATCTCATCTTTGCGCCGTCATATTTCATCCTCAAAGCAAATAGCGTGAGTTTTATATTCAAAGAAAAATCCAAAAGAATTCCTTAAATCTTGAAGTTGGAATCTTTAAACTCCTCTTCTCGAAAGCTTCGTCCTGGTATAAGTCTTATGCAGTTCGACGTTCACCTTGGGGTTCGACATTTGAACGCAGTAGATTAGGATTTGAGTTCGATCGTAATACAAAGGGCTTGGGCTCAAATTGATAATGGATCCGGGTTTATGGTGTAAAACCGAGGTTGTTCGGTTAGTTTGGGGCGAAACGGCAACAAAAATTGTCGCTCGAGTTACTGTGCTGAACGAACAGGATGCCATCGACGGAAATTGATTGCTGGGTTCAAGTTGGTGATGAATGGGTGGATGGCGAAGAGAGTTGGAAGAGAAGAGCAACGGTGGTCTCAGTTCGGGGTTTAGTGGTGTACAGTAGGAGAAAATGGCAACGAGAGAGGTGGTCATGTTGTTTGTCTCAGGAACAGTTTACGGTTTAAACCATCGGGGAAGAAGGGTGAACGTGGGCCTTTGAAGTTGGGTTATGGGCCGATGTATGAAAAGGGGTTAGGCCCAATATTTATTTTACTTAAGTTTTATTTAAATTTATTGAATGTATTAACTTATAAAAGCAATATCTCGGCCATACGATATCAGAATCACGAACCGTAAGTTGCGTTGGGATCGTATGGACGGTGGCTACACCATGGAGCTGACTGGGAGTGAATCCGAGCTCGTTACAATTTATTGTAAAATAAATTGTCCGTCTGAACCAAATGGAACGACAATTATCGTTAATTAACGATGATAGTCCAATGTGAGTAAATCTCACTAACTCTGAACAGTTTATAATTTCATGTTGTATTTTAGAACTGTTAAATATTGGCTGATTGACTGTGTGTTGACTGTGTGTTGACTGTTTGATTGAACTGCTAGTCAGTTAGTTGAATTTCTTTATTGATTCTGTTTATCAGAATATATCATATAGAACAGAAAGTGATGTTATCTATATTGTTTAACATCTGTGATGCAGGGAAACAGGTTGGAGGAACCCAACGGGGTACCTCAACATTTATTTTACTTTTTTTCATATAATGTGATATATGATGTGATATATAATCTGTTGTCGATTATATGTGTTTGGACGATACTGATCATCATGATTTGATATGTTGAATACCATAACATACCGAAATGCTGATAAGGGAATATTTTCAAAGTGATATCTGAAAATAAAATATTTATAAATGGAATATTTATAAATAAGAAATATTTATAAATTGGAATATTTATAAATAGGAGATATTTAGAAAAAGGGAAACGTTATAAAAAGGAAACTGTTATAAGAAGGAAATCATTTTAAAGTGGAGAACCATTACTAAAAGTAAATCTTTAAAATGAATAAATGTTAAAAAGGAAATCTTTATAAAGAGAATAAAGGAGTTAAATCGAATATGGTATTCGAAAGGAGTTAAATCGAATATGGTATTCGAAAGTAGTAAATCGAATTAGTTATTCGAAAGGAGTTAAATCGAATATGGTATTCGAAAGTAGTAAATCGAATTAGTTATTCGAAAGGAGTTAAATCGAATATGGTATTCGAAAATAGTAAATCGGTGTTAGTTTAATCGAAAGGAGTTAATCGATGTTAGTTTAATTGATTAGAGTTAAAGCAAATGAGTTAATCGAACATAGTTTATTCGAATAGAAAGTAAAATTAGTTAACAGATGTTAGTTTAATCGATTAGAGTTAAAGTAAATGAGTTAATCGAATATAGTTTATTCGAATAGAAAGTAAAAGGAGTTAATCTATGTTAGTTTAATCGAAAGGAGTTAATCGATGTTAGTTTAATCGATTAGAGTTAAAGCAAATGAGTTAATCAAACATAGTTTATTCGAATACAAAGTAAAAGGAGTTAATCGATGTTAGTTTAATCTATTATAGTTAAAGCAAATGAGTTAATCGAATATAGTTTATTCGAATAGAAAGTAAAAGGAGTTAGTCGATGTTAGTTTAATCGGAAGGAGTTAATCGATGTTAGTTTAATCGATTACAGTTAAAGCAAATGAGTTAATCGAATATAGTTTATTCGAATAGAAAGTAAAAGGAGTTAATCGATGTTAGTTTAATCGAAAGGAGTTAATCGATGTTAGTTTAATCGATTAGAGTTAAAGCAAATGAGTTAATCGAATATAGTTTATTCGAATAGAAAGTAAAAAGAGTTAATCGATGTTAGTTTAATCAAAAGGTGTTAATCGATTAGAGTTAAAGCAAATGAGTTAATCGAATATAGTTTATTCGAATAGAAAGTAAAAGGAGTTAAATGATGTTAGTTTAATCGAAAGGAGTTAATCGATGTTAGTTTAATCGATTAGAGTTAAAGCAAATGAGTTAATCGAATATAGTTTATTCGAATAGAAAGTAAAAGGAGTTAATCGATGTTAGTTTAATCGAAAGGAGTTAATCGATGTTAGTTTAATCGATTAGAGTTAAAGCAAATGAGTTAATCGAATATAGTTTATTCGAATAGAAAGTAAAAGGAGTTAATCGATGCTAGTTTAATCGAAAGGAGTTAATCGATGTTAGTTTAATCGATTAAAGTTAAAGGAAATGAGTTAATCGTATATAGTTTATTCGAATAGAAAGTACAAGGAGTTAATCGATGTTAGTTTAATTGAAAGGAGTAAATCAATGTTAGTTTAATCGATTAGAGTTAAAGCAAATGAGTTAATCGAATATATAGTTTATTCAAATAGAATAAAGGAGTTAATCGAATATAGTTTATTCGAAAAGAGTAAAAGGAGTTAATCGAATATATAGTTTATTCAAATAGAATTAAAAGAGCTATCGAATATAGTTTATTCGATAGGAGTTAAGTGAATGGAGTTAAAGTTAAATCAAAAGAGTTAAGTGAATAGAATAAATTGAATAGAGTTATCGAATATACCTTAACGAAGGAAAGAATTATCGAATAGAAAAGATTTGAAAGAGTTACGTAAGGAAGTTTGTTAAAGAATTAGAAGGGTGAACTTGGTCTATTTCAAGGTTAGAAACGTTGTTCAGTTAAGGTCTGAGAGGTAGTATTACCCCAACTTGATTGACTTCATTTTTAACTAAGGAATGGTTAAGGTTCGATAGTAAAGGATAGTTAAGTGAATTTAGTAATTAAAGGAAATGGTTTGAGTTGACATTGCGATGGTTTGTTTAAACATCTATCTAAGTCCAATGAAGAAGCTTTGGAAATGTTTTCCAAATAAGAAACCAGAAATGTTTTCTAATAAAGATTTTTTCTAGTACAGATTTTTTTTAGCAAAAAAGCTCACACTTGTATAAAAGTCACACAAAAAAGCCCAGGGCTCAAGCCTTGTGCCTTAACTACTATGCTTAAAAATGACTCACATGTGCATCATCTTTCGAACTTCATGACTAAAATGGCATACTCGTTCATGAATTACACTCAAGCATTTGTAAACCAGTTATTATAATAATTAACTTCCAACCAATTATAATGATGGTTTTGGATGAACCTTTTCTTTAACCTCATTTGTTTTTTAATTGGACCTCAAAATAATGACTACTAGACTGACAGAATTAATAATCCTACTACCCAGCCAGAAATTGAACATCACCAGTTATAGGCAAATCTCATTAAGCACGTCTGTAAAATGGCACAAAGTTTGATAGTTTTGGGTTCGTAAAAGAGCAAAAATGAAATATATTGATGGTATGAAATGAAGTTATTTCCAAATTAGTTTATTTGCAACTGGATACTAATGATCAAAATCCATCTCTCATCTAAATAAAAAGAAAATTGCATCACTCACCCCAATTCCTTCAAGAATTATCAAAACCTCAAATTTTGCAAAATTTCAAAAAAAAAACTAAAAAGACTAAAAAAATTCAGAATTCTAAGTTGCTTATATTTTTTTAATAAAAAATTATAGCCTATGTCAAAGATTCATTGTTCGTCACTAGTGTTTGCTTTGAGCATTTGTAATCAAAAAGTGATTGTTATATCTAGTTTCAGATTTGATCAAGATCTATGTACTTACAAATTACAATATAACTGAAAAGGAAACGTTAAAGAATCTAAGAGGAAAAAAGACGTTGGATGAATTAGAAACATATAGGAAAAACATTGGTTTATAAAACAGAGATAATTATTTGAGTATGAGTGTGTAAATTATGATTGGATTACAAATTTACAACTAAAGATTTTGGTAAGACCCATATCCAAATGTATCCAACTGGAAGCGTAAATATAAGTAACGTTAAGAATCCTGGTACTATCTATACATATAAAGTCTTACGTGTTCCGATGCTTTAGGCATGAAAACATGATTCCATCCAGGAATTTCAACTTCTATTCACCGCACTTCTAAATGATGATTAGTTGTGTGTTTTTCAAGAAGTCCTATCTATATGATCAATAATTATAAACAAAATTGATTGTTTTTGTAGTCATACAAGTAAAAACTGTAATTTATTACTGATTTTAAATGAAACTTTTCTAGAAAATTTATTTAATGTACATCATTATTAACCAAAACTCATCGTTCACCCAAACACTCTTGAAAATTAAAGAAGACCATATCAACCTAGAGATTTGTAAAAGGAAAAAAAATAGCAATCAAAACTAAACCTCACATAAATTTCACCGAAAGCATCAAGACACCCTTAAAACTTGATATCACTTCAATTCTCCAAACATAACCACAGATGTAAAATAATCAACTTTTGATATCCTTTATTATTAGAGTCCAATCAGTTAACTTATAATCACATTTGATAATTACATACAATAATGTTTTTAAATCTATCTATCTATCTATCTATATATATATATATATATATATAAAAATACACACTCTCGCATGCACACACACACAAACATAGGCACATGCAAATGCACACACGAGTGTATACATGCGCAAACAATTAAAAAAACAATGCAACAGGAGAAAGATGGATAAATTAGAAAAATTAAAGGGGAAAATATAAAGTGCTAATGATGATTTGGTCATGCTATTAGAAAACATGATTTGATTTTCGAAACATGGTTAGCGTATATGTAAGAATTCAAATCCAATACCTCTAGTAACATCTTAAGCTTGATGGCTTACACTATTCTAGACAATTGTGCATGCATTTTACCATAACTTTAATTTAGTTTACAACACATTCCACATGCTATGTAATTATAATCTCATATATGAATGCATCCTAGTATTTATGCCATAAATTGTCAGGATAAATCTCTTCTGAAACGGTGAAATATGGTTTAACTCAAGATGAGTGATTTCTTTTCCACTCCATTTTGATTTACTATGGTTTTAAGAATTGATTATATTTTTAAAGATGGAGGGTCTAGATGCACATTAATTTAAAATTTTGAAACAATAACATCAGATAGTTGTTTCCTCCAAAAAGATTACAATAATGTTCAATAGCATATAACCAAGCATCAACAATCATGTTATCTTTTTTCAAAATATAATTTTCATCTTCTCTTTTCTCAAACTATACCAAATACCTTTGCCATGATTTTTGAAAGGATCAAACAATGGCATATTTTCTAAAAACGTGTTGTACAATGCAAGGACAATAACTTTGTCATAATTTTTGAAAAGAGGTAATTAGGGAGAGTGACAAACTTTGGCAAAATAATTAGGTTGAAGGACATCAAGTTTAATTTTTAGACTGAAGGACAAACTTTGAAAAAAAGTAGACTGAAGAAAAATGTTAAATACAACAAGCATTATATTCAGTTTTTCCACTATAGCGAAATGTTAGCTACATTAGCATTATATTCAATTTTACACTGTACAAAATACTAGTTATATTTAACATTGTCCTTCAGTCTAATATTTGCCAAAGTTTATCATTAAACCTTAAAACATACTTGATATGCTTCAACCTATATTTTTTCCAAAATTTATCCATATGCCTATTTTTCACTTTTGAAAATATCAAAAATCGAAAATATATTTAATATTATGTGTTTTGATTCATGCAAATTGTGATTTACAAATCCAACTATTGGGCTTTACTTGTAACCAATGTGTATTCAGATAACCTTAGATGGAAAAGAACGAACATTATACTTAAGAAGCACGCCTCCATTCTCCATTGATCCGCTCAGGATAATGTCTCAAATCACCAAGCCCATATTCAAGAACCAAGTATTTTGAACCATCAAGAACCTTTGAAATTTCTCCTACCCACCAGGCAATCATATTAGTCAGGGCGCTAAGGCGCAAAAAGGCTTAAGCATTGAGCCTGGGGCTTTTTTGTGAGCCTTTTATATGAGTTTGATCTGTTATTTTACTAACTACAAATTAATTTGGAAACCATATTTTATAATTTGTCCAATTACCTACATATTTTTTTGATAAAATTTAAATTTTAAACCACATTTTATAATTTACTAAATAATTAAAAAATTTATTTAACTATTTATACACAAAATTTTGAATTTAGAAAAATAAAGCGCCTCAAATTGCAAAAAGGCGCAAGCCTCAAATTTTGAATTTAACTATTTATACATTAACTTTAAATGAAGAAAATTTGGAAGTAACTAATAAACACTAAAGAAAGTTGATCAGCTATCTTAACCCAGATACGTAACAACTTGCAATAGTACACAACAGAAAAACTGCTTCCTAACCACAACCGAGCTAACTCAACGAACGACTAAAACTGCACTAGGAAAGGGACATAGGCTACTGATAATTACTCTACACCAGCAAACGCTTACCCCTAAGCAACAACCCGGAAATGATTGTTATGACGTCCGTTAAAGGGTAACGTTATTTTTCCTATCATTATATCATCCACTTTCATTACCATTTTGGGTTTGAATCTCGAATTGTATTTGAAAACTTAGGTCATTTTGATGGATACATAAACTTAGGTCATTTTGATGGATACATAGACTTAGGTCATTCATATCTTGGAAAGACTTTGTTAATTCACTCTAGATCATTTTGATGGATACATAAACTTAGGTCAGCATACAAAAGAAGATGCAATGCAAGTTGGGAGCTGCATGTAGAAGCACCAAATACAACCCTAAACAATAAGTTTATCTAATCTCAACCTTCAATATTAATCACAATACATTAACTTTCAATGAATAAAATTTGAAAGTAACTAATAAACAATAAACAAAGTTAATCAGCTATCTTTAACCCAGACACGTAACAACTAGCAACAACAGTACACAACAGAAAAACTGCTTCCTAACCACAACCGAGCTAACTCAACGAACGTCTGAAACTGCACTAGGAAAGGGGCATAGGCTACTGATAATTACTCTACACCAGAAAACGCAATTTGAACAATACCTAATGAACCTGAATGGCCGCTTTGTACATTTCTGGTCGTGGGCCAAAAAACAGATTTTGTCAATCCAATCTAAATGAACCGGAATCTCATCAGTACCAAATTCAACCACCTTGTCCTTCCCTTTGCTACAAACGTATCTCCACTTCCCGCCGTCTCCTTCAATAAAATTTACCATTTCCTCAATCAACCAGTCGTCGTTAAACAAAGCATCCACTTTTTCGCCAATTTGAAACTGTGAAATATCCTGAGTAGGAGGACGCGACCGCAAATGGGATTCCTCGACTGTTCCTATGAGCTTTTCGTTAGATCGTCAACTAGGGTTTCGTACTTGATGGAGCAACCGTTGAAGGTGGGAACGTGCTGGAGGATCTGGGCCAATAGAAAAGAGCCCTTGAAGCGTTCGTCTTGGCCAATTACTTCTATTTTGTCGCCGGAGTTATAACTTTTTACAGGCATTCATTTGTTGAAGCAAAGCCAAGGTTTTTCAGGGTTGGGGGGAATAATTGGAAAAGTTGTCCAGGTTTGGTGGCCGTAATTGGCAAAGATGGAAACAAAATGTGCATGTACAGAATAAGATGAAAAGCCATTGGTGCGCTTATTAATGGCTCACACAAACGTCTAGATCAAATCAGTTCTGGTTTGAGTTTTTTAGCTCCAAACTAACCAAACACTCACCCCTAAGAAACAACCTTGAAATGATTGTTATGACGTCCGTCAAAGGGCAACGTTATTTTTCCTATCATTCTATCATCCACTTTCATCTATACCAGTATTACCGAACAACGGTGGTAAAATCGACCGTTGAAAAAATACATTTATTTGATGACTTTTATTCTAATTATGACTTCAAACCTTGGCCTGAAAAATACATTCCTCGGTTTATAATTATGAAACGAGGGATGGCCAATAGGGAAAGGAATTGATACCATACCACAAATTTCAAAATACTAAATGACATTTGTATTAGTCGATTTTGCCAGTTCGAGAAAAAATGGATATAGTAGTTTATATCATTAATATACCAAAAACCTCTATCACATGTCACAATCATAAAAGAAATATTACAACCATGTAAAGTGATTATTAAACTTTCTCTACTGTAAAATTAAATCAATAAAGTATGAAAATAATCTAATAATAATGAAACGTACAGATGCACTTGAACGATAAAAATTAATGGATATGAGATAACTAATCAAAGATTATGTTTCAACAGAGACTGCAATAGTTGTGCATATCAAAAAATTAAAGTTGCAAAGAGAGCTGGTTGCATTATCAAAGTCCAATAACTAAGCACTATATCTATAAATAAGAGGTATCCATTTAGGCTAATTCTATTTATACACCAAAAATTTCTAAAAATAAACCAAAAATTGTTTCTCATCTCTATTTGATGAAAGTATATGCTCAGTATTGACCTATTGTACATGTTAAATATGTTAAGGATCTTCTATGTTATAAACAAGGGCGAAGATAGCAGTTTTACTTGAGAGTAGTTGATTTTTCTAGAAGTTAACCGTAGAACCGTGAAACAAAAAACTTCGGAAAAATAATTATTATACAAACACAACATAGGAAATAGAATATTTTGCAATATAATGCTTTTGTTGTGCATTCTTGGTCTATGTCTCAATTCAATTTTATCAATATTGTATTTCAAATTCTACCCATTAATCATAGTCGAAAACCATCAATTTTGTCGCTTTAAGAGGGGTACTGTGTAATTTCTGTTATATTCACCCCTTGTTAAAAAAAATTTAGGGGTCAGCTAACCCACATGCTATAATGAGGCTTTGCTCTGGGTGTAAGGATCATACTTTCATTTGCAACTTGGCAACATTTTAATCTTACACCCTCATAATTTTCATAGCTTTTTCTTTGTTACTTAATATTAACACCTTATAAATGATTGAACACTTTTTCATGTTAGAGTGATCAAATTTATAATATTTAAATATTTATCTTGTAAAGACCATGGGGTGCATCTAAAACAATGGATTACAATAATAAGAGATTACTGGCTAACTTGTTGCATATTTTCTAACATTTGACATTAGCCTAATATATGTTGTAATCCTTTTTATTTATAAAATAAAAAATCAACTTTAAACAGGCAATTCATCCGAGTTATTTGGAAGGAAAATGCGAAAAGCAACATCATTGGAAGACATCATAATAATGGCTAGGTAATAACGTTACAGTATATAACTTTTTTTCATGAAAACTAGTTGTAATAACTCGAAAATACGAGCCAGTTTAAAATTTTTATTTTGGCAATTTTAGCGAATTTTGAATATTTAAAATGAATTATTTTAAATAATATCGACGAGAAATTTATTTTGAATATAATTCGAACGTATATATTCGTTTGAATCGACGATAGAATATAAATATTTATTTATATTTATAAAAGGAATTGAAAATGGCGCGGTAGTTCGATAATTCGATTTCAAACTTCAATTGAATGTACCGGGTGTAAAACAAACCGGATTTTAGTGAAACCAAAAATAATGGAATCTAATTTATAATATCTTTCCAACGAATCCGAAAAATCAAAATTTCATAGCGGGAATCAAAAGATATGTCCAGTTGAAAATTCTGAATAGTCGCTATGAAATTCAAGCCCTTAAAAATGGAAATTTTGCAAACGACCTTGGATTTCGACGAAACTACTTTTGTTGAATCTGGGATGTCAAATTATTGTTAGGTTTTAAATTTCATAAATTTTCGAATCAATATGTGAGCGTGGCAAAGGAAAACGCGTTTGACCAGTTTTAGTTGATTTTAGTCGACTGGAAAACGACCATTTTTCAAACGGTCTCAGAATTTGACGAAATTAGTTTTTTTAGGACCGTATCGTCAATACGAAGCTAGAAAATATTTTTTTTGGAATTTTTCGAGTTAGTATGTGACCCCGGTAAATTGAAATGCGCGTTCAAATTCAATATATAGAGTTATATGTTTATTTTGACGAAAACTGATCGAAACAGTCGAATCAACTTACGATACATATCCCATTGTGTTCGGAATGGGGGTAATTAGTTATGGACGACAGGCGGTGGGTCTCGTTTCGAGGTCGAATGAAAAAGTTACCTTTTGAAATTAAAATAATATAAAATTAAAATTAAAATAATCCCCCCTTCCATATCCTTTCTCTCTGGCCCCCCTCCTCTCCTTTTCATTTGCAGAACGAAACAAAAAAAACCCTAAAAAGAAAATCGCGATGGCGCTCCAGGTGGACCACCAGCCCGTCGCTCCCCTTGCCACGATCGCCAAAGGCCGACGCTCCGCTCCCCCTTCTCTGCATCGTCCCCTCACCTGTACGAACCCGACGCAAAGACCACGAGCCCCCCCCCGCCCAATTCGATTTGAACCCGACGCAGCCCTCAACCCCACGCCCTGACCACCACCGCCGACTGCCGGGCCCACCACCGCCACTGTACCTCCCCTCAGACCACCTGTCGCCGCCATCTTCCCCACTCCCGATTCGAAATGTAAGTTTTTCCTTATTTTATATACATTTATTTATTTATTTTCAGTTTTTATTATACAATAAAGTATAAAAATCTGATTTTTCACTTTTTATATAATCATGTATAAAAATAAGATTTTTAATTATGTAAAAATATAATTTTTATCTATGTATGTTAATTTAAATAAGATTTTCATGTATGGGTAGCATTGATAAAAATACGGTTTTCGATGGTAAAGAATGGATTTTTATTCATGGTAAAGGATAGATTTTTATTTTATATAATACATAAAAGGTTTGATTTTTTTTTTAAAAAAAAAATAAAAGGCGAGATTTTTGTAAAAAGAAAGACGATATTTATATATAAAGAAAGGTGAAATAAACATAGGATTTTTATTGATGTAGAATAATAAAAATATGATTTTTTTTATTATGTTAGAGTAATAAAATTATAATTTTTATATACTAGAGAATATAAAAATGTGATTTTTATAGTGATAAAATAGAAAATAAAATCTTTATATTTGAAAAGGCGAAATCTTTATATAGGGAATAACATGATAAAAATATAATCTTTATTATATTAACACAGGTGTAAAAATAGAATTTTTTTCTATATAGTAACGGTGTAAAAATATGATTTTTATATACACTAAAGAATATAAAAATGTGATTTTTATATATGTAGTGGCTACGGGCAACGAAAGTGACAAAAGGGAAGAACGACGAAGATTTCTATAAATGAAGGGTCGTGGAGTTGGATTAGCTATCGGTGAGAACTTCTCACCTTTTAAAATTCCTTTTTCTAGTTATATTATAATATATGCTAGGATGAAGACGGTGTTTAGTAGCACCCGACACAATCGTCCACAGACCATGGACTTGTTTGTTTGGTTGCATAGATTAGTTAGATTATTTGATTTGAATTTGGTTGTTTGGTGAATTGAAACCGAATTGATTGATATGTGTATGGCGTGGGCCATCACTAGACCGGGGATAAGGCTAGGCCTTGTCCCGTTTCTAGTATCGTGCCGTTATGCCGCCGAAATTTTCTAAAATAAATTAGAAAAATAAAGATATCATTTTATTTAATGAATGAACCGAATAGAATATTCATAGGTTGACTAAAATATTTTGGTCGTTAAAAATATAATTTTTAACGTGAACGTGAATAAATAAATATTCATTTACAAACCAGACGGTTTGTTTATGTACACTGATTTGACTGACATTGATTGGGACGATAAATTTTACACATCGCCTAACTGCACAAATAAAATCTGTGTTTGTTGATTTGAAACCCCACACGGGTATTGGGATAAAATACGGCATACACTAATCCCAATAATTAGTTGTATGTCGATCGATTGATTGACAGGCTGTTATAAGCGTTAGATATCTATATTTGATGCTTATACAGTGTAGTGCACTTTGGATGATGGTTGATTATTTATCGTTGCTATTATATTCATGTGCTGTATGGAATCCATATAGTTAACGCTATATGGTGATTGATTGGGCCTCATTCCAATTTAGAAAATAAAGAATTTTACAAAATAAAGGTTCATGTGTTGACATTACTCATCCGTTGAGATTAGTCATGTGTTGAACGAAATATTTTAACAATAAAATTTACATCTTTATCATATATAAAATTAGAAACTAACTGGAAAATAGATAAGATGAGTGGTCTTCTAGATGTTGATCTGATGTTGGTTTCGGCCTTCGGGGTAATATTCGGGGAATCATTCTCTTACTAATTTACGGTTGGAGTCTGATTTGAAATCAAACGATAGATACCATAATTTTTATAAAATATATTAAATAACAAAAATAGTCACACGTGGACAGTACTCGTTCGTTGAGATTAGTCGTGTGTTGACAAAAAGATAGAGTCATGTATTGAAAGAAATATAGATTCATTTGTTGAATAGAATAATGAAGTTATTGAAAAATATAAAGCCGTGTTGATTAGAGATACGCTATTTTGACGCAAACGATATTTATATCGATTATATTCATTTTTATAATGAATATTAAAAAGAGATAAAAATCGAATATTTATAACAGGAATTCGAATTGAATTGAATATATAACGAATTCGATTTGAATTAAATAGAAAACGAATTCGATTTGAATTAAATAGAAAACGAATTCGATTTGAATTAAATAGAAAACGAATTCGATTTGAATTAAATAGAAAACAAATTCGATTTGAATTATATAGAAAACGAATTCGAATTGAATTGAATATAGAAAACGAATTCAAATTGAATTGAATATATAACAAATTCGAATTGAATTGTATATAAAACGAATTCGAATTGAATTGAATATAAAACGAATTCGAATTGAATTGAATATAAGACGAATTCGAATTGAATTGAATATTAACAAATTTCGAATTGAATTGAATATAAACAAATTTCGAATTGAATTGAATATAAACCAAATTCGAATTGAATTGAATATAGAATGAATCGAGATTTGAATTGAATTGGAAATGGAAGTAGAAATGTTTTTGAAACGAATTTAAAGCTATTCATAAAATTCGTTTAAATAGAAATCGACGAAATATATATTATATATATTATATATATAGTATAATGGCCTGAATAGAACGCGCCGCGCCGCGGCAGTTCATAAATTTCGACCATTGAATTCGAAAGGACATTACGGGAGATCCGACCGTCGGATTCTCCTAAAACCGGAACCGTTGGCTTCGTATCGAAAAGAGCTTTCTAATGAATATTAGAAATTTGAAATCTAACGGTTGGATTTGGAGATACGTCCAAATCAAATTTGGAAAAGGACGCTGTAAGTGCAGTTTGATGGCCGTTGATGGAAATCGACTGTACGGGCCTTGATAAAATTATTAAAAATAGTAATAATTTGTGTAAAATCATAAGAAATGATTTGGGAAAAATTGGGATGAAAAACTCCATATTTGAAAAGATAAAAAATAGATTTTTATCGAAATGAATTAGTTTTGAACTAAAATTAAAACCCATTTATTTTTAAAATAAATAAAGTGGATTTGAAATGGGTTTTAAATAGAACTGATTTGTGGGTTTATCGTGAAGGGTGTTTTAAATAACACTTGTTCTTTAACCCGATAATAAATAGAATGTGGTTTGGGTTTATCGTGAACTGTGTTTTAAATGACATTAGTTCTTTAACCCAGTAAAGGGAGTTTTAATGAATCTGCAATTAGGTTGAAATGTGAATTGATAATTATCAAATTTGGAAAATGAGCGAGGATGGAGTATCACCAGTTTTGCTCCAAGCGATAGTTAAATCTTTAATTAGATTTGAACGTGAAATGGTAATTAAATTTATCGATAACACCATGGTGTTAGATATGGAGTATTACCAGTTTTGCTTCATGGGATGAATAGGTTGGGATTGGGAAATAAAATAAATAATTACTTTGATGCGGTTCGCTAATCTCGACTAGTTTGGAAAACCATAATTTGGTTTGAAATAACATCCAAAGGAAGATTAAAGAATAGATTTAAAGAATTTATCTTTGATAAAATTAATAGGAACCTTTCCCTAAGAATTGAAATTTAGAAACTAGTTGTAGGTTAGTTAAGAAGAATGGTTTCCTGGGTATTGATCTGATGTTGGTTTCGGCCTTCGGGGTTAATATTTGGGGAATTGCTCTCTTACTGATTTACGGTTTGTGACCAATGAATTGGAATGAGGCGTATGTTGTGTTTGTGTAACATTTGTTTTTAATATACGCGGGTTGTTCGGAAAGGCCGGGTTTATACCCATTCTGAATAACCGATTCGACGATAAGTCGAAGATGATGACGGTGGTCGAAGACCAGAAGTCTTCACATCGTTTGGATAATTACTGATGATCCTGATTGGGCTGTACACCCAAGAGGATGGAAATAGTTGGTAGTCATCCAGACGTACTTGGAGATCGATGGATATGCGAGGAAAGTGCCTCCGGTTTCGTTCAGACCCAGAATGAACTTGTAAATGGATTGTGTGTCTAACATTGGATTTTATTCTGTGTTGATTGATTTCTGTTAAATAAATATCTGTTTGGCGGCGGAGAATTTATTCCCTTGCTTAACGCCCTTCTCTGAGACGTACGAGCTTAGAGGTTATATATCGATAGATATCAATCGCATGGCATGAATTTCCTGTGTGGCACGCTGAGTTGCATGGATCAAGGCTTCTGTTGAAAAGCAAAGTCTTGTGGTTGATGATCAAAGCACGACCTACGTGGAAGCTTTGTGTATAACATGAATTCGCGAGCATCACACTTCGGTATGAGTTAAAAACGGGATAAGGACTGCGGGGAGAGCACGACGTTTCTTTCTAGCTTTGGTGGTGTTAGTGACCAGCCCTGACATTTATATACTTTTCACCTATGTGGTTGTTGGATGAGGCGCCTCGATTTTAGGTCTGTAAGGACCGGGAAACATGTGTTCAGGAATAATTAATCCTCAAACGTAAGAGAGGACCGGCCCTGAAGATCCAAGGATTGCCCAGAGTGTGTAGTCCTGAGACATTTGCTAGAGTGTCTCGAAAGCGGAGAGGAGCTTGCCCCTTGCCTCGACTCATGACGGAAATCCAATTTCCAATATGTGTATTTCGGTTTTATTTGTAGAGCCTAGTATGGCGACATGATATATGGTACCCATGCCGCCTAGGATTGATATTTATGATTGAAATTGTTTTGACACTATACACTTATAATAGTATCAAATGATTTGTTTTAAACGTACCAAGCATATTTGGCTATTATAAGGGAAAACCCTATTCTCCGGCTTGCGCATTGTGTGATGGGACCTGGGTCTTATAATAGCTTCATTTTTCGAAAAAGCATTGCGCTGTTTATTCTATGCACTGGTATTCTTGGGAGGAAACCCGTTCCGTGTTATACGGTGTGGTCCCTTGAATTACTCTCTTTTAAAGTATAGCTTTAAATAACTGTTTTAGTTCTCACACCAGTCACATGATTGACTTGGAGTTTATTGTTTTAACCTAAACTCTGGGTGCCCTTATTTTCGACACGGGCAGCTAGTAGTTTTGGTTTTGCAGATTTATATTCACAGGATCCTGGTTTACAGCTGGAATGATATCCGGAAAGCTCTGTATCCGTATTTCACCTTCAGTTGTGCTTTGTATTATTTTCCGCTGCTATGTAATGTATTGTAATCTCTGATATTTATCGAATGTAATTTATTCAATTATACTCTGTATATTCTTGTATCTGATGGAATTGTTGTAATAAACAATGAAATGTTCTTCCGTCTGCGTTCCAATTTGTCCTGTTCTCAAAACGATCGGGGGTTTCTAACGGTCTAGATCGGTTTAACGACTGATTCGGATCGAGCGAAATTCGCGGCCGTCACACCAGTAATAGGACAAGAACATGTTTACAGTAATAGGACCAGTGAGCAATGCTCCATTTTGGTAAGTCATGCCCAGTGATTGGTTTTCAACAAGTGCGTTCAAGTGCCTTGCTGCATGAGTAAAATGAAATATAAATATAATGGAAGCAGCAAGCAATAAAATGAATTTAGCAGTCTTATAAGCACTAATGGAGTAGTGAAGAAGGTTGTTTAAAGATGGACCGGGAGGCGATGAGACTCGTGCATCTACAAGAGTCATTGATGTTTCAGATCTACTGGTATTGCATCGATATTTCTATTTATCTTTTCCACAATTGTTTACTGAATTTCCTTTCATTAATTATGAGAAACCTAATTGTATGTTTTTGAATATTCAAATTAGAAGAGTAATGGGCCAAACTCTTTGATAGGTTTGAATTGGTATCTTTCTCACCTTCCTCCGATAATATTCTTATTGTGCTCGAATGATTAATATATCCATCAATGGTTTGATCTATATTAGTTGTCTTCAGCATATATATACTGTAGGATACATATATCGTAAATGTAAGAGGTAAATATCAGTTGAGAAGTATTGAAATTTGGTGATACAATATTTTGAAATATCAATTAGATTTTTTGGAGATATTCGTGGTAATTTCGTTACCTGTTTTGTGCAAGAAATGAATGGAAAGAAATGGAAGGAATATTAATGAATAGGGGACATTGGAAATATTCGTCATTTAATTAGTTGCCATATTTCATGAAGAAAAGAAACGGAAAGAGATTAAAACTGAAAAAGGGATTGATTGATGGAGAAAAGGGAAAATTATCAATCAATCATATGACAATTAATTAATGGGATATTAGTTTTTTCCATAAATTGATTTATTTTACATAAATCAATTGTCTCATCCCCAAGTAATATTTTCTCTATTTAAATAGAGGCATAGAGGATGTTATTCCTATGAAATGTATGAATACATTTATATTCTTCATTTCTTTTGCTCTACTTTAAAAACTCTGTAATCTCTTGAATATTAATAAAATCTCTTCCCCATTGAAGTGGACGTACACTATCTCGCGATAGTGGAACCACTATAAATTTGTGTGTTCTTTGTTGCCTTTATTTTTTCTGTGATCTGATATTGATATTCATTTCAAGCTGTTTGTTATGTCACATCATTGCAAGATCCTATTGAGGTTTTTCTGCTGAAAGGGATTGCTCTACTTTAAAAACTTTGAATCTTTTTGCAAATTAAACATTGTCGAAATTTTCAACGCAAATTGTACGATAGCGATTTTAGAGGATTGGATCAGTCCTTTCCCATATTTAGTTTATTGTCCAATGAATAAAATGGAAAAGGACCATTGACAGGTCTTAGAGCATCTCCAATGCTAGTCTAAAAACAATGTAATGTCAAGTGCATTTCAACAAAACATCAAACTGTTTAAATCATAGTCTCCAATGTCAATGTTAATTAGAATGTCATGTTGATGTGGCGTAAAATTAATTAGACATTGTCAAGTGAAATGTTTAGTTTTAGACATTTAACTTCACATTGTGAATAACTAAAAAAAAATATTTTACAAATAAATTTTATATCTTTGATTTGATTGGTACATGTAGACAAAATTATTTCTACAAACAAATTAAAATTAGAGTGCATATTTTATTTTTAATGTCATGTTTAATAATTTCACTTAGACAATTATGGAATATATCTGACACATAGGATTTAATTGACAAAACAGGGATCTCAGGAAAGCTCATATATATATACATATATATATATATATGTATATGTATATATATATGTATATGTATATATATGTATGTATATGTATGTACATGTATGTGTGTGTATATATATACATACACATATACACACACATACACACATAATATACATACATATATATATATATGTAGATATATAATGTGTTGTTATTCACACATCGCTACCCTCTTCCGGCCACCAGCCTCGTTTTATTGTTCACCGCCGAACGACGTACTCCTCAAAAATTACATTGTCCGGTGACCATTTATGGCTGATAAACATGAAGGTGTAGCTCGGCTGTTTATAACCGAACAGAATTGTGTGGTGGTTGGAAAAGGGAAATGGGGGTGTGAATAGCAGCACACTATACATACACACACACATATATATATATACATGTATATATACATACGTATATATATGTATATTTAAACGCAAAATGTGAACACAAAATTGGACATAATAAATCTCAACCACTAGATCCTCCAATGAATTCCACTTTCTACATAAAGACAAACAAATCCAATAGTTCACGATTTGTGTGTTTAATTTTGTGTACAAATAGCCGCCAGCCCGCCATATATATATATATATATATATATATATATATATTAGAAGATGGGTAATATTTTATTAAGCTTCACAACCCAAGTTTCGATCAGGCCTAAATACGGCCTGGTACAACAGATGATTTGCGAGAACATAATAAAAGCAAAAACCACTTTACAATCTGAAATATTCCCGAAATGCATCTTCTTCAGTAAAAAAGGCAAAGACGAAATTAGGTCATGGCAGCTGAAAATTATTTCTCGCAAATCGGTTTTCTTCCCTTATATCCAACTGATCCTCTACTCGAGTCTCCACTCCTTGTTCCAGGCTATTGGTATGTATTCTTATACTGATTCTCTTAGCCGTGATCTTAACATCGATCCATTTCAGATAACTAACCTTGTTTGGTGATTGTACTGCATGGTGGAAAATTCTTCTGTTGCGCTCTCTCCAAATTGACCAAGCATACGTGGTGACAGCGACCTTATGCAGTTTGGCTTTATAGTATTCCAGCTGCTAGCCAACGTTCAAGTAGTGTGACACCCCACGTTTGTTAATGTCACTCAAAAAGAGTGCATTAAGTTTCGTGAAGCGTTATAGGTAAACAGACATAGAACATTACAAGACAGAAATAAAAGGTAGCAACGAAATTTAAAATTTTATTTAAAACATAATTCATAACATCGTAATCCAAAATATCACAAGTCTGGAACTACATAAAAACCATTACAATAATGTAAAGCTACTGTCTTGTGCCATCAGAGTGCAGAAATACATAAAAGAAAAGCATAATTCCCCAAAAGAGACAAAGCCACAGTAGTAAGGATAAGAACTTGAGCAATACTTCAAAAGGTAGCTCCAAGCAAGATGATAACCGAGTCCTAATTAAGTCTGAGTATTCTTACCCTGCGAACTTTAGGGGAAGGGACAGAAGAGAGAAGAGGAACAAAAAGGGTCAAACATAAAGTCCAGCAAGTCTAGTTACTTTTAGTAAGTAAATAAGTAAAAGTATCATGATAGGCATATAAGGTGGATAATAAAGATAACATCATAAAAGGTAAGTATAACAAGGTAAACATGATAGAGTATACATGCTTCCCTAATGATTACTCTTATTCTCTGCACTAATACTATTATAACCAGAATGAGATGATCCCAACAACTGCAAGAAGGTAGACTTAGGCGCACTTCTGGTGAGAGGTTTTAATCTCATATAATCCACAGGCAGCCCAGTCCTAACAGGCTCCTAAACTCTACCAGAGTCTACCCTGATCGATCGGCTCCCCACTCCATAGAAACCCTGTGTCGGCCCCAGAGTAGGAGGTATCACTTCCTAAAGTGGCAACCCTTCGTTAATGTGAACAACCATATCTACTGGTGTCACAGTCGTCTTAGTCCCCTCTACCCGGCCCATGCACGCACATGTCCCCGGTCGGTTTGCGCCGCCCACACTGTCCTCCTCGTTTGGATCTCTTACAATCAGCCTAGTAAGCGTGCCCTAACTCCGACCTAGGGCGGAGCCCTCGTTCGATACCGTTATATGGGTTACTGACTGAAATGGGTCCCCATACAAGATGATACAAGCCCTCCCCCTTGTCTTGTATCCCCACTTGGATTTCCACCGGTTATGTATACCTATTGGTGTCTTTAATTACATAGCCTCATTAGGTTAAGTTTGTGGGTCTATATATAAATATTACCCACCCCCCTCAGATTTACTTAACCCACCCAGTGTTCAACCAAATTTACTTAACACCTATTCAAGTTCATGTTCATACGATCCCTATGGATTCAACTAGGTTAAGTATTTAAGGTTCTATTACCATATTTTCATTTATGGTTACAGTATGCTAGACCTCTCACATTAAGCCTACAATTTGTGGGAGCTAGATATGCCGGGCGAGCCTATAATTTGTGGGTGTTGGATATGCCGGGCGGCTCAGGGAAGACTTGTTCCACAAATTGGGCATAACCTCGTGTCTTAGCATGTCTCGTGTTTGTGCACTTAGACCCCTCACATTAGATTCACCACTTGTGGTCGTTGGATATGCCAGACGGTTCCGGGCAGACTTCCACCACAAGTGTAATCTAACATCGTGTCTAGGCGTAGTTACAGTTTCAAATTACTGTAATCCTAGGCATTTCATTATTAGCCAATTTTTACCTATGTCGTTATAGGTGTTTATGCCCCTTTTTCCCAATTATGTCCATAATGAATTATATGTCCAAATTCATATACATAAACATTATTCAAGTTATGCCAAATTCTAAATTTACCAATTATGCCCAAATCCCCAATTTACAAGTTATGCCCAATTTCCATGTTTTTCCTCTCATTCCCCGTTTAACGCGTTCGCATATTTCATCGACATGCCTTGGCTCGAAAGTGGCCTGATTATATAAAATAAAAGGGAAAGATAAAGGGAAAGTGACAGAAATGTTTATACTAACGAAATTGAAATAAACATATAGTGGCATAGAGATAAGATGGGCATATGAGAACAGATCTAGTGAACATAAGATAATAGAACTGTTTATAACATAGCAGGGATGTCTAATAGGCATGATAAGATCTAAATAACAATTTAGATGTCCAACTAATAACCGATCCAATTAACCACAAACATGATAGGCACAAGATGATCTAAATAGTGAACTTGATCTATAATCAAAAGTAGATCTGACATGATAAAGGTTAAGATCCAAGTCATAGTATGCCAAAATATCACAAATTCACAAATTATTACAGATTTGAAATGATTCAAGGATTACCATGCATAGATCCAAATTACAGTCCTATCATGTTTAATTTTTATTTATTTAAATCTAAAAGCAACTTGAAACTCACACTGTTTGAATCTAGAAATGTAGAAGAACAGATCCATGCCTGAATCTCTAACTTTGATTGCAGAAAAAGAAAAGGATTTGATTCAGTCTAGGCTCCGACAGCATTTAGGCCTCCATTAATTTTCAGTGAAGAAAACAGAAGAAATGGAGCCGCATTTATAGCTGCCAGCCCCCATAGCCGACTGCCACGTCAGCCCTAAGGGGGTCGACACACCCCTTAGGGGGTCAACCCTGGGGTCGACACACCCCTTGAAGGGTCGACCCAGGGGTCGACTCCCTGGGGCGGGAATTTTCCCGCTCACCCGAATTTTCGTGATTTGAACGATTTTGAACCTGATTTTGAATTTTTGGACTGTATATATATATATATATATATATATATATATATATATTGCGTATACAAACTTCAAACCCTCATAACTTCTTCATACGGTGTCCGTTTTACGCAAACCAAATGTCTATCTTGACCAGAATTTCGAGGCGGATGCAATGGCGCAGTCTATTTCCCTTAATTCTGAATATTAAATTAATTATTATTTAATTAATCCTCTTTAGTGTTGTTAAAATTACAGGGTGTTACATCTCCCATACTCAAAGGATTTCGCCCCTGAAATCTCTAAGTTAAGATGAATGTATATTCTACCATCCACATCCATCTACTCATCCACCAATCGCTGGAATACATTGTCCTTAAAAGATTTCTAATGTTTATATGAACATATGCAAAGGTGTGTGTATCTTTCCTAATACTAATGCGAAGAATCAGGCAGTCTACTGATTCAGTCGACCTTCTTAATGCAATGTATGTTAGTGCCATGAATCCAACATGTATGCAAACAATCCTATCATAACATGTAAGTTCTATATGTGTGCACAATCATTTGTTCAAATGCAACATCCATATGATGATACACTCAATTTCATCCGTAAAGAAAATGAAAAAGAAAAATTCACATACATCTATATGCAGTATGAGAGTGATTGAGCCGATCTTGTGTTTGTGTATATGCATCCACTGGCAACCACTAGCAAACACTTGCATCCATCAAACATAACATGTCTCAAACAATGTTTCCATCCATGGGATTCCTACCTAAAGGTCGAAGATTCGATCGATAAGATACACTTAAATGATAGAAACAGGCATAAATAAAAGCTTTGTAAAACGAATTAAGAACATACCATCGAGAAGAAAAGGGTACGAAGCACGAAACCTGTCTTTGGTCTCCCAAGTTTCATCCTCCGGGTTATCCCCCCTGAACCTTCATCAACCTGATTTCTTTATTGCGTACCTTCTTAACTTCTGATCTAAGAATACGTGAAGGAACTCGTCTGACTGTGTCCTCTCGTTCCACCTCTACTTCCTCCAATATACTCGGCTCCACTAATTCTGTTGTATCATGCAAGCACTTCCGCAAATGAGAAACGTGGAAAACATCATGAACTCCGGAGATTCTCTCCGGTAGCTTTACTCTATAGGCCATTTGGCCAATCCTTTATGTTATGGGAAATGGCCCTATAAATCTTGGTGCCAATTTCCCTACAGATCCTCAGCGAACCACATTCCTCACAGGTGACACTTTAATGAAAACCATATCTGCTACTTCAAATTCAATGTTAGTCCTTCTCTTGTCAACGTAGGATTTCTGCCTATCCTGAGCGGTCTTCATTCGTTGTAGGATAAGATCAATCTTCTCAGATTTTTCCTTAACCATATCTGGTCCAAGCAATAGCCTTTCTGTAGATTCCCACCAACAAGCTGGTGATCTATAGGGTCGACCGTATAATGCTTCGAAGGGTGTCATGCCAATGCTAGCTTGATAACTGTTGTTGTAGGCGAACTCTACTAAAGGAAGATGCTCTTCCCAAGTCCCTTTGAAGTCTTGGATACACAGCCTCAAAAGATCCTCTAGAACTCTGTTCACCCTCTCTGTCTGCCCATCGGTCTGAGGATGATAAGAGGTGCTCAAACATAACTGTGTACCTAATTCTTCTTGGAAGCTCCTCCAAAATTCACTGGTGAAAATGGGATCAGGTCACTTATGATACTGGAAGGTACTCCATGAAGACGAATTATCTCTCAGAAATAAATTGCTACCAACCGTGCTGCCGTCCTCTTACTCTTAACTGGAATGAAATAAGTGCTCTTACTAAGTCTATCCACTACAACCCAAATACTGGTATTGCCTTTCTTCGATCTAGGCAAACCGTCTATGAAATCCATAGAGATGCTCTCCTACTTCCACTGTGGAACCTCCAAAGGATGAAGTAAAACATCGGGCATCTTTTGCTCGGCTTTGACTTGCCGACAAACCAAATAGTGAGAAATAAACTCTCTCACGTCTTTCTTCATCCCAAACAAAAAGAAAACCCTCTTCATGTCCTTATACATCTTATCACCACCTGGATGAATAGTCATCTTGGAATGATGGGCTTCTTCTAGGACTGTTTTTAACAAACTTCCAATTTGAGGAACACAAAGCCTTCCATCTCGCTGTAACCACCCTTTATCATCTATGGAATATCTATTGAGGTGACGAAAAGTCTCCCCTTTACTGAGTCTATCCAGGATATCTGAAATCTGTGGATCATCTTGCTGTGAAGCTTCTATTTGGTCCATAAGAGCAGATCGTATCTCCAGCGATGCAAATAAACCAGGCAAAAGCTCGGTGGGGGGTCTAAAGTCAAAAGTCGATATGAACTCCAAGCTTTTCCTTTCCACAAATAGAGGACTTAAAGTCATCCTCTGTCCACTTAGTGCGTCTGCCACTACATTACCCTTGTCAGGAGTATAGGCAATCTCGAAGTCATAAGAAGCTAGGAACTCCATCCACCTTTGCTGCCTCAAAGTAAGATCCTTCTGCAAGAACAAGTACTTGAGAGATTTATGATCAGTGTACAACTTGAACTTCTCTCCAAGTAAATAATGGCGCCATGTCTTAAGCGTGAATACTATGGCAGCTAGCTCTAAGTCATGGGTAGGGTAGTTCTTCTCATGAACCCTTAGCTGTCTTCCTCCATAACATACTACCATTCCTTCTTGCATCAGTACCTCACCAAGCCATGTACCACATGCGTCAGTGTATACTGTAAACAATTTATTCCCATCAGGAAAGGTCAGGACTGGGGCTGGTGTCAGAGCACTCTTCAATTGTTGGAAAGCAATATCAAAATCTATGTCCCATGAAAACGCCAAATTCTTCTTTGCCAGTCGGGTGAGTGGGGCAGATATCTTTGGAAGTCCTTAATGAACTTCCTATAATAGCCTTCCAACCCCAAAAAGCTTCTCACTTCTGTTGCAATATTTGGGATCTGCCAATCTTGAACTGCAACTACCTTTGCGGGATCTACTGCTATCCTTTCTTTAGAAACTACGTGCCCTAAGAATCTTACCTCTTTTCTCCAAAAATGGCATTTGGAGAACTTTGCCTTCAACTGATGTGCATGCATAGTTTTCAAAACCTCAATTATATGCAAGGCATGCTCTTCCTCGCTCTTTGAGAAGATCAAGATATCATCAACAAAGACCACGACTAATTTATTTAGGAACTCTCGAAACACCCTACTCATTAGATCAACAAAATAGGCGGGTGCATTTGTCAACCCAAAAGGCATAACGAGCGATTCAAAGAAACCGTCTAGAGTCCTAAAAGTGGTCTTATCTATACTGTCTTCGGCCACCTTCAACTGGTGAAATCCCATGGCCAAGTCTAGCTGAGAGAATACTGATGCACCAACAAGCTGGTCAAACAAGACATCTATCCTTGGGAGTGGGTGCTTGTTCTTCTTAGTGAGTTTATTCAACTCTCTATAGTCTACACACAAGTGAAGCGAACCACCCGCCTTAGTTGTGAATACCACTGGAGCACCCCATTCGGATATGCTTCGCCTAATAAACCCTTTTTCAAGTAGCTCCCCTACTTGTTTGCTAAGCTTCCTCCTTTCTCTTATAGCCATTTGGCGCACAGGTAATGCAACGGGCTTTGCATTATCCACCAAATATATGCGAAAATCGATCTCGCGCCTTGGGGGTAAACCCCGAACCTCATCAAAGATATCAGGATATTCACGGACTACTGGAACAGATTGCAGATCATCGATAGATGCATCAAGAGACTCTAGGACACTAAGCATAACTGATCCTTGCGGGTCATAAGAAATCTCAAGGGTCCTCCCATGACACGTCAGAAGCCTAACCACCCTCTTCTCACAATCCTGAATGGAACCATACATGGCTAACAAATCCATCCCTAGATTCAACCCGTAGCCCATAAAACCAAGCACATACGCGTTACACTCAAACTCGATGCCTAAAACAGATATTCTCAAACCACGACAAATCATGGATAAATGAGTCGAACCACCAATGGGGTTTGGGACAATAACGGGATCCACTATGATACTGGTATCTAAGTGTAGAGATTCTACCACAGAACTAGATATAAATGAATGTGAAGCGCCATAATCAAAAAGAGTTCTAATAGGATGATTTGAAATAGAAATCAAACCTTCCACAGAAATTTTCTGATCTCTATCTGTAGCACTTGCCGCGATAGCATGCACCTGCCCTCCAGAAGCTCCCGCCCTTTGACCTTGTCCTTGTTTCTTCGGGCACTCCCTAGCAAAATGTCTGACCTCTCCACATCTGTAGCAAGTATTCTTCCTTCTTTTGCATTCCTTGACCAAGGGACCCTCTTTCCCATAATTGTGACACTTTCTCTTATCCTTAGCCTTGTCATTCTTTCCGTCTTTCTTTGTTGTTGTTGTTGTCCTTTCTTGGGCCATCCCTTCTTGTTTCGTGTTGTTTCCTCAGTCTTAACTTCCTTCTTTTCTCCTTTGTCTTCCTCATGCATCAAGGCCATATCAACAAGCCTTTCAAAAGTAGCTCCCATAGGAATATGAGACATAGCTAACCCATGAAGGGGTTCATTCAGCCCTTTAACAAACCACAAAGCCTTCTTATGCGGAGTATCTACCAGTTCAAAACCAACTCTTGCCAGCTGATTGAATTTGTTCACATATTCTTTAAAAGTCATGTTTCATTGTTTGAGCGCCAAGAACATCTCCATTTGCATGCTTTTCTCAACTTGAGAGAGAAACTTCATTTCAAACCCCATCCTAAAATCATCCCATATCTCCACCGGACGTCCATCTTGGGTTACTTCCCACCAGAACGAAGCTTCATCTTTTAGTAGCTAGGCAAATAATAGAATCTTCCTTCGATCTTCCATTTCAAAAATTACAAACAAGTCCTCGGTCTCCTTAAGCCAATTCCTTGCCTCTACGAATGTTTCGGTTCCACGTAATGGCTTCCCTTCCACGGCACGGAAATCTTTGCAGATCTTAGTGAAATTATCTGCTCTTGGAAGAGGAGGAAGAGGAACAACGGGTGCAACTGGGGGAGGAACGTCATTTTGACCTCCGGTAGGCATCGTGGCCTCTAGATACCTACAAAACCAGCCTGGTATCGTAACGCCCTCAGAAATATTAGGTTCCCCATACATGCTGAAACGGAAAGGAAAGAGATTTAGACAAAGGATCGAAGGATATTACTTTTGGATTTGGGGAATATGTTTTTCAAAAAAAAGATTTTTCTTTTTGAAAAGTGCTTTCTTAAAACCTTTTTGAAACTAATTTTCAAAAGATTTCATCTAATCTGATAACCTTCAGCTCTGTTACCAAGTGTGAAACCCCACGTCCGTTAATGTCACTCATCAAGAGAATGCATTAAGTTTCATGAAGCATTATAGGTAAACAGACACAGAACATTACAAGACAAATATAAAAGATAGCAGCAGAATTTAAATTTTTATTAAAACATAATTCATAACATCGTGGTCCAAAATATCACAAGTCTAGGGCTACATAAAAACCATTATAATAATGTAAAGCTTTGTCTTGTACCATCATAATATAGAAATACATAAAAGAAAATCATAATTCCCCAAAAGAGACAAAGCCATAGTAGTAAGGATAAGAACTTGAGCAATACTTCTAAAGGCAGCTCCAAGCAAGATGATAACCGAGTCCTGATAAGCCTGAGTATTCCTACCATGTGAACCTTGGGGGGAGGGGAACGGAAGAGAGAAGAGGAAACAAAAAGGGTCAGACATAGATTCTGGCGAGTCTGGTTACTTTTAGCAAGTAAAAAAGTAAAAGTATCATGACAAGCATATACGGTGGGTAAGAAAGATAAAATCATAAAAGGTAAGCATGATAAGGTAAACATGATAGAGTGCACACGCTTCCCTAATGATTACTCTTATTCTCTGCACTAATACTAGTATAACCAGAATGAGATGATCCCAACAACTATAAGACGCTAGACTTAGGCATGCTTCTAGTGAAAGGTTTTAACCCCATACATTCCACAGGTAGTCCAATCCTAATAGGCCCCTAAACTTTACCAGAGTCTAGATGTACCCTAACCACTACCCTGATCGATCGGCTCCCTACTCTGTAGATACCCCGTGTCGGCTCCACAGTAGGAGGTATCACTTTATAAAGTGGTAACCCTTCGTTAATGTGCACAACAATATCTACTGGTGTCACGGTCATCTTAGCCCCTCTACCCGGCCCATTTACTCACTTCCCAGTCGGTTTGTGCTACCCACACCATCCTCCTTGTTTGGATCTCTTAAAATCAACCCCATATGCGTGCCCAGACTCCAGCCTAGGGCGGAGCCCTCGTTCGATACCGTTATATGGGTTACTGACTGAAATGGGTCCACACACAAGATAATACAAGCTCTCCCCTTGCCTTGTATCCCCACTAGGATTTCCACCGGTTATGTATACCTATTGGTGTCTTTAATTACATAACCTCCTTAGGTTAAGTTTGTGGGCCTATATATATATATATATATTACCCACCCCACTTATATTTACTTAACCCACCCACTATTCAACCAAATTTACTAAACCCCTATTCAAGTTCATGTTCATACCATCCCTATGGATTCAACTAGGTTAAGTATTCAAAGTTCTATTACCATATTTTCATTTATGGTTACAATATGCTAGACCTCCTACATTAAGACTACAATTTGTGGGGTGCTGGATATGTCGGGCGGGTCCGAGTAGACTTATTCCACAGATCGGGCTTAACCACATGTCTTAAAACGTCTCGTGTTTGTGCACCTAGACCCCTCACATTAGACTAACCACTTGTGGTCGTTTGATATGTCAGGCGTTTCCGGGCAGACTTCCACCACAAGTGTAAGCTAACGATGTGTCTAGGCGCAATTACAATTTCTAATTACTGTAATCCTAGGCATTTCATTATTAGCCAATTTTTGCCTATGTCGTTATTGGTGTTCATGGCCCTTTTTCCCAATTATGTTCATAATGAATTATATGTCCTAATTCGTATACATAAACATTATTCAAGTTATGTCAAATTCTCCATTTACCAATTATGCCCAAACCCCCAATTACAAGTTATGCCCAATTTCAAGGTTTTCCCCTCGTTCCCCGTTTAACGCGTTCACATATTTCAGTGGAATGCCTAGGCTCGAAAGTAGCTTGGCTATACAGAATAAAAAGGAAAGATAAAGGGAAGGTGATAGAGATGTTTATACCAACGAAATTGACATAAACATATAGTGGCATAGTGATAAGATGGGCATATGAGAACAGATCTAGTGAACGTAAGATAATAGAACTGTTTATAACATAGCAGGGATGTCATAACAGGCATGATAAGATCTAAATAACAATTTAGATGTCCAACTAATAACTGATCCAATTAACCACAAAAATGATAGGTACAAGATGATCTAAATAGTGAACTTGATTTACAATCAAAAGTAGATCTGACATGATAAAGGTTAAGATCCAAGTCATAGTATGCCAAAATATCACAGATTCACAAATTATTACAGATATGAAATGATTCAAGGATTAACATGAATAGATCCCAATTACAGTCCTATAATGTTTACTTTTTATTTATTTAAATCTAAAAACAACTTGAAACTCATAGTGTTTGGATCCAGAAAGGTAGAAGAAGAACAGATCTACACTTGAATCTCTAACTTTGATTACAGAAGGAGAAAAGAATTTGATTCAGTCCAGGCTCCAACAACATTTAGGCCTCCATTTATTTTCAGTGAAGAAAACAGGAGAAATGGAGCCGTATTTATAGCTGCCAGCCCCTAGAGCCGACCTTACACATCAACCATAGATTGGTCGACCTAGGGGTCGACACCTCCCTTGAAGGGTCGACCCAGGGGTCAACACCCCCCCTTAAGGGGTCGACTCCCCTAGACGGGAATTTTCCTGCTCACCCGAATTTTCGTGATTTGAACGATTTTGAACCTGATTTTGAATTTTTGGACCATATATATATATATATATATGTATATATATTTATCTTGTGCATATACAAACTTCAAACCCATGCAACTTCTTCATACGGTGTTCGTTTTATGCAAACCGAATGTCTATCTTGACCAAAATTTCGAGACGGATGCAATGGCGCAGTCCGTTTCCCTTATTCTGAATATTAAATTAATTATTATTTAATTTATCCTCTTTAGTGTTGTTAAAATTACGGGGTGTTACATTCTCCCCTACTCAAAGGATTTCACCCACCAAATCTCCAAGTTAAGAAGAATGTATATCCTACCATCCACATCCATATACTCATCCACCAATCACTGGCATCCATTGTCCTTAAAAGATTTCTAATGTTTATACGAACATGTGCAAAGGTGTGTGTATATGTCCCAATACTAATGCGAAGAATCAGGCGGTCTACTGGTTTAGTCGACCTCTTTAATGCAATGTATGTTAGTGCCATGAATCCAACATATATGCAAATAATCCTATCATAACATGTAAGTTCTATATGTGTGCACAATCATCCGTTCAAATGCAACATCCATACAATGATACACTTAATTTCATCCATAAAGAAAAAGAAAATTGCACACATATTCATATGCAGTATGAGAGTGATTTAGCTGATTTAGTGCCTAATGTGTGTGTGTGTATGCATCCACTGGCAACCACTAGCAAACACTTGCATCCACTTGCATTCGTCAAACATAACATGTCTCAAACACATGTTTCCATCCATAGGATTCCTACCTAAAGGTCGGAGATTCGATCGATATGATACACTTAAATGATAGAAACAAGCATAAATAAAAGCTTTGGAAAAGGAATTAAGAACATACCGTCGAAAAGAAAAGGGTACGAAGCACGAATCTTGTCTTTAGTCTCCCAAGCTACATCCTTCGAGTTATCTCCCCCACTGAACCTTCATCAACCTGATTTCTTTATTGTGTAGCTTCTTAAATTCTGATCCAAGAATACGGGAAGGAACTCGTCTGACTATGGCCTCCCGTTCCACCTCTACCTTCTCCAATATACTCGGCTCCAATACTTCTGATGTATCATGCAAGCACTTCCGCAAATAAGAAACGTGGAAAACATCATGAACTCCGGATACTCTCTCCTGTAGCTTTAATCTATAGGCCATTTGCCCAATCCTTTCTGTAATGGGAAATGGCCCTACAAATCTTGGTGCCAATTTCCCTATAGATCCGAAGCGAACCACATTCCTCAAAGCTGACACTTTAATGAAAACCATTTCTCCTACTTCAAATTCAATGTCAGTCCTTCTCTTGTCAGCGTAGGATTTCTGCCTATCTTGAGCGGTCCTCATTCGTTATCGGATAAGATCAATCTTCTCGGACGTTTCCCTATAACCATATCTAGTCCAAGCAATAACCTTTCTGTAGATTCCTAGCAACAAGTTGGTGATCTATAGGGTCATCCGTATAATGCTTCGAAGGATTCCATGCCAATGCTAGCTTGATAACTGTTGTTGTAGGTGAACTCTACTAAAGGAAGATGCTCTCTCCAAGTCTCTCCGAAGTCTAGGATACACAGCCTCAAAAGATCCTCTAGAACTCTATTCACCCTCTCTATCCTCCCGTTGGTCTGAAGATGACAAGGGTGCTCAAACATAACTGTGTATCTAATGCTTCTTGCAAGCTCCTCCAAAATTCACTGGTGAAAATGGGATCACGGTTGCTTACGATACTAGAAGGTACTCCATGAAGGCGGACTATCTCTCGGACATAAACTGCTGTCAACTATACTATCGTCCTCTTACTCTTAACTTGAATGAAATGAGCGCTCTTAGTAAATCTATCCACTACAACCCAAATACCGGTGTTGCCTTTCTTCAATCTAGGCAAACCGTCTATGAAATCCAAAGAGACGCTCTCCCACTTCCACTGTGGAACCTCCAAAGGATGAAGTAAACCACCGGGCTTCTTTTTCTTAGCTTTGACTTGCTTACAAACCAAACATTGAGAAACAAACTGTAACGATTCACATTTCGCCCGGACCTAATCGATCGCAAAATCGACTAATACTGTTCAAAAACCCGAATACGCTAACTTTGGGCATGCAACACATTAGAAAAAATAACAGAATACTTTTATAAACATTATAATAATGTTACATCAGAGTACAGAATATCAGAGTACATCGAATATAATACAGCAGAAGATAATTTACAATAAATGTAATACAATGCAGCAGAAATGATTAAACTTACACAACAGAAGACTATCATGCTTTGGACACAGCTTTAAGCTTCGATCCATAATCCTGCTTAATTATATCTGCAAAATAAGCTACTCGACTGCCAGTATGGAAAAGAGGGCACCCGAGTTGGCAAAGTGAAACAAACTACGAGTCAGTCATGGGACTGGTATGAGAAATCTTACTTAACCTATTTAATAATAATAAGGCTAATCACATGACCACGCCGCTAATATGGAACGGGTTTACTCCATTGGATTGCCAGTGCATAGTTAAAGTAAATCGTTAAACAACGCAATTCTTTTTGGAAAAATGAAACCATTATAAGACTCAAGTCCCATCACACAATGCAACGCAAACCGGAGGATAGAGTTTTACCTTATAATGGTCAAAAATGCTTGATACGATAAAACATATTTGATATTATTATTTATGTATATGTTTCAAAAAAAATTCAATCATAATGTATCAATCATAGACGACACAGCTACCATATACTATGTCGCCATACTAGTTTTACAATCAAAACCGTATGGTTTCGTATTGGAAGTTGGATTTCCATCATGAACCAAGGCAAGGGATCGTCCTTACTGAATTCGAGACACTCTAGCCCATGCCTCAGGATACAGCCGCAACTGCACCTAGGAGCCACAAAGCCGGTCCCCAAATTACATTGGTGGATTATATATAAATTCCTGAACAATACGTCTTCCCTCCCTATGGGGCGTAAAATAGAGCCATTAGGGACTCAAATGCCAAGGCGCCTCGCAATCAATCATCCACATAAGTAAAAATGTCCGGGCTTATAAAACCCTAACACCACTCCTAGCTAGAAAGAAACGTATGTCCTCCCTGGATCCTTCTCCGGTTTCTGGTTCATACCGGGGTGTGAGGCTGATGAAGTATCGCTACACAAAGCTATGCTAAATAAATCCGTGCTTTGATCATATACCACAAGACTCTGCTTTTCAACAAAAGCCTTGATCATTTGCATCTTAGCATGCCACATTGTCAATCCATACCATACCATTGATTTCTGCCAATACATAACCTCTAAGCTCGTACTTCTCAGAGAAGGGTGTTAAGCAAGAGAATAAATTCTCTACCACCAAACAAATATATATTTAACATAGATCAACGAATACAACATAAAGGAATACAACGTCAGACATGCCATCCATTTACAAGTCCGTTCTGGGTCTGAACGAAACCGGAGACACCTTATTCCTCGTCCCATATGTCCAATACAGGAGAGAGGTTCTCGCATATCCGTCAATCTCCAAGTACGTCTGGACGATCACCACTTATTACCTTGTCTTGGGATGCCTCCCAATCAAGACATCAGTAATCGTCCAAACGATGTGAAGACCGCTGGTCTTCAACCACCGTCTTCATCTTCGACTTTCAATCGTCATAGTAATTATTCAAAACGGGTTAAACCAGGTCTTTCCGAATAACTCACCTATTTTATAATCAATAATAAATTGCTATAAAACACATCATACACCTCATTCCAATTTAGAATATTCTTTTAAATAAATATCCACATTATTAGGGAAAGTTTCCCAATAATTTTATCAAAGATAAATTCTTTTAAATTTATTCTTTAATCTACTTTTTAAAGATTCAATAAAACTCCAATTTGGTTTTAATATCAAAAATCATTACTTTATGATTATTCAACTTTAAGAAATTAATCTTGTCTTTCACTGGGTTAAAGAACCAATGTCATTTAAAACATAGTTCACAATAAACTCAAAATCATCTTCCATTAAATATGGAATTTTCACAAAAATCAAATCAATATATAATCGACATAAATCTCCATATCAGACTAATAATATAAATGGAATAACGACAAAGCCTTTTAAATTCCATATATAATAACGTCTTCTTTCACAGAAGCTCATCTTGATTATTATTAAATCGAATCCCATTCAATTCCAATTCCTAGGAAAACTTTATTTTGGAAAATTTCCATTTAAATCTTAATAAAAGATTTATAAATTCCAAATTATATTTTCACTGTTAATTGGGTTAAAGAACAAATTTCGTTTAAAACACAGTTCATAATAAACCCAATTCACATTTCATTTTATTCCAATTACTAAGTATAATTGGAAACTATAATCTTAATTAAAAGATTTATTCTTTTCTTAACTGGGTTCAAGAACAGTGTTATTGAAGACACCATTCACGACAAACCCAAAAATCGAATTTATTTTATTTAATTCCAATTTAACATAATTAAATTGGAAAGCTTCATTAAATCTTTAATTTAAAGATTTATCCTAGTTAATAACTTGTTCATTTCGATAAAAATATATTTTTATATTTTCAAATATCGAATTTTTCATCCAAAATCTTTTCAAATCATTAATTATGATTTTCCATAATTTTACCATATTTTTAATAATTTTATTTAGGCCCGTACATTCGGTTTCCAATAACGGCCACCGAACTGCATCCATAGCGGCCTTTTTCAAATTTGATTTGGACATAATTCCAAATCTAACCGTTAGATTTCAAAACTCTTATATTCATTGGAAAGCTCTTTTTGATACGAACCAAATGGTTCCGGTTTTAGGAGAATTTGACTGTCGGATCTCCCGTTACATCAATTCGAAGTTAATGGTCGAAATTGGCGAATGGTCGTTGCGCGGCGCGTTCTATTCAGGCCAATATATATAATATATTATATATATTTCGTCGATTTCTAATTTAATCGTATTTTATAAATTGTTTATATATTTATTTCAAAACGATTCCAACTTCATTTTTAATTTTAAATAAAAAGTGAATATTCTATATCGTTATCATGTTAAAATGATAATATTTTCAAAATATTAGATTTTGAAATCATTTCTCTTATATATTCATTTTAAAATGAATAAATCGATTGATAAACCCGTTCAGGTTAAAAATGGCGTTTGCTACTTAATTCGGCTTCACATTTTTATATTTTTGTGTCCATTCAAAATTGGACATCAAAATCATAATTTTGTTCTACACTGATTATTATTTTAAAATTTTCGTTATTTTAAAATATTCTTTATTTTAAAAGATTCTTTATTTTAAAATATACTTTATATAAAAAATGTTCTTTATTTTAAAATATCCTTTATATAAAAGATATTCTGAATCAGAATGCGAGTCAATCAATCATCATATAGTTTCAGTTTTATGGATTTCATTCATCACATGTATATAAAAATAATGATACATAATCATTAAACAATCTATTCACATTCAGGGTGAAATTTACAACTGTGTGAGCATTAAAATAAATAAATAATGCTCATCACAGACTGTCAATCCATCGATTGACATACAACTAAATATTGGGACTAGTGAATGTCAAATATCATCCCAATACCCATGTGGGGTTTTCAGACAACAACAGTTTATATAAATAAATCATTGGTTAATATATTTAACCAATTATAATTCAGTTTGAATTATTTTCCGTATAACAAATTTCCACTGTTTAAAATATAAATGGATATGTATAATCTAATTTCAACTTCTATATTAATATTAACATTATTATGATAATGTTTTAATCTAGCACAAATCATATTTTTAGCATACGACCAATTTTCTAATATTGCTAACATATCAATGATAATGTTTTAATCTTTAGCATATTTTTGTATTCCTAACTCATGAACATTTTAATCATTTTTACATGCACTACAAAAATGTAAATTTTATCATTTACATATTTTAACAAACATTTTCTAATAAATGACATTTTTATTTTAACATGACATTTCCTAATGAAATGACATTTTTATTTTAACATGACATTTTCTAATAAAATGACATTTTTAATCTAACATACATGATTCTAACAAAATGATCTTTTTAATTAACATAACATGATCTAACAAAAATGATATTTTTATATCACATGACATTTTCTAATTAAATGACATTTTTATGACAATTTTAATGCTCTACATTTCTAATGGCAAATAAGAAGAGGTATTTATTTTGCATACATTTTTCTATGTATTTTAATAACAAATAAAAGAATAATTTATTTGCACACGAATTCAATGTTTCACCATAATAAGTAAAAATGATACTTTTATGTGTTGACAGTTGACACAAACTCTGCCACATCTTTCTTCATCCCAACCCAAAAGAAAACCCTCTTCATGTCCCTATACATCTTATCACCACCTGGATGAATAGTCGTCTTAGAATGATAGGCTTCTTCTAGGACTGTTTTTAACAAACTTCCAGTTTGAGGAACATAAAGTCTTCCATCTGGCCGCAACCACCCTTTATCATCTATGGAATATCTATTGAGGTGACTAGAAGTCTCCCCTTTACTGAGTCTATCCAAGATATCTGAAATCTGTGGATCATCTCGCTGCGAAGCTCCGATTTGGTCCATAAGAGTATATTGTATCTCTAGCGATGCAAACAAACCAGGCAAAAGCTCGTTGGAGGTAGGGTTGTATATCGGATAGGACAGTGCATAGTCCGGCACGGCCCGAAGCTATAAGGTGTCCGGTCCGTGTCCGTCCGATTCTCTTATAGGACAGAGCTTGGACACACTAGTGTTTAGTCCGATCTAAAATGTTTGATGTTTTTCTATTATCCAAGTCTATATCGGACAGGACAGTCCGTTGTCCGGCTCGGTCCAGGCATATATGATGTCCGGTCTGTGTCCGTCTGAATTCTTATAGGACAGAGCTTGGACACACCTTCGTCTGGTCGGGTCCGACCCGTTTACACCCCTAGTTGGAGGGTCTAAAATCAAATGTCGATATGAACTCCAAGCTTTTCCTTTCCAAAAATAGAGGACTTAAAGTCATCCTCTGTCTACTTTGTGCCTCCGCCACTACATTACTCTTGCCAGGGTTATAGGCAATCTCGAAGTTATAAGAAGCTAGGAATTCCATCCACCTTTGCTGCCTCAAATAAAGATCCTTCTGCGAGAACAAGTACTTGAGAGATTTATGATCAGTGTACAACTCGAACTTCTCTCCAAGTAAATAATGGTGCCATGTCTTAAGCGCGAATACTATGGCAGCTAGCTCTAAGTCATGGGTAGGGTAGTTCTTCTCATGAACCCTTAGTTATCTTCCTCTATAACATACTACCCTTCCTTGTGTCAGAACCGAACCAAGCCCTGTACCACATGCGTTAGTGTATACTGTAAACACTTTATTCCCATCAGGCAAGGTCAAGACTGGGGCTGTTGTCAGAGCTCTATTCAATCCTTAGAAACCAATATCACAATCTATATCCCATGAAAACGCCAAATTCTTCTTTGTCAGCCGGGTGAGTGGGGTTGATATCTTTGTGAAGTCCTTAATGAACTTCCTATAGTAGCCTGCCAACCCCAGAAAGCTTTTCACCTCTGTGGTTCATTGGGATCTGCAAGTCTTGAACTGCAACTACATTTGCGGGATCTACTGCTATCCCTTCTTTAGAAACCACGTGCCCTAAGATTCTCACCTCTTTTCTCCAAAAATGGCATTTGGAGATTTTTGCCTTAGGCAGATACGCATGCAGAGTTTTAAAAACCTCCCTTATATGCAAGGCATGCTCTTCCTCACTCTTTGAGAAGATCAAGATATCATCAACAAAGACCAAGACAAATTTATTTAGGAACTCCCGAAACACCCTACTCATTAGATCAACAAAATAGGAGGGTGCATTCATCAACCCAAAAGGCATAACGAGCCATTCAAAGAAACCGTCTGGAGTCCTAAAAGCTGTCTTATCTATACTGTCTTCGGCCACCCGCAACTGGTAAAATCACGTGGCCAAGTCTAGCAGAGAAAATACTGATGTACCAACAAGCTGGTCAAACAAGTCATCTATCCTTGGGAGTGGGTTCCTGTTCTTCTTAGTGAGTTTATTCAACTCTCTATATCTACACACAAGTGAAGCGAACCATCCGCCTTAGTTGTGAATACCACTGGAGCACCCTATTCGGATATGATTCGCCTAATAAACCCTTTTTCAAGTAGCTCCTCTATTTGTTTGCTAAGCTCCCTCCTTTCTCTTGGAGCCATATGGCGCACAGGTAATGCAACAGGCTTTGCATTATCCACCAAATATATGCGAAAATCGATCTTGCGCCTTAGGGGTAAACCCCGAACCTCATCAAAAACATAAGGATATTCACGGACTACTGGAACAGACTGCAGATCATCGATAGATGCATCAAGAGACTCAAGGAAACTAAGCAAAACTGATCCTTACGGGTCACAAGAAATCTCAAGCGTCCTCCCATGAGAAATCCGAAGCCTAACCACCATCTTCTCACAATATAGAATGGCACCATACGTGGCTAGCCAATCCATCCATAGAATCAACCCGTAGCCCATAAAACTAAGCACATACGCGTTGCACTCAAACTCGATGCCTAAAACAGATATTCTCAAACCTCGACAAATCATGGATATATGAGCCGAACCACCAATGGGGTTTGAGACAAAAACGGGATCCACTATCATACTAGTATCTAAGTGTAGAGATTCTATCACATAACTAGATATAAATAAATGTGAAGCGCAAGAATCAAAAAGAGTTCTAATAGGATGATTTGAAAGAGAAATCAAATCTTCTACGGAAATTTTCCTACCTCTATCTGGAGCACTTGTCGCGACAGCATGCACCTGCCCTCCAGAAGCTCCCACCCTTTGACCTTGTCCCTGTTTCTTCGGGCACTCCCTAGCAAAATGTCTGACCTCTCCACATCTGTAGCAAGTATTCTTCCTTATTTTGCATTCCTTGACCAAGTGACCCTCTTTCCCACAACTGTGACACTTTCTCTTATCCTTAGCCTTTCCATTCTTTCCTCCTTTCTTTTGTTGTTGTAATTGTCTGAGCCGTCCCTTATTGTTTTGCATTGTTTCCTCACTCTTAACTTCCTTCCTTTCTCCTTTGTCTTCCTCATGCATTAAGGCCATATCAACGGGCCTTTCAAAAGTAGCTCCCATTGGAATATGGGACATAGCTAGCCCATGAAGGGTTCATTCAGCCCTTTAGCAAACCGCAAAGCCTTCTTATGCGGAGTATCTACCAGTTCCTATCTGAATTTTGCTAGCTGGTTGAATTTGTTTACAAATTCTTTAGCAGTCACGTTTCCTTGTTTGAGCGCCAAGACCCTCTCTATTTGCATTCTTTTCTCAGCTTGAGAGAGAAACTTCATTTCAAACCTCATCCTAAAATCATCCCATGTCTCCACTGGACGTCCAGCTTGTGTTAGGTCCTCCCAGAACGAAGCTTCATATTTCAGTAGCCAGACAGCTAACTGAATCTTCCTTCGATCTTCCAGTTCAAAGATTACAAACAAGTCCTCGATCTCCTTGAGCCAATTCCTTGCCTCTATGAATGTTTTGGTTCCATGGAATGGCTTCCCTTCCATGGCATAGAAATCTTTGTAGATCTTAGCGAAATTATCTACTCTTGGAGGAGGAGGAGGAAGATGGGTGCAGCTGGGGGAGGAATGTCAGCCTCCAGATAGCTACGGAACCAGCCTGGTATAATAACGTTCGCATGATTATTAGGTTCCCAAGACATGCAAAAACAAAAAAGGAAAGAGATTTAGACATAGGATCGAAGGATTTACTTATGGATTTGGGGAATATGTTTTTCAAAATAGAATTTTCTTTTTGAAAAATGCTTTCTTAAAACCTTTTTGAAAATAATTTTCAAAAACTTTTATCTAATCTGGTAACCTTCAGCTCTGATACCAAGTGTGACACCCCACGTACGTTAATGTCACTCATTAAGAGAATGCATTAAGTTTCATGAAGCATTATAGGTAAACAAACACAGAACATTACAAGACAGATACAAAAGATAGCAGCAGAATTTAAAATTTTAATTAGAACAAAATTCATAACATCGTGGTCCAAAATATCACAAGTCCGGAACTACATAAAAACCATTACAATAATGTAAAGCTTATTTCTTGTACCATCAGAGTACAGAAATACATAAAAGAAAAACATAATTCCCCAAAAGAGACAAAGCAATAGTAGTAAGGATAAGAACTTGAGCAATACTTCAAAAGACAGCTCCAAGCAAGATGATAATCGAGTCTTGATTTAGACAGAGTATTCCCACCCTGCGAACCTGGAGGGGAGGGGGAAATGGAAGAGAGAAGAGGAAACAAAAAGGGTCAGACATAAAGTCTGGCGAGTCTGGTTACTTTTAGCAAGTAAATAAGTATAAGTATCATGACAGACATATAAGGTGGATAAGAAAGATAACATCATAAAAGGTAAGCATGACAAGGTAAACATGATAGAGTGTGCACGCTTCCCTAATGATTACTCTTATTCTCTGCACTAATACTTGTATAATTAGAATGAGATGATCCCAACAACTATAAGATGACAGACTTAGGCGTACTTCTTGTGAGAGGTTTTAACCCCATACAATCCACAGGCAGCCCAATCCTAACAGGCTCCTAAACTATGCCAGAGTCTAGATGTACCCTAACCACTATCCTGATCGATTGGCTCCCTACTTCGTAGATACCCTGTGTCAACTCCACAATAGGAGGTATCACTTCCTAAAGTGGCAACCCTTCATTAAAATGCACAACCATATCTACTGGTGTCACGGTCGCCTTAGCCCCCTCTACCCGGCCCATGCACGCACATGTCCCTGGTCGGTTTGATCCGCCCAGACCGTCCTCCTTGTTTGGATCTCTTATAATCAGCCCAGCAAGAGTGCCCTGACTCCGACCTAGGGCGGAGCCCTCGTTCGATACCGTTATATGGGTTACTGATTGAAATGGGTCCACACACAAGATGATACAAGCTCTTCCCTGTGTCTTGTATGCCTACTAGGATTTCCACTGGTTAGCATACCTATTGGTGTCTTTAATTACATAACCTCCTTAGGTTAAGTTTGTGGGCCTATATATAAATATTACCCACCCCCCTTCAGGTTTACTTAACCCACCCACTGTTCAACCAAATTTACTTAACCCCTATTCAAGTTCATGTTCATACCATCCCTATGGATTCAACAAGGTTAAGTATTCAAGGTTCTATTACCATATTTTCATTTACGGGTACAGTATGCTAGACCTCCTACATTAAGCCTACAATTTGTGGGTGTTGGATATGCCGGGCATGTCCGACCAGACTTATTCTATAAATTGGGCTTAACCTCATGTCTTAGCACGTTTTGTGTTTGTGCACCTAGACCCCTCACATTAGACTCACCACTTGTGGTCATTGGATATGTCGGGCGGTTCCCGGCAGACTTCCACCATAAGTGTAATCTAACCTCGTGTCTAGGCGCAGTTACAATTTCTAATTACTGTAATCCTAGGCATTTCATTATTAGCCAATTTTTACTGATGTCGTTATAGGAGTTCATGCCCCTTTTTCCCAGTTATGTTCATAATGAATTATATGTCCAAATTCATATACATTAACATTATTCAAGTTATGCCAAATGTCATTTACCAATTATGCCCAAATCTCCAATTACAAGTTATGCCCAATTTCAATGTTTTTCCCCTTATTCCTTGTTTAACGCGTTCGCATATATCAATGGCATGCCTAGGCTCGAAAGTAGCTAGGAAAGATAAAGGGAAGGTGATAGAGATGTTTATACTAACGAAATTGACATAAACATATAGTGACATAGTGATAAGATGGGCATATGAGAACAAATCCAGTGAACATAAGATAATAGAACTGTTTATAAGATAGAAGGGATGTCATAATAGGCATGATAAGATGTAAATAACAATTTATATGTCCAACTAATAACTGATCCAATTAACCACAAATATGATAGGTAAAAGATGATCTAAATAGTGAACTTGATCTATAATCAAAATTAGATCTGACATGATAAAGGTTAAGATCCAAGTCATAGTATGCCAAAATATCACATATTCACAAATTATTAAAGATCTATAAAGGTAGAAGAAGAACAAATCTACACTTGACTCTCTAACTTTGATTGCAGAAGAAGAAAATGATTTTATTTAGTCCAGGCTCCAATAGCATTTAGGCCTCCATTGATTTTCAGTGAAGAAAACAGGAGAAATGGAGCCGTATTTATAGCTGTCAGCCGCCAGAACCACCCTTCCACGTCAACCCTAGGGGAGTCGACAACCCCTTGAGGGGTCGACCCAGGGGTTGACACCCCCTTAAGGGGTCGACTCCCCTGGGCGGGAATTTTCCCGCTCACCTAAATTTTTGTGTTTTGAACGATTTTGAACCTGATTTTGAATTTCTAGACCTTATATATATATATATATGGCGTATATAAACTTCAAACCCTCATAACTTCTTCATACGTTGTCCATTTTATGTAAACCATCTATCTTGACCAAAATTTTGAGACGAATGCAATGGCGTAGTCCGTTTCCCTTAATTATGAATATTAAATTAATTACTATTTAATTAATCCTCTTTAATGTTGTTAAAATTATGGGGTGTTACAAGTAAGCTATGCATGCACTTAAATTATGGACACAATTGTTGATTTAAGTTTATCCATCCAGTTGTTCCAGATTTTCTTAGAAAACCCACATTCAAAAATAAGGTACTGGTGAGATTCCATGTCCTTATAGCATAAGACACATAAATTGTTTTGAACTATCCCCCAATTGTTAAGTCTTTCTTTGGTTGGAAGTCAGTTCAGAAGGGCCTTGTATGTAATAGGTGCCATTTTGGGACAATTAACCCTATCCTAAGCGAATTTATGCCAACCTTTAACCTTATTTTTCTGCCTAGTAGCATCCCAAGCTGAACTGTTAGAGATTTCTTTTGCATATTTCCACAGCCATATGTCCTCTTCCCTGTTGTAATACAATAACATGTATTCAATTTTAGCTTTATGTTCTGAAGTACAAGGCAAGCAGCCATAGTTCCATCTATTGTCTTCTATGATGTCTTTTATCTTCCTATTAGGATGACCATAAGCATAATAGGTATCCCAACCAACAAGATCTGTCAAGGAATTATCTTCAATCCATGGATCTTTCCATAAATCAGTCTCTTTGTCTTTAGCAATCTCCATAGTACAATGTTTGGCCAATTTGTCTCTAATTCTCAAATTTTCCTTTCAACTAGGTGATGAATTATTATTAGTTGGAATATGCCAAAAATTACCCTTTAAGTATCTGCTCCTCATCCATTTAGCGCATAACCACTAGACTTGATAATTTTCCAACCCTACATAAGAGTAAAAGCTTCTCTCATTTCTCGTAGGTTACGCAGACTAACCCCACCTTCCTCCTTCGTACGGCATAATTCCGAGTATTTAACTTTGTGGAGTTCACCTTTCCATATAAAATATGCACATGCTTTCTCTATTTTATCAATAGAAGCATCTGACAACTGAAAAATTAAAGCCAAAATTTAACCTTGGCTTGAATAATAGTGTGAACCAACTCCACCCTGCCCGGAAACGATAATAGTTTAGAACTACAACCTTGCAACTTATTTCTTATTTTGGTGACAAGTTTAGCACATTCTGCATTAGTAATTTTGTTAGAAGATAGCGGGACTCTAAGGTATTTGACTAGGAGAGCTCCTTCCTGGACTTTTAGCACCTCAATAATTTCCTCTTTCTTAGTTGAAATTATTAAAATAGCATTTAGTTTTAAGTTCGCTCACTTTAAGGCTAGCAAATTTTTCTAGGGAGTCAAATATTTTACTTATTGTCAAGGCGGCCTCTTTGGATGATTGAATGCAAATTATAAGATCACATGCATATAATAGATGATTAAGAACAGAGATGAATTTGTAGATAGGCTTGATCTCCTTCTTGAAAAATGCAATTTCGATTTGTAGCGAGAAGAATTCCATCGCTATGGAAAATAGATAAGGAGATAGCAGGTCCCCTTGTCTGATGCCCCTGCTGCTACTAATAAGACCCTTCGGAATGTCATTAATAAGAATAGAAAGTGTAGGGCTATATATACAGTCTTCAACGAGAGCCGTGATCTTAGTAGGGGAACCTATACTTTACAGTATGTGAATGATGAATTTTCAATTAATCTTGTCATAGGCTTTATGTAAGTCAACTTTGACGCACAATTTTTATGCTCCCTTCTTATTGAAATTTCTGATTAATTCATGGGCTAGCAGTGAATTATCAGATATGCTCCTGCCTTTAATAAAAGCACTTTGACATTCAGCAATGAATTTTGACAAAATGAGGTTAATTTTTTTGCATATTACCTTCGATGGAATTTATAAGTAACATTGCAGCATGCAATTGGACCGTAATCTTCAATTCTAGAAGGGTTATCCATTTTAGGAATAAGGAAAATGAATGTGTGATTTATTTCTTTAAGGATTTTACCAATCTAAAAATCTTCTTGTATGGCTTTTGACAAGTGATTTTTTAGATCATCCCAATGCCTTCGGAAGAATTCAGCTCCCAGCCCATCTGCCCGGCACTAGCATCACTGTGAATAGAGGCAAGAGCTTCCCAGGCTTCGTTAATGGACATTGGTCGTCTGAGCTTTCAACTACCAATAACATTCAACGGTCTTCTACAATGAATACTGGTTAAGTCTCTCTTTATTTGGCCATTATATAAATCTAAGAAATATTTGATACCTTCCTCCTCCACCACCTGATTACTGATACTGAGAGAACTAGCCTAGTCAAAGCATTGCATGTTAGAATTAATATTTTATTGATAGATATTTTAGTGTAGAAAAACTTGGTGCACTCATCCCCCATGTAATCCATCTTTCTTTGGCCCTCTGCTTAAGCTCTGCGGCCTTAATTTTAAGGGCATCCTTAAGATGCCCTTGTATATTGTAATAGGCCCTCCAACAAAACTAGACACACAAATTGTGAATAACTGAATTTGATTTTCTCTATCTAGAATAAGGAAATAAAGAGAAGAACTTATGATTTATATTTCTTTTGTCTAATTTTGTGTGTTACCATTTTATTCTTAGGTAAGCTTTCTATACACACACGCATACATACATACACATCTGTGTATTAATTTCAAATTACAAACTCGTTCATCCTTAAAAAAAACAACATGTTATGTAAAAATAGCATAGGTGCTAACGACACTAAGCCAGATGTTAGAAGTTACGGAGGTTGACGGTTATCCATAGATCAAATACATTTTGGTCAATGGTTGTTCGTTCCACCATAGTGAAAATAATCTTATTTTTTATGTTCATTTGTAAGTCATGGTAGCGCATAGCAGAAAACACGATGCTCTTAGCATTGCACAAAAGGTCTAAGTTGAAGAGGTTTCAATGACTCTCGGTTGTTTCTTAACTTTCTTTGTGATTGTATCCCACCAAAAATCATGTTTGGTCAACTATTTTTTTCGATTACTATCATGTTTTGCTTCATAGTTCGCATGAAGGGGTAAAGCTATAAATTATTTTATTGTTCAGTGTCCTGATAATAATTTTTCTACATTGACTCCCCCCGAAATGTGTCACCTTCCAAAGATGTGGTTCCTTTAACAAGTTTCCATATAGAAAAAAACATGTTTTTACGTTTCATGGTATTTGCAGATAACTCTATAAATACTTGTGGAGTAAATTAGTAATCTATAAGTATTTAAAGTTTCTAGATTGCAAATATTTGTGGAGCTTTCTACTATTTACATATAATTCTATGATTGTGGGGTGATCTTTAAATATTTAGATAAAATCTTGAAATATTTGCAGAGATTTCTACAAATATTTACAAACTAGTGGAAAATTTACATTTCTTTTCCAAAAAACTCAAAAATAGTTGTTTTGATAGAAACATTTTGATTAGTGTTTAAAAAATTATTTTGAATAAAGAAAATTTGCTTTAAATAATTGGTTTTTCACATTCCAAATCTTCAATCATCTACTTGTATTAAGAAAATTTGGTGTGATGTCTTGATTAAAAATTTGGCAATTCCTTTGTCATAATCAATTAATTGATGTGCTGACTTTCCCACGTTTTCTAGCATGTAAGCAACTCCGGATCCACGTCTTCAAATGTTTGAGTTCGCCCTTCTGCCCAAGTGCATTCCAAATCTTGACCTACTTGCTAGGTTCGCTGTGACGATCCCAAAACTCCGTGGCACGGTGTTAAGGATAATCATTGGAATATAACACATTAATCATCATTAGCAGATCACAGATAATAGCATAAACAGAAAATAGAATAATTTACACACATATGACAGCGGAATCATATAGATATCATCACATCAGAGAAGCACAGTACATGATACAACTTAGTGCATAATGATACATAATCAGTCACCACCGCCTGAGGCGGAACCATACATAAAGGGTACTCAAAATAAAGATCAGTCTACATCGCCAATGGCGGAATCATAATATAGATACAATAATGGCGGAGAAAATCCAAGTCAGCACGGTGTAGTCAAGCCTCGCCATGAGCCAAAAGTGCGTCAGAAACCTGTAACTAGGCTGCCCGTGTGAAAATGAGGGCACCTGAGTTTGCAAGGTGAAACAAACTACGAGTCAGTCATGGGACTGGTATGAGAAATCTACTCCACTTATTAACAACAATAATAAGGCAAATCAAAGGACCACGCCACTTTCGCGGAACGGGTTTACTCCAATGAGTGCTAGTGCATGAAATAAAGTAAATGATTAAATCATCGCAATGCTTTTTATAAAATGAAGCCATTATAAGACTCAGGTCCCATCACACAATGCAACGCAAGCCGGAGGATAGAGTTTTCCCTTATAATGGCCAAGGATGCTTCATACGAATAAAACAAAAGTGTTTGATATTATTACTAGTGCATATATGTTTCAAAAGAAAATTCAATCATAAATATCAATCCTAGACGGCATGGGTACCATATATCATGTCGCCATACTAGCAATACAATCACATCCGCATATTTCGTATTGGAAATTGGATTCCTTCATGAGTCGAGGAAAGGGGCAAGCTCCTCTCCGATTCGAGACACTCTAGCAAATGCCTCGGGACCGCACACAGCAATCCCCTGGATCCTCCAAGGCCGGTCCTCTCTTACTTTTGAGGATTGGCAATTCCTGAACACACGTTTCCCGGTCCTTACAGACCTATAATCGAGGCGCCTCATATTCCAACAACCACACAGGTGAAAAGTAGATATAAATGTCAGGGCTCGGAGGTCACTGACACCACCATAGCTAGAAAGAAACGTCGTGCACTCCTTGGGTCCTTCTCCCGTTTTTGACTCATACCGGGGTGTGAGGCTCACGAATTCACGTTATAGACAAAGCTACGTCACACAGACCATGCTTTGATCATCAACCACAAGACTTTGTTTTGCAACAGAAGCCTTGATCATATGCCACTCAGGCGTGCCGCACAGGCAATCCACTCCATGCGACTGATTTCTGTCAATACATAACCTCTGAGCTCGTATGTCTCAGAGAAGGGCGTTAAGCAAGAGAATAAATTCTTCGCCGCCAAACAGATATATATTTAACAGAGATCAATCAACACAGAACAAAATCCAATGTCAGACACACAGTCCATTTACAAGTCCGTTCTGGGTCTGAACGAAACCGGAGGCACCAATTCCTCGCATATCCGTACAATCAACAGTATGTTTGGACGGCTACTACTTCAGTTCCTTCATGGTAGCTACTCCAATCACAAGCATCAGTAGCGCCCATCCATCCAATGTGGAGATCGTCGGTCTTCAACCGTCTTCGACTCTTCGACTTCTCAACGTCGATCGATTATTTGAAATGAGATAAACTCGGCCTTTTCAAATAACCCACGTATATTTAGATTTTCAAATCAATTAACCACATGGTTGGACTATTCAACTTTCACATTTCAGTTATTTAGTTATAATTTTCATGTCAAATACATTCAACCATCACATATCGAGCAAACACAACAAAATTGGTTTATTTTCACTCTATATCGTCTATAGTATTTTATAACGATATATCGCCATTTTTATTTAATTTAAAATGACCAAATATAATTAAACGACGCTTCAGGTCGTATCGATGCACTGGCGCTGCTTTTCACTAATTTTGTTTTACACATCTCTGAAAATCTAACCGTTGGATCTTCACAAATTTTATACCATTAGGAAGGTCATTTCAAAACGAATCTAACGGTTTCAGTTTTGGGAAAATCCGACGGTCGGATCTTCCACACTAGCCATTTGAAGTTACGATTTCAATTTACGAACTACAGCGTCGTTATTCGATTTAATTTAATTATATATATATATATAATCGTTTCTGGCGCTGTTTTTCTTCAGATTTGAATTAAACATTCCAAACCATCCAACCATCGGATCTTCACAAAGTTGGTGCCGTTGGAAAGATATTTCCAAGGCGAACCCAACGGTTGCAGTTTCGGGAAAATCCAATGGTCGGATTTCCCATACTAGTCGTTTGAAATCACGGTTTTGAAACACGAACTGCACGGCCACGTTTCGTTTTAATTTTATTTATATTTATATATTTATATAAATATAGTTCATTCAAAAATTCCTATATCGTTTTCACTTCAATTATTTCACTAACGCCTTTAAATTTCGGAAAATTTCGCCATAACCTCCTTTGTACGGGAGGGTCTGGGAAAATTCCCAAATAGCCACAGGGGCGTATCATGTCAAAAAGAAAAAGAAAAAGCCAAGCGGCTAGCCAACAGGCTCATAAAATCATCACCCAAACAAAACAGTAAATGTGTACCTATTTGTTGGGCACAAAATTTTATTCCTCTTCTCTAGCCCCTTTGCTATAACCTGTTCAATAGATATGCATGTACATATATACAATTTCTATCACTTATCATTTTCCATTCAACTTCATATTTGATTTACTTTGGTTTAAAAACACCATTCATTCTAATGTTGCATGCATAGGCTAAAATCATATCATTAGCTAATTAATGTATATTTCAACTCATGCACATTTATTTGAACAAGTGGCTATTTTTAACACTTCACATTTCAAAGATGATAATTCTGGCGAACTAAATTAGATTTCAACACGTGACTATTTTATTTAGTTCCTATGCATGTTAAATATAATATTTCTTTCACAAATATTTATTTCAACGCTCACCTATCTTTAGCATAACACACATATGATAAAAATGATATTTTTATCGTTCAAAATATTTATTCGACAAATGGATGTTTTCAACACTTCATAGTTTCAATAAAAATGTAATTTTTATTGTTCGATCTTTTTATTCAACACATGAACTTTTCCACTATACACACTTCTCAGCATTTCCACACATGGACATTTTATTTATGTTGTTCATATTAGAAAGATGGAATTTTTATTGTTGAAACTATTTATATAAGGCGAATATTTTTCATACTTCATATATATATAAAAATGTGATTTTTATTGTTTAAACACTTCATTCATTCACAAATAAATTTAATTTTCACACAACACTTTTCAACATATGAACATTTCCACACATGGGTATAGTTTCAACATAATACTTTAATTTCAACACATGAAAATGATTTCAACATATGAAAATAATTCTAACACACAAAGATTATTCAAAATTTCGGCAGCATAACGGCAGGGTAGTTAAAACCGGCACCGTCCCTAGTACGGCTCCTCGCTCTACCTTAAAACCTCGCGGTTTTTGACAATGGGGATTCATGCATCTAATTCGCACGCAGGCGGCATGTTTATTTTTATTTCCACAAATATTTCCAATTCATTTCAATCACCAATGGGTATTTTTCAACCACAACCAAACAATGTCAACCACAAACAATTATTCAACCATTCGTATTTTTCATCCACTATTTCACACCAATTCACAACAATAAATATCGTCCATGGTTTGTGGACGAGGGGAGTATATATATATATATTTAATTACTATATTTCACTTGCATTTCAACACATATATCAATTATTCTATGCATGTGAAATTCATACTTCGCTTATATAGCTTACACTACGCATGTACATGAGGTATACGACACGTATGTAATTTATATTTCGCTAATATAAATTATACACGACATTTTCCATTCAAATTCATGTTAATTTAGATTTCTCACATTGGTTTTCGGAGTGCTAAAAATCGATACGATGTCAGAAAAATCCGCGGCTTCTTCTATTGGGTAGAGAGCTTCCTTGCGGTCCCGATGTTTCCTGTTTCATCGAATTTCGTCAACACACTAAAAAGATAAGATTTTTCAAAGTGTAAACATAAAAAAAAACTCACCTTTCACGAAGGTTCTAAACTAGGTTTACGGTTTTCGCGAGAATCGGGGCACGAGGGGATGATCGGCGAGTTGGACGTGGAAGAGGGAGGAGAGGGCTATCTGGCGGTGGTGGTTTGGTGGCGTTCGGTGGTCAGGATCGGCGGCGGCGGCGCTGGGAAGGTCGGGGCTTTGGACGCTCGATTCAGGCGGAGGAGGGGTTGGTCGGCGTCGAACTGGGGTCGGATTTGAAGGGGAGGCGAAGGAGGTTCGAGTGGTGGCGGTGGCGAAGGCTGGAAGCGACGGCAGCGACGGTGATCGGGCCTGGAAGTTTGGAGCATGGGTCGCCGTTGGTTCGGAGGGTTTTCTTTTTTTTATTTTTTTAAAATAATGAATGGAGAATTCTGATTGGCCGAGGACTTTTTTAAATTTTTAAATAGTGTTTTCTCAAACGAACTCCTTTTCAAACCCAACGACTGTCGCCCCTAGCTAAATACCCCCATCCCGGACACAATGGGATATGTTTCGTTGGCCAATTCGACTGTTACAGTCAGTTATTTTCCAAATTAAAGTATAAAACATTTAATTTTTAACTCTGAACGTACATTTCAATTTGCCAGAGCCACAAACTGATTCGAAAAATTCCAGAAAAATAAATCTAGCTATATTTTGACGCTAAGGTCCCAACAAAACTAATTTCGTCGAATTCTGAGATCGTTTGAAAAATGGCCATTTTCTGGTCGATCCAATTTAACAGAAATTGACCAAACACATTTTCTTTTGCCACGCTCACATACTAGCTTCAAAAATTATGAAATTTGAAACCTAGCAATAGTTTGACATCCCGGACCCAACAAAAGTGGATTCGTCGAATTCCGAGGTCGTATGCAAAATATCAATTTTCCAGGGCTATATATTCTATATGGCAACCATTCTGAAAATTCATTCGGCCATAACTTTTGATTCCTGTTATGAAACTTTGATTTTTCAGATTCGTTAGAAAGGTATTGACTAACAGATTTAAATATTTTTGGTTTCGCTAAAATCCGTTATATTTTCCACCTTGCACAGTCAGTCAAAGTTTGAATTCAAATTTTCAAACTTACTCACTATTTCTAATTCACTATTTTATTGAAATATTCTATTTCAATTGCTCAAATTCCTTTGAAATCACCAATTTAAAAGTTTTAAATTGGCTCGTATTTTCCAGGTTATTACAATCTCCCCCACTCAAAACTTTTCGTCCTCGAAAAGGAAACAACAGTAAAGTAGGAAACAAAATGTAAATGCAAAGTATTGTAAAGGTACCTTGCACCGGAGTTAGTCAGAGATATCCACTCTGCATTTGGGGTAAGCTTGCTTAATGCTTTCCTCAGTCTCCCAAGTACAGTCTCTAGGATCACTGCTCCACTGCACTTTAACTAAATGAACCTTTTTTCTTCTGAGTTCTCTAGTTTCTTTGCCAACAATCTTTAATGGCTCTCTTCTGAGTGATAATTCTGGGGTTATGTCCACATCCTGTTGCGCTGCTTCTTCTACAACAAGATCTGGATCATGCACATGTCTTCTGAGTTGAGATACGTGAAATACATCGTGCACTCCAGGCAACCAATCTGGCAATTGAACCCTATAAGCAAGAGTTCCAATTCGTTCGAGTATAGGAAAGGGACCAATAAATCTCGGTACCAACTTCCCAGTCTTGCCAAATCTGATTACTCCTCTCATCGGAGAAACTTTCAAATAAACATGATCACCAACAGCAAATGTCAAATCTCTCCTTCTAGAATCTGCATAACTTTTCTGTCGGCTTTGGGCGGTTCTCAAACGCTTTTTGATAAAGTCGACTTTATCAGATGCTTCTCTAATCATATCGGGTCCTAACACAAGTCTATTGCCAGGTTCTACCCAACATGCTGGAGATCTGCAGGGTCTGCCATATAATGCTTCAAATGGTGACATTCCCAAACTTGCTTGATAGCTATTGTTATATGAGAATTCTGCCAAATGCAAATGATCTTCCCATGACCCACCAAAATCAATTATACAAGCCCGCAATAAATCTTCTAGAATTCTATTCACCCGCTCAGTTTGGCCAACTGCTTGAGGGTGATAAGCGGTGCTCATATTCAGTTTTGTTCCCAATTCTGTCTGGAAAGCCTCCCAGAATTTGCTAGTAAATAGAGGATCTCTATCACTAACTATGCTGATGGGAATTCCATGCAGTTTAACGATTTCTTTGAAATATATCTATGCTAGACTTTGAGCGGTTCTATTGGATCTGACAGGTATAAAATGGGCAGTCTTCGTGAAGCGATCTACGATTACCCAAATGCTGTCATTACCTTTCCTGGTTCGCGGCAAGCCATCTATGAAGTCCATGGAAATCTGTTCCCATTTCCAACCTGGGACTTCCAACGGTTGCAACAATCCAGCTAGCTTCTGTTGGTCGCTCTTGACCAATTGACAAGTAGGGCATCTGCTAACATACAAAGAAATATCCCTTTTCATTGCCTTCCACCAGAAAGTGCATTTGATATCGTTGTACATTTTACTCACACCTGGATGGATGCAAAATTTGGACTTATGGCATTCATCCAGCACTTCTCTTTTGAGCTCAGGAAGGTTGGGAACACAAATTCTCCCATTCAGCCTCAGAACTTCTTCTTTATCTACTTGAAAGCTTGAGGGCTCTCCCTTTTGGATTCTTCCTTTGATCTTTTGAATGAAATAATCATTCTTCTGGAGAGCACAAATCTTATCGATCAAGCTAGGTGTAATTATAAGATGGGCAACGATTGCGGTCTTTCTACTAAGCGCATCCGCTACAACGTTAGCCTTCCCCGGCGTATACAGGATATCAAGATCATACGCTGCAAGAAATTCTAGCCAATGCTGCTGTCTCAGATTCAGATCTTTCTGGGTATATAAATACTTCAATGATTGATGATCTGTGTACAGTATAAATTTCTCGCCCAATAAAAAATGCCTCCAGATTTTCAATGCAAAAACGATGGCTAGCAACTCAAGATCATGAGTCACATAATTCTTCTCATGCGGTTTCAGTTGGCGGCTTGCATAAGCGACTACTTGGCCTCTTTGCATTAACACTGCACCAAGACCTCTAATAGAAGCATCTGTCCAAACCGTTAAATCCTAATTGCCATCAATAATGGTTAACACTGGAGCAGTGGTTAGTTTCGATTTCAATTCCTGGAAAGCTTCTTCACAGTCGGAAGTCCACTTAAACTTCTCATGTTTCTTTGTGAGCTTCGTTAACGGACCGGATATCTTCGAAAAATCCTTAACAAACTTTCGATAATAACTAGCCAACCCCATAAAACTTCTAACTTCTGTGGGAGTAGTGGGTTGTTTCCAGTCTTGAATCGCTGTTATTTTGCTTGGGTCAACAGAAATTCCTTTCTCTGACACAACATGGCCGAGAAATTTGACTTCTTCTTGCCAGAAGACACATTTAGAGAATTTGGCTTTGAAGACGTTCTTCCTTAGAATCTCCAATACTTGTTCTAAGTGTTTTTCATGCTCAGGTTTTGATTTGGAGTAGATTAAAATATCATCGATAAATACGAGGACAAATTTATTCAGAACTCCCCTGAACACTCTATTCATTAGATCGACAAAGTATGCTGGAGCGTTGCATAGGCCAAACGGCATTACTAACCATTCATAAAATATGTCTGGACCTCTGAAAGCTGTCAAAGGAACACACTCTTTTGCTATTCTCAATTGATGAAACCCTGTAGCTAGGTCCATTCGGGAAAATACTTTCACCCCATTCAATTGGTCTAGCAAATCATCGATGCGGGGTAATGGATATTTATTTTTGAGTGTCTGTTTGTTGAGGTCTCGGTAATCAACACATAATCTAAGAGTACCGTCTGACTTTGGAACAAACACAACAGCTGCACCCCAATTAGAAAAACTAGGTCTGATTAGACCCTTCCACAACAGTTGACGAGTTTGATCGCCCAATTCTTCCTTTTCCTTTGGCGTCATTCTGCGAATTGGATGTACCACTGGTCTGGCATTGGGAATTAGATCGATTCGGAATTCTATTTCTCTTTGCGGAGGTAAGTTTTCAACTTCTTCAAACACATCCGCGTAGTTTCTTACAATAGGAATCTTTTCTATGGAAGTGGGGATAAGTTCTAATGCCGACCAAAATTCTTCTCTATTCGGATTCGAACCATGACATGGTACTGTAATATATCCAAGCTTCGTTCGAATTTTAACGATTCTTTCCGCACACTTCACTTCGGCTTCGTATTTCGTTAACCAATCTAGCCCGAGAATGATATCGAATTCGGGAAAATCCATAACGATTAAATCAAAAGGAAACTTGTAGAAAGAATAAGAGACTGGCACTCTACAATATGAACTGAGAGTAACAGGACCCCCTATCGGGTTATGTACTTCCACCGATTCTTTGAGCTTTCGCTGTTTTAACTTTAATTTGTGCACTGTGTTTCTAGCAATAAAACTACATGACGCACCTGTGTTAAACAACACAGAAACAGGAATATTTTTAATGGTAAGGGTACCTCCCAAAACATCAGGTTTACCTGCTCCGTCGGAAGCAGCTGGCGGGCTCGACCCGTCATAGACGTGAGCTACTGTAGCTTTCTTCAGCAAAGGATAGTCTTTGACCAGATGATCAGTCTTGCGACAGTTGAAGCACGAGCGAGGGTTCTGGGAGCCTTGGCTCGAGCCTTGAGAATTTGTCTTCTGCCTCTTGGAGCTGTGCAGACATTTGAGTAGTGCCCCGGCTTACCACAGTTAAAGCAATTTCCTCTTGGCGGCTTGCCAGTCTGAGGTTTTGAAGATGCTGCTTGGCTTGACTCGCCTTGATTTACAACAGGCTTGCGCTTGTTTCCGGATTGGCTTCTAGCGCGATCCTGATCCAAATGCCTTTGATCAAGGTCTTCATAGTTGCATGTCATTTCCACCAGCTCGTTGAATTCCAGCTTGACATGGGCCATGACTCTATCATGATATTGTTGTCTTAGCCCAAGGATAAACCTCTTATTTTTGGATTTCGCAGTGGCGACGAGCTCCGGAGCATAGGGCGACAACAGTGTAAATTTATTCAGATAATCTTGCACGGAAAGATCCCCCTGCTGGAGATTGGCGAAGTCATCGTGCATTCTTTCTAGAGCTTGTTCTGGGACATATTTCTCCTTGAAGAGTTCTTTGAATCCATCCCATGTTCTTCCAGCTTCTCTATTCCTGGCGATGAGAGATTCCCACCATAGTTCAGCTTGTTCCTGCATAAGCCAGGCGCCCATAATAGCTTTGTCTTCGTCTCCGAGCCTTAGGCCTTCAAGAATTTTCTCGCATGTTTTAAGCCATGCAAGGGCCTCTATTACGGTGCCAGTTCCCGAGAAGGTCTTGCCTCCTAAGTTCTTATATCTCTTAGCTACACGGTCTAGCTCGAAGTATTGAGCTGCCGGAGGTTGTATCAAAGGTCCTTCTTGAGCTGGGACTTCTCCCCTTCCTTGGCCTCGGCCGGCACGGCCTCCTCTAGCGGCGGCTGCTCTGGTAGCCATTTGTCAAATTCTGTATAAGCAAGAAAAGAGTCAGCTAACAGAAATGATAGTCTATTGCATGATTAAGCAGAAAGTTTACGGAAAGATAACGATGAACTAATCAAATTGTTTTTGCTATTCTGCTCGGCTCATTCTAGGACTTTACTTGTCCTATCTCTAATGAGCGACTCACCTTAGAATACTACTAATTCTATTTTGACGAAATGTTTAATGTGTTAGACTCCAGAACTAAGGTTAACCAAAGCTCTGATACCAGCTGTGACGATACCAAAACCCCGTGACACGGTGTTAAGGATAATCATTGGAATATAACACATTAATCATCATTAGCAGATCACAGATAATAGCATAAACAGAAAATAGAATAATTTACACACATATGACAACGGAATCATATAGATATCATCACATCAGAGAAGCACAGTACAGGATACAACTTAGTGCATAATGATACATAATCAGTCACCATCGCCTGAGGCGGAATCATACATAAAGGGTACTCAAAATAAAGATCAGTCTACATCGCCAATGGCGGAATCATAATATAGATACAATAATGGCGGAGAAAATCCAAGTCAGCACGGTGTAGTCAAGCCTCGCCATGAGCCAAAAGTGCGTCAGAAACCTGTAACTAGGCTGCCCGTGTGAAAATGAGGGCACCCGAGTTTGCAAGGTGAAACAAACTACGAGTCAGTCATGGGACTGGTATGAGAAATCTACTCCACTTATTAACAACAATAATAAGGCAAATCAAAGGACCACGCCACTTTCGCGGAACGGGTTTACTCCAATGAGTGCTAGTGCATGAAATAAAGTAAATGATTAAATCATCGCAATGCTTTTTATAAAATGAAGCCATTATAAGACTCAGGTCCCATCACACAATGCAACGCAAGCCGGAGGATAGAGTTTTCCCTTATAATGGCCAAAGATGCTTCATACGAATAAAACAAAAGTGTTTGATATTATTACTAGTGCATATATGTTTCAGAAGCAAATTCAATCATAAATATCAATCCTAGACGGCATGGGTACCATATGTCATGTCGCCATACTAGTAATACAATCACATCCGCATATTTCGTATTGGAAATTGGATTCCTTCATGAGTCGAGGCAAGGGGCAAGCTCCTCTCCGATGCGAGACATTCTAGCAAATGCCTCGGGACCGCACACAGCAATCCCCTGGTTCCTCCAAGGCCGGTCCTCTCTTACTTTTGAGGATTGGCAATTCCTGAACACACGTTTCCCGGTCCTTACAGACCTATAATCGAGGCGCCTCGTATTCCAACAACCACACAGGTGAAAAGTAGATATAAATGTTAGGGCTGGGAGGTCACTGACACCACCATAGCTAGAAAGAAACGTCGTGCACTCCTTGGGTCCTTCTCCCGTTTTTGACTCATACCGGGGTGTGAGGCTCACGAATTCACGTTATACACAAAGCTACGTCACACAGACCATGCTTTGATCATCAACCACAAGACTTTGCTTTGCAACAGAAGCCTTGATCATATGCCACTCAGGCGTGCCACACAGGCAATCCACTCCATGCGACTGATTTCTGTCAATACATAACCTCTGAGCTCGTATGTCTCAGAGAAGGGCGTTAAGCAAGAGAATAAATTCTCCGTCGCCAAACAGATATATATTTAACAGAGATCAATCAACACAGAACAAAATCCAATGTCAGACACACAGTCCATTTACAAGTCCGTTCTGGGTCTGAACGAAATCGGAGGCACCAATTCCTCGCATATCCGTAAAATCAACAGTATGTTTGGACGGCTACTACTTCAGTTCCTTCATGGTAGCTACTCCAATCACGAGCATCAGTAGAGCCCATCCATCCAATGTGGAGATCGTTGGTCTTCGACCGTCTTCGACTGTTCGACTTCTCAACGTCGATCGATTATTTGAAATGAGATAAACTCGGCCTTTTCAAATAACCCACGTATATTTAGATTTTCAAATCAATTAACCACATGGTTGGACTATTCAACTTTCACATTTCAGTTATTTAGTTATAATTTCCATGTCAAATACATTCAACCATCACATAACAAGCAAACACAACAAAATTGGTTTATTTTCACTCTATATCGTCTATAGTATTTTATATCGATATATCACCATTTTTATTTAATTTAAAACGGCCAAATATAATTAAACGACGCTTCAGGTCGTATCGATGCACTGGCGCTGCTTTTCACTAATTTTGTTTTACACATCTCTGAATATCTAACCGTTGGATCTTCAGAAATTTTATACCATTAGGAAGGTCATTTCAAAACGAATCTAACGGTTTCAGTTTTGGGAAAATCCGACGGTCGGATCTTCCACACTAGCCATTTGAAGTTACGATTTCAATTTACGAACTGCAGTGTTGTTATTCGATTTAATTTAATTATATATATATAAAAATATAATCGTTTCTGGTGCTGTTTTTCTTCAGATTTGAATTAAACATTCCAGACCATCCAACCGTCGGATCTTCACAAAGTTGGTGCCGTTGGAAAGATATTTCCAAGGCGAACCCAACGGTTGCGGTTTCGGGAAAATCCAATGGTCGGATTTCCCGTACTAGTCGTTTGAAATCACAGTTTCGAAACACGAACTGCACGACCACGTTTCATTTTAATTTTATTTATATTTATATATTTATATAAATATAGTTCATTCAAAAATTCCTATATCGTTTTCACTTCAATTATTTCACTAACGCCTTTAAATTTCGGAAAATTTCGCCATAACCTCCTTTGTACGGGAGGGTCTGGGAAAATTCCCAAATAGCCACACGGGCGTCTCATGTCAAAAAGAAAAAGAAAAAGCCAAGCGGCTAGCCAACAGGCTCATAAAATCATCACCCAAACAAAACAGTAAATGTGTACCTATTTGTCGGGCACAAAATTTTATTCCTCTTCTCTAGCCCCTTTGCTATAACCTGTTCAATAGATATGCATGTGCATATATACAATTTCTATCACTTATCATTTTCCATTCAACTTCATATTTGATTTACTTTGGTTTAAAAACACCATTCATTCTAATGTTGCATGCATAGGCTAAAATCATATCATTAGCTAATTAATGTATATTTCAACTCATGCACATTTATTTGAACAAGTGGCTATTTTTAACACTTCACATTTCAAAGATGATAATTTTGGCGAACTAAATTAGATTTCAACACATGACTATTTTATTTAGTTCCTATGCATGTTAAAAATAATATTTCTTTCACAAATATTTATTTCAACGCTTGCCTATCTTTAGCATAACACACATGATAAAAATGATATTTTTATCGTTCAAAATATTTATTCGACAAATGGATGTTTTCAACACTTCATAGTTTCAATAAAAATGTAATTTTTATTGTTCGATCTTTTTATTCAATACATGAACTTTTCCACTATACACACTTCTCAACAAATGAGCATTTCCACACATGGACATTTTATTTATGTTGTTCATATTAGAAAGATGGAATTTTTATTGTTCAAACTATTTATATAAGGCGAATATTTTTCATACTTCATATATATATAAAAATGTGATTTTTATTGTTTAAACACTTCATTCATTCACAAATGAATTTAATTTTCACACAACACTTTTCAACATATGAACATTTCCACACATGGATATAGTTTCAACATATGACTTTAATTTCAACGCATGAAAATGATTTCAACATATGAAAATAATTCTAACACACAAAGATTATTCAAAATTTCGGCAGCATAACGGCAGGGTAGTTAAAACCGGCACCGTCCCTAGTACGGCTCCTCGCTCTACCTTAAAACCTCGCGGTTTTTGACAATGGGGATTCATGCATCTAATTCGCACGCAGGCGGCATGTTTATTTTTATTTCCACAAATATTTCGAATTTATTTCAATCACCAATGGGTATTTTTCAACCACAACCAAACAATGTCAACCACAAACAATTATTCAACCATTCGTATTTTTCATCCACTATTTCACACCAATTCACAACAATAAATATCGTCCATGGTTTGTGGACGAGGGGAGTATATATATATATTTTTAATTGCTATATTTCACTTGCATTTCAACACATATATCAATTATTCTATGCATGTGAAATTCATACTTCGCTTATATAGCTTACACTACGCATGTACATGAGGTATACGACACGTATGTAATTTATATTTCGCCAATATAAATTATAAACGACATTTTCCATTCAAATTCATGTTAATTTAGATTTCTCACATTGGTTTTCGGAGTGCTAAAAATCGATACGATGTCAGAAAAATCCGCGGCTTCTTCTATTGGGTAGAGAGCTTCCTTGCGGTCCCTATGTTTCCTGTTTCATCGAATTTCGTCAACACACTAAAAAGATATGATTTTTCAAAGTGTAAACATAAAAAAAATTCACCTTTCACGAAGGTTCTAAACTAGGTTTACGGTTTTCGCGAGAATCGGGGCACGAGGGGATGATCGGCGAGTTGGACGTGGAAGAGGGAGGAGAGGGCTATCTGGTGGTGGTGGTTTGGTGGCGTTCGGTGGTCAGGACCGGCGGCGGCGCTGGGAAGGTCGGGGCTTTGGACGCTCGATTCAGGCGGAGGAGGGGTTGGTCGGCGTCGAACTGGGGTCGGATTTGAAGGGGAGGCGAAGGCGGTTCGAGTGGTGGCGGTGGCGAAGGCTGGAAGCGACGGCAGCGGCGGCGATCGGGCCTGGAAGTTTGGAGCACGGGTCGCCGTTGGTTCGGAGGGTTTTATTTTTTTATTTTTATTTAAAATAATGAATGGAGAATTCTGATTGGCAGAGGACTTTATTAAATTTTTAAATAGTGTTTTCTCAAACGAACTCCTTTTCAAACCCAACGACTGTCGCCCCTAGCTAAATACCCCCATCCCGGACACAATAGGATATGTTTCGTTGGCCAATTCGACTGTTACAGTCAGTTATTTTCCAAATTAAAGTATAAAACATTTAATTTTTAACTCTGAACATACATTTCAATTTGCCAGGGCCACAAACTGATTCGAAAAATTCCAGAAAAATCAATCTAGCTATGGTTTGATGCTACGGCCCCAACAAAACTAGTTTCGTCGAATTCTGAGATCGTTTGAAAAATGGCCATTTTCTGGTCGATCCAATTTAACAAAAATTGTCCAAACACATTTTCTTTTGCCACGCTCACATACTAGCTTCAAAAATTATGAAATTTGAAACCTAGCAATAGTTTGACATCCCGGACCCAACAAAAGTGGTTTCGTCGAATTCCGAGGTCGTATGCAAAATATCAATTTTCCAGGGCTATATATTCTATATGGCGACCATTCTGAAAATTCATTCGGCCATAACTTTTGATTCCCGTTATGAAACTTTGATTTTTCAGATTCGTTAGAAAGGTATTGACTAACAGATTTAAATATTTTTGGTTTTGCTAAAATCCGTTATATTTTCCACCCTGCACAGTTAGTCAAAGTTTGAATTCAAATTTTCAAACTGACTCACTATTTCTAATTCACTATTTTATTGAAATATTATATTTCAATTGCTCAAATTCCTTTGAAATCACCAATTTAAAAGTTTTAAATTGGCTCGTATTTTCCGGGTTATTACATTCACCATCGAGGCATCGTCCCTTCAAATAGAGTTCGTTGTTCGGTGTTCCTAGGTCTGTCTCTTCAAATGAGGCCTTAGTGTGCATCGATAGTTGTTTTGGATTCCTCCTACATTCCTCCTTTGCCTAGGACTATCCATTTTCCAGGTAGGTTATTCAATATGAAGGCCAGAGGTCTGAGCGGCATTGAGCTAATATTGTGGCAGGCTTTGGCGTTACCGATGGTTCCCTTGCTCATCCCTCGGTAGGTATGAGTACTTGCTATGTTGCTCTACTTCCATAGGTATCTCATGCCCCCGTCCTTTAGTTGAATACGATCCATGTTCCGATGGTGCTAGTGTAGCTGCCAAACATGTTAGCGATTGGTGCTCCTTTATTTAAGAAGAGTCCTGGAAATGCAGTCTCTTTTGCTTCTAAACAATATTCTATGTAATTTACTAAAACACACATTCCTTCCCAAAATATTGGCATCAGTGTGGAATTACGCAAAAGACTATTTAGTTGGCTTCTTGCTGGATGGAGCTCTCTATTTTTCTATTATGAAAAGGCATATTCTTGGTTTGTGACATTTTTGTGGATAGGTAAGTGTTAAGTATGATAACTGATATACTTTTTTAATTTTCATGGCTTAGGTGCAAGTGTGTATCTTGCAATCGGACCGTGTTATTTTTAAAGAAAAAATTGTTTTCATTACACAATGGAATCCATCTGTAGAAATTGCACATGAGACAGTTTTATCAGTTCCTGGTTGGGCTCATGTATTGAATATCCCTTATATTTTTCAATACTTGTGAGGGTTAATTGAATTGCCAACTATATCGACCAACTGATTTATTTCGACATTCTCAAGGAGCATGGATAGACGTTGCATTTTGTTAAATCCCTTTTTTATATTACACCTTCTAGGCAGCTTCTTGCTCGTATTTAGTTTCCCTCGCTGCAATTAGGTATCCTAATTTAATGTTTCATACCAATATAAGCAACTTAATGTGACCTTTCTGATTTTTTTGGACATGTTATATCTTCTTGACTATACACTAAGGCGTATTCTCTTTCCTTCCTTCTAAGAATCCATTTGAAAAGACCTCATTTAGGCATTGGTAGATTAAAACCCCATGGCCTGTTATGATCCTTCTATTTCACCTTCTCTTGATTCCTCTTCCACCATTGCTCCTGTTCCGTCTTCATCCAAGCATCTAGTAGTCCACATATGTTGTTTTTAGTCTCGATAGTTTCACCGACGCTAACCTCTCCCTTTATTATGTCATCCTATCATCTGTCTCCTATTTTCCATCTCGCTAATCTTAAATTAAAATTTGTTGCCTCTCTCCCGCCATAGTGCTGAATGATTTTCTCAGGAAATCTCTAGCAAACTAGCCAAAGGCATAAAGTTGCAATGAATCTGAAACACTGTAACGACTACGAATTTTCGACATTTGAAATATAAATTAATGTAGAATTTATCATTAAAATAAATATTTGTAGTGGGTTTTGATATAGAATTTGAGATTTCAATTATTTAGAACATAGTTGAATAAATTCATATTTGGATTTCAATTTAGAGTTTGTACTTTAAATTTTGTTTGTAGTATGTTTTCTAAATCATTTTATTTGAACTTGCTAAGATACTAAATTTTTTTGTTTAACTTTTAGATAATGTATTCTTTGCATTAATTCTATTTTTAACTAAATTATATGTATTTAACAGTTTGTAGTATTTTAACTGTTCTGTTTATCTCAACGAGTAAGCGCTTGTATTTTGTTTAAACTACGTTGATTGTTTACTTAAACTATTTTCCTACATTACCTTGTTACGAATAAAATGGTAAATGTAAATTATTTTGAAGGCAATACTCGAAATACAATTACGGTAACAAAACAAAAAAAACTGTGAAATAAAAATTCGTGTATTTTGCATTAGCATTTAATTTAATTTAATTAACAGTTAGTTAGTTGTTGAACTTATAGTACATTTAAAAAAATGAAAACAACGATTTTAATTCAGTTGTGTTCTAGCCTAACATTGTATATCGTCCACTAGTACCGTCCTTTCAAAATTGTTCCTACGTTTAGCCCACTGCTTAAAAAATGATCAAAATCTTATAATATCAGACACAATCTTACTAAATTTTTGGCTGCAACACTTAGAAATTTTATATTGAAATTTTCTACCACTTGGTTTTATTGTGCTGATTAAATACAACACTTGTCGTTGCCTTTCTGTCTGCATACCACGTGTTGTTCCTTATCTGATGTTGGTCTCCGTCGATTATATTATTAAACCGTGTACCCTTTTCCACCGTAGAGCACAAGAACAAAAGCTACTCCCTTTCCACCTTTTATTTTTCATGTCTTCTTTTCACTTTTTATCCCTCAACAAAATTACAATCCCCAATTTCAAAAATCAGTTTCCCCAAAACCAAATTAATGTCCTCCACTGGAAAATCATTTCCAATCCCATTGATCCACCACTTGAATCTCGGAACTCAAGATGCCGCCTCCCACCTCTTCCATTCGCAGCGTTGAACCACCGATGTCCCTTTCCCATTGAGTCGAACTCGCCGCCTAACGGCCTCCGTCGCTTTGGTCCCCTCGTACAAAGATGTGATCCGCGAACTAAGGAAGATGGGGGAAGCAAACGACAGCAGCTTGACCACCGTTTGGAGCTGCAACTCCGCCAGGTGGTCACCAACATGCAGTTTGAATAAGTCAGCCATTGCTCCTCTTAGATCGCCTCAGATTTTGACCATAGCTACCGCGCACTTCTCTGATCATCGTCCGATTGTAAGTTTTCTTACAAATTAAACTTCTTTCAAGTTCGCGACTTTGGATTCACCAAGTATAACCAGTTTGATTTGTTGTTTGCCATCGTTGTTGACTGTCTTGGTTGAACCATAGCATGTAGTTAGCATATGTCAAGTTAGATAGGGAATGAGCGTATGCATACGAACTTTGAGTCACGTTAAATATGTATATTCCCATCTTTATTGCCTTACATACCGCTAGAAGCACACTAAAAGCACCATTTTCTGTTGAGTATGTAATACATGCATGCAACACATGCATGTTGCATTTCATTTATGGTCTGCACCGAACAAAATGTTCATGTGTTGGAGAATTATAGGATAAGGTGTTCTCTTTTGATGGAAGAATATAACCATACATACTGCATGTCTACTCAGTTTGAACTTTGACATGGAAACAAATTGGTTTTCGCATAGGCGAATGTATGTCCCTTTATGTGTTCACTGTGGATCACATTACATTTTCAGTTTGCATGGCATAATACTTTCAACTAATGAGAACTAGACTAAGGCAAACCAATTATTAGAAGGTAGTTTGGCTGTGAATCATTGCCAACTTTTGGCTTCTATTTATTGGTTCCATACCCGCACTTGTTTTCCATTTAACTAGTGCATGTAATGCATTTGTTGTTAATGAATTACGCATACAAGCTACCCTTTTAAATAATTAAATCACTTTACTGGAATGCTTTATCTCTATGTGGTTTGTGTGCCACTTTACATTGCAAGAAAACCTATTTTGTCATGCTTATGTAAAGGATATTGTTTTATTCCCTAGTTCGAGATAAACTTCTATTCGGACCATGTATGCAGGTATATGTTAAACACAGCTCACCCTTTCTGCACAATTTAGCACTGCTCTACATTCTTGGTTAATCTCTTTAGGTTCATGTATCTAATCATTTATACCGTTGGTGTCGACCCATATTAGGTACTACATGTATTTTGAACCATCTAATGATCCCAGTATTGTATGCCTTTTGATACCATGATTTAAGTTGAACCTCTGTAGCCCTTTTAACACATATTCATGACCAATAATAGACATATATTTAATTGTAAAGGTCCCACTTGAATGGTCCTGCGCATTAATGTGTTGTTGAATGTTTTTGCTGCAGTTCTTGATATATATATATATAATGGTTACATGTTTATGTGTCCCGGTCAGTAGGGCGTGTCCCCTTTGAATCCAAATTTCTGACGTTGATTGAGAATCCAACATTTTGAAACTTGTTTAACGGTCTGCAATTTGGTTTGCATGATGTCCTTACCTGTGACGGCAAGGGATTTCGCTCGGTCTGAACCAGTCGCTAAACCGATCTAGACCATTCGAAACGCTCTATCGTTTGAGAACACGACAAAATAGAACGCATACAGAAGAACATTTCATTGTATATTACAACAATGCATCAGATTACAAGAATATACAGAGTATAAATGAATATTACACAGAAATAACAGAGATTTAAATTACATTTAAATACATAGCAGCGGAAAATAATACAATACACAACTAGAATGAGATATACGGATACAAAGCTTTCCGGATATCGTTCCAGCTGTTAACCAGGATCCTGTGAATATAAATCTGCAAAACCAAAACTACTAGCTGCCCGTGTCGAAAATAAGGGCACCCAGAGTTTAGGTTAAAACAATAAACTCCAGGTCAGTCATGTGACTGGTGTGAGAACTAAAACAGTTAATCTTTATTTTTAAAGTTGGGTAAATCAAGGGACCACGCCGTATAACACGGAACGGGTTTCCTCCCAAGAATACCAGTGCATAAAACAAACAGCGCAATGCTAAATAAAAAAAGATGAAGCTGTTATAAGACCCAGGTCCCATCACACAATGCAACGCAGCCGAGGATAGGGTTTTCCCTTATAACAGCCAAACATGCTTAGTACGTTTAAAACAAATCATTTGATACTACTATAAGTGCATAGTGTATAAAACAACTTCAAATCATAAGTATCAATCATAGGCGGCATGGGTACCATATATCATGTCGCCATACTAGTTTTACAATTAAAACCGCAAATGTCACGTATTTGGAAATTGGATTTCCGTCTATGAACCGAGGCAAAAGATAGTCCTCTCCGACTTCGAGACTCTCTAGCCCGAGCCTCTGGCAAGTACTCAGTCAAGCCTTGGATCCTCAGGGCCAGTCCACCGATGTGGATTAAACTTAAACCCTGAACATGCATCTCCCCACCCTATGGGGTGTAAGTCTGGTCCGTCTGCCGACCAGAATGCATCGGCCGAAACCGATATAACCGAGGCGCCTCGCAACAGCAACAACCACATAAGTCAAACTCGTCAGGGCGTGTAAAACCACTGACGCCACTTCTAGCTAGAAAGAAACGCATGCCCTCCCTGACGTCCTCTCCCGTTTTTGGTTCACAACCGGGGTGCGAGGCTCGCGAATTCACGTTACACAAAGCTGTGCCACACAGGCTGTGCTTTGATCATCACCACAAGACTTTGCTTTTCAACAGAAGCCTCGATCAATTGCCACTTAGGCATGCCACACAGGCAATTCACTCCATGCGTTTGATATCCATCAATATATAACCCCTGAGCTCGTACGTCTCAGAGAAGGGCGTTAAGCAAGAGAATAAATTCTCCACCGCCAAACAGATATATATTTAATGGAAATCAATCACACAGACTAAAATCCAATGTCAGACACACAGTCCATTTACAAGTCCGTTCTGGGTCTGAACGAAACCGGAGGCACCTAGTACCCCGCATATCCATCGATCTCCAAGTACGTCTGGACGATCACAAACTGTTTCCATCTTCTTGGGTGTACAGCCCAATCAAGATCATCAATAATCACCCAAACGACGTGAAGACTTCCGGTCTTCGACCACCGTCTTCATCTTCGACACCACGTCGAATCAGTTATTCAGAATGGGATAAACCCGGTCTTTCTGAATAACTCGCGTATATATTATAAAAGTGTTACACAAACACAACATACGCCTCATTCCAATTCAGAATATTCTTTTATTCAAATATTCCTATACTTTGGGAAAAAGTTCCCATTAATTTTATCCAAGATAAATTCTTTAAATTTATCCTTTAATCTCCTTTGAATATCAATTCAAACTAGTCGGGATTAGCGAACCACACCGAAGTAATCATTTATTTTATTTCCCAATCCCAACCTATTCATCCCATGAAGTACAACTGGTTATACTTCATATCTAACACCACGGTGTTATCGGTAAATTCAATTACCATTTCACGTTCAAATCTAATTAAAGATTTAACTATCGCCTGGAGCAAAACTGGTGATACTCCATTCTCGATCCTTTCAATCTAATTAAAGATTCATTAAAACTCCACTTAGTTTTAATCGTTATCTGGATTAAAGAATCAGTGTCATTTAAAACACGATTCACGATAAACCCAAAATTACATTCCATTAATTATCGGGTTAAAGAACGAGTGTTATTTAAAACACGGTTCACGATAAACCCAAAAATCAATATCACTTCCATTCCAATTAAATATCATTCAATTGGTACACTTCATTAAATCTAACTAAAAAGATTTAATCTTTTCTCAACTGGGTTCAAGAACAGTGTTAGTGAAGACACCATTCACGACAAACCCAAATCACATTCGATATTCAATACAAGGCTCTGAATAGAAAATATATCGGCTTATATTCAATATCAAATTCTACGACTAACAAATGTCGTATTGGAAATAACGATATAAATATATATCTTTCAAATTTCCATAACAACACCTGTATAATCACGAATTCCAACATCGAAATATTCCAAAGACAATTTCGATTCAAATCCACTCCAATGCAATCATTGGAAATTCTGGTTATTTTTAAAACCCTTTTTCAAATTCAATTTATTTACTTACAAATAAATAGAATTATCATTCTAATTCAAAACTAGTTTATTTCGATAAAAATCTATTTTTATCTTTTCAAACATGAAGTTTTTCATCCCAAATCTTCACAAATCATTTCTTATGATTTTACACAAATTATTACTATTTTTACTAATTTTATCAAGGCCCGTACAGTCGATTTCCATCAATGGCCATCGAACTGCACTTACAGCGACCTTTTTCAAATTTGATTTGGACATAATTCCAAATCCAACCGTTAGATTTCAAATTTCTAACATTCGCTAGAAAGCTCTTTTCGATACGAACCCAACGGTTCCGGTTTTAGGAGAATCCGACGGTCGGATCTCCCGTAATGTCCGTTTGAAATAAATGGTCGAAATTCACGAACTGCCGCGGCGCGGCGCGTTCTATTCAGGCCATTATATTATATATATAATATATACTTCGTCGATTTTCTATTCAAAACGAATTATATAAATAGTTTTAAAATTCGTTTCAAAATCTATTTCCACTTCCATTTCAATTCAAAGCAAAATTGAATTCTTCTTTATAAATTCGTTTCAAAGTTCATTTCTATTCAATTCAAATTTCAATTCAATTTGAATTCATTTCAATCCACTTTCAATTCAATTTGAATTCGTTTTCAATTCAATTCACTTCGAAATCACTTTCAATTCAATTCATTTCGAATTCGTTTTCAATTCAATTCACTTTGAATTCGTTTTCAATTCAATTCACTTCGAAATCACTTTCAATTCAATTCATTTCGAAATCACTTTCAATTCAATTCACTTTGAATTCGTTTTCAATTCAATTCACTTTGAATTCGTTTTCAATTCAATTCATTTCGAAATCACTTTTAAAAACGATATAAATATCGTTCACGTCAAAATGGCGTCAATCTAATCAACACGGCTTCATATATTCCTTTATTTTCAAATATTCTATTTCAAATATTTCTTTTTCAAATATTTCTTTTTCAAAACTGGAATGAGGCCCAATCAATTACCATATAAAGTTAATTATATGGATTTTTCATACAACACATGTATAATAGCATTGAAAAATAATCAACCATCAACCAAAGTGCACTACACTGTATAAGCATCAAATATAGATATCTAACGCTTATAACAGCCTGTCAATCAATCGATCGACATATTTAATCAATCAGGATGAGTGAACTTCAAATTTCATCCTAACACCCGTGTGGGGTTTCAAACAATCAAACACAGATTTTATTTGTGCAGTTGGGCGATGTGTAAAATTTATCGTCCCAATCAATGTCATTCAAATAGGTGTACATAAACAAACCGTCCGGTTTATAAATGTATATTTTATTTTATTCACTTCACGTTAAAAATTATATTTTTAACGACAAAACATTTTATTTCAACATATGAATTTCTATTCAATTCATTCTTTAAATAAAATGATATTTTTATTTTTCTAACTTATTTTAGAAAATTTCGGCGGCATAACGGCACGATACTAGAAACGGGACAAGGCCTAGCCTTATCCCCGGTCTAGTGAAGGCCCACGCCATTCACACATCAATCAAATCATTCAATTCCACTCAAACAATTCAATTCAATCACATATTCAAACTAATCTATGCAACCAAACAAACAAGTCCATGGTTTGTGGACGATTGTGTCGGGTGCTACTAAGCACCGTCTGCATCCTAGTATATATATATAACTAGAAATAAAATTGAAAGGTGAGAAATTCTCACTTATAGCTATCCTAGCTCCACGGCTCTTCATTTGCAGAAGTCTTCGTCGTTTCGCCTTTTTGTCACCTTCGCTGCTGCTTTCACTACATACGTAAAAATCGAATTTTTACTCCACTATTCAATATATAAAAATATGATTTTTATCTCGACTTTCAATATATAAAAATATGATTTTTATCTCGACTTTCAATATATAAAAATATGATTTTTATCTCGACTTTCAATATATAAAAATATGATTTTTATCTCGACTTTCAATATATAAAAATATGATTTTTATCTCGACTTTCAATATATAAAAATATGATTTTTATCTCGACTTTCAATATATAAAAATATGATTTTTATCTCGACTTTTCTACAAATCCGATCTTTTTAAAGTTTAAACCTTTTGCTTAAACTTAAAATTAAAATCAGTTTTAACCTAAAAAAAAAAAAAAAAAATCAGTTTTTATATTTTCAAAAAATCAGTTTTTCTACTTTATTAAAAATTCAGTTTTTAACTTTTAAAAACCAAATCAGTTTTCTTATCTAAAATAAATCAGATTTTAAACGTAGATAATAAATAAATAAATAAGAACTTAAACACTCACTGGAACGAAGCGAGGGGAGGCGGTGTCTGGAGGGGTTGACGTCAGAGGTGGTCGGCGTCTGGTGGGGCGGAACCGCGTCGCGGGTGAGCTGGAGGTCGTGGGGGAAGCGGCAGCAAGAGGAGGGAGGAAGAAGAGGGGGCGGTGGTCCTAGGGTTCGCGGATGAAGGTGGGGTCTGGGCAGAAGCGTCGGAACCAAAGGGGGAGGGTCGCGACTTGGAGGAGGTCGGAGCAAAGGGGAGGGGCTTCGTGATGTTCGGCGGCGGTCTCGAGGTGGGTGGTCGGATCTGGCGGCGGCGGTTTTCTTTTTTTTTTCTTTTTGTTTTGTTTTGTTTCTGAAACGAGAAAATAACGAGGGGGGTTTATAAAAGAAAATATATTTAATTCTTTATTTAATTAATTCTCCGTAAAGTTGCTTTTTCGTTCGGGCTTTGATTTGGACCCAACGACTGTCATCCCTAGCGTTTTACCCCCATTCCGAACACAATGGGATATGTATCGCAAGCTGATTTGACTGTTTCGATCAGTTTCCCTTGAATTTACATTTAAATCACTATATTGAAATTTTAAACGTACATTTCAAATTACCGGGGTCACATACTAACTAAAAAAATTCCAGAAAAATATTTTCTAGCTTCGTATTGACAATACGGTCCTAACAAAACTAGTTTCGTCGAATTCTGAGACCGTTTGAAAAATGACCAATTTCCAGTCGATTAAAATCAACTGAAACTGGTCAAACGCGTTTTCTTTTGCCACGCTCACATATTGATTCGAAAAATTATGAAATTTGAAATCTAGCAATAACTTAACATCACAGACCCAACAAAACTGGTTTCGTCGAAATCCGAGGTCGTTTGCAAAATTGCTATTTTTAAGGGCCTTATATATATAAAAATATATATAAATTCCACAGCGACTATTTCTAATTTTAAACTGGACATATCTTATCATTTCTAAGATGAAATCTCAGTTTGTTAACTTCGTTACAAAGATATAGCTATACAGATTCAAATATTTCTTGTTTCGTTCAATTCTGACTTATATTGAATTCTGTATATTCATTTGAAATTAGAAATCGAATTTTCGAACTACCGCGCCATTTTCAATTCCTTTTATAATTATATATAAATATTTATATTCTAACGACGAACTATATAACTATATACGTTTGAACTATATTCAAAATAAATTTCTCGTCGTTATTATTTAAAATAATTCATTTTAAATAATCAAAATTCGCTAAAATCGCCAAAATAAAAATTTTAAACTGGCCCAGATTTTCCGGGTTGTTACAATCTCCCCCACTTAAAACTTTTCGTCCCCGAAAAGGAACAAAGTCGAAAGTGGTTTGATTAATCAACTCTACGCTCGATCTGGCTTTCATTCTCCAACTTTTCAGTTTCTGAGAAATTTTCAAATTTTCAAAAATTTGGCTAACACCCTAAATTTTTGAAAAATTTCGCCATAACCTCCCCTGCACCGGGAGCATCGGGGAATTTCAAATAGCTTCCCCGGTCCTTCAGATCTCAAAAAGAAAAAGAAAAAGCCAAGCGGCTAGCCAATAGGCTCATAAAATCATCATCACCCAAACAAAACAGTAAATTATGTAGTAAACATGTACCTATTTGTCGGGCAAACAAATTTTATTCTCTGGCTCTAGCCTCCTTGCTATGACCTGTTCAATGATATATATGTATATGCAAGCAAATGCAACCAATTTTCAATACAATTCAATATTTGTTTCAATTAGGCTAAATGGCTAAAAATTAGCAAACAAATAAACAAACAACACAAACATCAATCAATTTGTGGATTAGAGTTTCAAATTGATAACTTTGATACATAGTCAAAAATCAGGTTTTTGATGCCAATTCACAACAATAAATCTATCTATATTAGTTTTGGTTCTCACACCAGTCAAATGGAAATATATAGATATCACACCTTCGTCACTCGAATATAAACACTGATGATGAGGCCTCATCATCTGAATCATCTCCGGGCGACTAGAGTGTGATTCTATATCTATCCAATATATTAAAACTTTGAATACACGCGGATCAGACGTATACGCAAAATCTATATATACTGGATTGTCCACATCAATATAAATAAATAATCAAATACGAATAATTGATTTAAATTTTCAAAACAAAACTTGTTTTCACTTTAAAATTTTACTCTTCACACTCGTTCTAGGATACTACTGATCCCATCTCTAACGAGTCATCCCCATTGGATATTACTAATCCAATATCTGATGAATTCTTTCGTATGGTTCTAATGTGCCTTGTTCTCTAAGCCTTGTAAACCAAAGCTCTGATACCAAATGTGACGGCAAGGGATTTCGCTCGGTCCGAACCAGTCGCTAAACCGATCTAGACCGTTCGAAACGCCCTATCGTTTGAGAACACGACAAAATAGAACGCATACAGAAGAACATTTCATTGTATATTACAACAATGCATCAGATTACAAGAATATACAGAGTATAAATGAATATTACACAGAAATAACAGAGATTTAAATTACATTTAAATACATAGCAGCGGAAAATAATACAATACACAACTAGAATGAGATATACGGATACAAAGCTTTCCGGATATCGTTCCAGCTGTTAACCAGGATCCTGTGAATATAAATCTGCAAAACCAAAACTACTAGCTGCCCGTGTCGAAAATAAGGGCACCCAGAGTTTAGGTTAAAACAATAAACTCCAGGTCAGTCATGTGACTGGTGTGAGAACTAAAACAGTTAATCTTTATTTTTAAAGTTGGGTAAATCAAGGGACCACGCCGTATAACACGGAACGGGTTTCCTCCCAAGAATACCAGTGCATAAAACAAACAGCGCAATGCTAAATAAAAAAAGATGAAGCTGTTATAAGACCCAGGTCCCATCACACAATGCAACGCAGCCGAGGATAGGGTTTTCCCTTATAACAGCCAAACATGCTTAGTACGTTTAAAACAAATCATTTGATACTACTATAAGTGCATAGTGTATAAAACAACTTCAAATCATAAGTATCAATCATAGGCGGCATGGGTACCATATATCATGTCGCCATACTAGTTTTACAATTAAAACCGCAAATGTCACGTATTTGGAAATTGGATTTCCGTCTATGAACCGAGGCAAAAGATAGTCCTCTCCGACTTCGAGACTCTCTAGCCCGAGCCTCAGGCAAGTACTCAGTCAAGCCTTGGATCCTCAGGGCCAGTCCACCGATGTGGATTAAACTTAAACCCTGAACATGCATCTCCCCACCCTATGGGGTGTAAGTCTGGTCCGTCTGCCGACCAGAATGCATCGGCCGAAACCGATGTAACCGAGGCGCCTCGCAACAGCAACAACCACATAAGTCAAACTCGTCAGGGCGTGTAAAACCACTGACGCCACTTCTAGCTAGAAAGAAACGCATGCCCTCCCTGACGTCCTCTCCCGTTTTTGGTTCACAACCGGGGTGCGAGGCTCGCGAATTCACGTTACACAAAGCTGTGCCACACAGGCTGTGCTTTGATCATCACCACAAGACTTTGCTTTTCAACAGAAGCCTCGATCAATTGCCACTTAGGCATGCCACACAGGCAATTCACTCCATGCGTTTGATATCCATCAATATATAACCCCTGAGCTCGTACGTCTCAGAGAAGGGCGTTAAGCAAGAGAATAAATTCTCCGCCGCCAAACAGATATATATTTAATGGAAATCAATCACACAGACTAAAATCCAATGTCAGACACACAGTCCATTTACAAGTCCGTTCTGGGTCTGAACGAAACCGGAGGCACCTAGTACCCCGCATATCCATCGATCTCCAAGTACGTCTGGACGATCACAAACTGTTTCCATCTTCTTGGGTGTACAGCCCAATCAAGATCATCAATAATCACCCAAACGACGTGAAGACTTCCGGTCTTCGACCACCGTCTTCATCTTCGACACCACGTCGAATCAGTTATTCAGAATGGGATAAACCCGGTCTTTCTGAATAACTCGCGTATATATTATAAAAGTGTTACACAAACACAACATACGCCTCATTCCAATTCAGAATATTCTTTTATTCAAATATTCCTATACTTTGGGAAAAAGTTCCCATTAATTTTATCCAAGATAAATTCTTTAAATTTATCCTTTAATCTCCTTTGAATATCAATTCAAACTAGTCGGGATTAGCGAACCACACCGAAGTAATCATTTATTTTATTTCCCAATCCCAACCTATTCATCCCATGAAGTACAACTGGTTATACTTCATATCTAACACCACGGTGTTATCGGTAAATTCAATTACCATTTCAAGTTCAAATCTAATTAAAGATTTAACTATCGCCTGGAGCAAAACTGGTGATACTCCATTCTCGATCCTTTCAATCTAATTAAAGATTCATTAAAACTCCACTTAGTTTTAATCGTTATCTGGATTAAAGAATCAGTGTCATTTAAAACACGATTCACGATAAACCCAAAATTACATTCCATTAATTATCGGGTTAAAGAACGAGTGTTATTTAAAACACGGTTCACGATAAACCCAAAAATCAATATCACTTCCATTCCAATTAAATATCATTCAATTGGTACACTTCATTAAATCTAACTAAAAAGATTTAATCTTTTCTCAACTGGGTTCAAGAACAGTGTTAGTGAAGACACCATTCACGACAAACCCAAATCACATTCGATATTCAATACAAGGCTCTGAATAGAAAATATATCGGCTTATATTCAATATCAAATTCTACGACTAACAAATGTCGTATTGGAAATAACGATATAAATATATATCTTTCAAATTTCCATAACAACACCTGTATAATCACGAATTCCAACATCGAAATATTCCAAAGACAATTTCGATTCAAATCCACTCCAATGCAATCATTGGAAATTCTGGTTATTTTTAAAACCCTTTTTCAAATTCAATTTATTTACTTACAAATAAATAGAATTATCATTCTAATTCAAAACTAGTTTATTTCGATAAAAATCTATTTTTATCTTTTCAAACATGAAGTTTTTCATCCCAAATCTTCACAAATCATTTCTTATGATTTTACACAAATTATTACTATTTTTACTAATTTTATCAAGGCCCGTACAGTCGATTTCCATCAATGGCCATCGAACTGCACTTACAGCGACCTTTTTCAAATTTGATTTGGACATAATTCCAAATCCAACCGTTAGATTTCAAATTTCTAACATTCGCTAGAAAGCTCTTTTCGATACGAACCCAACGGTTCCGGTTTTAGGAGAATCCGACGGTCGGATCTCCCGTAATGTCCGTTTGAAATAAATGGTCGAAATTCACGAACTGCCGCGGCGCGGCGCGTTCTATTCAGGCCATTATATTATATATATAATATATACTTCATCGATTTTCTATTCAAAACGAATTATATAAATAGTTTTAAAATTCGTTTCAAAATCTATTTCCACTTCCATTTCAATTCAAAGCAAAATTGAATTCTTCTTTATAAATTCGTTTCAAAGTTCATTTCTATTCAATTCAAATTTCAATTCAATTTGAATTCATTTCAATCCACTTTCAATTCAATTTGAATTCGTTTTCAATTCAATTCACTTCGAAATCACTTTCAATTCAATTCATTTCGAATTCGTTTTCAATTCAATTCACTTTGAATTCGTTTTCAATTCAATTCACTTCGAAATCACTTTCAATTCAATTCATTTCGAAATCACTTTCAATTCAATTCACTTTGAATTCGTTTTCAATTCAATTCACTTTGAATTCGTTTTCAATTCAATTCATTTCGAAATCACTTTTAAAAACGATATAAATATCGTTCACGTCAAAATGGCGTCAATCTAATCAACACGGCTTCATATATTCCTTTATTTTCAAATATTCTATTTCAAATATTTCTTTTTCAAATATTTCTTTTTCAAATATTTCTTTTTCAAAACTGGAATGAGGCCCAATCAATTACCATATAAAGTTAATTATATGGATTTTTCATACAACACATGTATAATAGCATTGAAAAATAATCAACCATCAACCAAAGTGCACTACACTGTATAAGCATCAAATATAGATATCTAACGCTTATAACAGCCTGTCAATCAATCGATCGACATATTTAATCAATCAGGATGAGTGAACTTCAAATTTCATCCTAACACCCGTGTGGGGTTTCAAACAATCAAACACAGATTTTATTTGTGCAGTTGGGCGATGTGTAAAATTTATCGTCCCAATCAATGTCATTCAAATAGGTGTACATAAACAAACCGTCCGGTTTATAAATGTATATTTTATTTTATTCACTTCACGTTAAAAATTATATTTTTAACGACAAAACATTTTATTTCAACATATGAATTTCTATTCAATTCATTCTTTAAATAAAATGATATTTTTATTTTTCTAACTTATTTTAGAAAATTTCGGCGGCATAACGGCACGATACTAGAAACGGGACAAGGCCTAGCCTTATCCCCGGTCTAGTGAAGGCCCACGCCATTCACACATCAATCAAATCATTCAATTCCACTCAAACAATTCAATTCAATCACATATTCAAACTAATCTATGCAACCAAACAAACAAGTCCATGGTTTGTGGACGATTGTGTCGGGTGCTACTAAGCACCGTCTGCATCCTAGTATATATATATAACTAGAAATAAAATTGAAAGGTGAGAAATTCTCACTTATAGCTATCCTAGCTCCACGGCTCTTCATTTGCAGAAGTCTTCGTCGTTTCGCCTTTTTGTCACCTTCGCTGCTGCTTTCACTACATACGTAAAAATCGAATTTTTACTCCACTATTCAATATATAAAAATATGATTTTTATCTCGACTTTCAATATATAAAAATATGATTTTTATCTCGACTTTCAATATATAAAAATATGATTTTTATCTCGACTTTCAATATATAAAAATATGATTTTTATCTCGACTTTCAATATATAAAAATATGATTTTTATCTCGACTTTCAATATATAAAAATATGATTTTTATCTCGACTTTCAATATATAAAAATATGATTTTTATCTCGACTTTCAATATATAAAAATATGATTTTTATCTCGACTTTCAATATATAAAAATATGATTTTTATCTCGACTTTTCTACAAATCCGATCTTTTTAAAGTTTAAACCTTTTGCTTAAACTTAAAATTAAAATCAGTTTTAACCTAAAAAAAAAAAAAAATCAGTTTTTATATTTTCAAAAAATCAGTTTTTCTACTTTATTAAAAATTCAGTTTTTAACTTATAAAAACCAAATCAGTTTTCTTATCTAAAATAAATCAGATTTTAAACGTAGATAATAAATAAATAAATAAGAACTTAAACACTCACTGGAACGAAGCGAGGGGAGGCGGTGTCTGGAGGGGTTGACGTCAGAGGTGGTCGGCGTCTGGTGGGGCGGAACCGCGTCGCGGGTGAGCTGGAGGTCGTGGGGGAAGCGGCAGCAAGAGGAGGGAGGAAGAAGAGGGGGCGGTGGTCCTAGGGTTCGCGGATGAAGGTGGGGTCTGGGCAGAAGCGTCGGAACCAAAGGGGGAGGGTCGCGACTTGGAGGAGGTCGGAGCAAAGGGGAGGGGCTTCGTGATGTTCGGCGGCGGTCTCGAGGTGGGTGGTCGGATCTGGCGGCGGCGGTTTTCTTTTTTTTATTTTTTATTTTTTTGTTTTGTTTTGTTTCTGAAACGAGAAAATAACGAGGGGGGGTTTATAAAAGAAAATATATTTAATTCTTTATTTAATTAATTCTCCGTAAAGTTGCTTTTTCGTTCGGGCTTTGAATTGGACCCAACGACTGTCGTCCCTAGCGTTTTACCCCCATTCCGAACACAATGGGATATGTATCGCAAGCTGATTTGACTGTTTCGATCAGTTTCCCTTGAATTTACATTTAAATCACTATATTGAAATTTTAAACGTACATTTCAAATTACCGGGGTCACATACTAACTAAAAAAATTCCAGAAAAATATTTTCTAGCTTCGTATTGACGATACGGTCCTAACAAAACTAGTTTCGTCGAATTCTGAGACCGTTTGAAAAATGACCAATTTCCAGTCGATTAAAATCAACTAAAACTGGTCAAACGCGTTTTCTTTTGCCACGCTCACATATTGATTCGAAAAATTATGAAATTTGAAATCTAGCAATAACTTAACATCACGGACCCAACAAAACTGGTTTCGTCGAAATCCGAGGTCGTTTGCAAAATTGCTATTTTTAAGGGCCTTATATATATAAAAATATATATAAATTCCACAGCGACTATTTCTAATTTTAAACTGGACATATCTTATCATTTCTAAGATGAAATCTCAGTTTGTTAACTTCGTTACAAAGATATAGCTATACAGATTCAAATATTTCTTGTTTCGTTCAATTCTGACTTATATTGAATTCTGTATATTCATTTGAAATTAGAAATCGAATTTTCGAACTACCGCGCCATTTTCAATTCCTTTTATAATTATATATAAATATTTATATTCTAACGACGAACTATATAACTATATACGTTTGAACTATATTCAAAATAAATTTCTCGTCGTTATTATTTAAAATAATTCATTTTAAATAATCAAAATTCGCTAAAATCGCCAAAATAAAAATTTTAAACTGGCCCAGATTTTCCGGGTTGTTACAATACCTTTGGAAACTCATGTCCGTATCACTCGTTTTGAATCTTTATATTTTCCTTGCCATGTTAGTATTACATATTAAGTGCTTAGCCTTTTTTTGTTCCGCATGCCATTTGAATCGTTGCTTTGCCTTGAGTTTATGTCAGACCTGTCCTGAGGAAACTCAACATGCATACGTATATTAAAATGCAAACATGTGTATATTAGCGTGGCCACCGTATGCTTTTTTTTGGAGGGGTAATCTCTTTTTATTTCCTCTCATTTTGTTGTTGGTTCATGCAAATGTTTTGACTCTCTATATAAATGTTTCGACAGTTCATTTATCATCATACTTGAATCATATTGTTAGGATTTAAACTAATTTTATTTAGTGTTTATCGAAGTGTGCTGACTTGAAATAAGTTTAATCCTGACTCGGGTGCTTTGTGTATTTTGCATGGGACACTCGGGTCAGGCCCTAAGTGTTCCAGACTTAAAGATAACAACTCGTGAAGAGGAGAGCAACGTAAAGACATGGAGACGCAAGCGCTAAGCTCGACAGTAAAGTGTAAATTTTATTCGTCTAAAATTTAAGTAATAATACATATATTATTTTCAACTTCTGCTGTAAAAATTGTAAAACTTTGATATTTCTGAGAAATTTTATTCCGCTGCAAATTTTTTACTATGTGATTCTGCATTGATTCTGTTCAAACCGTGTAAGCCAATAACAATCTGTCGTTTTGGACGATTTGAGTTGGTTTAAATAGCGATTTGGAATGGGCAAAGTTGCCCAGTCGTTACATCTGGTATCAGAGCTTTGGTTCATAAAAAGCTTGGCTTATTTGGTTTAATAACTCATTAGAGATAAGGTAGAAATACCTTAGAATGAGAGGACTTGGTGCTAGAATCAGTGGATTTCGAAGAAAATTATTTTTTGGAAGTGATTTTCGAAAATAAAGAATAAAAAAAGATTTGGAAAATAAAATATTTTGAAGAAGATTTGAATATAAAATATTCTCGGAAATAAAAGATTCTTTTGAAATTTCCAACTCAAAAGCTTTGCGGTAAATTTTTTTGAAATCGATCGTCAAATGTGCGTAATTAGCAAGGAAAATAAAAGTGACAAATGAAATGGTTTTCCCAAGTGTTTGAAATTTTCGAAAAATACTTAAGGGATTTTTCATAAGAATTTAAGTACGGATTTTTCGAAGGTACTTTGAAATTTGACGAAGCAGATTTTTAACGATACTTGCTTCGAGAATGATGGGTGGAACAAGAACGGAAACGATACAGATATTGACTCAGATTGAAATTGGTATTAATTACATTTAATTTGTTCTATCTTTGTCTTTAATGTAATCTTGTTTGCCGATTATTTCAAGCTAATGCTACTTAGCTACTTATTGTTTTACTTAAATTACTTTATTGAAATTATTCATTTTATACCTAGCATGGTACTTTTGACTAAATTATTTGTAGTTTTATAATATTTCAGCTTTTGTCCTAATCGTTTTATAGTGCATTTAGTTATTTAGTCCCGGTTTTACCTAAATTATTTGTATTTAACATTTTGTAGATATAGTATTTGAAACTCTTTCACTTGATTCCTTTATCTTGTACTATGTTATTTGTACGTAGCTTTTATATATTATATTTTTTGTTCTTCTAGATTCTTTGTGTTTATCGCTAACATTTTACTTTAACCTAGTTACTTGTATTTAACAATATATAGTATTTTAATTTAACTTATTAATTTATTTTAATTAAAGTTAATTTCTTTGTATCTACTATTTGTATACCAAACATATCTATTTTACTGTTTTACTTAAATTATTTTACTTATGCATAACTATGTTTCCTAAATTATCATGTACGTAACCATTTTGGTTGGTTTATAAGTTGTGAAGCTCTACCTTATTTTTTCACTCAGCTGGTTATTCCAACTTATGATTTAAAAACCTCACTATTTTACACAAGCTATTTCAGTAAAGTATGCATTTCGATTTATGCAATTTCTGTCCATGTAAAGGAAGCAAGAAAATTTGATCGAAGAGCGATACGCGCGGCGTAAATGCAAATCAAATATGATGTTTGGATAACGAAATTTATTTGAGAATATGAATATGTATAAGGTTGAAGATCGAATCAATCTAGAAAGAAAAATGATTTTTGGGATTGAAATAAAATTTCAAGATAATTGATATGGAAGTTAGAGACTTATATGAAAGATATATATAAGAACGCCGTTAAAATTTTAAGAATGAATCAAATGGAAATCACTTGATAAACAATCACTTATAATGTAAAGAAAATGGAATTTTGAAGTACGATTTACCCAATGAGAAAATTAATAAAAATATCGAGTATCCTATGATTGAACTGCTGAAATTTGTATCCTTGTGTGCATTTGACTTTCCCATCTTGGTCTAGGATAATCGTTTAAACTCAAACCGTTCGCTCTTGAGTAATGACTTCCATACCTTTTTATCTTAGGAATTCGGTCGAGCGTTTTGATTTGAGCCATCATGTCTTTTGATACTCGTTTGGACATGGAATTTGATTTGATTTGATCCATGTATGTATACCCCTTCCGTGTTGTGTGTCGAAGGAAACCAAGATTGAAATTAAACTAGATAACTTTGATTTTGTCCAAGACGTCATGTAACGGAACCTTAATGAGCTTTCCATAGTAATTGGAGATGGTGAAATATGGAACCCAGATCTATGTAAGGAAATTGGATTTTTGAAATATTAATTTTAAGAATTTAGTTCCGGAGATTTTGAAATCAATGTTTTGGAATGTTTCACCAATATTAGTTGAATATGTATACGCATAATCAGAGTGTGCAGCGGAAGCGTAACGGTATTTTGAATAGAAAATGCTTTAAGAGATTTTCCAACTAAATGGAATAGTGCAACCTTTTCAATAAGATTTGATATTGAGAGTTGGAAGAAAAGGTTAGTCGACTATATGAATGGTAAATGATCGCTAAGACAATTGTTGAAGCTCTTTCCCTTAAATAACCTTTTTAATTATTTCAAAATAACTTTACCATTTTGAACTACTTTCCCTTAAATTGTCTTGTTACTTTGAGCATAGTCTTCTTTTACATTAGGTAGCAAATTTCCTTATTTAGTTTATACAATGATTTAAATTTTGCTTAAATAATAGTTGATATAAGAAGTTTTCCAATTTAGTTGTATGTTATATTTTGAGTTAATCTATTAAGGACTATTAAGAACCTCTGTATAAATTTCAAGCTTATTAGAAATAGTAAATATTTGGATTTGATAACTTTTGTTTACAATTGGTTTTAATAAACTTTGTAAGTAAGATTTGTTTTACTTAAGCATAAATTTTACAGCTCTCCTTTACGAGGACAAAAAGATTTAAGTGGGTGAGGCTTTAACGGCCTAGAATTTTCGACATTTGAAATATAAATTAATTTAGAAATTGTCATTAAAATAAATATTTATAGTGGGTTTTGATAAAGAATTTGAGATTTCAATTATTTAGAACATAGTTGAATATATTCATATTCGGATTTCAATTTAGAGTTTGGACTTTAAATATTGTTTTGAATGTATTTCGAATAAATTTATAAAGGAGAAAAAACCCTTTTATGTATTTAATTTTTAATATGAATATTTGATTTATTAACGTTTGTTAGATAATTTGAATTTACTAGAATACTTAAATTTTAAATTAAACTGAGGTTCAATGTTGATGTAAATATTTGTACTTGGATTTGGAATTTAGCTATTTGAATATAATTTGAATTTAACTTTGATTTAATCGTTTTGTAAATTTATAAACGATTTGAATTTATAATAAATTTATGCTTGTAGTCTTGTATTCTTTCCATTTAATTTTAATGGTTATCGAAATTTAAAGTTTGAATTTAAGTTAATCTGTCTATGGTTTTATTTGCATTTAGCTTTTATATATTATGTTCTTTGTTGTATTCTAGCTCTTTTGTATTTATAATATTCTGCTTTTGGATTTAATTACTTATTTTAATAGTTACGGTATTTTACTTTCGTTGACCTATATTCTTATTATATTTATTTCGACTTATCTATTTTATACTAGAAGTATTTATTTTATTTTACCGCCTTACCTGAAATATGTTTTCTGGATCATTTTTATTTAATCATTTTATTTGAACTTGCTAAGATACTAAAATTTTGTGTTTAGCTTTTAGATAATATATTCTTTGCATAAATTCTATTTTTGACTAAATTATATGTACTTAACATTTTGTAGTATTTTAAAATTTTCTATTTATCTCAACTAGTAAGTTCCTGTATTTTGTCTAAACTACGTTGATTGTTTACTTAAACTATTTTCCTACATCACCTTGTTACGAATAAAATGGTAAATGTAAGTTATTTCGAAGGGCAATACTTGAAATACAATTATGGTAATAGAAACAAAGAAATAAATTGTGAAACAAAAATTCGCGTATCTTGCATTAGCATTTAATTTAATTTAATTAACAGTTAGTTAGTTGTTGAATTTATAGTACATTTAAAAATATGAAAACAACGATTTCAATTCTGCTGTGTTCTAGCCTAACATTGTATAACCGTCCACTAGTACCGTCCGTTCAAAACTTTTCCAATCAAAATCTTATAATATCTGACAAAAATCTTACTAAATATTTGGCTGCAACACCTAGAAATTTTATACTAAAATTTTCTACCGCTTGGTTTTACTGTGCTGCTTAAATACAACACCTGTCGTTGCCTTTCTGTCTGCATACCACGTGTTGTTCCTCACTTGTTGTTGATCCCCGTCGATTGTATTATAAAACCGTGTACCCTTTTCCACCGTTGAGCACAAGAACAAAAGATACTCCCTTTCCACCTTATATTTTTCACGTCTTCTTTTCCCTTTGTTATCCCTCAGCAAAATTACAATCCCCAATTTCAAAAATCAGTTTCCCCAAAACCAAATTAATGTCCTCCGTTGGAAAATCATCTCCAATCCCATTGCTCCACCACTTGAATCTTGGAACTCAAGATGCTGCCTCCCACCTTTCCCTTCGCACCGTTGAACCACCGTCGTCCCTTTCCCATCGAGTCGAACTCGCCGCCTAACGACCTCCGTCGCTTTGCTCCCCTCGTACAAGGATGTGACCCTTGAACAAAGGAAGATGAGGGGAAGCAAACTACAGCAGCTTCACCACCGTTAGCAGCTGCAACTCAGCCAGGTGGTCACCAACATGCAGTTTGAATAAGTCAGCCCCTGCTCCTCTTAGACCACCTCGGACTTCGACCATAGCTACCGCACACTTCTCTAATCATCATCCAATTGTAAATTTTCTTACAGATAAAACTTCTTTCAAGTTCGCGACTTTGGATTCACTAAGTATAATCGGTTTGATCTGTTGTTTGCCATTGTCGTTGACAGCCTTGGTTGAACTATAGCATGTAGTTAGCCTCTATCAAGTTAGATAGGGAATGAGCGTATGCATACGAACTTTGAGTTACGTTAAATATGTATATTCCCATCTTTTATTGCCTTACATACCGCTAGCAGCACACTGGAAGCACCATTTTCTATTGAGTACGTAATACATGCAAGCACCACATGCATGCTGCGTTTCATTTATGGTCCGCACCCAACAAAATGTTCCTATGTTGGATAATTTAGGGATAAGATGAGAGAGATATAAAGTAAAACGAAATTGAATACCATAAGATGTTCTTTTTGACGGAAGAATATAACCGTACATACTGCATATCTACTCAGTTTGAACTTTTTCAATGAAACAAATTGGCTGTCGCATAGGCGAATGTATATCCCTTTGTGTGTTCACTGTGTATCACATTACATTTTCAGTTTTCATGGCATAATACTTTCAACCAATGAGAACTAGACTAAGTAAGGCAAACCAAATATTGGAAGGTAGTTTGGCTGTGAATCATTGCCAACTTTGGCTTTTATTTATTTGTTCCATACCTGCACTTGTTTTCCATTTAAATAGTGTCTGTAATGCATTTGTTGATAATGACTTACGCATGCAAGTTGCCCTTTTGTGGTGACCCTAAACTCCCATGCCACAGAAGCAAGGATTATCTTTGGAATATAACACATAAACAATAACAGCAGAATAGAAATATATTATTACACCAGATAATGCACAATAAATAACATTGGAACAAATATAATCATCAGAGTTACACAGTATAATAGGATCATACTCAGTACAATATACAGTTTCAGCTTTATATAAAATGTCTGCAGCGGAATCAAATATAATATACATAACAAAATCTGAACAACATAATAGAAATGATAGAATCCATCTTCAGCTCCATAGCTATCCAGAATGAGCCTGCTAACCTGAATACAAGGCTGCCCGTGTAGAAATAGGGGCACCTGAGTTTGCAAAGTGAAACAAATTACGAGTCAGTCATGAGAATGGTATGAGAAATCTGCTTAACTTATTTGATAATAAGGTCAATCACAGGACCACGCCGCCAACGCGGAATGGGTTTACTCCATTAGATTGCCAGTGCTTAAAACAAATAAATCATTTAAACATCGCAATGCCTTTTACAAAAATGAAGCCATTATAAGACTCAGGTCCCATCACATAATGCAGCGCAAGACGGAGGATAGAGTTTTACCTTATAATGGCCAAAATATGCTTGATACGTATAAATCAAAATCATTTGATATTATTACTAGTGCATATATGTTTCAAAAACAATTTCAATCATAATGTATCAATCATAGACGGCATAGCTACCATCTACTATGTCGCCGTATATAGGCTTACAATCAAAACCACACATGTCGAATTGGAAGTTGGATTTCCACCATGAACCAAGGCAAGGGATCGTTCTTACCGCATTTGAGACAATCTAGCCTACCATGTCTCAGGATACAGCCCGCAACTGCATCTGGATCGTCAGGGCCGGTCCACACGAAGTGGATTAAAAAGTCTGAACAATACGTTTCCCCTCCCTATGGGGCGTAAAATGGTCATATATCAACCAAACCATCCATCGACACTATAACCGATATAACCGAGGCGCCTCGCTTTCCATCATCCACATAAGTAAAAATCTCTGGGCTCCATACCATGACACCACTCCTAGCTAGAAAGAAATGCATGTCCTCCCTGATGTCCTCTCCCGTTTCTGGTTCATACCTGGGGTGTGAGGCTCACGAATTAACGCCATACACAAAGCTATGCTATATTGAAGCGTGCTTTGATCATCAACCACAAGGCTCTGCTTTTCAACAAAAGCCTTGATCACTGCATCTCAGCATGCCACACAGGAAATTCACGCCATGCGACTGATATCTATCGATATATAACCTCTGAGTTCGTACATCTCAGAGAAGGGTGTTAAGAAAGAGAATAAATTCTCTACCACCAAATAGATATATATATTTAATAGAGATCAATCAACATAGAGTAAAATCCAATGTCAGACACACATCCATTTACAAGTTTGTTCTGGGTGTAAATGAAACCGGAGGCACCTTATTTCTCGTTCCGTATGTCCAATACAGGAGAGAGGCCCTCGCATATCCGGTCGATCTCCAAGTACGTCTGGACAATCACCACTTATTACCTTGTCTTGGGATGCCTCCCAATCAAGACATAAGTAATCATCCAAACGATGTGAAGATCTCTGGTTTTCAACCACCGTTTCATCCTTTGACTTTTCGTCGTCAATCAATTATTTGAAATGAGAATTAACTCGGCCTTTTCAAATAATTCACGCATATATAGAATTCAAATCAATTCTTTCTGTGGATGAACTATTCGACATCCACATTTCTGTTCATTAGTATAATTTTCATGTCAAATACATCCAACCATCAAAATATCTGATAAACCAAGTAAAATCAGTTTATCTCAATCACATATCGTTTAAAATATTTTAAAATGATTTTTCATTATTTTTATTTATTTAAAAATAGTCCATTTCCATCGAATGACGTTTTAGGTCATTCGATGGCCTTGGCGCTGCTCTCGTCCAAATGTGATTTAAACATTTCGAAAAATATAACAGTTGGATCTTAACGAATTTTATATCGTTGGAAAGATCTTTCCAAAGCGAACCCAACAGTTCCGGTTTTGGGAAAATCCGACAGTCGGATCTACCGTAATAATCGTTTAAAATTACGATTTCAAAACGCGAACTGTAACATCGTATTCGTTTTATTTTAATTATATATATATAAATATAATTTAATTGATGATTTCCGAACCATTTTGAATTCAAAAATTTGGCTAACGCCTTTAAATTTCGAAATTTTTCGCCATAACCTCCTTTGTACGGGGAAGGGTTTAATAATTTAATGGGTCGTATTAGGTACCCAATAAATCCAGTATAAGCACATACAATTTTTAGTGTCCTATCTATGCCCGAGGGAGTGTGTAAAATTACTCCAAAGATAAATCTCGTCACCTCGTCCAGTGTTGGAAATAAATAATCCATGTGCCGTATCGAATAACTAGAGAGACGTGATTATTGTCAATTCTACACCCTTGTGGGGTTTTATTTAAATCTGGTTATATTTATTCTGTCCATATCAGTCCTCAGTTCAACCTGTAATTCAATCAATGCCATACGAGCGTCTTACCCGTATGGTAATCCCAACCTCATCATACAAGCTCCAAATGCTTATATGGAATATGATATGCTATGAAATCAATAATTCGTCTTCAGTTCAACCTGAAATATAGTCATCTATATACAAGTGTCTCTCTTGTATGGTAATTCCAAACTCGTCACATAAGCTCCAAATGCTTATGTGTTATATGATAGAGTATGCAAGCTTCACGAAGTATGTCATGCCGTGTAGTTCAAAACTAATTGTTAATATCCTATGGTGTTGTTTATTATCTCACACAGAACAACCAGCACACCGCATCCAATGGCATTCACAGGAGTTGATATATAAATAAAATTGCGTAGCCAACTCATTAAGGTTTACCTATTTGTCGGGCACGCAAATAAATTCTTTACTCAACAGCAAATCCATTTACCTTTTCAGTACATGTACATATGTGAATATCTAAGCTAAAAATAATATTTTTAGCCAACCAATATTTATTTCTATACATGATGATTTTTAACACTTTATACACATGTTAAAAATATTATTTTCAATCAACAAATATTTATTTCAACCTATGGTTATTTTTAACAGTTCGTATTCATGTTAAAAATATTATTTTCAATCAACAAATATTTATTTCAACCTTTGGTTATTTTTAACAATTCATATATATATGTTAAAAATATTATTTTCAATCAACAAATATTTATTTCAACCTTTGGTTATTTTTAACAGTTCATATACATGTTAAAAATATTATTTTCAATCAACAAATATTTATTTCAACATTTGGTTATTTTTAACAGTTCATATACGTGATAAAAATATTATTTTCAATCAACAAATATTCATTTCAACCTTTGGTTATTTTTAAAGGATCATACATCCAATAAAAATGTTATTTTTATCGTTCAAACAATTTATTTCAAACCTGAATATTTTTAGTGATTCATATATACAATAAAAATGTTATTTTTGTCATTTAAACAATTTATTTCAAACATGAATATTTTATATACTTCATACATATAATAAAAATGTTATTTTTATCGTTCAAACAATTTATTTCAAACATGAATATTTTATATACTTTATACATATAATAAAAATGTTATTTTTATCATTCAAATAATTTATTTCAAACATGAATATTTTATATACTTCATACATATAATAAAAATGTTATTTTTATCGTTTAAACAATTTATTTCAAACATAAATATTTTATATACTTCATACATATAATAAAAATGTTATTTTTATCGTTCAAACAATTTATTTCAAACATGAATATTTTAGAAAATTTCAGCATTACAACGGCAGGGTATTTAGCACCGGCACCGTGTCCGGCACGGCTCCTCTGCCATCCTAGGCCTTGTAGCATTACAATATTTTCATTTCAATGATTTCCACAGTATCATTCATTTGCACAATACAATGAACATACCACAAACACAACCAAATTTGTTGCAACCACAATCAATCATTCTCAACCACAATCAATCATTCACAACACAATCAATTTATATCGTCCATAGTCTGTGGACAAGGGGAGTATATATATATATATATATATATATATATTTCCATTTCAATTTCAATTCAATTCCATTCATCGCATATATGATTTATACAACGCATGTACAACTTATACATTGCTTATATAATTTATACAACGCCCATATATGAGATATACAACGCGTATATAATTTATACATCGCTTATATAATTTATACAACGCGTATACATTCCAATTTGAATTTAGATTGCTCACATTGGGTTCCACTCCTTCTAAAATTGTAGCAAGCTCCAAAAATTCTCCGGTCTATTCTAGAATGTAGCATACATTGTCACGAGTCCAATGTCTCTTGTTTCACTGGATTTCGACAACATACGAAAAAGATACGATTTTTATACGATAATCATATTTTGTAATGCTTTAAAGTGTTTAAAATAGTTTAATTAAAATAGTCGTATACCTCCATTGTTTGTTCTAATCTAGGTTTTGATTTTGTGCAAAATCTGAAGCACTTGAATGCGATTGGCCTGCGCCATGTTAACGGGCTAGGAGAGGCGCACCACCCCCGGAAGCGCGACGAACTCGAACGCATGGTGGAGGAGAATCAGTGGCTTGAACGGCAGGAGTTTGCAAACGTGATTCTCGCGAAATTCAGAATGATGGAAGGTGAAGGTTATACGGATTTGAAACTGGAGTGGAGTACTACAAAAACTTCCAAAGGAGCAGTCGATTTTATAGCGTGGAATCGCTGGAATCGAGGCTGGAAGGAATGAATAGCGGTCGCCGTTCAATCAAGAGGGTTACGGGGGTTTCCGTGTTTTTTTGGGAAAATTTAATTAATGAATTGAAATTTCTGATTGGTTCATATATATAATTTTTCCAAAAATAGTGTTTTCTTAACCGGACTCCAAATCAAACCCAACGACTAACACCCCTAGCTAAATACCCCTATTTCAGACATAGTGGAATATGTTTCGTAAGCCCATTCGATTGTTTCAGTCATTTTTTCTTTAGATTAAAATATAAAACATTCAAATATGGATTTGAATGTACATTTTAATTTGCCGGGGCCACATACTGATTCTGAAAATTCTCGAAAAATAAATCTTGATATACTTGGATGGTATGGTCCTAACAAAATTAATTTCGTCAAATTTGGAGACCGTTTGAAAAATAGAATTTTTCTGGTCAATCCAATTCAAACCGAAATTACCAAACGCGTTTTCCTTTGCCACGCTCACATATTAATTCCAAAAATTATGGAATTTGAAACTAGCAATAATTTGACAATCCGGATCCAACCAAAGTGGTCTCGTCGAAAACAGAGATCATTTGCAAAATATCTATTTTTAAGGGCTATATTTATATTAAATTTCATAGCGACTATTCTGAATATTCAAATGGCCATAACTTTTGATTTCCGCTATGAAATTTCAATTTTTTAGATTCGTTAGAAAGATATTTTTAAACAGATTTAAATATTTTTTCTTTTACAAAAATCCGATTTATTTTGAATCTTGTACATTCAGTCAAAGTTCAAGGTTGAATTTTCAAACTACCGTGCCATTTCAGGCTCGTTATATAATTAAAATAAATTTATTCGTTTTAACTTCGATTTAAATAAATTTTTAGTCGTTATTATTTGTAATAAATTATTTTAAATATTCTAAATTCATTAAAATAGCCAAAATAAAAATTTTTAATTGGTTCTGATTTTCCGGGTTGTTACACCTTTTCAATAATTAAATCACTTTACTGGAATGCTTTATCTCTATGTGGTTTGTGTGCCACTTTACTTTGCAAGAAAACTTATTTTGTCATGCTTATGTAAAGGCTGTTGTTTTACTCCCTAGTTCGAGATAAACTTCTATTCGGACAACGCATGTATGTATATGTTAAACACAACTCACCCTTTCTGCACAATTTAGCAATGTTGTACACTCTCGGTTAATCTCTTTAGGTTCATGTATCTAATCATTTATACTGTTGGTGTCGACCCATATTAGGTACTGCATGTATTTTGAACCATCTAATGATCCCAGTATTGTATGCCTTTTGATACCATGATTTAACTTGAATCCTGTAGCCCTTTTTGCACATATTCATGACCAACAGTAGACATATATATTAGTGTAAAGGTCCCTCTAAAATGTTCCTACGCATTTATGTATTGTTGAATGTTTGTGCTATTGTTCTTAATATATACATATATATATATATATGATGGTTACATGTTTATGTGTCCCGGTCAGTAGGGCTTTTCTCTTTTGAATCCAAATTTCTGACATTCACTGAGAATCCAACATTTTGAAATTTGTTTAACTGTCCGCAATTTGGTTTGCATGATGTCCTTTCCTTTGGAAACACATGTCTGTATCACTCGTTTTGAATCTTTATGTTTTCCTTGCCATGTTACTATTACATATTAAGTGCTTAGCCTTTCCAGTTCCGCATGCCATTTGAACCGCTGTTTTGCCTTGAGTTTGAGTCAGACTTGTCCTTCGGAAACTCAACATGCATATGTATATTAAAATGCAAACATGTGTATATTAGCGTGGCTGCCATATGCTTTTATTTGGAGAGATAATCTCTTTTTAATTCCGCTCATTTTGTTGTTGGTTCATGCAAATGTTTTGACTCGTTATATAAATGTTTCGGCAGTTCATTTATCGTCACACTTGAATCATATTGCTAGGATTAAAACTGATTTTATTTAGTGTTTATCGAAGTGTGCTAACCTGAAATAAGTTTAATCCTAACTCGGGTGCTTTGTGTATTTTGCATGGGACACTCGGGTCAGACCCCAAGTGTTTCAGGCTTAAAGATTACAGCTCGCGAAGAGGAGAGCAACGTAAAGACATGGAGATGCATGCGCTAAGCTCGACAGTAAAGCGTAAATTTTTATTCATCTAAAATTTATGTAATAATACATATATTATTTTTAACTGCTGCTATAAAAATTGTAAAACTCTGATATTTATGAGAAATTTTATTCCGCTGAAGATTTTGTATTATGTGATTCTGCATTGATTCTGTTTAAACCGTGTATGCCAATAACAATTTGTCATTTTGGACGTTTCGAGTTGGTTTAAATACCGATTTGGAATGGGCAAAGTGCCCGGTCGTTACATCTGGTATAAAAGCTTTGGTTCATAAAAAGCTTGGCTTATTTGGTTTAAAAACTCATTAGAGATAAGGTAGAAATACCTTAGAATGAGCGGAATTGATGCTAGAATCAGCAGATTTCGAAGAAAATAATTTTTTGGAAGTGATTTTCAAAAATAAATAATTAAAAAAATGATATTTTGAAAATAAAATATTCTAAAGAAGATTCGAATATAAAATATTCTCTGAAATAAAAGTTTCTTTTGAAATTTCTAACTCAAAAGCTTTGCGGTAATTTTTTTTGAAATCGATCGTCAAAAGTCTGTAATTAGCAAGTAAAATAAAAGTGATAAATGAATTGGTTTTCCCAAGTGTTTGAAATCTTCGAATAAATATTAAAGGGATTTTTCATAAGAATATAAGTACGGATTTTTCATAGGTACTTTGAAATTTGACGAAGCAGATTATTAACGATACCTGCTTCAAGAATGATGGGTGGAACAAGAACGAAAACGGTATAGATATTGACACGGATTGAAACTGGTATTAATTACTTTTAATGTGTTCTATTTTTGTTTTTAATGTAATCTTGTTTTGCCGATTGTTTCAAGCTAATACTACTTAGCTACTTATTGTTTTACTTAAATTACTTTATTGAAAATATTCATTTTATACCTAGCATGGTACTTTTGACTAAATTATTTGTAATTTTATAATATTTCAACTTTTGTCTTAATCGTTTATAGTGCATTTAATTATTTAGTCCCGGTTTTACCTAAATTATTTGTATTTAACATTTGGTAGATATAGTATTTGAAACTCTTTCACTTGATTCCTTTATCTTGTACTATGTTATTTGTATGTAGCTTTTATATATTATATTTTTCGTTCTTCTAGCTTCTTTGTATTTATCGCTAACATTTTACTTTTAACCTAGTTACTTGTATTTAACAATATATAGTATTTTAATTTAACTTCTTTATTTATTTATTTATTTGTTTTAATTAAAGTTAATTTCTTTGTATCTACTGTTTGTATACCAAACATATCTATTTTACTATTTTACTTAAATTATTTTACTTAAGCATAACCCAAATGCATATCGCAAATCACAGAGTACAGAAAAAAGTAAATAAAGAGGAGACACACGAAGTTTTTATAGATGAAACTCCTATCAGATGATCTTTTTTGAGCCCAAAAACAGCGATTACGGAACTGAGCATTGTAACTCTTGTAGATCTATGAATTAGCTTCAGTTTGAGCTTTGGTTTGGCTCAATCGGACTTACGGTTTGAAAGTTATGCATGTTTCCGTAAACTGGTGTAATCTGACAATTTCCTGGATAAAGCAACGAAGAGTAACACGATCGGAGTATGACTCATGCACTCTCGGATTGCCCCCCTCGGCTCGTGAAGCACCTCGTCTCGTGAAGCAGCCCGACTCGTGGAGCACATGTAGACCACGGCCCGACCACTCCAGCTCGTCACCACTGAACCACCGGCTCGGCTCGTCCTATGAGACCACGACCCGACCCCCGAACTTGTTCCTGCGTAGCTTGTTCTGACCTATTCTCAAGGCTATTCGCTCTCCTATTTTCCCGGATCGGGTGCCACGTACCACATCACGAACCGGTCTTCCCAGAAGCTCTCCTACAGCTATAAATATACCATTTGAAGGCATTTTCAAGGATCTTTGGGCTCTAACTCCTCAAAGCTTCCACCATTGCTCTCTACTTGTTACTTCTTAGGATTTAAAAAGAGGTAAAGTGGACGTAGGCTTGGTTCGACTCAAACCGTAAGTTGGCTATAATTGCCAGATGACATGAGCCATACTCTGATCGTGTGACGCTTCGTTGCTTTATCCAGGAAATTGCCAGATTACACCAGTGTACGGAAACTGGCATAACTTTCAAACCGTAAGTTGGCTATAAATGGGGATTCAAAAAGTGCCGATGACATTACTTTGGCTGAAATGAAAGTCGATCAAGACAAATGCATTCAGCTAAAAGCTAAAGACTTGAACCCTGAAAGCCTTAAGCCCCTTGTAGTGGTGGATCCTGGATCAAGGTTAGTCGTTAAGCTTTCAACTAGATCTATTACTGAAGAGCTTGCTCAAAAATCTTCTCTTGATTCCAGTGTTCCGACTCCTGGGAAGAAATCCACCGATTCCGGTACTTCAACTACAGAGAAGAAGAGGCCAAAGCGTCTTATGACTAATGCTGAAAAAGAGTCTAGGTCTACTCATAAGGCTGCCAAAAAATACAAGTCTGTTCCATAACCCAAGTGATAATGTGCTTTGTTTTATTTTGATACTCAATTGGTCCGCAATTGTAGCAGCGAGTGCGGCCCTCGCATCTTTTGCTTGATTTCCTTGTATTACAAACTGACATGTTTGTAAATAAAAATAGTTTATTTCCTACAATATCTGATAGTCGTTAGTTTAGTACTTAAGTAAAAATGCAAATAGACAACATTTCATATTACAGTTGTATAATAAAGTCATTATTGAGGTGAATATGTGTACACATATGTGCCCCTAATCAATCTTGGACAACTGAGCAAGAATTATTTGAGATTGATTAAATTCAAAATCCAATCGCCCCTGATTCTCCGATGGGGCCATATTCCTTTCTTCATTGATGCCTATTCTTTCTAGCATCTTTATACTCTCCTGTCTCATAACCAGGTTAGAGTATTGTTAAGGCGGTCTCTTACCCGGGTGCACCTTCACGCCCCAAGGGACGTCGTCTTCCCGTCATTTATATTCTCTCTCGTTTCATGAGAGTTAGAGTTAAGAATGTCATCTTCCCATTCTTTTGCATTCTATCATATAACCGGTCATTTTGTTCGCTCCTGCACATAGGTTATCTTCAATTTTCCAGATTTAATTTATTGTTTCGTATTTCATGGTCATGATAGAATGATTGTCAAATATATAAATAATGAAGGAAAGTAAATGACACACGATATTTTTATAGTGGTTCAACTAAGTCGTAACCTACATCCACTTCATAATCCTTTGTTCATATAAACAAACTTTTTAAGGCAAGTCGTGCCTTTTTACACAGCTTATAAAAACAAAAAGGAAGACATTTCATATTTAGCTCAGATATCGTCGTAAGTGCTGAGCATTCCAAGCTCTGGGAATCTCTTCACCATCCACGGTCGTTAGCTTGATTGCTCCTTTATCAATCTTCCATTGGATGGTGTATGGCCTTCCCATTTTGGACCCAATTGGGTCAAAGGTGGGAAGATTCGCTTCAGTACTAGATCTCCTGGTTCAAAGGTCTTGAAGCAAACTTTCCGGTCATAATAACATGCTACTTGATGTTGATGTCTCGAGGCACGTAAGTCTGCTTCGTCTCTTTTTTCTTCAATCATATCAAGAGACTCTAGGAGGAGTGTCCTATTTGTCATTGGGTCATAATACGCGACTCGATGAGAAGGGACTTCCAATTCTACCGGAATCACTGCTTTTGACCCGAAGGAAAGTGAATATGGAGTATGGCCGGTAGCCGTCTTAAAGGTTGTCCTGTAGGCCCATAAAGCTAGTGGCAACTCGTCTACCCATTTGGCTTTGGCTTGCTCCAACCGCTTCTTCAGAATAGATTTAATGACCTTGTTTATGGCTTCGACCTAGCCATTTGACTGCGGGTGAGCTACTACAGTGTATCGTTTATCAATCTTGTATTTCTGGCAGAAGTTTCTAAACTCGATGCTGTCGAACTGCGTCCCATTATCAGTTATGATGGTCTTCGGTATCCCAAATCGACAAATAATGTTTCTGACCACAAAACTGATCACCTTCCTTGCCGTGATGGTTGTTAAAGGTTCATCTTCCACCCATTTTGTGAAATAGTCAATGGCAACGATCGCGTACTTAGCTACTCCTCTGGCAATAGGTAACACTCCAATAATATCAATTCCCCACGTGGCAAACGGCCATGGGTTTACCATCGACTTGAGCTAAGTCGGAGGTGCTCTGGGAACTTTGGCAAGTCTTTGACATCTGTCGCAGCATCGTGAATAATCGGCCGCGTCTTTATTCATGGTAGGCCAGAAATATCCATACCGTAATACTTTCTTTGCTAGGGTTTGCCCTCCAGTGTGGTCTCCACACTCACCTTCATGTACTTCTTGCAGTACACGTTTAATGTCGTCGTGTGCGATACATCGTAATAGGGGCATTGAAAACCCTTGGCGATAAAGGACGTCATCCTGTAAAATGTATCTTGCAGCCTTGCGTCTTACAGCTCGTCTTTCGCTCTTTTTCAACAGGAGGGTTCCATTCTTGAGAAAATTCTTGATCGATGTCATCCAGGATTCTCTCTTTGGGTCGACTTCCAAGGCTAGCTCCGCTTCCATTAGGTCGAAACTCGGTGATTCCAAAACCTCTATCGGAACCATTTCAGTTTCTTTAGGATTATCAGAACTTGCCAGCTTCGCCAGTCGATCTACATTCTAGTTAACCGATCTTGGAATGTGCATTATGCTGTAATGCTCCAAACTTCCCAACAACTCCTTTCCTTTTTGAGATAAGTAATGAGTCAAGGTCCTTTAGTAGTAAATTCTTCCCGAACCTCGCATACAACTGTCTTGGAATTGCAATATATATCTAGTGTTTTCACTCCCAACTCTTTGGCGAGTTTCAGCCCGGCAATCAGGGCTTCATACTCGGAATCGTTATTAGTAGCAGCAAACTCTAATCGTAATGCATAGTAGATAAATCGTCCTTCAGGAGTTATTAAAATGACTCCGGCGCCGGACTTTCGATCATTTTTGGCACCGTCCGTATATAGCTTCCACGGACTAAGCTCTAACTCTTGGTCCAAAGTAACTACCTTGTCACCCACCGTTTCCTCTTCGGGAATTGTAAATTCAGCTATAAGGTCAGCCAATGCCTGCCTCCTTATTGATATTCGTGGCTGAAAATTCAAATCAAATTGACTCAGTTCGATGTTCCATTTGAGTAACCGCCCTGGTGCTTCGGGTTTTTGCAACACTTGTCTCAAAGGTTGATCGGTATATACAACTATTGGGTGAGCCTGAAAATAATGGCGAAGTTTGCGGGAAGCAATCAGGAGGCTATAAGAAAGCTTTTCTATCTTCGGATAATTACGTTCCGCAGCAGCTAGCTTTTTGATCACGTAATATACAAGCTTCTGGACTTTATCCTCTTTATGTACTAATGTTGTACTGACGGCATGGGATGATACCTCTAAGTAGACGAACAATCCTCATGTTCCATGGGTTTTGATAATATTGGCGGCTTTTCTAATAAGTCTAATAGATTCTGGAACGCCTCCACACAATCGGGGGTCCACTCAAAATTTCGCTTTCCTCGTTTTATGAGATCGAAGAAAGGTACACATCTATCTGCAGCTTTGGAGATGAACCTACTCAATGCAGCAACTTTTTCGGCCAAGCTTTGAACGTCTTTGATCTTGTGTGGTTCTTCAATATCCCTTATTGCCGCTATTTGGCTAGGATTTATCTCAATTCCTCGAGAACACACAATAAACCCAAGGAATTTTCCAGATGCGACCCCAAACGAACATTTTAGGGGGTTTAACTTCATCCCATACCTTCAAAGAATATCAAACATTTCAGTAAATCCCTTGTATGGTAGGAAGATTGTTTAGAATTCACAAGCATGTCATCCACGTAAACTTCCATGGTTTTCCCGATTTGATTATAAAACATGCGGTTGACCAAGCGCTGATACGTGGCTCCTGCATTCTTTAACCCAAATGGCATTACCATATAACAATATAACTCCAAGTCTATGATGAAGCTTGCATGCTTTTGATCTAGCATGTGCATGGGAATTTGATTGTACCCAGAATAGGCGTCCATAAAGGATGAAAGCTCGTGCCCGGCATTCGAATCTACTAGCTGATCAATTCTGGGGAGAGGAAAGTTATCCTTCGGGCAAGCCTTATTCAAATCAGAAAAGTCGATACATGTTCGCCACTTCCCGTTTGACTTTTTGACCAGGACAGGATTCGATATCCATTCGGGATATTTCGAATCCTTAATGAATCCATTATCTTTTAATTTCTCTGCCTCTTATTTTAAAGCTGCTGACCGCTCTGGGCCTAACATCCGTCTCTTCTGTTTGACTGGTGGGTGCTTTGGATTAATACACAAAGAGTGGCTCATGATGGCAGGCGAAATCCCACGCATGTTAGCGTGAGTCCAGGCAAACACATCCAGATTTGCCTTCAAAAAATTAGCCAACTCTTTCGCTAGGACTGGATCTAGTTGCGAGCCGATCTTTAGTACTTTTGTCGAATATGTGTCATCAATAGGTATATCTACTGTTATTTCGTTGGGATTCACCTTCTTATCCTCGGGTTCTCTACCTTCTCTGGGATATATATCCTCGAGCACATCTGAGGGCGACTCTCTTGGGGCAGGACCCCTTAATTGCTATGCTGAGTTCTCCTTTGGAGGGGCAGAATCGTCCTTATTTTCTATATTCAACCCCTTCATTAGCATCTTTTACTCCGTCATGTAACAAGTTCGTCCCGTAGCTTGGTCGCCCCTCATCACCCCAATTCCTGAGTCAGTTGGGAATTTAAGCAGTAAGCACCAAGGTGCAATACATGCCCTAAACTCGGCAAGGGCCGGTCGGCCTAGGAAGGCATTGTAGGGCGACTCCACATCCAAAACTACAAATCGCAGGATCCTCACTCTCTGGCGATCTCCCTACCCTAATGTGACTGGTAATTTCACATAGCCCATCGGAGCCGTCGACGTTCCGTTGAAGCCACGTATCCATCCTTCGCATGGCTTTAGATCTTTTCCTTCGAGTCTCATTTGTTCGTAAGCTTTCTTGAAGAGGATATTGACCGAGCTCCCGTTGTCCACTAACACTTTATGGACTAAAGCAGGGCCAATTGTCGTGGTAATCACTATTGGATCGTCAGTTGGGGATAGAACTCCGGAATCATCTCTACTACGGAATACGACGTCGTCTGACATCGTCTTTTGTTGTTTTACTAGAGTAATGTCTTCGAGGCTACTGCATTCTCCTACCTCAAAATGCTTAGTGGTGTTGACGTACTAATCCATTGCTTTAAAACTACGACCAACTAGGAAAGGTCCGCCTATAATAGTATTAATAACGATCCCCTTACCTTTCTGCTAGGCTGTGGGTTTTGAAGTAGGCTAGTTTTGGTCCGGGACTTGTCCCCCTTGCCCCCGTCCCTTGGGGCAACCTTGTACTCGTCTAACTTCCCTTCCCGCAGCAGTCTTTCGACTGTATCTCTCAAATGACGACATTCATTAGTGGAATGACCGTGGGTTCCATGGAACAAACAAACTTTCCCATTGCGATCTCTTTCTCAATGGAGTCTCTGGGTGGTGGTTTTTTGTACTGCAATATGCTCTATGTATCCAAGTAAATATTCTCCAACGTATCATTTAACGACGTATAATTTTCAAAAGTCTGGAATCTGGGTCTTTTACTAGAGCTATTCCCTCGGTTTCTGTTCCTTCTGTTGCCGTTCCCATTTCTAATGCTATTACCCCCACTCTGGTTGCCAACGTTTACTTCAACCTTCCCTGAACTGTCACCAGATTGTTTCACAGCAACATTATTCTGGACACCTTCCCTCGAGGCCCCTTCGGACTTTCTCTTCCTATTTGCATGAGCTTCTTCTCGTCTTAAGCGGATATTAGCTTCTTCATAGAACAATTCTCTAGTAGGAAGCGGTTTCCCAGACAAGTAATCCCTGAATTCTATTTTAGGATCTACCCCTTCTATCAAGGCCATCAGGATAGTGGGCTCATAAGGATCACTAACATCGGTGACGGCTAGGTTGAAGCAGTCTAAATATGACTTCAAAGATTCTCCTAGGGCTTGTTTAATCCGTGACAACTCTATGACGCTCTTGGTCTTTCGGGAACGAAGTTGAAACTGATTCATGAAGCGCTCACCCAATTCTGTGAAATTTGATATCGACCGAGGGGGGAGTCGGGTGAACTACATTAACGCCACGTCTTCAAGATAAATTGGAAAGGCTTTGCATTTTACAGCATCTGGAGCTGCTGCCGCATTCATGAACCATGCATACCTCATCAGATGCTGCCCTGGGTCCGTTCTTCCAGAATATCGATCCATCTAAGGCAAGTTGAATCGCTGAGGGAACTGGAAGTCCAATATATCATCCGTGAAGGGGGTATGACTTCGCTCAATGCCCCAATCTTCATTAGTATACCGTCGGCTCTCAGACAAAATCTGGCGCACCATTTCCCATACATCGGCATTTGTTAATGTCTGCACAGGTTCTCTAGGTCTGATGCTCGGATTACCCCTGGGTTCCTGATTAGGGGATAACCTCCTGTTTCTAGCGGTAGCTGCTCTACACTGCTCTTTGCGCTCCCGGTCGATCTCAGGAGGTAGAGGTTGAAGAAGCTGCTATTGCGTAGGGTTGGTAATATTAGGATCCCTGGGTAGGACATGGGATCCATGCATGGGTAGCAACATAGGCTGTTGCAGGCTTGGGTGATCAGGACCTAATACACGAGCGGCGTCTTCTCGGGATCCTAAAGATCTAAAAGTTAACTGATCAAGGTTTTGAGGTCGTTCAAGCGGCCTTCTTTCACGAGGGCGTCCCTCGTCTGAAGAAGACGAATCTTCTGTAGCAAGGCGGCGTGTTGGGGAAGGAGTCTTCTACCTCCGGAGCTCTTGGAGTTCTCTACCCATAGTGATCATGTTTTCCTGCATGCGAACGCTGTCACACCTTTGGGCTTCCAATGCCTCCTTAGTGCTCTGGAGCATGTCAAGAAAGCGTGAAAAATCTCCCTGTGTGATGGGTGTAGATGGATCAGGCTGAACATTAGTCATCGTGGCTGGAATCGGAGCGTTGGTGGGAGCTCGAGTAGAAGTTCCAGCTTCATTCTGGTTCGGATCAGATCGGAGTGTAGTGGCCTGGCCGGAGCGGTTCAGATGGGGAGAATGAGTGCCCTCAACTTCATTGGACTGGATCGGATCGGGGTCTTCCATCTGGTTCGGACCCTCCTGACCGCAGCGGCCTGCTCCAGAGTCTTGAGCACGTGACCTCGTTAGTACGATGGCTTGTTGATCTTCTCTAGAATCGTTTCCCTTAGCGCCTTGCACTTCCTTTCCTTTTGTCTTGGCCATAATATTCGATTCTTCAACAGTTAGTCAACAAATACTTAAAGATGTCAGAAATAGAGGATTAACTCCTTTTGTCCGATGAAATAAATATTCTATGACCTTCTAGGATAGAAATGATTCTTCCCCCCTTAAGAAATTTCGCCCCCGAAATTCCGTAACTAAGAACAAACAATGGATCCCGCATGCCTACCAGCCATACACAACAATCAAACATGCAAAACAAACAGAACCAATTCTATCCTAGCATGCGGTTTAATAACAAGGGAAGAATCATCGCCGCTAAAATCTTACCAGGCAAAGAGCTTTGGATACGACTTTCTTATGTCATCCTCTACTCCCCAAGTACATTCATTCTCTCGCCATCGATTCTCATCTCTACCCTAGAGGTGATTTCCATTAGGTTAGGATCGTCCCTCTGACTGGAACTGATCCACTTAATCCAGATCGATCTAATCGTCAATCTTACTAGCGTTTCTGAATCCAATTCGCACTTATGTCTGAAATCATCCCCCGTGATATACTCTAGTTGCTTCCATTCCAGAAACATAGCCTCTAAATTGGCATGTCTCTTACCCAATGCATCAGTTATCGCACCCAGTCCGGTACTATGGCATCTGTCTATACTGTCATCTTCTTAGGTAATCCAACCCTATACGCCAAATTTCCAACTACATTCCAAATGTCCATTCAAGTCCAACATGAGCCCTTCCTATATTCGTATTGCATGTCCAACGTACATTCACCTCCTAGAGGCAAACTATACCCATCCAATGAACCTAGGTACTCCACTTATACTCGTACTGCACGTCCAACATACATTCGCCTTCTAAAGGTGAACTAAAATCATCCAATGAATCTAGGTACTCTACCTTCAAGTCTAAGTCCAACTTGAAGCTCCTATATCCACTGAATCTCCAAGGTCAACGGACGCTCCACAATGCCCAACATACTTCAAGTCTAACGTAAAGTATCTTACACCCGTCATATCACCATGATCAACGAACTTATCCTATTTCCATTCAACAAGATCCTACAGGTGATACTCAAGAGAAGAAAGTAGGAACAAACACAACAACCATAGCATCCGTCAAACAAATCCTATCTATCACCTGCTAAAGCCATGAATACGTCGATACCAGTATGTATGGTCCAACCAACATCAATAACTAATGGAAGCCCTGCCTCCAAATGGACTACCGTATGTCCGACGTACGTTTATCCTCCAAGGATAACTAGATCACGTCCAACGGATCCAGGGTAAGTGGGCGTCCCCAGATACCCCTGCTTTTAGTCCATCTGAAACACTCGAGTCACACCTAAGTCTATCTATTATCTTGCTACCCTCTCGAATCCAACTCGAGCCAATCCAATTCCTTGAGCCCTCCTCGAGTCCAACTCGAGTCAATCTATTACCCATAAACTCAGACCCAGTCTTGAGTATCCATTACCTACAAACCCTAGTCCAACGTGAGTCGTCTCCCTATTTGTTGCCGCTCCAAGATCAACGAACACCTATTTTCTTTTACGAGTTCATGCCCAACTTGAATCGTCCTAACCTTCGTTGCATCTTCCATAATCAATGAACACATCCTATCATTTAAAAAGAAACATCAACATAAGGTCCTAAACAATCCATTACTTTGTATCTTTCTCGAGTCCCACTCGAGTCATCTCATAACCCTATTGAGTCTAACTCGGGGCAGTCCATACCATCGAATAGTCTTATCCTGTCACAGCTGCCCATTACTCCTTGAGTAAACCAAGATATCATCCAATGAAAATCACAACAACTACTTATCTCTCACGCAAACCATCCTAGTCGACTTCGACATTCCCCGAGTACAAGCCCCAAAGGCCTAAACCAATATCATACAAGCACCCAAGGAAATATCTCTCTCGAGTTCAGACAATCTACGTGAGTTGATATGAGCAAAACATCCAAACATTCAAGCATCCTTAACTAACTCTGGCTATCCTTACCAATCTTGCTTGAGACTACTGTCGATCGCATGGCCAAGTCCTGACCAAACTAATGTACATCCAATGTACATTTGCTTCTCTAACTCCCGTTATCATCTTCATCATAAGGTAGGCGATCCAATACCACCTTTCGTCCATCATCCATGTGAAAACCCGTAACTTCCCCGTAAAGGAAAGCGTCGGATAGTTCGAGAACAAGCCACAACAGAACACATATAGAAGAACATTACATTGTATATTACACCAATGCATCAGATTACAAGAATATACAGAGTATAAATGAATATTACACATAAATATCAGAGATTTAAATTACATTAAAATACATCGCAGCGGAAAATAATACAATACACAACTAGAAGGAGATATACGGATACAAAGCTTTCCGGATATCGTTCCAGCTGTAAACCAGGATCCTGTGAATATAAATCTGCAAAACCAAAACTACTAGCTGCCCGTGTCAAAATAGGGGCACCCAGAGTTTAGGTTAAAACAATAAACTCCAGGTCAGTCATGTGACTGGTGTGAGAACTAAAAACAGTTATTATTCTTTATTTTTAATGTTAGGTAAATCAAGGGACCACGCCGTATAACACGGAACGGGTTTCCTCCCAAGAATACCAGTGCATAAAACAAACAGCGCAATGCTAAATAAAGAAAGATGAAGCTGTTATAAGACCCAGGTCCTATCACACAATGCAACGCAAGCCGGGGGTAGGGTTTTCCCTTATAACAGCCAAAGAATGCTTGATACGTTTAAAACAAATCATTTGATACTATTATAAGTGCATAGTGTATAAAACAACTTCAAATCATAAGTATCAATCATAGGCGGCATGGGTACCATATATCATGTCGCCATATATAGGTTTACAAATAAAACCGCAAATGTCACGTATTTGGAAATTGGATTTCCATCTATGAACCGAGGCAAAAGATAGTCCTCAACCGATTCGAGACGCTCTAGCCCGCCCCTCAGGATCAGAGCTCGAGTGACCCTTGGATCGTCAGGGCCGGTCCACCGATGTGGATTAAACTTAAACCCTGAACATGCGTTTCCCCGCCCTATGGGGCGTAAATGAGCCAACTAAATGACTCCATCGGTTCGAGAACGACCGATCAATCCGAGGCGCCTCGCAACAGCAACAACCACATAAGTCAAACTCGTCAGGGCGTGTAAAACCACTGACGCCACTTCTAACTAGAAAGAAACGCATGCCCTCCCTGAGGTCCCCTCCCGTTTTTGGTTCATACCGGGTGTGAAACACGCGAAGTAAACGTTACACAAAGCTACGCCACAAAGGCCCTGCTTTGATCATCACCACAAGACTTTGCTTTTCAACAGAAGCCTTGATCAATTGCCACTTAGGCATGCCACACAGGCAATTCACTCCATGCGTTTGATATCCATCAATATATAACCCCTGAGCTCGTACGTCTCAGAGAAGGGCGTTAAGCAAGAGAATAAATTCTCCGCCGCCAAACAGATATATATTTAATAGAGATCAATCACACGGACTAAAATCCAATGTCAGACACACAGTCCATTTACAAGTCCGTTCTGGGTCTGAACGAAACCGGAGGCACCTAGTACCCCGCATATCCATCGATCTCCAAGCACGTCTGGACGATCACCAACTGTTTCCATCTTCTTGGGTGTACAGCCCAATCAAGATCATCAGTAATCACCCAAACGACGTGAAGACTTCTGGTCTTCGACCACCGTCTTCATCTTCGACTTATCGTCGTATCAGTTATTCAGAATGGGATAAACCCGGTCTTTCCGAATAACTCGCGTATATTTTAAATAAGTGTTACACAAACACAACATACGCCTCATTCCAATTTATCAGTCACTAACCGTAAATTAATTAAGAGAATAATTTCCCAAATATTAACCCCGAAGGCCGAAACCAACATCAGATCAATATCCAGAAAACCATTCTGCTTAGCTAACCGACAGTTAGTTTCTAAATTTCACATTCATAGGGAAAGGTTCCCATTAATTTTATCCAAGATAAATTCCTTGAATTTATTCTTTATTCTATTTTTGAATCTCAATTCAAACTAGTCGGGATTAGCGAACCTTACCGAAGTAATCATTTATTTTAATTTCCCCATCCCGACCTATTCATCCCATGAAGTAAAACTGGTAATACTTCATATCTAACACCACAGTGTTATCGGTAAATTCAATTACCATTTTACGTTCAAATCTAATTAAAGATTTAACTATCGCCTGGAGCAAAACTGGTGATACTCCATTTTCGATCATTTCAATCTAATTAAAGATTCATTAAAACTCCACTTAGTTTTAATCTTCGACTGGGTTAAAGAATCAGTGTCATTTAAAACACGGTTCACGATAAACCCAAAATCACATTCATTAATTATCGGGTTAAAGAACGAGTGTTATTTAAAACACTGTTCACGATAAACCCAAAAATCAATATCGATTCAATTCCAATTAAATATTATTTAATTGGTACACTTCGTTAAATCTAAACAAAAAGATTTAATCTTTTCTCAACTGGGTTCAAGAACAGTGTTAGTGAAGACACCATTCACGACAAACCCAAATCACATTTGATATTCAATACAAGGCTCTGAATAGAAAATATACCGGCTTATATTCAATATCAAATTCTACGACTAACAAATATCGCATTGGAAATAACGATATATATATATATATATCTTTCAAATTTCCATAACAACATTTGTATAATCACGAAATCCAACATCGAAATATTCCGAAGACAATTTCGATTCAAATCCATTCCAATGCAATCATTGGAAATTTTGGTTATTTTCAAAACCATTTCAAATTCAATTTATTTATTTAAAAATAAATAGAATTATAATTCTAGTTCAAAACTAGTTCATTTCGATAAAAATCTATTTTTATCTTTTCAAATATGGAGTTTTTCATCCCAATTCTTTCTAAATCATTTCTTATGATTTTACACAAATTATTACTATTTTTAATAATTTTATCAAGGCCCGTACAGTCGATTTCCATCAACGGCTATCGAACTGCACTTACAGCGACCTTTTTCAAATTTGATTTGGACATAATTCCAAATCCAACCGTTAGATTTCAAATTTCTAATATCCGTTAGAAAGCTCTTTCGATACGAACCCAACGGTTCCGGTTTTAGGAGAATCCGACGGTCGGATCTCCCGTAATGTCCGTTTGAAATAAATGGTCGAAATTCACGAACTGCCGCGGCGCGGCGCGTTCTATTCAGGCCATTATATTATATATATAATATATACTTCGTCGATTTCTATTTAAAACGAATTTTATAAATCGTTTTAAATTCGTTTCCAAAAGCAATTTCAACTTCCATTTCAATTCAAATCAAAATTGAATTCTTCTTTATAAATTCGTTTTAAAATTCATTTCTATTCAATTCAAATTTCAATTCAATTCGAATTCATTTCAATTCGCTTTCAATTCAATTTGAATTCGTTTTCAATTCATTTCGAAATCGTTTTCAATTCAATTCATTTCGAAATCGTTTTCAATTCAATTCATTTCGAAATCGTTTTCAATTCAATTCAATTCGAAATCGTTTTCAATTCAATTCATTTCGAAATCGTTTTCAATTCAATTCATTTCGAAATCGTTTTCAATTCAATTCATTTCGAAATCGTTTTCAATTCAATTCATTTCGAAATCGTTTTCAATTCAATTCATTTCGAAATGAATAAAATCGATATAAATATCGTTCACGTCAAAATGGCGTCAATCTAATCAACACGGCTTCATAAATTTCTATTTTCAAATATTCTATTTCAAATATTTCTTTTTCAAAATAGTTGTTATTATTAAAATATTTCGTTCAACACATGACCAATCTCAATGGATGAAACTGTCAACACATGAACCTTTATTTTATATTGATAAAGATGTAAATTTTATTACTCAAATATTTTGTTCAACACATGACCAATCTCAATGGATGAGTACTGTCAACACATGAACTTTTATTTTATATTGATAAAGATGTAAATTTTATTACTCAAATATTTTGTTCAACACATGACCAATCTCAATGGATGAGTACTGTCAACACATGAACTTTTATTTTATATTGATAAAGATGTAAATTTTATTACTCAAATATTTTGTTCAACACATGACCAATCTCAATGGATGAGTACTGTCAACACATGAACCTTTATTTTATATTATTCTTTATTTTCTAAATTGGAATGAGGCCCAATCAATTACCATATAAAGTTAATCATATGGATTTTCATACAACACATGTATATAATAGCATTGAAAAATAATCAACCACCAACCAAAGTGCACTACACTGTATAAGCATCAAATATAGATATCTAACGCTTATAACAGCCTGTCAATCAATCGATCGACATATTAAATCAATCAAGATGAGTGAACTTCAAATTTCATCCCAACACCCGTGTGGGGTTTCAAACAATCAAACACAGATTTTATTTGTGCAGTTGGGCGATGTGTAAAATTTATCGACCCAATCAATATCAGTCAAATCAGTGTACATAAACAAACCGTCCGGTTTGTAAATGAATATTTTATTTTATTCACTTCACGTTAAAAATTATATTTTTAGCGATAAAATATTTTATTCTAACCTATGAATTTCTATTCAGTTCATTCTTTAAATAAAATAATATTTTTCTAACTTATTTTAGAAAATTTCGGCGGCAAAACGGCACGATACTAGAAACGGGACGAGGCCTAGCCTTATCCCCGGTCTAGTGAAGGCCCACGCCATTCACACATCAATCAATCCATTCATTTCACCAAACAATTCAATTTCACCAAACAATTCAATTTCAAATCAAATCATCTAACTAATCTATGCAACCAAACAAACAAGTCCATGGTCTGTGGACGATTGTGTCGCGTGCTACTAAACACCGTCTGCATCCTTGTATATATATATAATTAGAAAAAGAAATTGAAAGGTGAGAAATTCTCACAGATAGCTATCCAAACATCTTGACTCTTCTTTGATAGAAATCTTCATCGTTTTCGCATCTTCGTCAGCTTCGTCGCCCGTAGCCACTACATATATAAAAATCGAATTTTTACTTCGTTATTCAGTATATAAAAATCGAATTTTTACTTCGTTATTCAGTATATAAAAATCGAATTTTTACTTCGTTATTCAGTATATAAAAATCGAATTTTTACTTCGTTATTCAATATATAAAAATCGAATTTTCACAACGATGTTCATATAGTAAAGATTATACTTTTGATATGCCACTGGTATAAAAATTATATTTTTAACTTTTCTATATTATAAAAATTATATTTTTAACCTTTTCCTTATATAAAAATTATATTTTTATATCTTCTATAAATTAAAAATCGAATTTTTATAATCACTACTATATAAAGATCGAATTTTTATTACTCTACCTAAATGAAAATCATATTCTTTTTCTTAACCAAAGATCAAATCTTTTCTCATTTAAAAATGGAATCTTTCCTCATTTAAAAATTGAATCTTTCCTCATTTAAAAATTGAATCTTTCCTCATTTAAAAATTTTGTTTTTATTATATAAAAATCCGAGCTTTATTTCTATAAAAATCCGAGCTTTGTTTCTATAAAAATCCTATTTTTCCTTCGGATCTACTGATTTTAAACAAAACCGAATTAACACCAAACGGATTCTAAACAAATTTTAAACAAAACAAATTTTAAAAACAAAACTGATTTAGAATTAGCGCTCAATCAAAAAGGAAAGAAAGGAAGAAGCTCACAGTAATTCATTTCTGGCCGACGTCTTCAGCTCGCGCTACGACCTAGGGTTGGATTTCTGTGCCGCCTGGAGTGGTGGCGATTTGCTGTCGAAGGGGGAGGGCTCTCGGGTGGCGCGCCAGGGGGTTGAACGGAGGGGGAGGCATCCGATTTATGCAGTGGGGTTTCGGGGTTCAGGTCGCGCTGTCTCGAGATGGAGAGGGAGGGGATTCGCGTGAGGAGGGAAAAGAAGAAGGGGATGGGGCGGCGTCGCATCGGAGGGGAGGTCGGAGGCATCGTCGGCGAGGCGATGGGAGGAGCGGCGGTCAACGGCGTAGCCTCGAGAGAGGCGCGATGTCGATTTGAAGAGAGCGGGTTTTTTTTTTCTGGTTTAAAGAGGAGAGAGAAATAGAGAGGAAGGGGGGGTACTTGAATATATATATAAATTAATTTATTTATTATTTTTCTCCCATCAAAGTTGACTTTTTGTTTGAATCCCAAATCAAACCCACCGACCGTCGTCCCTAGCGTTTTACCCCCATTCCGAACACAATGGGATATGTATCGTAAGCTGGTTTGATCGTTACAATCAGTTTCCGTTGAAATTACATTTAAATCCTTATATTGAATTTTAAACGTACATTTCAAATTACCGGGGTCACATACTAACTAGAAAAATTCCAGAAAAATATTTTCTAGTTTCGTATTGACGATACGGTCCTAACAAAACTAGTTTCGATGAATTCTGAGACCGTTTGAAAAATGGCCATTTTCCAGTCGATTAAAATCAACTGAAACTGGTCAAACGTGTTTTCCTTTGCCACGCTCACATATTGATTCGAAAAATTATGAAATTTGGAATCTAGCAATAATTTGACACTGCGGACCCAACAAAACTGGTTTCGTCGAGATCCGAGGTCATTTGCAAAATGTCCATTTTTAAGGGCCTGAATTCCATAGCGACTATTCAGAATTTTCAACTGGACATATCTTTTGATTCCCGCTATGAAATTTCGATTGATCGAATTCGCTGGAAAGATATTATTAATTAGGTCCTAATATTTTTGGTTTCACTAAAATCCGGATTGTTTTGCACCCGGTACATCCAATTGAAGTTTGAAATCGAATTATCGAACTACCGCGCCATTTTCAATTCTATTTATAATTATATATAATTATTTATATTCTAACGACGACGCGTATAAATATATACGTCGAATTATATTCAAAATAAATTTTCGTTGATATTATTTAAAATAATTCATTTTAAATATTCAAAATTCGCTAAAATTGCCAAAATAAAAATTTTAAACTGGCCCAGATTTTCCGGGTTGTTACAATCTCCCCCACTTAAAACTTTTCGTCCCCGAAAAGGAACAAAGTCGAAAGTGGTTTGATTATTCAGCTCAACTTCCATTGTTTTGATTACGGCTTAAGTTCTTCAACTTTTCAGTTTCTAAGAACTTTTCAAAAATTTCAAAAATTTGGCTAACACCCTAAATTTTCGAAAAATTTCGCCATAACCTCCCCTGCACCGGGAGCATCGGGGAATTTCAAATAGCTTCCCCGGTCCTTCAGATCTCAAAAAGAAAAAGAAAAAGCCAAGCGGCTAGCCAATAGGCTCATAAAATCATCATCACCCAAACAAAACAGTAAATTATGTAGTAAACATGTACCTATTTGTCGGGCAAACAAATTTTATTCTTCGGCTCTAGCCTCCTTGCTATGACCTGTTCAATGATATACATGTATATGCAAGCAGATGCGACCAATTTTCAATACAATCTAATATTGGGTTCAATTAGGCATAATGGTTCAAAATAAGCAAACAAATGAACAAACAACACGAACATCAATCAATTAGTGAATTATCATTTCAAATTCATAATTTTGATACATATACAAAAATCAGATTTTTGATGCCAAATCACAACAATAAGCCCTATCTAATTTTGGTTCTCACACCAGTCAATAGGAAATATATAGATATCACACCTTCGAAACACGAATACCAATTCTGATGATGTTCGAACTATCATCAGAATCATCTCCGGGCGACTAGAGTGTGATTCTATATCTATCCAGTATATTAAAACTTCGAATAGACGCTAGCTAGGCGCATACGCAAAATCTTTATATATTGGACTGTCCTAATCAATATAAATAAATAATCAAATACGATTAAGTGATTTAAATTTTCAAAACAAAATTGGTTTTCATTTTCAAAATATACTCTTCACACTCGTTCTAGGATACTACTGATCCTATCTCTAACGAGTCATTCCCATTGGATATTACTAATCCAACATCTGATGAATTCTTTCATATGGTTCTAATGTGTCTTGTTCTCTGAGCTTTGTAAACCAAAGCTCTGATACCAACTGTGAAAACTCGTAACTTCCCCGTAAAGGAAAGCGTCGGATAGTTCGAGAACAAGCCACAACAGAACACATATAGAAGAACATTACATTGTATATTACACCAATGCATCAGATTACAAGAATATACAGAGTATAAATGAATATTACACAGAAATATCAGAGATTTAAATTACATTAAAATACATCGCAGCGGAAAATAATACAATACACAACTAGAAGGAGATATACGGATACAAAGCTTTCCGGATATCGTTCCAGCTGTAAACCAGGATCCTGTGAATATAAATCTGCAAAACCAAAACTACTAGCTGCCCGTGTCAAAATAGGGGCACCCAGAGTTTAGGTTAAAACAATAAACTCCAGGTCAGTCATGTGACTGGTGTGAGAACTAAAAACAGTTATTATTCTTTATTTTTAATGTTAGGTAAATCAAGGGACCACGCCGTATAACACGGAACGGGTTTCCTCCCAAGAATACCAGTGCATAAAACAAACAGCGCAATGCTAAATAAAGAAAGATGAAGCTGTTATAAGACCCAGGTCCTATCACACAATGCAACGCAAGCCGGGGGATAGGGTTTTCCCTTATAACAGCCAAAGAATGCTTGATACGTTTAAAACAAATCATTTGATACTATTATAAGTGCATAGTGTATAAAACAACTTCAAATCATAAGTATCAATCATAGGCGACATGGGTACCATATATCATGTCGCCATATATAGGTTTACAAATAAAACCGCAAATGTCACGTATTTGGAAATTGGATTTCCATCTATGAACCGAGGCAAAAGATAGTCCTCAACCGATTCGAGACGCTCTAGCCCGCCCCTCAGGATCAGAGCTCGAGTGACCCTTGGATCGTCAGGGCCGGTCCACCGATGTGGATTAAACTTAAACCCTGAACATGCGTTTCCCCGCCCTATGGGGCGTAAATGAGCCAACTAAATGACTCCATCGGTTCGAGAACGACCGATCAATCCGAGGCGCCTCGCAACAGCAACAACCACATAAGTCAAACTCGTCAGGGCGTGTAAAACCACTGACGCCACTTCTAACTAGAAAGAAACGCATGCCCTCCCTGAGGTCCCCTCCCGTTTTTGGTTCATACCGGGTGTGAAACACGCGAAGTAAACGTTACACAAAGCTACGCCACAAAGGCCCTGCTTTGATCATCACCACAAGACTTTGCTTTTCAATAGAAGCCTTGATCAATTGCCACTTAGGCATGCCACACAGGCAATTCACTCCATGCGTTTGATATCCATCAATATATAACCCCTGAGCTCGTACGTCTCAGAGAAGGGCGTTAAGCAAGAGAATAAATTCTCCGCCGCCAAACAGATATATATTTAATAGAGATCAATCACACGGACTAAAATCCAATGTCAGACACACAGTCCATTTACAAGTCCGTTCTGGGTCTGAACGAAACCGGAGGCACCTAGTACCCCGCATATCCATCGATCTCCAAGCACGTCTGGACGATCACCAACTGTTTCCATCTTCTTGGGTGTACAGCCCAATCAAGATCATCAGTAATCACCCAAACGACGTGAAGACTTCTGGTCTTCGACCACCGTCTTCATCTTCGACTTATCGTCGTATCAGTTATTCAGAATGGGATAAACCCGGTCTTTCCGAATAACTCGCGTATATTTTAAATAAGTGTTACACAAACACAACATACGCCTCATTCCAATTTATCAGTCACTAACCGTAAATTAATTAAGAGAATAATTTCCCAAATATTAACCCCGAAGGCCGAAACCAACATCAGATCAATATCCAGAAAACCATTCTGCTTAGCTAACCGACAGTTAGTTTCTAAATTTCACATTCATAGGGAAAGGTTCCCATTAATTTTATCCAAGATAAATTCCTTGAATTTATTCTTTATTCTATTTTTGAATCTCAATTCAAACTAGTCGGGATTAGCGAACCTTACCGAAGTAATCATTTATTTTAATTTCCCCATCCCGACCTATTCATCCCATGAAGTAAAACTGGTAATACTTCATATCTAACACCACAGTGTTATCGGTAAATTCAATTACCATTTTACGTTCAAATCTAATTAAAGATTTAACTATCGCCTGGAGCAAAACTGGTGATACTCCATTTTCGATCATTTCAATCTAATTAAAGATTCATTAAAACTCCACTTAGTTTTAATCTTCGACTGGGTTAAAGAATCAGTGTCATTTAAAACACGGTTCACGATAAACCCAAAATCACATTCATTAATTATCGGGTTAAAGAACGAGTGTTATTTAAAACACTGTTCACGATAAACCCAAAAATCAATATCGATTCAATTCCAATTAAATATTATTTAATTGGTACACTTCGTTAAATCTAAACAAAAAGATTTAATCTTTTCTCAACTGGGTTCAAGAACAGTGTTAGTGAAGACACCATTCACGACAAACCCAAATCACATTTGATATTCAATACAAGGCTCTGAATAGAAAATATACCGGCTTATATTCAATATCAAATTCTACGACTAACAAATATCGCATTGGAAATAACGATATATATATATATCTTTCAAATTTCCATAACAACATTTGTATAATCACGAAATCCAACATCGAAATATTCCGAAGACAATTTCGATTCAAATCCATTCCAATGCAATCATTGGAAATTTTGGTTATTTTCAAAACCATTTCAAATTCAATTTATTTATTTAAAAATAAATAGAATTATAATTCTAGTTCAAAACTAGTTCATTTCGATAAAAATCTATTTTTATCTTTTCAAATATGGAGTTTTTCATCCCAATTCTTTCTAAATCATTTCTTATGATTTTACACAAATTATTACTATTTTTAATAATTTTATCAAGGCCCGTACAGTCGATTTCCATCAACGGCTATCGAACTGCACTTACATCGACCTTTTTCAAATTTGATTTGGACATAATTCCAAATCCAACCGTTAGATTTCAAATTTCTAATATCCGTTAGAAAGCTCTTTCGATACGAACCCAACGGTTCCGGTTTTAGGAGAATCCGACGGTCGGATCTCCCGTAATGTCCGTTTGAAATAAATGGTCGAAATTCACGAACTGCCGCGGCGCGGCGCGTTCTATTCAGGCCATTATATTATATATATAATATATATAATATATACTTCGTCGATTTCTATTTAAAACGAATTTTATAAATCGTTTTAAATTCGTTTCCAAAAGCAATTTCAACTTCCATTTCAATTCAAATCAAAATTGAATTCTTCTTTATAAATTCGTTTTAAAATTCATTTCTATTCAATTCAAATTTCAATTCAATTCGAATTCATTTCAATTCGCTTTCAATTCAATTTGAATTCGTTTTCAATTCATTTCGAAATCGTTTTCAATTCAATTCATTTCGAAATCGTTTTCAATTCAATTCATTTCGAAATCGTTTTCAATTCAATTCATTTCGAAATCGTTTTCAATTCAATTCATTTCGAAATCGTTTTCAATTCAATTCATTTCGAAATCGTTTTCAATTCAATTCATTTCGAAATCGTTTTCAATTCAATTCATTTCGAAATCGTTTTCAATTCAATTCATTTCGAAATCGTTTTCAATTCAATTCATTTCGAAATCGTTTTCAATTCAATTCATTTCGAAATCGTTTTCAATTCAATTCATTTCGAAATCGTTTTCAATTCAATTCATTTCGAAATCGTTTTCAATTCAATTCATTTCGAAATCGTTTTCAATTCAATTCATTTCGAAATGAATAAAATCGATATAAATATCGTTCACGTCAAAATGGCGTCAATCTAATCAACACGGCTTCATAAATTTCTATTTTCAAATATTCTATTTCAAATATTTCTTTTTCAAAATAGTTGTTATTATTAAAATATTTCGTTCAACACATGACCAATCTCAATGGATGAAACTGTCAACACATGAACCTTTATTTTATATTGATAAAGATGTAAATTTTATTACTCAAATATTTTGTTCAACACATGACCAATCTCAATGGATGAGTACTGTCAACACATGAACTTTTATTTTATATTGATAAAGATGTAAATTTTATTACTCAAATATTTTGTTCAACACATGACCAATCTCAATGGATGAGTACTGTCAACACATGAACTTTTATTTTATATTGATAAAGATGTAAATTTTATTACTCAAATATTTTGTTCAACACATGACCAATCTCAATGGATGAGTACTGTCAACACATGAACCTTTATTTTATATTATTCTTTATTTTCTAAATTGGAATGAGGCCCAATCAATTACCATATAAAGTTAATCATATGGATTTTCATACAACACATGTATATAATAGCATTGAAAAATAATCAACCACCAACCAAAGTGCACTACACTGTATAAGCATCAAATATAGATATCTAACGCTTATAACAGCCTGTCAATCAATCGATCGACATATTAAATCAATCAGGATGAGTGAACTTCAAATTTCATCCCAACACCCGTGTGGGGTTTCAAACAATCAAACACAGATTTTATTTGTGCAGTTGGGCGATGTGTAAAATTTATCGACCCAATCAATATCAGTCAAATCAGTGTACATAAACAAACCGTCCGGTTTGTAAATGAATATTTTATTTTATTCACTTCACGTTAAAAATTATATTTTTAACGATAAAATATTTTATTCTAACCTATGAATTTCTATTCAGTTCATTCTTTAAATAAAATAATATTTTTCTAACTTATTTTAGAAAATTTAGGCGGCAAAACGGCACGATACTAGAAACGGGACGAGGCCTAGCCTTATCCCCGGTCTAGTGAAGGCCCACGCCATTCACACATCAATCAATCCATTCATTTCACCAAACAATTCAATTTCACCAAACAATTCAATTTCAAATCAAATCATCTAACTAATCTATGCAACCAAACAAACAAGTCCATGGTCTGTGGACGATTGTGTCGGGTGCTACTAAACACCGTCTGCATCCTAGTATATATATATAATTAGAAAAAGAAATTGAAAGGTGAGAAATTCTCACAGATAGCTATCCAAACATCTTGACTCTTCTTTGATAGAAATCTTCAACGTTTTCGCATCTTCGTCAGCTTCGTCGCCCGTAGCCACTACATATATAAAAATCGAATTTTTACTTCGTTATTCAGTATATAAAAATCGAATTTTTACTTCGTTATTCAGTATATAAAAATCGAATTTTTACTTCGTTATTCAGTATATAAAAATCGAATTTTTACTTCGTTATTCAATATATAAAAATCGAATTTTCACAACGATGTTCATATAGTAAAGATTATACTTTTGATATGCCACTGGTATAAAAATTATATTTTTAACTTTTCTATATTATAAAAATTATATTTTTAACCTTTTCCTTATATAAAAATTATATTTTTATACCTTCTATAAATTAAAAATCGAATTTTTATTACTCTACCTAAATGAAAATCATATTCTTTTTCTTAACCAAAGATCAAATCTTTTCTCATTTAAAAATGGAATCTTTCCTCATTTAAAAATTGAATCTTTCCTCATTTAAAAATTGAATCTTTCCTCATTTAAAAATTTTGTTTTTATTATATAAAAATCCGAGCTTTATTTCTATAAAAATCCGAGCTTTGTTTCTATAAAAATCCTATTTTTCCTTCGGATCTACTGATTTTAAACAAAACCGAATTAACACCAAACGGATTCTAAACAAATTTTAAACAAAACAAATTTTAAAAACAAAACTGATTTTGAATTAGCGCTCAATCAAAAAGGAAAGAAAGGAAGAAGCTCACAGTAATTCATTTCTGGCCGACGTCTTCAGCTCGCGCTACGACCTAGGGTTGGATTTCTGTGCCGCCTGGAGTGGTGGCGATTTGCTGTCGAAGGGGGAGGGCTCTCGGGTGGCGCGCCAGGGGGTTGAACGGAGGGGGAGGCATCCGATTTATGCAGTGGGGTTTCGGGGTTCAGGTCGCGCTGTCTCGAGATGGAGAGGGAGGGGATTCGCGTGAGGAGGGAAAAGAAGAAGGGGATGGGGCGGCGTCGCATCGGAGGGGAGGTCGGAGGCATCGTCGGCGAGGCGATGGGAGGAGCGGCGGTCAACGGCGTAGCCTCGAGAGAGGCGCGATGTCGATTTGAAGAGAGCGGGTTTTTTTTTTCTGGTTTAAAGAGGAGAGAGAAATAGAGAGGAAGGGGGGTACTTGAATATATATATATAAATTAATTAATTTATTATTTTTCTCCCATCAAAGTTGACTTTTTGTTTGAATCCCAAATCAAACCCACCGACCGTCGTCCCTAGCATTTTACCCCCATTCCGAACACAATGGGATATGTATCGTAAGCTGGTTTGATCGTTACAATCAGTTTCCGTTGAAATTACATTTAAATCCTTATATTGAATTTTAAACGTACATTTCAAATTACCGGGGTCACATACTAACTAGAAAAATTCCAGAAAAATATTTTCTAGTTTCGTATTGACGATACGGTCCTAACAAAACTAGTTTCGATGAATTCTGAGACCGTTTGAAAAATGGCCATTTTCCAGTCGATTAAAATCAACTGAAACTGGTCAAACGCGTTTTCCTTTGCCACGCTCACATATTGATTCGAAAAATTATGAAATTTGGAATCTAGCAATAATTTGACACTGCGGACCCAACAAAACTGGTTTCGTCGAGATCCGAGGTCATTTGCAAAATGTCCATTTTTAAGGGCCTGAATTCCATAGCGACTATTCAGAATTTTCAACTGGACATATCTTTTGATTCCCGCTATGAAATTTCGATTGATCGAATTCGCTGGAAAGATATTATTAATTAGGTCCTAATATTTTTGGTTTCACTAAAATCCGGATTGTTTTGCACCCGGTACATCCAATTGAAGTTTGAAATCGAATTATCGAACTACCGCGCCATTTTCAATTCTATTTATAATTATATATAATTATTTATATTCTAACGACGACGCGTATAAATATATACGTCGAATTATATTCAAAATAAATTTTCGTCGATATTATTTAAAATAATTCATTTTAAATATTCAAAATTCGCTAAAATTGCCAAAATAAAAATTTTAAACTGGCCCAGATTTTCCGGGTTGTTACAATCCATTATAATGGTCGTCAAAGACTCTTCACAATCTACTACCACTCTATACCTTTGGAGTCAATCGGCTCCCAAAATCAAGCTAGACCTAGTAAAGCTCAAAATAAAGCAATCACAACAAACATCCATCTATGACTCGATAAGACCAAATTATGAAAAATCCTACAAAGGCTAGTCAAACCACCTATCGGGTTTGTCACTACTAAAGGTCTATCGACTACCTCGGGTTCCAATTCCAACCTATCTATCAGGTCACTAGGTACGAAGGAATGGGAAGTCTCGATATCAAACAAACTCGAACAGAAACATCTTAAATAGGAAGCATACCTCGAATAACGACACCTTTTTCCTTCTGTGCCGCAGTTGGGGCATTCAACGAAGAAGGAACAGCATTGATAGCATATGCTTTCATGATTTTCTTCTCCTTAGAGGTTGTGGACGTTCATTCTTGTGATGTCCCGCATGGCCACAATTCAAGCACTTCATTTCCCCAGGCTTTTCCCGACAATCTCTGGCATAGTGGCCCTTCTTGCCACAGCTAAAGCACTCGCCATCTTTCTTGTTTTTCTTATTCTGACCATCCATGGTTTGGTCTTGTTTCCTCTTATACTGGGAATTATTCTTGCCTCCACCGCCTGCTGGCGGCTTTGGCTCCTCTACAGATGCAATAACAACCTCAGTCTTTGGCTTAGGGTAAAGACTCTTTGACCTTATTGCCTTTCCTACAATCGATTCAAACGTCTCTTCATGTGGTTTATAAGCCTTTCCCCCAAGTACCCATCTAAACCAGATATGAACTTCTCGTTCTTCTTCTTGGCTGTATCTATAAGGGATAATCCATATTTTGATAAAGTATCGAACTCAGCAATATACTCCGAGACTGCCTTACCATTATGCTTAAGCTCCAAGAACTTCATAAACAATTCTGACTTCTGAGCAGCTGGGATAAACTTATCACTGAAACGAGTTCTAAACTGATCCCAAGTGACTTGATCCTCTGGAGTAGCTGCCTTAATAGCATTCCACCAATTCATTGCCTGTCCTTGCAGCTGACGGAATGCTAGCCTTCTCTTCATCGCATCCTCGATACCCAAGTCTTCGAAGATACGTTCACGGCTATCCAACCAATCTTGAACATTTGTATCCGATTCTGTTCCATGGAACGGCTTCCCACCAAGACTAGTATAATCCTTATTCAGCTTGGCGAAATCGGCCCTAGGTGCCTGCACTACTGGACCGCTACCATTACCAGCATTGGGAGCTTCCCTCTACACATCCCTAAGCATCTCTCTCATGAAGTTGGTGAACATCGCCCTCATATCAGGATCGTTCCTATTGTTAGCCCTTGGACCCGTGTTCCTCAAGTTTCGGCTCATCGTTCAATCTGTAAAAAGAAAACGATTAACCATCTCTTCAGTGGTGCTAGTGTAGTGCGACTCCACCCTTAACTATACTAATAGTATATATATAGCTAGCTTTTGAAAACCAAAATATAACAAATACGCGCTCTCATATATGTATACTATCTCTCCCTGATTTCTTCCCCTAGGTTAACTACGCAACCTAGGCTCTAATACCAAGTGTGACAACCCGCCCCGCACTAGCCGACATTTCCCTAAAATGCGTTGTACCGATGTCCAACCGGCACGAAACGGTCGCCAAAAGAAAGGAAAAGAAAGGGATTTAAAACTATGGACCAACAAGGAACCTGTAGAATGTGTCACAGCACATGGAATAAAGTATAATAACAACATACTTGACATAAAACAGGCGAGACAGTGCATAAGCTGAAACTAAAACTAAACATCGTAGCAGCGGAAATCCAAATACAGCTTATGTTCCATGACCATCATTATTACAACTTTAAACTGTCTCTAAAGAAAAAGAAAACAAAAGAAGGAGGTATGCTACTAATGCTGAAGCAGTGACCTTCAACAACACAGGGAGAATATCTATATATCATATGTGGAAGCCTCCTACTCGTCTCCGGTACAGCTATTCGTGCATACCACCTAACCTGTCTCTAGTCTGCTCGTTTCGGAGCACCTAGAGTAATAAGAAGAGACATAAAACTTTGGATCAGACAAAATTCTGGTATGAGCGATAAGCAGCAAAATAAAACAATAACAGGTATAATCCAATCATACCTGAACCTGCAACCAAAGAGTTAGCACAATATACCACTCAATACTCTAAGGTGCCACTAACACATGGTGTAAAGAATACGGGGGTAGGGGTGTACATGTCATAGTGATGGAAAACAATCAAGCATAGCAACTATCCTCACATCTCTCGCTCAGTGCGTAAAGCATACGATATCTACTACTTTGGTCACCTAATCTTTGGGCCATGACGGAGTCCAACCCCGTATAACTATCACTACAAGCCCCTAATCTGTCTCTTAGTGGTGAACCAAAATTATAGGTATCGATAACCCCTTTGCACACGTCCCGCAGCAAAGTCCAACCATGGAGTTAACTCGTTGGTTCCCAACTGGATCCTGAGTTCTGCTTCCCATTTGAACTACATTTGCATCTCGGGTTTTGGTCTTCTCCGGATCGGTCTTCATTTGGTTCGCAACCCATGCCTCGCTTTCAAACTTCTGAGTTCGGTTCGTGATCATCATGCTCCTTCGCATCAGTTCGAGCCACCTACATCGGATCGGGTCGAGTGCCCAAGCTCTTGGTCATGACATCATTCATGAGTGGATCGACTCGTGGACTCCCCCTCAAGGCGGTTTGGATCGGAGGACTTTAGGCTGTGGCCCAAGCATCGGTTCGTGATTGGTAAGCGCGAGCGGTTCAGATCGTGACCAAACTTCGGGTCGGATCGGGGCTTCTGCTTCGTGATCCTCCTTGGCCATCGGTTCCTTAGCTTTCGAGGCAGTTCATGAGTGGCATCGGTTTGGATTGGAGCTCCTTCTCACAAGCGCGTCGGATCGTGGAGCTTCCAGGCGAGCGGGTCAAATCGTGCTTTTCCCCTCCTATCCGATCTAGTTCGGGTAATTTCCTGCACTTCTTTCCAGCGACTGTTTTACGCCATTCGACGGCATTTTCGATCAATCTAATTTTTATAAGCAATCACAAAGCATACCATACAGTCATAGCAACATGCATAATCAACCACTAACACCAAAACAATAATTTGATAGGTTAAAACGGATCAAACATAGCCAAAAACCCATATTTTCCCTTAAGCATGTTTAAACAAAACTAATGGTATGATTAGCAAAAATTATCCAAATTAGCCCAAATTTCTAACAGAAGTCTAAAATAATATTTCAGAATTTATAAATATTTTTCCAGAATTTATTTATGCATAAATCCGCTAATTAACACTAATCACCCTGATTAACTGCAATTAGTGTCAAAACAATGCTAATCACTCAAGTTCGCGCATCGAAGGATCGTAGAATATTTATTTCTTTATCTTTGTAAGTCGTATGGTCATGTACTTTTGGGAAACGACTATTGGGGTCATTTCCCATGTTCATGATTTTTACCAATTTTTAAATGACCATTTTGCCCCTAGTTGAACTTGTTTCGTCCATAACTTTTGATTGGTAAGGAGTGGTTTACCTTTCCATAGAGTGGTCACATTAGCCAAACGAACTTACCAATTGGGAGATATGGATGAATTAAGGTTTAGAAGGTGAAAAATAGCTTAACTGGGTAATTAACAGCTAGGCCCATTGGGGGATTTCGGGATTTGGAGTATTTAAGGGCTGTTAGGGTTTAGAGAACATCCTTTTTCTCATTTTCAGCCGCCACTTTTTGTTCCTTCAAGTCTAGCCATGGCCTCCAACATCTAAAACACCTCTAAACCACTTTCTAATTGAAGATTAGGCTTAGCAACATCAAATTAGGGAGAGATAGCACCAAAACAAGATTAGAGCTGCTATTAGACATCATTATTAGTGCCAAACAGAGAATCATTTCAGTTTTGAGTTTTATTTGTGGCCAAGGTGAGTGATTAGCATTGTTTTTACACTAATTGCAGTTGATCAGGGTGATTAGTGTTAATTAGCGGATTTATGCATAAATAAATTCTGGAAAAATATTTATAAATTCTGAAATATTATTTTAGACCTCTGTTAGAAATTTGGGTTGATTTGGTTAAGTTTTGCTAATCCTATCATTAGTTGTTGTTAAACATGCTTAAGGAAAAATATGGGGTTTGGGCTATGTTTGATCCATTTTAACTTATCAAATTGATGTTTTGGTGTTTTTGGTTGTTTCTACATGTTGCTATGACTGTATGGTATGCTTTGTGATTGATTAGAAAAGTTAGATTGGTCGAAAACGACGTCGTATGGCGTAACACAGTCGGTGGAAAAGTTGCAGGAAAATATGCAGGGATCCAGATCGGATCGCCCCCTCTCTCCACGAACCGACCCGCTCCACCTTGAGCGCCATGATCCGCCTGGGAAAGTAAGCCACGAACTGATGCCTGAAGAGGAGGACCGACCTGAGGCGCCACGAATGAAGGAGGCACGACCCGATCCGACCTGGAGCAGGGATCACTCACGAACTGAACTGGAGTATGACGTCACGACCACGAGCTTGGGTACCACGACCTGATCCGATGGAGGAAGCACGATCCAACTAGGACCAGAGTGGCGACTGCGAACCGATCCAAGGGTGGAGCACGATCCGAACCGAGGGGCTGATGAGTACGACCTGAAGCAAAGTGAAATGAATAAAGACTGATCCGGAGGAGAAGACCAAAACCCGAGATGCAAAGGTAGTCCAAATGGGAAGTAGAATTCAGGATCTAGCTGGGATCCAATGAGTCAACTTCATGAGTTGGGCTTTGCTGCGGGATGTGTGCTAAGGGGTTGTCCATGTCTATGACTTTGGATCATTATGTGTAGGGGGTACGTGAACGGATTCAGGGCCACAGTGGCCTAGGTACGACTAAAGAGCTGTAGACCAATGAAGTGGGGTAATTTGTAAAGATTTAGACATGACTCCATGGGGTAAGCTTGGTGGTAGCAGTAGTTGTGCAAGCCGAACTCTGTCACTACTTCGATGTCTAGTGGTTGAAAGTGGTGGACATCGTATGCTTTACGCACTGAGTGAGAGATGTGAGGATGGTTGCTATGATTGATTTGTTTGCTATCACTATGACATGCACATCCCCTCCCCCTTTATCTTCACACCCTCTGTTTAGTGGCACCTTAGAGTATTGTATAATCTGTAGTGCCAACTCTTTGGTTGCAGGTCTAGGTTCAAGTATGGTTTAGTATACCTGTTTTTTTCTGTTTTGCTGCTTATCGCCCATACCAGATTTTTTCTGATCCAGAGTTTTATGTCTCTTCTTATTACTCTAGGTGCTCTCACGAGCAGACTAGAGACAGGCTAGCTGGTGATGCACGAGTAGCTGTATCGGAGACGAGCATGAGGCTTCCACGTATGATATATATAGATATTCTCCCTGTGTCGCTGCTGGTCACTACTTTGGGCATTAGTAGTGTACCTTTCCTTTCTTTTGCTTTAGAGACAGTTTTAAAGTTGTAATAATGATGATATGGAACATAAGCTGTATTTGGATTTTCCGCTGCTATGATGTTTAGTTTCAGCTTATGCACTGTCTCACCTGTTTTATGTCAAGTATGTTAATACTGTATTTTATTCCTTGTGTTGTGAGACATTCTATAGGTTCTTTGTTAGTTCATCAGTAATTTCTCTTATTTTTTCCTTCCCTTGGTGACCGTCCCGTGCTGGTTGGACATCGGCACAACGCACTTTCATGGGAAATGTCGGCTGGTGCGGGGCGGGCCGTCACATTGAAAGTTGGAAGAAAAGGTTACTCGACTATATTAATGGTAAATGATCGCTAAGACAATCGTTGAATCTCTTGAAAATTTTATACTTTGAGAATATGAAGTTTAGAAATCACGAAAATGTTTCGAAACAATTTGAAAATGGAAATTTGATCTAACGAAAGATTGTTATGACCCAGGTATAAATTATAAACGATTTTCCTAAGCTTTAAATTTAAAAAGCTTACTTGATTTAAAAATAACGACAAGAAAATCGTATTGATCAAATTTGATTTTCAATTGTTGAAAGGAAAATTTTACAGCAAAATGAATCTTTTAGAAGATATCAACGTATGTATAATCGTCAAAAGTGTTATTTCAAAGTAAACTAAAAATTTCGAAACTTGATATAATGATCCTTAAAGTTTTTGATTTAGAGAAATTAAAAGATCTGAAATATCTGAATAAGATCATTGATTTCGAAATATGAAACATAAGTTGCATGTTGAAAGTTGAAATTATATTGAATTTATTTTCCAATTATTTTCGATTTGATGAATAGTTTATAAAGGTGATTTATAAACAAAAGAAATTTCAATGACCGGAATCCCAATATTTGAAATATAACATACTATGATTGAAAGTATTTGCGAATATTGTTGCGAAATAATTTATGACTTTGGGATATGAAATGATTTGATATGTTACATGGATTTGGGTAACCCGTGACTAAAAGAAGGGTGTATCTGATTTAGGGTAAGCAACCTAGGCATATACGTTGTCCGAATCTAGATGAAAAACTATGATATATATGTGCTTTGCGATTTTGTACTTGGAGGTCCGAGCCTGGACGAAAACCGTGAAATACAATTTTCTTGAGAACCCTCGACGTTGGTCTGCTTTAGGTGTCCGGAGCGACCTTAATTATCTATATTATTGCGTACGATAGGATATCCCTAGGCCTTGTCATGGGAAACTTGAGGAAATGAAACAGGTTTTTTTTGACAAGAAGTTGAAACAAGTATATTTTTGTCACGCGCCTGATCAACGCATGTCTGAAGTTTGCAAAGACGATGATGGACTTGTTAGGCTTCAAGTTATCGTATATGTTTGAAATATTTGAAAGCGATTTTGATTTTGAAATCCCGAAGTGAAGTATGATTCTATAAGAAAAAATGTATAGTACTTCAATGGTTTGAAATGAAAATGGGATTCTAAGTTCGGAGAAGTCATCTTCAAGCATCCAAATGATTTGAAATTTATAACTTCGAGATATAGTAATTTATATAGTATTTTCATTTAGCTTATCTAACTAATTCCTTTTATTTAACTTATCATCTCACTAAACTATTATATTTTTGCATTTGTAACATCCCAGAAAATCAGAACCAATTTAATTTTTTATTTTGGCTAATTTAATGAATTTTAAATATTTAAAATGATTTATTTTAAATAATAACGACTGGAGATTTATTTCGAATAGAAATAGAATGTATAAATTAATTTAAATCGAAGTTAGAATATAAATATTTATTTTAATTATAAAAGGAATTGGAAATGGCGTTGTTGTTTGAAAATTTGATTTCAAATTTCAAATGAATGTACAGGATTCAAAACAAACCGAATTTTAGTAAATCAAAAATATTTGAATCTGTTTGAAAATATCTTTCCAACGAATGTGAAAAATCCAGATTTCATAACCGGAATAAAAAGTTATGGCCAGTTGAAAATTCAGAATAGTCGCTATGGAATTTATATAATATATAGCCCTTAAAAATAGAGATTTTGCAAATGACCTCCGTTTTCGACGAGACCACTTTTGTTGGATCCGGAATGTCAAATTATTGCTAGATTTCAATTTTCATAATTTTCGGAATCAATATGTGAGCATGGTGAATTTAAACGTGTTTGGTCAATTCAGTTTGAATTTAATCAATTGGAAAATGGCCGTTTTTCAAACGGTCTCCAAATTCGAAGAAATTAGTTTTGTTAGGACCATATCATCAAAACATAGCTAGATTTATTTTTCTGGATTTTTGGAATCAGATGTGGGCCCGATAATTTAAAATGTGCGTTCAAATTAAATATATATCGATTTATATTTTAATTTAAACAAAAACTGATCGTAACAGCCCAGCTGGGTTACAAAACATACCCCATTGTGTTCGGAATGGGGGTAATTAGCTAGGAGCTACAGGCGGTGAGTTCGATTTGGAGTTCAAAATAAAAAGTTACTTTTTGGAATTTAATTAAATTAAATATATATATATTTATCTTTCCTTGGTCAACTCCCCCCTCACTATTCTTTCTCCCCGTTCCTTTTAGAAAAAGAAAAAAGGAAACCGCCGATTCTCGTCGGCCAATAGCTACCGACCACAGCGCCTCCTGCTGCGCCATCGCCCGCCTTCCTCCACCTCCACTGCCTCAGGCGCCGCCCTTCCCTCCTCTTCCTCCGCCTAATCCACCATCCCCAAACCCAAAATCGCCAAAAACCCTAGCCGCCGGCCAATGCCCAGCTAGTCGCCACCTCCAACGACCTCTATGGCCCCTCCGACGATCAGAAACCCTCCCTCTCGCTGGAAATGCAGTGAGTATTTTTTTTATTATTTTATTTTATATATTAAGTATTGTTTTTTAAATCCGATTTTTAATTAGAGAAAAAAAAACCTGATTTTTAATGTATAAAAAAATACAATTTTTAGTTGGGTAAAAATATAATTTTTAATTAGACAAAAATTTGATTTTTATATATATAATAACGTAATAAAGATAGAATTTTTGTATATGAAAAGATTAGATTTTTGATTACATAAAGATTGGATTTTTATGATATAAAAATTTGATTTTTATAATGAAGTAGCAAATATAAAAATTTGATTTTTATTATGAAGTTAGCGAAATAAAAATATGATCTTTATATATGTAGTAGCAAACTAGCAATATAAAAATTCGATTTTTATTTATATAATAATGATATAAAAATATGGTTCTTAACAATATAAAAATATGATTTTTATATATAATGACGATGTAAAGACATGATTTTAATATATAATAACGTTATAAAGAAGTGATATTTGCATACATAACAATGATATAAAGATGTGATATATATATATATATATATAACGACGAGATAAAAATATGATTTTTATTATATGTATAGCGATATAAAAATATGATTTTTATACTATAAACATCGTTAAAATTATATGATATTTACATATGTAGCATTGAAATAAAAATGTGATTTTTAATATGAAAATCGTGTGAAACAGATTGGGATGGAATCGATTGGGAACGAATCCAAATCCAAACCGATCAGAAATTCAGAAATAGAACTGGAGGAGTGGATCCCAAAGGTGAGAAACTCTCACTTTAATTTATTTTCTAGTTGAATATATATACTGGGATGCATACGGTGCTTAGAAGCACCCGACACCTTTTTTTGAAACCATGTTTATTTGATTGTTTGGTTGATTGGATTATTTGTTTGAATTTGGTTTGGGAAGTGAAATGAATTGATTAGAATTTGGTTTGTATATGGCACGAGCCATTATTAGGCGAGGGATAAGGCTAGACCTTATTCTGGTTCTAATATCACGCCGTTATACTATCGAAATTTTCTAAAAATATTAGAACAATAAAAATATCATTTTATTGTATAAATGAACTGTATAAAATATTCATGTGTTAAAACAAACATTTTATAGTTAAAAATATAATTTTTAACGAGTATATGAATAAAATAAATATTTTATAGTTAAAAATATAATTTTTAACGAGTATATGAATAAAATAAATATTCATTTACAAATCGGATGATTTGTTTATGTACACGCATTTGACTGATATTGATTGGGACGATATATTTTACACATCGCCCAACTGCACAAATAATAATCAGTGTTTATTGTTTGAAAACCCCACACGGGTATTGAGATGATATTGGACACACACTAATCCCAATATTTAGTTGTATGTCAATCGATTGGTTGACAGACTATTGTAAACGTTAATTATTTATATTTAACGATTATGCAGTTGTGTAATGCACTCTGGATGATGGTTGACTGTGTTTGATTATTGTTGTGTACATGTATGTATGAAATCCAAATAAATAAAATTATATGGTAATTGACTGTGTCTGATTCCAATTCGGAAAGAACGAATATTTTAAAATGGCGAATAATGAATATTTTAAAATAACTAATATTTTAAAATAATATTTAGTAATGGATCAAAATATGATTTTGATGTCCGATTTGGGATGGACATGGAAATATTAAAATTTATGAAGCCTTGTTGATTAGAGATGCGCCATTTTGATGCGAACAATATTTATTTCGATTTTATTCATTTTTATAATGAATATCGAAAAAGAAGTAATTTCAAAATCTAATGTTTCGAAAATATTATCATTTATATATTAATGATATGGAATATTCAATTTTGATTTGAAATTGAATATGAAGTTGAAATCTTTTTGAAAATGAATTTAAAATGATTTATAAAATATCTTTTAAATTGAAATCGATGAAATATATATAATATATATTTAATGGCCTGAACAGAACGCGCCGCGGTAGTTCGCGAATTTCGACCATTGACTTCAAATTGACATTACAGGAGATCTGACCATCGGATTCTCCTAAAACTGGAACCGTTTGGTTCGTATCGAAAAGAGCTTTCCAACAATTATAATAAATTTGAAATCTAACGGTTGGATTTGGAATTATGTCCAAATCAAATTTTGAAAAGGTCGTTGTAAGTGTAGTTCGATGACCATTTATGGAAATCGAATGAACGTGCCTTGATAAAATTATTAAAAATATCAATAATTTTTGTAAAATCATATTGAATGATTTGGAAAGAATTTGGGTGAAAATTCCACGTTTGTAAAGATAGAAATATATTTTTATCAAAATGAACTAGTTATGAACTAGAATTATAATCCAATATTTTTAAATAAATAAATTGGAATTGAAATGGTTTTAAAAATAACCAGAATTTCCAATATATGAATTGGAATTGATCTGAATCGAAATTATCTTCAAAATATTTTGATATTGGATTCCGTGATTATACGGATATTGTGGAGGAATTTGGAAGATATATATATATATATATATATATATATATATATCGTTATTCCCAATACGATATTTGTTGATCTTAGGATTTGATATTGAATATAAGCCGATATAATTTCTATTCAGAGCCTTGTATTTAATATTGAATTGGATTTTGGGTTTGTCTTGAATGGTGTCTTCATTAACACTGTTCTTAAGCCCAGTTCAGAAAAGAATAAATCTTCTAATTAAGATTAAGTGAAGTTTTCCATCTAATTAATATTTAATTGGAATTGAATAAAAGAATTGGATTTCGGGTTTGTCGTGAATGGTGTCTTAAATAACACTGTTCTTAAACCCCGTGTGAAAAGAATAAATCTTTTAATTAAGATTATTAGAGATTCCATTTAATTAACATTTGATTGGAATAAAATGGGATGTGAATTGGGTTTATTGTGAACTGTGTTTTTAATGACATTCATTCTTTAACCCGATTTACAGTGAAATATGATTTGGAATTTATAAATCTTTTTATTAAGATTTAATGGAAAAATTCCAAAGTAAAGTTTTCCAATTTAATAGGTTAAATTGGAATTGAATGAATTTCGATTTGATAGTAATCGAAATGAGCTTCTGTGGAGGAAGACTATTAATATATGTGGAATTTAAAAGGCTTTGTCCTTATTCCATTTATATTATTAGTCGGATACGGAAATTGATATCGATTATATATATTGATCTATTTTCCGTGAAGATTTCATGGTTAATGTAATGTGATTTGGGTTTATCATGAACTGTGTTTTAAATGACATTAGTTCTTCAAACCAGTTAAAGACATGATAACATGTCTAACATTGTATTTTGAACTGTATGGTTGATCGTTGCTAAATGTATATATGTTTGGGGGAGGAGAATTTATTCTTTTGCTTAACACCCTTATCTAAGACGCACGAGCTTAGAGGTTATATATCGGCATAAATCTATATGGTGTAGATTGTCGATGCGGCATGTTTGTGTTTCCAAAGTTAAATAATCATTAATATTGATTTTTGGGAAGATTAAAACTAAGTGGAGTTTTAATGAATCTTTAATTAGATTAAAATGGGAATTGATAATTTAAATTATCAAATTTGGAAAATGATCGAGAATGGAGTATCACCAGTTTTGCTCCTAGCGATAGTTAAATCTTTAATTATATTTGAACGTGAAATGGTAATTAAATTTACCGATAACACCGTGGTGTTAGATATGGAGTATGACCAGTTTTGCTCCATGGGATGAATAGGTTGGGATTGGAAAATTAAAAAAATGATTACTTCGTTAAGGTGCGCTAATCCCGACTAGTTTGGATAAACCTTAATTTGGTTTGAATTGATATCCAAAGGAAGATTAAATAATAAATTTAAAGAATTTATATTTGATAAAATTAATGGGAACCTTTCCCAATGGATATGAATATTTAAATAAAAGAATATTCAGAATTGGAATGCGGCGAATGTTGTGTTTTTATAGCACCTGTTTATTATATTCGCGAGTTATTCGGAAAGGCCGGGTTTATACCCATTCTGAATACCTGATTCGGCGATATGTCGACGATGAAGACGATGGCTGAAGACCGCAGGTCTTCACATCGTTTGGATGATTACTGATGTCTTGATTAGGCTGTATACCGAAGACGAGGTAATAAGTGGTGATTGTCCAGACGTACTTGGAGATTGATCGGATATGCGAGGACCTCTCTCATGTATTGGACATATGGGACGAGGAATAAGGTGCCTCCGGTTTCGTTCAGACCCAGAATGAAGTTGTAAATGGATGTGTGTCTGACATTGGATTTTATTCTATGTTGATTGACCTCTATTAAATATATATTTGTTTGGTGGCAGAGAATTTATTCTCTTGCTTAACACCCTTCTCTGAGACGTACGAGCTCAGAGGTTATGTATCGATAGACATCAGTCGCATGTCATGAATTGCCTGTGTGGCATGCTGAGATGCAAATGATCAAGGCTTCTGTTGAAAAGCGGAGTCTTGTGGTTGATGATCAAAGCACGGCTTTAATATAGCATAGCTTTGTGTATAGCGTTATTCGCGAGCCTCACACCCCGGCGGAGAATTTATTCTCTTTCTTAACACCCTTCTCTGAGACGTACGAGCTCATAGGTTATGTATCAATAGACATCAGTCGCATGTCATGAATTGCCTATGTGGCATGCTGAGATGCAAATGATCAAGGCTTCTGTTGAAAAGCAGAGTCTTGTGGTTGATGATCAAAGCGCGGCTTTAATATAGCATAGCTTTGTGTATAGCGTTATTCGCGAGCCTCACACCCCGGTGTGAACCAGCAGCGGGAGAGGACCTCAGGGAGGACATGCGTTTCTTTCTAGCTAGGAGTAGTGTCATGGTATGGATCCCAGACATTTTACTTATGTAGATGATGGATAGCGAGGCGCCTCGGATATATCGGTTACTACGAAGCCGATGAATATTGAGTCGTCTAGCTCATTTACGCCCTATAGGGCGGGGAAACATATTGTTCGGGCAATTTAATCCACTTCGTGTGGACTGGCCCTGACGATCCAAGGGTCACTCGAGCTCTGATCCTGAGACATAGTAGGCTAGATTGTCTCAAAGTGGTAAGGACGATCCCTTGCCTTGGTTCACAGACGGAAATCCAACTTCCAATACGTGACATTTCAGTTTTGATTGTAGAGCCTAGTATGACGACATGATAGATGGTACCCATGCCGCCCATGATTGATACATTTATATTTGAAGTTGTTTTATACACGATACACTTATAATAGTATCAAATAATTCGTTTTAAACGTACCAAGCATGTTTGGCTATTATAAGGGAAAACACTATCCTCCGGCATGCGTTGCATTGTGTGATGGGACCAGGGTCTTATAATAGCTTCATTTTTCCAAAAAGCATTGTGCTGTTTTGTTATATGCACTGGTATTCTTGGGAGGAAACCCATTCCGTGATATATGGTGTGGTCCCTTGATTTACTTTATTTTAAAGTAAAGATTTAAATAACTGTTTTAGTTCTCACACCAGTCACATGACTGACCTGGAGTTTATTGTTTTAACCTAGACTCTGGGTGCCTCTATTTTCCATACGGGCAGCTAGTAGTTTTGGTTGTGCAGATATTATATTCACAGGATCCTGGTTTACAGCTAGAGCTATATTCGCAATGCTCTGTATCTGTTTATCTCTTTCAGTTGTGTTATGTATTATTTTCTGCTGCTATATAATGTATTTTAATCTCTGATATTTTACAATGTATATTATTTGTTCATACTCTGTATATTCTTGTACTCTGATGTAAACTGTTGTAGTAAGCAATGAAATGTTCTTTTGTTTTTGTCCTGATTTGTCGTGTTCTCAGACAATCCATTCTTTCTCTTCTCTTCGGAGACCGGGGAAGTTCGGGTCGTTACACGTGGTATCAAAGCTTTGGTTTATGGAGCTCGAGAACAAGACATATTAGAACTGAACAAAAGAATTCATCAGAGATTGGATTAGTAATATCCAATGAGAATGACTCGTTAGAGATGGGATCAGTAGTATCCTAGAACGAGTGTAAAGAGTGTTATTTTAATAAAAATGAAAACAAATTTTGTTTTGAAAAATTCAATCTGTATGTATTTGATTATATTATTTTATATTGAATTTGGACAATCGAGTATATAAAGATTTTGCATATACGCCTTGCAAACGTATATTCGTAGTTTTAATATACTGGATAGATATAGAATCACACTTTAGTCGCCCGGAGATGAAAGTGATGATACAGCTGCATCATCGGTATATATGTTCGAGTTTCGAAAGTGGGATCTTTATATATTTCCAATTGAATGGTGTGAGAACCAAAACCAAATAGGATTTATTGTTTGTGAATTGGCATCAAAAATGCAATTTTTGTATATATATATATATATATATATAAGTTATGTGTTTGAAACGATATTCAACTAATTGATTGCTGATTGTGTTTTTTGATTTATTAAAATTTTGAACCTTTAGGCCAAATTGAATCAAAATATTGAACTGAATTGAAAATTGATTCAAATGCATGCACGTACATATATATATGTGAACATGTCAGAGCAAGGAGGGTAGAGCAGAGGAATAAAATTGTATACCCGACAAATAGGTACATGTTTACTAATTTGTTGGGTTTGTATGATTTTATGAGCCAATTGGCTAGCCACTTGGCTTTTTCTTTTCTTTTGGATTGGTGAGGGCCCTGCGTGGCTGGTCGCGATTTTAAATGTCTCCCCGAACAAAGGAGGTTATGGCAAAAAAATTCAAAAATTTAGCGAGTTAGTCAAATTTTTGAAGAATTAGAAAATTCTTAGAAACTGAAAAGTTGAAGAATGAAATTCAAACTGAAAATTGAGTTGATTAGTTAAACAACTTTCAGCTCCGTTCCTTTTCGAGGACGAAAAGATTTTAAGTGGGGGTGATTGTATCAACCCGAAAAATCAGAACCAATTTAAAATTTTTATTTTGGCTAATTTAATGAATTTTGAATATTTAAAATGATTTATTTTAAATAATAACGACTAAAGATTTATTTTGAATAGAATTAGAATGTATAAATTGATTTAAATCGAAGTTAGAATATAAATATTTATTTTAATTATAAAAGGAATTGGAAGTGGTGCGGTAGTTTGAAAATTCGATTTCAAATTTCAAATGAATGTACAAGATTCAAAACAAACCAGATTTCAGTAAAATAAAAAATATTTGAATCTGTTTGAAAATACCTTTCCAACGAATGTGAAAAATCTAGAGTTCATAATGGGAATTAAAAGTTATGGCCAGTTGAAAATTCAGAATAGTCGCTATGGAATTTATACAACATATAGCCCTTAAAAATAGAGATTTTGCAAATGATCTCCATTTTTGACGAGACCACTTTAGTTGGATCCGAAATGTCAAATTATTGCTAGATTCCAATTTTCATAATTTTTGGAATCAATATGTGAGCGCGGTGAATTTAAACGTGTTTGGTCAATTCAATTTGAAATTAATCGATTGGAAAATGACCGTTTTTCAAACGGTATCCAAATTCAACGAAATTAGTTTTGTTATGACCGTATCGTCAAAACATGGCTAGATTTATTTTTCTGGAATTTTTGGAGTCATTATGTGGCCCTGGTAATTTAAAATGTGCGTTCAAATTAAATATATATTGATTTATATTTTAATTTAAACGAAAACTGATCGTAACAGCTGAATTGGTTTACAAAACATATCTTATTGTGTTCGGAATAGGGGTACTTAGCTAGGAGCGACAGGCGATGAGTTCGATTTGGAGTTCAAAATAAAAAGTTATTTTTTGGAATTTAATTTAATTAAATATATATATATATATTTATCTTTCTTTGGTCAATTCCCCCCTCACTATTATCTCTCCCCGTTCCTTTCAGAAATAAAAGAAAAGAGGAAATCGGCGATTCTCGTCAGCCCCTAGCCACCGACCACCGCGCCTCCTGCCGCGCCACCTCCCGCCTTCCTCCGCCTCAAGCGCCGCCCTGCTCTCCTCTTCCTCCGCCTAATCCACCATCCCCAAACCCAAAATCCCCCAAATCGCCAAAAACCCCAGCCGCCGGCCAATACCTCGCCGGCCGCCACCACCAGCGACCCCCATGGCACCTCCGATGATCAAACCCCCCCTCTCGCTGGAAACGTAGTGAGTATTTTTTTTATTTTTTTTATATAGTAAAGTATTGTTTTTTAAATCCAATTTTTAATTAGAGCAAAAAACCTGTTTTTTAATGTATAAAAAATTATATTTTTTTGTTAGGTAAAAATATAATTTTTAATTAGATAAAAATTTGATTTTTATAAATATAATAGCATAATAAAGATAGGATTTTTGTATATGAAAAGATTAGATTTTTGATTACATAAAGATTGGATTTTTATGATATAAAAATTTGATTTTTATAATAACGTAGCGAATATAAAAAATTTATTTTTATTATGAAGTTAGCGAAATAAAAATATGATCTTTGTATATGTAGTAGCAATATAAAAATTCGATTTTTATTTATATAATAACATTATAACAATATGGTTTTTAACGATATAAAAATATGATTTTTATATATAATGACGATGTAAAGACATGATTTTTATATATAATAACGTTGTAAAGAAGTGATTTTTCTATACATAACAATGATATAAAGATGTGATTTATATTTATATAATAATGAGATAAAAATATGATTTTTATTATATGTATAGCGATATAAAAATATGATTTTTATACTATAAACATCATTATAAATATATGATTTTTATATATATGTAGCGTTGAAATAAAAATGTGATTTTTAATATAAAAATCATGTGAAACAGATTGGGATGGAATCGACTGGGAACGAATCCAAATCCAAACCGATCAGAAAATCAGAAATAGAACTGGAGGGGTGGATCCCAAAGGTCAAAAACTCTCACTTTAATTATATACTAGGATGTAAACGGTGCTTAGAAGCACCCGACACTTTTGTTTGAAACCATGTTTGTTTGGTTGGGTTATTTGTTTGAATTTGGTTTGGGAAGTGAAATGAATTGATTAGAATTTGGTTTGTATATGGCGCGAGCCATTATTAGGCGAGGGATAAGGCTAGACCTTATTCCAGTTCTAGTATCGCGCCGTTATGCTGCCGAAATTTTCTAAAAATATTAGAACAATAAAAATATCATTTTATTGTATAAATGAACTGTATAAAATATTCATGTGTTAAATAAATATTTTATAGTTAAAAATATAATTTTTAACAAGTATATGAATAAAATAAATATTCATTTACAAATCGGACGATTTGTTTATGTACACTCATTTGACTGATATTGATTGGGACGAAATATTTTACACATTGCCTAACTGCACAAATAATAATTAGTGTTTGTTGTTTGAAAACCCCACACGGGTATTGGGATGATATTGGGCATACACTAATCCCAATATTTAGTTGTATGTCAATCGATTGGTTGACAGGCTTTTGTAAGCGTTAGTTATTTATATTTAACGCTTATGCAGTTGTGTAATGCACTCTGGATGAGGGTTGACTGTGTTTGATTATTGTTGTGTACATGTGTGTATGAAATCCATAGAAATAAAATTATATGGTAATTGACTGTGTCTGATTCCAATTCAGAAAGAACGAATATTTTAAAATAACGAATATTTTAAAATGGAGAATAATGAATATTTTAAAATAACTAATATTTTAAAATAATATTTAGTAATGGATCAAAATATGATTTTGATGTCCGATTTGGGATGGACACGGAAATATTAAAATTTATGAAGCCTTGTTGATTAGAGATGCGCCATTTTGATGCGAACGATATTTATATCGATTTTATTCATTCTTATAATGAATATCGAAAAAGAAGTAATTTCAAAATCTAATGTTTTGAAAATATTATCATTTATATATTAATGATATGGAATATTCAATTTTGATTTGAAATTGAATATGAAGTTGAAATCTTTTTGAAAACGAATTTAAAACGATTTATAAAATACGTTTTAATTGAAAATTGACGAAATATATATAATATATATTTAATGACCTGAATAGAACGCGCCGCGCCGCGGCAGTTCGCGAATTTCGACCATTGACTTCGAATTAACATTACGGGAGATCCTACCATCGGATTCTCCTAAAACCGGAACCATTGGGTTCGTATCGAAAAGAGTTTTCCAACGAATATAAGGAAATTGAAATCTAATGGTTGGATTTGGAATTATGTCCAAATCAAATTTTGAAAAGGTCGTTGTAAGTGCAGTTCGATGACCATTTATGGGAAATAGACTGTACGGGCCTTGATAAAATTATTAAAAATATCAATAATTTTTGTAAAATCATAATAAATGATTTGGAAAGAATTTGGGTGAAAAATTCCACGTTTGTAAAGATAGAAATATATTTTTATCAAAATGAACTAGTTATGAACTAGAATTATAATCCAATATTTTTTAAATAAATAATTGGATTTGAAATGGTTTTAAAAATATCTAGAATTTCCAATATATGAATTGGAATGGATTTGAATCGAAATTATTTTTGAAATATTTCGATATTGGATTCCGTGATTATACAGATATTGTGGAGGAATTTGGTAGATATATATATTGTTATTCCTAATACGATATTCGTTGATCTTAGGATTTGATATTGAATATAAGCCGATATAATTTCTATTCAGAGCCTTGTATTTAATGTTGAATTGGATTTTGGGTTTTCGTGAATGGTGTCTTCATTAACACTGTTCTTAAGCCCAGTTGAGAAAAGAATAAATCTTCCAATTAAGATTAAGTGAACTTTTCCATCTAATTAATATTTAATTGGAATTGAATAAAAGAATTGGATTTTGGGTTTGTCGTGAATGGTGTCTTAAATAACACTGTTCTTAAACCCCGTGTGAAAAGAATAAATCTTTTAATTAAGATTATTAGAGATTCCATTTAATTAACATTTAATCGGAATAAAATGGGATATGAATTGGGTTCATTGTGAACTGTGTTTTTAACGACATTCGTTCTTTAACCTGATTTACAGTGAAATGTGATATGGAATTTATAAATCTTTTTATTAAGATTTAATGGAAATTTTCCAAAGTAAAGTTTTCCAATTTAATATATTAAATTGGAATTGAATGGAATTCGATTTGATAATAATCGAAATGAGCTTCTGTGGAGGAAGACTGCTAATATATATGGAATTTAAAAGGCTTTGTCGTTATTCCATTTATATTATTAGTCGAATACGGAATTTGATATCGATTATATATATTGATCTGTTTTCCATGAAGATTCCATGATTAATGGAATGTGATTTGGGTTTATCATGAACTTTGTTTTAAATGACATTCGTTCTTTTATCCAGTTAAAGACAGGATAACATGTCTAATATTGTATTTCAAACAGTATGGTTGATCTCTGCTAAATGTATATCTGTTTGGTGGTGGTGAATTTATTCTCTTACTTAACACCCTTCTCTAAGACGTACGAGCTTAGAGGTTATATATCGGTAGAAATAAATAGTATGATGTAGATTGTCGACTCAGCATGTTTGTGTTTCCAAAGTTAAATAATCATTAACATCGATTTCTGGGAAGATTAAAACTAAGTGGGGTTTTGATGAATCTTTAATTAGATTGAAATGAGAATTGATAATTTAAATTATCAAATTTGGGAAATGATCGAGAATGGAGTATCACCAGTTTTGCTCCTAGCGATAGTTAAACCTTTAATTAGATTTGAATGTGAAATGGTAATTAAATTTGCTAATAACACCGTGATGTTAGATATGGAGTATGACCGGTTTTGCTCCATCGGATGAATAGGTCGGGATTGGGAAATTAAACAAATGATTACTTCGGTAAGGTGCGCTAATCACGACTAGTTTGGATAAACCTTAATTTGGTTTGAATTGATATCCAAAGGAAGATTAAAGAATAAATTTATAAAATTTATCTTTGATAAAATTAATGGAATCTTTCCCAAAGGATATGAATTTTTAAACAAAAGAATATTCAGAATTGGAATGAGGCGTATGTTGTGTTTTTATAGCACCTGTTTATTATATACGCGAGTTATTCGGAAATGTCGGGTTTATACCCATTCTGAATAACTGATTCAACGATATGTCGACGATGAAGACGGTGGTTGAAGACTAGAGGTCTTCACATCGTTTGGATGATTATTGATGTCTTGATTGGGCTGTACACCCAAGACGAGGTAATAAGTGGTGATCGTCCAGACATACTTGGAGATCGTCCGGATATGCGAGGACCTCTCTCTTGTATTGGACATATGGGATGAGGAATAAGGTGCATCCGGTTTTGTTCCGACCCAGAATGAACTTGTAAATAGATGTGTGTCTGACATTGGATTTTATTCTGTGTTGATTGATCTCTATTAAATATATATCTGTTTGGTGGTGGTAAATTTATTCTCTTGCTTAACACCCTTCTCTGAGATGTACTAGCTCAGTGGTTATATATCAATAGACATCAGTCGCATGGCGTGAATTGCCTGCATGGCATGCTGAAATGCAAATGATCAAAGCTTCTATTGAAAAGCAGAGTCTTGTGATTGATGATCAAAGCTCGACTTTAATATAGCATAGCTTTGTGTATAGCGTTAATTCACCAAACTCACACCCCGGTGTGAACCAAAAACGGGAGAGGACCCCAGGGAGGACATGCGTTTCTTTCTAGTTAGAAATGACGTCATGGTATGGAGCCCAGACATTTTACTTATGTGAATGATAGATAGCGAGGCGCCTTGGATATATCGGTTACTATGGAGCCGATGGATATTGAGTCATCTGGCTTATTTACGCCCCATAGGGCGGGGAAACGTATTGTTCAGGCATTTTAATCCACTTCGTGCGGATCAGCCCTGACGATCCAAGGGTCACTCGAGCTCTAATCTTGAGACGTAGTAGCCTAGATTGTCTCGAAGCGGTAAGGACGATCCCTTTCCTTGGTTCACAGATGGAAATCCAACTTCCAATACATGACATTTTGGTTTTGATTGTAGAGCCTAGTATGGTGACATGATAGATGGTACTCGTGCCGCCTATGATCGATACATTTATATTTGAAGTTGTTTTATACACTATACACTTATAATAGTATCAAATGATTTGTTTTAAACATACTAAGCATGTTTGGCTATTATAAGGGAAAACCCTATCATCCGGCTTGCGTTGCATTGTGTGATGGGACCGGGGTGTTATAATAGCTTCATTTTTCCAAAAAGCATTGCGTTGTTTTGTTATATGCACTGGTATTCTTGGGAGTAACCCGTTCCGTGTTATACAGCGTGGTCCCTTGATTTACTTTATTTTAAAGTAAAGTTTTAAATAACTGTTTTAGTTCTCACACCAGTCACATGACTGACCTGGAGTTTATTGGTTTAACCTAAACTCTGGGTGCCACTATTTTCCACACGGGCAACTAGTAGTTTTGGTTGTGCAGATATTATATTCACAGGATCCTAGTTTGTAAATGGAGCTATATTCGGAACGCTCTGTATCTGTTTATCTCATTCGGTTGTTGTAACGACCCGCATTCTACGCATCATAGGATCGTAGGATATTTATTTCTTTCACATACGAAGTCGTATGGTCATGTAACTTTGGGGGACGACTATTGGGGTCATTTCCCATGTTCATGATTTTTCCCGATTTTTAAATGACCATTTTACCCCTAGTTGGCACTGTTTTGGCCATAACTTTTGACTGGAAAGGAATTTTGACTTGAAACCACTTCCATTGGCTCCGGATGATGGTTTCTCTTTCCGTAGCGTGGTTACATTAGCCAAATGGACTCACCGTTTGGGAGATATGGCTAAAACAAGTTTCACATGGTGAAAAACAGCTTAATTGGGCCTAACCGGGTGATTAGCAGCTAGGCCCAGAGGGGGATTTCGGGATTAGGAGTTTAAAAGGGCTGTTAGGGTTTGGAGAATACCTTTTTCTCATTTTTCAGCCGTCACTTTCCATCCCTCTTGACCTAGCCATGGCCTCCACTCTCTAAATCTCTCTAAAACACCCAAAATCACTTCCTAATCAAGGATTAAGGCTTAGAGGCATCAAATCAAGGAGGATTAGCACAAGAACCGAGGTAGAGCTGCTGTTATATATTGGAATTCGTGCAAATCAGAGGTTCACTTCAGATCTGAAAGTTTTATTGTGGCAAAGGTGAGTGATTTGCATAGTTTTTGCACTAATTACGGTAATTAAGGGTAATTAGTGAAGATTAGCGAATTTATACACTAATAAATTCTGGAAAAATATTTAGAAATTCGAAAATAATATTTTATGCTTCTGGTAGAAATTTGGTTTAATTTGATGAAGTTTTGTTAACCTTATGATTAGTTTTGCTTAAACATGCTTAGGGGAAAATAAGGAGTTTTGGCCACTTTTGATCCATTTTGCTTTATTAGAATTGTTGTTTGGTGTTTGTGGTTGCTATTACATGTTGTTATGACTTTATGGAGTGTTTTGTGATTGATTAGAAGTGTTAGATTTGTCAAAAACGCCGTCGAATGGCGTAAACTACTTGCTGGAAGAACTGCAGGAAATACCCCGAACCGGATCGCCCCTTCCCCATGCGAACCGATCCGATTGGAGCTCGCGCTACGACACGACCCGATCCGCCTATGGATGGTGACCACGAACCGATCCCTCGCGTCTGAAGTTCACGATCCGATCCGATGGAAACTGGAGACCACGATCCAAATAGAAGGCACGAACTGAACTGGCTTTCCGACCCGATCCACTTCAGAAGCACGACCCGAACCAGTGGGAGTGCCTCGATCCGATCCGACCTGGTGAAGGCGGTGCGATCCGCGAACCGATCCGAGGTGGAGCACGATCCGACGATGGCGACCCGACCTGGAGAGTGTGCCACGATCCGAGCTGGGGGAGGAGGTTACTCACGATCCGACAGTGATGACTACGAACTGAATGAAGACCGATCCGGAAGTGAAGACTATAACCCGAGATGCAAAGGAAGTCCAAATGAGAAGTTAGAGCTCAAGATTCAGATGGGAATCAACGAGTTCGCTTCATGGTTGGGCTTTGCTGCGGGACGCGTGCCAAGGAGTTATCGATGTCTATAGCTTTGAACTACTATGGTAGGAGGTACGAAGACGGATTCAGGGCCATTATGGCATCGGTAGAACCAAGGGCTACGACCAATGAAGTGAGTCATTGAAATGTTTGGTCATGACTCTAAGTGTTTGGCTTGGTCACAGCAGGGAGTCTACAAGTCGGGATCTGTCGTTACCTCAATTTGTCTAGTGTTCCAAAGTGGTAGATATCGTATGCTTTACGCACTGAGTGAGAAATGTGAGGATGGTTGCCATGGATGATTTGTTTGCTATCATTATGACATGCACACCCCACCCCCGTATCCTTACATTATTTATTATGGCACCTTAGAGCATCGTACGGTATGTGGTACTAACTCTTTGGTTGCAGGTCCAGGTTCAGGTATGGTTTAGTATACCTGTTATTATTCTGTTTAGATGCTTATCGCTCATACCAGGCTTTATGTCTGACCCAAAGTTTTATGTCTCCTCTTATTACTCTGGGTGCTCACACGAGCAGACTAGAGACAGGTTAGCTGGTGATGCACGGGTAGATGATCCGGAGACGAGCAGGAGGCTTCCACGTAATATATATAGTATTCTCCCTGTGTCGTTGAAGATCACTGCTTGGGCATTGGTGGTGCATCTTCTACTTTAGTTTTCTTTTGTTAGAGACAGTAAATTTGGAAAGTTGTAATAAGATGTATTTGGATTTCCGCTGCTCTGATGTTGACATTGACTATTAGTTATCAGCTTATGCACAGTCTCGCCTGTTTTATGTCAAGTATGTTACTATTATATTTTATCCCATGCGTTGTGAGACATTCTACAGGTTCCTTGATTAGTTCATTCTCTTCTTTCCTTTCTCCTGACGACCGTCCCGTGCTAGTCGGGCATGTGTACAACGCACTTACGGAGGAAATGCAGGCTGGTGCAGGGCGGGCCGTCACACTTGGTATCAGAGCTCTAGGTTGCGTAGTTAACCTAGGGAAGTTATCAGGGAGAGATAATATACGTATACGAGAGAGCGTATTTGTGGTTATTTTGATTTTTAAAAGCTATATATATATATATATATACTATTAGTAGTATAAAGATGAAGTCGTACTGCACTAGCACCACTATGGAGTCGTTAATCGTTTCCTTTTTCAGATTGACGATGAGCCGATATGTTAGAGGTACCGGTAGAGGGGCCAATAATGGGAATGCTGCTGACATGAGGACGATGTTTACTGACCTCATGAGAGAGATGCTTAGAGATGTACAGAGGGCAGCTCCCAACGGTGGAAATGGTGGTGGTCCAATAGTGCAGGCACCAAGAGTCGACTTCGCCAAGCTGAATAAGGATTATACTAGCCTTGGTGGGAGGCCGTTCCATGGAACGGAGTCAGCTACGGATGTTCAGGATTGGGTGGATAGTTGCGAACGCATCTTCGAGGATTTGGGTATCGAGGATGCGATGAAGAGAAAGCTAGCGTCCCGTCAGCTGCAAGGGCGGGCAATGAATTGGTGGAATGCTATAAAGGCAGCTACTCCCGAAGATCATATTACTTGGGAGCAGTTTAAGGCTCGCTTTAGCGAGAAGTTCATTCCAGCTGCTCAGAAGTCAGTGCTGTTTAAGAAATTCTTGGAGCTCAAGCAGAATGGTAGAGCTGTCTCGGAGTATATTGCTGAATTTGACACTTTGTCAAAATATGGGTTATCTCTTATTGATACTGCCGAGAAAAAGAATGAGAAATTCATAACTGGTTTGGATCAGTACTTGGGGGAAAAACTTATTAACCACATCGATGAGACGTTTGAATCGATTGTGGGGAAAGCATTAAGATCAGAAAGTCTCTACCCTAAGTCGAAGACTGAGGTTGCATCTGCAGAAGAGCCAAAACCACAAGCAAGTGGTGGAGGCAAGGGTGGTTCCCAGAATAAGAGAAAGCAGAACCAAGCTAAGGATGGCCAGAAGAAAAAGAACAAGCAAGATGTGGAGTGCTTCAGCTGTGGTAAGAAGGGCCATTATGCTAGTAATTGTCGGGCCAAGCCAGCGGATAGGAAGTGCTTCAACTGTGGCCAAATGGGACATCACAAGGACAAGTGTCCACAGCCCCCTAAAGAAAAGCAAATGGTGAAAGCCTACGCTCTTAATGCTATTCCTTCTTCGTCGAATGCCCCAACAGCGGCGGAGAAGGGAAAGAATGTCGTCATTCAAGGTATGCTTTCTGTTTATGATGTTCCTGTTAGAGTTTTGTTTGATACCGGAGCTTCCAGTTCTTTCATATCTAGTGACCTGGTAGATAGGTTGGGATTGGAGCCCGAGATTGTCGATAGACCTTTAGTAGTGACGAACCCGATTGGTGGTTCGACTAGCCTTAGCATGATTTGTCGTAATGTGGTCTTATCGAGTCATGGATGCATGTTTGTTTGTGATTGCTTTGTTTTGGGCTTTACTGGGTTTGGCATTATTTTGGGAGTAGATTGGCTCCGAAGATACGGGGTGGTGGTAGACTGTGAGGGCTTTTTGGTGACAGCTAGAGCGGATGATGGGCGGAGGATAGTGTTTGGTGGTCTACCCAGTGAGGGGGTATTGGCTAGTTTTCTAAACTCCCTCGACATTCCGCATAGTGAGTTGTCAGGTTTGCCCGTGGTTGGCCAGTATCCGGATGTTTTCGAAGAAGTGACCGGATTTTCACCACACCGAGAGATTGAGTTTCGTATTGATTTGGTAAAAGATGCCAGACTTATAGTGATGCCACTTCGTCGTATGGCACCAAGGGAGCAGCGAGAGCTCGAGGTGCAAGTCAGCGATCTTTTGAAGAAGGGATTTATCAGAAGGAGTGTTTCTGAATGGGGAGCACCAGTTGTGTTTGCTACCAAGGCGGATGGTTCCCTTCGTTTGTGTGTAGACTACCGCGAGTTGAATAAAGTGACGAGGAAGAATAAGTATCCTCTACCGCGGATAGATGATTTGTTCGATCAGTTGAGTGGCGCGAGAATATTTTCTCAGTTGGATCTCGCGACAGGTTTTCATCAGCTTAGAGTGGAAGCTGAGAGTATAGCTAAAACGGCATTTCGAACGCCGTCTGGATTTTATGAATGGTTGGTTATGCCATTTGGGCTGACCAATGCTCCAGCATATTTTGTGGATCTTATGAATAGGGTATTCAGAGATCAGTTGAATAAGTTTGTCCTTGTGTTCGTTGATGATATTTTGGTCTATTCGAGAACAGAGGAAGAACACAAGGAACATTTAAGAGTAGCGATGGAGGTGTTGAGAAAACACCAATTGAAAGCAAAGTTTTCTAAGTGTCACTTCTGGAAGAGGGAAGTGAGGTTCTTGGGCCATGTTGTATCAGAGAATGGTATTGCCGTGGACCCAGCAAAGGTGGCCACGGTACAAGATTGGCCTACGCCCAAGAACGCAACAGATGTAAGAAGTTTCTTGGGATTAGCTGGATATTATCGTAAGTTTATCCAAGGTTTCTCCAAGATAGCAGCACCATTGACCCAGTTGACCAAGAAGAATCAAGCTTTTGTCTGGGATGAAAGGTGCGAGAATGCATTTAAAAATCTAAAGGACAAGTTGACAAGCGCACCAGTGTTAGTCATTCCTAAGGGGGATGAAGAGATGACGGTATACACGGATGCCTGTGGTACCGGACTGGGTGCTGTATTGATGCAAGGCGGTAGGGTTGTAGCTTACGCAAGTCGGCACTTGAAACCGCACGAGAGAAGATACCCTACCCATGATTTGGAATTGGCAGTGATCGTGTTCGCGTTAAGGATGTGGAGACACTATCTCTTGGGAGAAAGATTTGAGCTGTTTACAGATCATAAGTCGTTCAAGTATCTATTCTCCCAGAAGGATTTAAATCTCCGTCAGCAGAGATGGTTAGAGTTCTTAGCTTCCTATGATTTTGACATCGCATACACACCGGGAAAGGGTAATGCGGTGGCTGATGCATTGAGTAGAAGACATGCCAGCTTAGGGGCTATGTTCCTTGAATGGAAGCAACTGGAGTTTATCGCGGGGTTTGATTTCAGACCAAAGTGCGAATTGGATCCAGAAATGTTAGCAAGTTTGACGATCAGACCCACTTTGATTGAACGGATCGGCTCTAGTCAGAGGAACGATCCTAACCTATTGGAAATCATCTCCAAGTTAGAGATGGGTATCGATGAGGAGATGAACAAGTATGGGCTTGATCGAGATAGATGGCTTAGAAAGAATGGAAAGCTTGTTGTACCCAATGTCAATGGATTGAGGGATGAAGTGCTTAGAGAATGTCATCACTCAAAGCTGACTATACACCCCGGTGGTAACAAGATGTATCGAGATATGAAGCAGACTTACTACTGGGAAGGGATGAAAAGAGACGTTGGGAAGTTTATATCCAAGTGCATGAATTGCCAGCTAGTTAAAGCCGAGCAAAAGAAGCCTAGTGGGTTGTTACAGCCCTTAGAAATTCCCGAATGGAAATGGGAGCAAGTCTCGATGGATTTCATCGATGGTTTACCAAGGACTAGATCGGGATATGACAGCATTTGGGTAATTGTAGATCGACTGACTAAAAGTGCAAGGTTTATACCAGTCAAATCGACCAGAACGGCAGCTAAGTTAGCAGAATTGTATATGAAGTGGGTAGTGAGATTTCATGGAGTACCTAAAGGCATTGTGAGCGACCGAGACCCGTTGTTCACTAGTGGGTTTTGGAAGAGCTTACAAAAGGCTCTAGGGTCAGAATTACATCTCAGTACCGCATATCATCCTCAGACCGACGGTCAGACGGAGAGGGTGAATCGTATTTTGGAAGATCTCTTGAGAGCATGTATATTGGATTTTGGTGGATCATGGGATGACCATTTGCATCTAGTAGAGTTTGCATATAATAATAGCTACCAATCGAGTATCGGTATGGCTCCGTTTGAAGCTTTGTACGGAAGACCGTGTAACTCACCATCATGTTGAATAGAGACTAGCGAGAAGTTTATGCTTGGACCAGATGTGGTGAGGGAAACTTCAGATAAGATCAAGATCATTCAACAACGAATGAAGGCATCCCAAGATAGGCAGAAGAGTTATGCCGATAAGAGAAGAAGAGACTTAAAATTCTCCGTTGGTGACTTGGTGTTTGTCAAGATTTCTCCGTTGAAGAGCATAATACGGTTTGGCAGGAGAGGCAAGTTGGCACCAAGATTCGTTGGCCCATTCCCTGTTCTTGAACTAGTCGGGAATTTGGCATATAGAATTGACTTACCAGAGAAGATGGCAGGAGTTCACAACGTATTTCATGTTTCCCAACTAAGGAAGTTCATTCACGACTCAGATATGACTATTTCACCTGATCAGTTAGAGGACTTCGAAGTAGAACCCGAGGCGATTGGGAACCGCAAGCCGGCCCGTATTGTCGCGCACGACATGAAGCAACTTCGAAGGAAGGCGGTGAAGCTAGTCAAGGTACAGTGGAGCGAGGACGAGAATGATTGTACTTGGGAGACAGAGGAGAACATTAGGAAGTCACACCCAGAACTCTTTGCCTGGTAAGATTTTGGCTTCGATTTAGTTTTTTTCCGCATGCTAGGATAGGCTTGTTTGCTTGTTTTGCATGATTGGTTGTTGTATGTGGTTGTTAGGCATGCGGGATCCTTTGTATGTTTTGGGTTAAGGAAGTTCGGGGACGAAATTTCTTAAGGGGGGGAGAGTGTAACGACCCGCATTCTACGCATCATAGGATCGTAGGATATTTATTTCTTTCACATACGAAGTCGTATGGTCATGTAACTTTGGGGGACGACTATTGGGGTCATTTCCCATGTTCATGATTTTACCCGATTTTTAAATGACCATTTTACCCCTAGTTGGCACTGTTTTGGCCATAACTTTTGACTGGAAAGGAATTTTGACTTGAAACCACTTCCATTGGCTCCGGATGATGGTTTCTCTTTCCGTAGAGTGGTCACATTAGCCAAACGGACTCACCGTTTGGGAGATATGGCTAAAACAAGTTTCAGATGGTGAAAAACAGCTTAATTGGGCCTAACCGGGTGATTAGCAGCTAGGCCCAGAGGGGGATTTCGGGATTAGGAGTTTAAAAGGGCTGTTAGGGTTTGGAGAATACCTTTTTCTCATTTTTCAGCCGTCACTTTCCATCCCTCTTGACCTAGCCATGTCCTCCACTCTTTAAATCTCTCTAAAACACCCAAAATCACTTCCTAATCAAGGATTAAGGCTTAGAGGCATCAAATCAAGGAGGATTAGCACAAGAACCGAGGTAGAGCTGCTGTTATATATTGGAATTCGTGCAAATCAGAGGTTCACTTCAGATCTGAAAGTTTTATTGTGGCAAAGGTGAGTGATTTGCATAGTTTTTGCACTAATTACGGTAATTAAGGGTAATTAGTGAAGATTAGCGAATTTATACACTAATAAATTCTGGAAAAATATTTAGAAATTCGAAAATAATATTTTATGCTTCTGGTAGAAATTTGGTTTAATTTGATGAAGTTTTGTTAACCTTATGATTAGTTTTGCTTAAACATGCTTAGGGGAAAATAAGGAGTTTTGGCCACTTTTGATCCATTTTGCTTTATTAGAATTGTTGTTTGGTGTTTGTGGTTGCTATTACATGTTGTTATGACTTTATGGAGTGTTTTGTGATTGATTAGAAGTGTTAGATTTGTCAAAAACGCCGTCGAATGGCGTAAACTACTTGCTGGAAGAACTGCAGGAAATACCCCGAACCGGATCGCCCCTTCCCCATGCGAACCGATCTGATTGGAGCTCGCGCTACGACACGACCCGATCCGCCTATGGATGGTGACCACGAACCGATCCCTCGCGTCTGAAGTTCACGATCCGATTCGATGGAAACTGGAGACCACGATCCAAATAGAAGGCACGAACTGAACTGGCTTTCCGACCCGATCCACTTCAGAAGCACGACCCGAACCAGTGGGAGTGCCTCGATCCGATCCGACCTGGTGAAGGCGGTGCGATCCGCGAACCGATCCGAGGTGGAGCACGATCCGACGATGGCGACCCGACCTGGAGAGTGTGCCACGATCCGAGCTGGGGGAGGAGGTTACTCACGATCCGACAGTGATGACTACGAACTGAATGAAGATCGATCCGGAAGTGAAGACTATAACCCGAGATGCAAAGGAAGTCCAAATGAGAAGTTAGAGCTCAAGATTCAGATGGGAATCAACGAGTTCGCTTCATGGTTGGGTTTTGCTGTTGGACGCGTGCCAAGGAGTTATCGATGTCTATAGCTTTGAACTACTATGGTAGGAGGTACGAAGACGGATTCAGGGCCATTATGGCATCGGTAGAACCAAGGGCTACGACCAATGAAGTGAGTCATTGAAATGTTTGGTCATGACTCTAAGTGTTTGGCTTGGTCACAGCAGGGAGTCTACAAGTCGGGATCCGTCGTTACCTCAATTTGTCTAGTGTTCCAAAGTGGTAGATATCGTATGCTTTACGCACTGAGTGAGAAATGTGAGGATGGTTGCCATGGATGATTTGTTTGCTATCATTATGACATGCACACCCCACCCCCGTATCCTTACACTATTTATTATGGCACCTTAGAGCATCGTACGGTATGTGGTACTAACTCTTTGGTTGCAGGTCCAGGTTCAGGTATGGTTTAGTATACCTGTTATTATTCTGTTTAGATGCTTATCGCTCATACCAGGCTTTATGTCTGACCCATAGTTTTATGTCTCCTCTTATTACTCTGGGTGCTCACACGAGCAGACTAGAGACAGGTTAGCTGGTGATGCACGGGTAGATGATCCGGAGACGAGAAGGAGGCTTCCACGTAATATATATAGTATTCTCCCTGTGTCGTTGAAGATCACTGCTTGGGCATTGGTGGTGCATCTTCTACTTTAGTTTTCTTTTGTTAGAGACAGTAAATTTGGAAAGTTGTAATAAGCTGTATTTGGATTTCCGCTGCTCTGATGTTGACATTGACTATTAGTTATCAGCTTATGCACTGTCTCGCCTGTTTTATGTCAAGTATGTTACTATTATATTTTATCCCATGCGTTGTGAGACATTCTACAGGTTCCTTGATTAGTTCATTCTCTTCTTTCCTTTCTCCTGACGACCGTCCCGTGCTAGTCGGGCATGTGTACAACGCACTTATGGAGGAAATGCAGGCTGGTGCAGGGCGGGCCGTCACAGTTGTGTTATGTATTATTTTCCGCTGCTATGTAATGTATTTTAATCTCTGATATTTTAAAATGTATATTATTTGTTCATACTCTATATATTCTTGTACTCTGATCTAAACTGTTGTAGTAAGCAATGAAATGTTCTTCTGTTTTGTGTCCTGATTTGTCGTATACTCAGGCAATCCGTTCTTTCTCTTCTCTTCGGAGGCCGTGGAAATTCAGGTCGTTACAGCATTTGTACCTATGATTTACCCATTTCAAACTCTTTTATTTAAATGATTTTTCTATTACCTATATTCTACCAGTTTTTTATTTATTTATTTGTAACTTTTAGAGTTATCTTGTATTAAACTACTTTCACTAAAACAGTTTGGTAATTTGAACATAGCTTTCTTTTATGTAAGAAAATTCCCTAATTTTTTTTACAATGAGTTGAGTTTGCTTAAATACTAGTTTGATACAAGAAGTTTTACTGCGCATATTTAACCATTTGTTTGTAACTTTTAAAGCTATCTTATATTAAACTCTTTGAATTTTATTAAGTCTACTTTTTTGTTTATTTCAAAATAACTTTACCATTTTAAACTACTTTCCCTTAAATAATCTTGTTACTTTAAGCATAGTCTTCTTTTACATTAGGTAGCAAATTTCCTTATTTAGTTTATACAATGATTCAAATTTTTCTTAAATAATAGTTGATATAAGAAGTTTCCCAATTTAGTTGTATGTTAGATTTTGTGTTTATCTGTTAAGAACCTCTCTATAAATTTCAAGCTTATTAGAGATAGTAAATATTTGGATTTGATAACTTTTATTTATAATTGGGTTTAATAAATTTTGTAAGTAAGATTTGTTTTGCTTAAGTATAAATTTTACAACTCTCCTTTTCGAGGATGAATAGATTTAAGTGGGGGAGGCTATAACGACCCAAAATTTTCGACATTCGAAATATAAATTAATCCAGAATTTAACATTAAAATAAATATTTATACTGGGTTTTGATATAGAACTTGAGATTTCAATTATTTAGAACATAGTTGAATATATTCATATTTGGGTTTCAATTTAGAGTTTGGACTTTAAATTTTGTTCTGAATATATTTTGAATAAATTTATAAAGGAGAAAAACCCTTTTGTGTATTTAATTTTTAATATGAATATTTAACATTTGTTAGATAATCTGAATTTATTGGAATACTTAAATTTTAAATTAAATTGAGGTTCAATGATGATGTGAATATTTGTACTTGGATTTGGAATATATCTATTTGAATATAATTTGAGTTTACCTTTGATGTAATTCCTTTGTAAATTTATAAACGGTTTGACATTATTAATAAATTTGTGCTTGTAGTCTTGTATTCTTTCCATTTAATTTTAATGGTTGTCGAAATTTAAAATTTGAATTTAACTTAATCTGTCTATGGATTTATTTGCATTTAGCTTTTATATATTGTGTTCTTCGTTGCATCTAACTTTTTTGTATTTATAATATTCTGCTTTTGGATTTAATTACTTATTTTAATAGTTATGGTATTTTACTTTCGTTGACATATATTCTTATTATATTTATTTCGACTTATCTATTTTATACTAGAAGTATTATTTTTTTACTGCCTTACCTGAAATATGTTTTCTAAATCATTTTTATTTAATCATTTTATTTGAACTTGCTAAGATACTAAAATTTTGTGTTTAGCTTTTAGATAATATATTCTTTCCATAAATTATATTTTTGACTAAATTATATGTATTTAACAGTTTGTAGAATTTTAACTTTTCTATTTATCTCGACTAGTAAGCGCCTGTATTTTGTCTAAACTACGTTGATTGTTTACTTGAACTATTTTCCTACATCACCTTATTACAAAAATAAAATGGTAAATGTAAATTATTTCGAATGGCAATACTCAAAATACAATTACGGTAACAAAAACAAAGAAATAGATTGTGAAATAAAAATTCGCGTATTTTGCATTAGCTTTTAATTTAATTAACGGTTAGTTAGTTGTTGAGTTTATAGTACATTTAAAAATATGAAAACAACGATTTCAATTCAGCTGTGTTCTAGCCTAACATTGTATAACCGTCCACTTGTACCGTCCATTCAAAACTGTTCCCACGTTTAGCCCACCACTTAAAAACTGATCAAAATCTTATAATATCTGACAAAAATCTTACTAAATATTTAGCTGCAACACCTAGAAATTTTATACTGAAATTTTCTACCACTTGGTTTTACTATGTTGATTAAATACAACACCGGTCGTTGCCTTTCTGTCTGCATACCACTGTTGTTTCTCATCTGTTGTTGTTCTCCGTCGATTGAGTTCTGCTATGCAGACTGAAGAAGTTTCGGTCAAATAATGCGATAGGTGGGAAGAATTTAATTCACGGAGGTATTCTTGTAATTCAACATTATTCTCTGTGGGTCCTTCCGTATTTTTTGTTTCTTGACGCATTTATGGACTAAATATGTTCGGTTTGAATAGCTTTATTGCCGCCGATTGTATTATAAAACCGTGTACCCGTTTCCACCATTGAGCACAAGAACAAAAGCTACTCCCTTTCTACCTTTTATTTTTCACGTCTTCTTTTCCCTTTGTTATCCGCCCACAAAATTACAATCCCCAGTTTCAAAAATCAGTTTCCCCAAAACCAAATTAATGTCCTCGGCTGGAAAATCGTTTCCATTCCTATTTCTCCACCACTTGAATCTCAAAACTCAAGATGTCGCCTCCCACCTCTTCCCTTCGCACCGCTGAACCACCGTCGTCCCTTTCCCGTCGAGTCGAACTCGCTGCCTAGCGGCCTCTGTCGCTTTGCTCCCCTCGTAAAAAAATGTGACCCGCGAACAAAGGAAGATGGGGGAAGCAAACGACAGCAGCTTCAGCACTGTTAGCAGCTGCAACTCCGCCAGGTGGTCACCAACATGCAGTTTGAATAAGTCAACCCCTGCTCCTCTTAGATCACCTCGGACTTCGACCATAGCTACCGTGCACTTCTCTAATCATCGTCTGATTGTAAGTTTTCTTCAATATTAAACTTCTTTCAAGTTCGTGACTTTGGATTCACCAAGTATAATCGGTTTGATATGTTGTTTGCCATCGTTATTAACTGCCTTGGTTGAGCTATAGCATGTAATTAGCCTCTGTCAAGTTAGATAGGGAATGAGCGTATGCATACGAACTTTGAGTCACGTTAAATATGTATATTCCAGTCTTTTATTGCCTTACATACCGCTAGCAGCACACTAGAAGCACCATTTTCTGTTAAGTACGTAATCCATGCAAGCACCACATGCATGCTGCGTTTCATTTATGGTCTGCACTCAACAAAATGTTCCTGTGTTGGAGAATTTAGGGATAAGGAGAGAGATATAAAGTAAAACGAAATTTAATACCATAAGATGTTCTGTTTTGACGGAAGAATATAACCATACATACTGCATGTCTACTCAGTTTGAATTTTGACATGGAAACAAATTGGCTGTCACATAGGCGAATGTATGTCCCTTTGTGTGTTCATTGTGTATCACATTACATTTTCAGTTTGCGTGGCATAATACTTTCAACCAATGAAAACTAGACTTAGTAAGGCAAACCTATTATTGGAAGGTAGTTTGGCTGTGAATCATTGCCAACTTTTGGCTTTCATTTATTTTTTCCATACCTGCACTTGTTTTCCATTTAACTAGTGTCTGTAATGCATTTGTTGATAATGACTTACGCATGCAAGTTGCCCTTTTCAATAATTAAATCACTTTACTGGAAGTGTGGTGCTAAGGGCACCCCAATATGTTCTTCCTAATACTACGACTAAAAAATACCACAAGAATTAGTATTACACTCTTCTTAATACCACACACTTAAAAAATAGGGGCTACCACACTGCTTTACCCTATTTCTATTTCGTTCAATATTCGTCTGTCCTCATTTTTAAAACTGATCAACGAGCTAAACCCTAGATCTATAACCAATCAACAAATTCGACGCCGCAATATACAATAGCCGTGAATAAGGTTTAAATTAAGCAAAACAGAAGAGGAAGTGAGAGATTAGGGTTTTTAGATCATCAAACAATTGAGAGATTACCGTACGAATTTGAATTTTCCCACGAGAGATCTAAAGAAGACAGCGATTACGAGATATTAGGGTATTTAGATTAGCTTACTACATGATTAGTTCGGCAAATAATGATTGATGAGAGATTAAAATTGAGAGGTAATGTGGTGGTAGGAAGCATACAAAATTTAATGAGTTTTATAGTTTTAATTGCGGTATTAGGAAGAACATATTGGGGTATCCTTAGCACCACACTTACTGGAATGCTTTATCTCTATGTGGTTTGTGTGCCACTTTACTTTGCAAGAAAACTTATTTTGTCATGCTTATGTAAAGGTTGTTGTTTTACTCCCTAGTTCGAGACATACTTCTATTCGGACCATGCATGCATGTACATGTTAAACACAGCTCACCCTTTCTGCACAATTTAGCACTGCTGTACACTCTTGGTTAATTTCTTTAGGTTCATGTATCTAATCATTTATACTTTTGGTGTCGACCCATATTAGGTACTGCATGTATTGTGAACCATCTAATGATCCCAGTATTGTATGCCTTTTGATGCCATGATTTAACTTGAACCCCTGTAGCCCTTTTAACACATATATATATTGTTGAATGTTTGTGCATTTATGTATTGTTGAATGTTTGTGCTGCAGTTCTCATATATATATATATATATATATATATATATATATATATATGATGGTTACATGTTTATATGTCCTGGTCGGTAGGGCTTTTCCCTTCTGAATCCAAATTTCTGACATTCACCGAGAATCCAACATTTTGAAATTTGTTTAACGGTCCGCAATTTGGTTTGCATGATGTCCTTACCTTTGGAAACTCATGTCTAGGGCTGTCAATGGATATCCGAAATATCCGAAATCCGTCCGCATCCGTATCCGAAAAGCGGATAAATATCCGATATCCGGGGAAGCGGATGCGGATGCGGATATAGGCATATCCGTATCCGAAAATTATCCGTCCGCTTTTTTTTCCGATTATAGCTTAAAATATGTGTATTTTAACATAATTAAATATGCTAATTTATTAATTTGCAAAATTAAAAGTCTACTAAATGCATGTTAATTGCTCAAAATTATATATTATTATCATATTTATTTGTTTTTAGCAATTTAGTAATCAATTAGGTTGAAAAAGATTAATATTAAGCTAAAAAAATTCATTTATATTCATTGATTTATCGATTGTTGGCGGAGCGGATAATTATCCGATATCCGTCCGTATCCGCGGATACGGATATCCGATATCCGAAAATGGTTTCGGATGCGGATACGGATATGGCACTATCCGTATCCGAAAGTATCCGTTGACAGCCCTACTCATGGCTGTATTACTCGTTTTGAATCTTTATGTTTGAGTCAGTATTACATAAATTTCTGACATTCACTGAGAATCCAACATTTTGAAATTTGTTTAACGGTCCGCAATTTGGTTTGCATGATGTCCTTACCTTTGGAAACTCATGTCTGTATCACTCGTTTTGAATCTTTATGTTTAAGTCAGTATTACATATTAATTGCTTAGCCTTTCCAGTTCCGCATGCCATTTGAACCGGTGCTTTGCCTTGAGTTTAATTTAGACTTGTCCTTCGGAAACTCAACTTGCATATGTATATTAAAATGCAAAATGTGTATATTAGCGTGGCCACCGTATGCTTTTATTTTGAGGGGTAATCTCTTTTTACTTCCGTTCATTTTGTTGTTGGTTCATGCAAATGTTTTGACTGGTTATATAAATGTTTCGACAGTTCATTTATCCTCATACTCAAATCATATTGTTAGGATTTAAACTGATTTTATTTAGTGTTTATCGTAGTGTGCTACCTTGAAATAAGTTTAATCCTGACTCGGGTGTTTTTTTATTTTGCATGGGACACTCGGGTCAGGCTCTAAGTGTTCCAGACTTAAAGATTATAGTTCGCCAACATGAGAGCAATGTAAAGACGTGGAGACACATGCGCTAAGCTCGAGAGTAAAGTGTAAATTTTTGTTCGTCTAAAATTTATGTAATAATAAATATATTATTTTTAACTTTTGTTGTACAAATTGTAAAACACTGATATTTATGAGAAATTTTATTCCACTGCAAATTTTGCACTATGTTATTCTGCATTGATTCGGTTTTAACCATGTAAGCCAATAACAATCTGTTGTTTTGGACGTTTCGAGTTGGTTTAAATACCGATTTAGAACGGGCAAAGTGTCAGGTCGTTACAAACACGAACCCTCAGGAAAAGCGACTTATACTAGCATATAAGATGCAAAATATTCTCTAAATAGATATTAATAATGATAAAGATGAGAGGTAACTTTTCTGCAAACTTATTGATGATGAGTTATTTATCTGCAATGATAGGGAATTTTGGTCAAACAATGAGAAAATTAGGATGCTTTGAATTAGAATAAGTCATTTAATACTTTGGTTGGAAAAAAGGTGAATCTCATCATCACTTAATACCGTATGAGGACAAATCCTATGACTACTACCCATACTTCCAAGAATAAATCTATAAGAAAAAGGGTAAGTCTTAATCACTTAATACCCCCCAAAAGTGGATATAATGACTTAAGACCTTCGTCGAACTAAGCAGGCTATTTAGAACTCAGTGACCCTTTGGTTTCTTCTTTCAGAAGTAAGGCGGACCCTATGCCCACTCAATACCTCATGCTCAAAGTAGACCATTAGGAACATTCCTCACGTCGTTGCTGTTATTGTCATGGTTCTTATAATTAATGATATCTCACATCAGTTGTATGTACATCCAACTATTGAAATGTGCAGACTTTTGTCGAACGACTCAATCGACCATGCATTATCAACCTACTATGTCCAATACCCTATTTCAGTTATAGTATAATAATTATAATTCTAAATTTAAACTAATTGTAAGATGAGATTTACAGTTCAACGACAATTTTATTGGACTTAGTATACTTACGGTAATCTTACCCAAAATTCCCATTTAAAATTTATTGCATAACCGCCGCATGCCACTAATAGCCCCAATGGTTATTTCCCAAGGCAATAGACATTGCAATATTAATGCCATTTATACCAACTCATTAATTTCCCTCAGTTCTTATTGATTGTAACCGATTAATTACCTCTAACTTTATTATAATATTAATTGGCCATGAATTTGATGTACAATACTTGACTCTTTTATCCTAATTGTAACCTTTTTGAATTATATAGTTAACTAGCACGTTTAATTCCCACAAGAGGCTTGCTACAGTCAGTCGCTTTAAGCGACTGAAAGAAATACTCGCTCCTCCCATTGGTTAATCACTAGTAATTTAATCCAGTTAAACATATTTTAATGTGATTGCGGGACCCACCCTTCCTCATTGGCCAATAGAAGGCGCGAGTGTCATTTATAGTCGCTTGTAAGCGACTGATGATAGCAAATTTCTTCCCACAAACCCTAAGGTTACAATTTTTAATTCTCTACTCATTGCAGGTAACGATTAATTAATACTCATAATGAATAGAGACATTTCAAATTTCAAACCTAATACAGGCGTATACCTAATGATAATAATAACTAACGTTAATTATGTGTAATTGGATGGACGGTATTTTTTTTTCACAAAAGAAGTAAATATCGTACCAAAAAGGAGAAGGAATCCCTTTTCTGGCGGCTAACAAAAAACAGTTGAGTGGCAGAAGACCACAATAGTGAAATAAGCTAATTCATACTCTAAGCCACAAAATAAACATACAGAACACTGATCAAGCGAATAAAAAGCAACTGAAACAAGCCTAACCTCACCTCATCCAAACGGAAGCGAAAGCAGCAGCTGCCGGACAAGCTGACCCCAGCGCCAAGGGATTGGGAAGCAAAGGCAAACAGAACCAACTAAGCACCAATCCACTGTAGGAAAAGAAAGCTCCAAACAAGTCAGGTCATACTCTACACACAGTAGCACAGAAACTAGGAAGTCACTAGAGCTAATCCACCAGAACCACTACGAGCTATCCACTCCATGGCATGCATAAGAAAATAAAAAAGTAAATGGAGGGTGGGGAGGGGAGGGGGACAACACAAGCACACAATACCACATACACACTCAAAAGCTAAATCAACCAACTCTCACTCTAGGAAAAGGACCTGAAAAAACATCATAAATACGAGCCAAGGTGCGCAAATGAGAACGAATGGCACCCTTAAAAGGTCTCTTATGAAATGCTAGGAAAATATCATCCTTAACCTTGTGGATGATCGATGACGAGTCCATAGGAACCTCATCGAATACGGCCTTATTCCGAGAACACCAAAGATGCCAAAAAAAAAAAAAAAGGGACAGGATAAAGCGAAAAAGGATAGAATGAAGAGACTTCCCAGAAATCCAATCCCACCAGAGTCACAACAATTTGAGAAGGGAAAAGGCCTTACCTCAGGTACTAACCATGTTCCCGAAGAAAGACTAAACAACGCGAGCACAACTACCCTTAGGGCCGGTTTAGGCCCAGTGCCAACAGTGCATAAGCACGGGGCAACAAAAAGAACGGGGCATCAAATTTCTATCGTATGAAAGCCATGAATAAAATGATTAAGAAAACACGAAGATGGGAGGAAAAAACCAAGTAGCAGCGCAACACCTGGAGGCGGTTGAGGGTGAGAGACAAGCTGTATGGTGGGTCTACAGAGGTATTCGGTAACCATGATTTCCAACCCTAATCCCTATATGAGTAATCCCAAAATTTGATTGCGTAATCCCAATTTGTTTAATAGTAAGAGCTTTATGAGTAATCCCAAAACTTGATTTTTCGATGCAACAGATTTCCAGTAAAAAAATTGGGCACCGCTTACACGGTATTGCTCGAAAATTTATCCTCTTTCTTTGATCTCCGCCTCTTCTGCTAGTGAAGATTGCGTTCAAATTTCTTTCGTGTTTCACTCAGCTTATACAGTAATGCTCGAATTTTATATGATTTTCGTTCAAATTAAAATGTCAGTTGCGTGAAGTAGTCGTTCAAGACTCAGCATACACAGAATTGCTAGAGGGGTTCTAAATGGGAGTATTGGTAAAAAGTAAGCAGTTTATCTTTGGGTCCTTCTGGTTCTGTTTTTTTCTATATATATCAAATTGCTAGGGATGCTGCTTTCTGTATTGGGTTTGCCTACTTGCTTTGAATATTTTTTCTGGCAAGTTGTTTACGGCTTTTATTGTTGTTGGTTTTGGATCTGGATGGAGTTGCTGATTTGTGTGGCTTGGGAAGTTTCATTTTCTCTTCTGTTATGGAGATTGGTTTTTTTTCCTCGGAGACTCTTTTTGGTTTTCAGTGTAGTGTTCTTCTATTGTTGCTTTGTGTGGGAAGAGTTTTCTTGGCTCAAAGATTTCTGCTGTTGCTTGGGTTTGAAGGTCTTCTAAGTATTTTGTGTAGTATGTCAGGTGTATGCTTTTGTTGTTCTAGTATGTGTTTGTTGTGTCATTGGTTCGAGCTGGCTTTTGTGTTTGTTGTGTACCGTATTTGTTTGAGTGTGTGGTGTTGTTACTAGTTTCCAGCTTGAACCTGTTATGTATCATGGTTAATTTAATATAAGTACCCCTTTAATTTCCAAAAAAAAAAAAAGTTGTTATAAGCGGAACAAGCGTATGGTTTATTTTAGTATTTATGCGAATATATAAGTATCAAATTGTTTCGGTTCAAACCACTAATAAGCTTCTTATCTGTACAATATCAATCCCATAACATAAAATGTCAGAGGCAACCAAGGGTAGGATGCAAACCGTACGGTAAAGGTAAAAGTGAAGTGACATAGCACAACCAATATACAATTAAAAAATAAACAAAAACATAAGGGTTGTTTTGTTTTGAATTTTACGATTCGTATTTTTAACAATAATTATAAAAATATGAATCTAATATATAAACTATACAATTATTAATCTAATATGATAATAATATATTGTATCAACATTTTTGTATCAAGCTTTCCAGTATAAACCATGGCTTCTTATAAATTATAATAATATTTGATATCATTGAGCAATTTTCTACGATAAGGGCATCATTTTGAAAATTCGCACTGGGCATTATAAACTCCAGGACCGGCTCTGACTACCCTCGAAGAAAAAATGAGCAGTTGATTCCACATATTCTACTCTATAACACCTACACCGAGACACGATCAGGATATCAATCCTCTTTAAATTAACATCTAGCATAAACCATCAAGGAAAGATTTCCACATGATAATCGAAACCTTGAGAGGGGAGAAGGAGCCCAAAATGAAAGTGAAAGAAGGAATCCTAGGAACCGCGAAACAAGCGGAATTCCATGCCTTCCTAAGGAAGAAAGACCTTACATTCCAACATACAACATCATTGTGTGAGTCGGAGAAGGTCTTCACGGATTGCATTCTTTTTCACGCCTCGCTAGAGTAAGACGGATCCCAGAGAAATCTGCTATCAAAAGACAAGACACACACACACACACACACACACACACACATATATATATATCGTAGTGCCATAGTATTAACTAGAACAATCTTTCTATGTCCTAATTTGCTAAAATTCAGGTATTATGAAAATGTCTTTCTATCATAAACATATTTGGTTTATGAGAAACGGACTTTAAATGAAGAAGTTATGGAAAATGAAAACCAATAAAAAATTATAGAAAAAGTTACCTAGCATAGGTCGATCCCTGTGTAACAACCCAGGGATTTTCGGTCCCGGAAATCGACATAAATATCTTTACTGTAACTCATGTCGACCTTCCAAACACCGAAAAAAACACCGGAACGTTATTAGAAAGAATTTAGAGGGTTAGATAAGAAAGAAAGAAGTATTAGAATAGAAGAAGAAGAAACACCACAACACAGAATCAGGGCCTCACATCACAGCGGAACAAAATATAATACAAAAATAAAACTTTATTGAGAGGTTTTAAAAATACTTACAATATCAGAGTACAGTCACATGTAGACAGTTATAATAACCTATCCTTATATACAAGACACAGCGGAATAAATACTAGATACAATACGTCTGAACACCTTCAGCCCATCTCTAGACTTCGCAGCATCCTGTAACCTGGACATGTACACTCCGGGCTAACCCGAGCATTTACAAAACACCGGGTCAGTCTGGTGAACCAGAGTGAGATAAATTCACTAAGTCTAAGGGTATCACACAACTTGATTTTAAAGTTCAAAATATTTTCAAAAGAAAAGGATAATCATAAGACCATATCCACACATAAATATGGACGGTTTTTACCTTACGATAATCCAAACCATTTTTGAAATCAATTTCTTTTCTGATATTATAATAGTGTCTAAATACAAGTAAATATCAATCTAACAGAACGCTTTCATCTCACGTTCCACATATATAGTATACAATCAAAACCGCGGGCGCTTGTTGGAGATTTGATTCCAACAATGACAAGGTATGGGACCACCTGCCGATAGTGTATCTCTAGAGGAAAATACACTAGGTTCAACAAGAACGTCTTGGAACCCGGCCCTCACATGACCGACCACTCATTTTACTTGAGTGTATCGAATGTATATCACCAACGGTTGGGCTCAAACCACCGTTTCCCAAAAGGGACAGCATCAAAATAGATTAAAGAAGCAAAAGGAATTTCTCTAGATAGGTGATTATACACCCTATTGGGAGCGACCCACATAGCCATGTTGCTTGCCCGATTTTTGTCATTTCCCGGTTGATGAGGCTTGAGGTCTAGATTAACTTTTGAACACCTGGTCATCCTTCACTTTGAATGCCACATCGTCAGATCCACCAGATATCACTAATTGACGTCCACAAAAATACTCTTAGTTGATAAGCTAAGAGAAAGGCCTTTTCTCTGCCACCAACTATGGTACGTTTGAAGGAATCAACGTACGTAATCTCTTTGGAAATACTCTGTCAGACATCCGTCCATACAAGTCATCCAGGAATAGGATGAACCGAAGGTACTCTCCTACCGCATCCAATATAGGAATCACCCCATGGATCAGCAGCGAGAAGTCCTGCAACCCGTAGATTTCAACCATGACAGAACCACAGTTTGTCTCTGGGAGCTAACCAGAGATTATTAGTAATTCTTCCGTTTATGAAGATCCACGATCTTCAATGCTCCATCTCGATCATCTTCTGATATCTTCACGTAATTGTTGGTCGGAATGGTTTTCGAATATAATTTCGATCCCGGTCTTTCCGTACCAACAATCGTAATGGAAGATTTGATAGTCGGTGGTTTAACTATCAAAATAAACAGTGTTTCAATCATGACAATCCAATGAGTTCACTGGTTCAGTATTCAGCACCACTTGGCCTTTTAATTAAAATAAATATAAATATAAAACTCTTAAGTATTTCAATATTACAAATATAGTTCTACGCTTCTTATATAACATAAGATCTTCTTTAAACAAATTCATTTTAATACTTAGGAAAATTCTATATCATATTCAGTTCTCTAATCCCACTTTCAATATATTATACACATTATTATCTAATATTGGAAATCAATTCAACTTCTTACTCGTAAAACAACACTACGAAATATCTTTTATTTATTACTTGAAACAAAATCCATGCTTAATCTTATATAATAAAACTCAACTTCACATTTCCCTTTCTAACTCAACATATCATTTTGTTTTCACGTGACCCCTTTTTTTATTTCCCTTTTTCTTTGGAATCATCATTATATATATATTCCATATTTCACCAAACATTCGTGATTCTCTGGCTATAGGTAAAAGTTTTTATGAAAGCGTTTTTGCCCGATAACCTAGTATATTAATTTGATTGATTGGAAATCCTAGCAGGAAAAGGAGAGAAACAGATACTCAATTTAAAGTGAGTAAACAGAATTCCATACTGATCTCATAGATACATATAGAATTCTGTGGAAAGCCATGCGAAATGGAAAATTTGGGAAAAAGTTCACTGATATCTTCTTTTTATAAAGAAAATCGACTTTGATTCTTGAATGATCCACATCACTTCTGGTTCTATTGTAACAAAAGATTCCCTTTTTCTTTGGAAAAGACCCGTATCCATAATGATGATCTTACATATGGACAATTCCTCAATATCGTGTTCATTTGCAACAAAATATTTTCTTTTTGCATTGGTAAAAAAACATATTTTTTTGGAGTTTACCGAAAAACCCTGCTAGTGGAGGAAGACCCCCTAGGGATAAGAGACATAGGGCTGAAGAGAGAGCCAAAAAAGGATCTTTCGTGTATAATCCTGCATAATCTCGAATGTTATGGGATATATTGATATTATATTTCATTTATTAGATAAGAAGCTGTATATACGGTTAGATTTGTCTATTTATAGATATAGATAATGTTTCTTTTTTATACTGGATCCTTTTTTTTTAATTCGAAGATCCTCTAAACAGCTCGCAGGGCCAAATACATTACCCAAATGGAAGTAAACATGTCAGTAACAGAACCTTCTGTTAAAATTTTACCTTTTTTGACAAAGAAAGATGGGAGGCTTTTGAATCAGATTGAATTTTATAAAATTCATCTTTCTTTTTGTTTGTTTCGAGAAAGATATCGATTAATTCCGATTCTTTCTTTTTCGAAATTCTATTTACCTAGAAAAGGGATAAAAAATTTCTTGTTTTTTAAAGTCTCAATTTTCACTTGTTATTGTTATAAGTCATTACTGACAGTCTAAAATTGACAGTCTAAAATTGAAGGAATTATTGAAGCTAGGTGGTCAAGGTACTGCTGTAGGCCAAGCCGTAGAAGGTATTGCAAGAAACCAGAAGCAAAACGAAAAATAAGAGGCACCTTATTGCTTAGTCTAGCTTTTATGGAAGCTTTATTGGATGATCGTGATACTTCCCAAAGACCGAAATTCGAAGTTCCGGGAGTTACGAAGGAAGCTTTGGAATCATGGGTTGAGAACGGGAGTTGAACTATTTTTAAATTATAAAATTCCCCATTTCTGTATTAGAAATAATACACATATTGAGACTCGAGCCAATATGCCTATCAATACCAAGATTCATTACAATGCTAAAAACTAAATTATCAAAAATTTAAAAAATTTTCCTTTTTTGATTGGATGGGAATCGTTGAAATTGATGTTCGATCCCGACGAGAAGGAAGGGAGTCGTTAGAATATTCTAAACCATTCACGAACATAACAGCAAATATGATTAAGACATTTATAGCTCCCACATAAATAAAAGTTGGGCGGTAGCTACAAAAAATGAGTTTGATTTACAAACGAACAATTTCAACGAAATCGATAATATCTGTCATTTCGTTCAAGCGGGATCAGAAGTATCCACGTTATTAAGGAGAATGCCTTCTGCAGTGGGTTATCAACCTACCCTTAGTGCTGAAATGGGTTCTTTACAAGAAAGAATTACTTCCACCAAAGAAGGGTCTATAACTTCGATCCAAGCAGTTTATGTACCTGTAGTTGATTTGACCGACCCTGCTCCTGCCACGACATTTGCACATTTAGATGCTCCCTATGGGAATAATTTGGAAAATCGGTAGGGATATGCAACAACAAACTGTTTTTATTGGAAATATTCCTCTAATGAATTCCCTGGGGACCTTAAAATAGAAAAAAAAAGATAAAATAAAAAATAAGCATTTCGATATGCATAAAAATAGATTCTAATCCGCGCCGCTTTTTTTTTCCAATTATTCTGCTCTTGATCAATGAAATGGAATAGAGTGCTCAGATTTTTGGGGTACAGACCCCCTTCTCTAGAAGGATCATCTAGAAAGCGAGTGGCTTTGGGTGTCTTTAATAAGAAAAGATGAAATAGATGTTGCATATAGATTAGATAAAACTTTAATTCTATTTCTTTTTTTCATCTCAAGAAGTCATTGATTGAACAATTAATGGATGATCCGCGTAGTTATATGATAACTTCTTCGGATTTGGAAAAGGGGTTAGAGTAAACTTGTCCGTTTTTCATGTTTAAACAAAACATGAGTCAAAAAAGTATAATTTCTAGAAGTTTAAAACAAATGTGAAATGTGTGATACGTAAATAGCAAATATCTGGAGTTTCTTTTTTTTATCCTATATGGATGATCCGATCCACAAGGACCATGATTGGGAATTGTTTACCCAGGACTCTCTCGAAGAACCGAGCACAAAGGAGAGGTGGAGCTGGGTCCTTGGGCAGATCCAATGTTGGCCCCAAGTCGTTGGTCTCTAACTAGAAAAGTAAATGCTTGAGCTTGAGAAGCTTCTGGTCCGGTTAATATATCAACCATTTCTTTATTTTTCGATCGCCTGGAAGGGATAAAAGAAACATCTTGTTTTTTCTTCAAAATTTTTTGATCTCTAGTGGACCTCTCAGTAGGATTCAAACCAAGATGAAGTTCTGACCATCTGTCAAAGAAAAAAAAAACGAATTGATCTTGTAGGATTTCTAGAGGTTGAATCGATCATCAGAAGAAGAATTAGGCCAAAAATTAGGATACATTCTGGGAAAATGAAACTTCCATTGAAGAAAAGAAAATGAAACGCTTTCATAAAAATTCTCGTATAATCGAGAATGAGGATATTTTGACAAGAATATTAATATTAATCTAACAAAAGAAGAATTTCTTTCTTATGATGACATTGTGTTCAGAGAGAAAGATTCGAAAGGTGAGGTAGCTCCAACCGAGTCGGGGGAAAGAATGGGAAAGACGATTTCACTATATTTTTAACTTGGAACAGGACCTATCACAAGAATATTTCTTTTATTAGGGAGATAACTCAGAAAAGATAGATTTCCTATCTCTTCTTTCACCTCGGGAGAAATACGAAATTTGAGTTTAGAACATTGAAAAAATTGATCTATGAATTAGTTCATGCTTGACTAGCCAATCAGATAAACGAACCCCCATCTTCTCGATTTCTCCCGAGGAAATAGCTATATCTTCAATTCAAAGAGGAGAGATGTGTTTAGATGTAATGTTGATTCAGAAAGATCTAACTCTTACATTGATTCTTTTTTTTTAAGAATAAAATAAATTCCTTTCTTCAAAAGGAACGAACAGAGATAGAATCACATCAATTCCCGAAATACCTTTTTGGATCTTCGTATTATTATTTCTCAAATGAAATAATAAACTTTCGCTAACATTTTTATCATTACAACTAATATCATCCCCAGATAATCCTGAAGTTGTTCAAGTTGGGGTATTTAATTACTTCTCAGACCTTGACGAACAACGTTAATATCTTAAGATGGATACCAGTTGTAATCCAAAACCGATACTTCATTCTGATACCAATACAAATTCTCATTCTACTATTTTATTCAAAATACGGTTTCATAAAACCTTATTATCTTCTTGAAAATCTCTTTCTCGGTTATAACCATTAATCCTTGATCCCATGATTAAGTAATCTCTTTATAAATACCACTTTTAACTCTGCCTCTTTAACCAAACTCATTTTATAATTCGGATTTTGTTTACAAAATCATATGACCCACTTCTTTACCCAACTTCACCTTTACCCATCTCCTTTTCAAATCCATTCTACAATTCCTGTTTGAAATTCTTATTTCAATTTCCCTTCTTACTTAATCCCATTATTGAGTAACGTTACTGTAAAATTAACGCTTTAACACTTTAAACCCTATTTATATAACTTTGATTTAATATAAACCCTTTTTACTTTTATCTTCTTTTACTTAATTCAAGCATTATTTAATTTAAGCAATCATATTCACTTAAAATTCTCTTTATAACTTCGTTAAAAAAAATTCGGGTTTTTAAATATAAAACCCGTTCATCAACTCCTTTCACCATTACATTGGATTCCATTCAAATTTGAGTACTTTCAAAATGAATTTCAATTAAAAAGTAACTTTCTAAATTATTATAAATTTAAAATAATAATTCATTTCGATCATTAACTACTTTAATGGATAATTTCTTTATTCACTAAAATAAATAGTAAATTCCCTTTTAAAAACCCTAGTAAAATTTAACCAATATTCTTTAAACTATTTTATTTAAATAATTCAAATCAAACCAATTTAACAATCAACTCCAGTGAAACGGTTGACTTAGTCAACACAAAACTCAATTATCTCATTAACTGATTTCAATTTGTTCTCACTTTAAATTAATTACTAATATAATTAATTTAAATACTTCCATTTGATTGTTTCTCAACAAAACAATTATCGAAAATTAAATCGTTAGATTAATTTCCTATTCCCATATTTATAAATCTGATTAACATCAGAATTAACTCTATAAAATTAATAAATAAATAATTATAAATTTAAATATTAAATCTTTATTTCTGTTTATGAACTTTTATTCAAAATAATATATTTCAAAAACTATTTCTAGTTATAAAATAAATTTAATAACTTCAGTTCTATCGATTCACCTGACGATAAATCAATATAACAAAACAATTATTTCTTAGGCCATTTACTGCTAATTACCCAACCAATATTGCACATTGGTTAAAACAAAACACAGTCTGAAGTTTCAGTCAATGATCAAATCAATCATCCAAACAGGACAGTTCATATATAATACTATGAAAATAAATAATATATTTGAGGAATCCCGTTGGATCCCTCCAACCTATTCTTCCCTGCATCAAACTGGTTATCTCCAATTGGATCATTCAATTCCATCTAATGATAATTTAAATAACAGTAAACAACAACTATTTAACATCAACCAATTTGCAAACAATTCAAACAATTCAGTCAATTAAAAACGTTTATAAATAAACGTGACCAATAAGGTAAATTACCTTTATTGGATCCAATCGTTAAAATAACGATCTGGTATTACTGAAATTAAACGACGATTTAATTTCATCAGTTAAATCAACCAATAATTATAATACTAGCAAACAGTCAACCATAGCAAACAGAGCACACAAAATAAAACCCAATTTACATAAACTATAAATGGGAAAATTGAGTGAGTTTAACTCACCTCGAACTGATTATCATTGAATCGGATGATTTTAATTAAATTATACCGGTGTTCAATTTAATTAAAAATCCCAGTTGATTCTGGTTCCATCCAATTTTGTTCCAGAATGTCCTGCTCGCTATTGTGATTCTAATGAAACTTTGTTTGCTTGATTCTAATAACATACGAATAAGTTATTAATATTCTAGTTTAATATAATTTAAGTAAATTATTAACTCTTCTTAATTAAGTTGTTATATGAAACTAATTACATTTGAAAATAAAGGTGATGGTGCTGACTCTCTGATGTATCATTTGCAAATATACAGGCCAACCAATAATCTTTTTAATTGAAGCTTGGTAGGCCGACTTCCTGAACCCTATCCAATTTTCTGTTTAAACATGTCATGTTGATCATTATAGAATTAGCATATCGCTTAATGTAAAATTAAGTGTTTAAAGCATATAATTTAGTTGACCGATTACTTTATATTAGAATATGGCCGATCGAATTGCTTTCCTCTCGTTGGTCCCTGCACAGGTAACGGCGTGTAAAAAAATTGATGTTTCAGTCCGCATAATCTACTAATCCAGATCATTACTTTGTAATCATAATTTAAATTAATTAAATTATGTTTTAAAGGTTTGATTGGCCCGTTAAAACTTTATTACCCGAGTCGTATTATTCTTTTCCTTTTTCCACTGTTTGTTCCTGACATCCGAGATTCCTCCTGCTTCGTTTTTGCTTATCTTTCTTCAGCCTTTTGTTCGAAATTCATGGATCCTTCCTATTCGAGTAACCTTACAAACGAAAATGCCCTTCTCCTTTGAACTGCTACTTTCCATACCAACGCGATAACTGCCTTGTCCGAATTGAGCTCACGCTGCCATCCTAAATCCAAACACCGCGCCTTCCATCCTCAAAACCGCACCTCAAAACCCACGCTCAACCCACAAACTTGAAAGCCCAGCCCAATACCCGCCACCGGAAGATGATCAGATTCCATCATTGGACTCTCCTTTGCCTCCTCCCATGTCGCCTTGAGTTCGGTCAGCCCCAGCAGCTCTAGTTTTTGGCAAAACCCTTGCAATCGTAGCCGTTTCGAGGCCTCGCACTAACCACGTCAGCACACCAGCATCCATCTCCACCGGTCAATCTCTAGCCTTTGCCATGCTCTAGTTTTTTTACAGTACAAGCTTTGGATTTTATTTAGCGGATTAGGAGATCGGATGATTTTGTTGAGGGAAGTTATGGATCGTTCAAAATATGGTGGCGGCGGATGAATGTGTTGACCACGAGAAGGGTTGTCGCAGGAAGCAAATGAGATGGCTTATATATAGCAAGGGTTTTGATTAAAAACATTAGTTTATTATTTGTGAAACTTACGCGTAAAGTAACATGCAAATCCTACTTCATACAATTCCTGTTTACTGATAAAAAAACTAATCCTAGCATAGAAAAATATTACGGACCTAATGGGATAGGTTTCGTCGAATTCCGACATCGTTTGAAAAAAATTCCTTTATAAAACCAGTGAAAAACACGCGTTTAAATTTTCCACGATCACTGAATAAATCCGATCAACTTGAAACTTTGAAATCCTACAATAATTAATTAATGCGAACCCAACGGCACCAGTTTCGTCGCATTCTGAGACTGTTTTCCCGGTAGGCTATTTTTACACACACCGAAATGCCATTTCGGACACCAAATTACACGGTCTTCAAAAATAACAAACTATATACCTATCCTGACTAAAATCAACGATACAAACTGAATGGAATTGGTTTTGCGGCTTAATTCAATTGTCTGCTCAAGTTACACTCAAATAACACTTTATTAAATTAATTACGCGTTATAGAAATTAAACGGGCGTTTGTGCCTGCCATGGTCACATACGACATCGGTTTGCCATGCAATTCAACACCGTACAATAATTTAATGATACGGTTCTAATGAAACTAGTTTCGTCAAAAACAAAGTCTGTTTGCAAAACGACTATTTTAACGCGTATGTTTTAATAACGATTTTCATAGCGACTATTTTAAAATTTGATTTGGCCATAACTAACAATCTATAACACGAAATCTGATTTTTTTTTCTTTCGTATGAAAACTATAATCAATACGGTTCTAACGTTTCTCATTCACAGAAATCCGACTTATATCGAATCCTGTATATTTAATTGAAGTTCAAAACTCCATATTACGAACTGCACCGCCATTTTCAAGCTCAATTTATATTATATATAAATTTATAACGTTCATACTTTGTTTAAATAACGATTTAAATATTAAAATTTGTTGATATTCCAAATATAATATTTAAAATAAATAAACAAATAGAATATTTGACTGCCAAAAATACGGGTCGCTACACCCTGAGTCGACCCATAGGCGCATCTGGGCGCAAGTCGCTTCCAGGAAAATACATGGATGGATGAACTTGTTTTCGTTTTCCTATGTTGACCCGTGTTATTTTGTTGGTTAATTTTTAAAACCAAGCTGACGTGGCAAGTTCTTATTGGTCAGGCGACGTGGTCAGCAAAGATTTATTCAATAAATCCAGTGACCTATCCCTAACCTTACCTATAAATAGACCCCTAAACCTAACTCATTCCTCACAACACAATCTCTTCCTCTCTACGATTCAGTCTTTTATTTTAAAGATGGGCCCAACCATTTTTTTTTGGGAAATGAATTATAATAATAAATATTTATATACACATATTTATACCTTTTGGAGGCGGGATCTATAGAGGCCATGGAGGAACGCTTTGACCACTTTGAGTTTTGTAATTATTTTAGATTTTTGGTAATTTAAAAAAATAGGGTTTCTAATAGTTGTAGAGTTTTCTGTAGCTTTTTTTTATAGTTTTCTTAAAAAAAAAATTAGTTCTCTATAAGTTAGCATTTTCTGTAAGTTTCTTTCTATATGTTATTTTCTGCGTTTTTTAGTATTTTTCTTACATTCTCATTTTATTTGCAGTAGAATATTTTTCTACCAGTTATATCGTTTCTATACCTATTTATAGTTTATGACTAAAGCATATCTGATTATGTAAATGTTAGTGTTATGACGACTAATGCAATTCATTTTATTTTGCACGCAAAGTGAATGGAATTAAAGAATAATTGTGCAAATATGGATTAAACGTATGTTACGAAATTTACATAATGATGTGCGTAAGGCATAGAACTGTGACTAAAAAGGGGTTGGATTGAAGTAGGTAAATGTAGATAAGATTTGCTATTTAAGTACGACATAGGTTATAATTGAAAAGATTGAACATATTTGCAAAGTAATGTTATGATAATTTTTATAGACACACATAGAAATCATATTTGACAAAATGGACTTAATTGCAAATATAATTATAACACAAAGGTTATAGTTGAGTAAAATAATGGAAATGCTTATTATTGATATAAACTAAAAATTATGCTTAAGATAAATATACATGTATTGGTTATGGTCCACTTTTGCGGCAACAAGCTGATTCGGAAAAATAAGCGAACTATGTTAATAAGCATATTTTTGTCGTGGCCCATTCCAACAGCATGGGCTGATTGGGAAACTAAGAAACCAAAGGTTAAGGCCCCAATCAATGGGGATTTGGGATGAAGTGCAAATTAGAATATTTATTTTCTATGACCCGTACTAGCAGCATTCCCATTCTGGTTTTTTACTAATGGTCTCACATACTGTGGATGGTGGAGGCTAGGCACACTTACACAGATTGGGGTAAATAAGGGTTTGATAGGGACAAGGCCGTGAGTAGGTGCATTCCGATGGTGCAACGAGCGTGCATGTGCATCACTGAGGCTAAGAAAGTCACTAGTGCATCCAACAACAATTAGTTATGCCTTTATCGATGGGTTGGATCAGATAAAACTCAAGGTAGATGTGACATAAGATACCATGTAAGATGGTAAATTGGTTAGTTATGCTGACTGACGGGTAGCATTAGGAAATTATCCTGATAATGACTATCATATTCATTAACTATGAAAACGTAAATAATCGAATAAATCTATGCTCGTACATTTCAGTGTATTTCTTTATATGATATTCCAATACGATTACCTTTGTATTGTTCATGGACACTAACCATATCTGACCCTAGAACTATTATTGAGTGTATCCTTCCTTTATTAGTCAATCATGCTAGTGCTTACATCACTCACCACTACCAGCAAATGTATTCAACTTTTAAAGAACTATTCTTGGATACTCATTCTTGCAGCAGATGTATTCACATTTTATCTTATTTAAGATGTTAGTTGAATTTATGGTTGTTTTGAGGAATATTCTATTGTACTCCGATTTTGTGTGACTGACATATGGTTTTCAAGAGACATGTGGTTTTGAACTAAAATAACTTGTGCTTTCTGAAATAAATGTTACATTTCAGTTTTAAATGTCTCCACTATGATTACATTTTATGTCTTATGAATCTTAGTATGTGTGATTATATGTTATTATACCTATAACGCTTCACATTTCTTAGCATGACCCTACTTTGGAGAATGTTAAGGGGTGCAGGGTGTTTCATCAACCATTAGGAAATTATTTATTAGAAATACGATGATTTCAAGGCTGCTAGAAACACTATCCTTACTAAGTAGTTGTGGTGTAGTGGAAGTAAGAGGTATCGTGTGATTGGTGCTGAGAGATACTAAATCCCTAAATGTCCTTTCTATCCATCAGGTCCAGGCTGAGCTCCAAAAATTTTGTGCTGAACAACATTGCCTATCGCATGAAATTGGGTGTATAGTCGTTATGCTGCGACCATTCAAAGTCGCGGTAATGGCTCAAGTTCGACCACAAAATGAGACCATCTAATTGTCTACAGGTGGTGTTTGTATTTTTTTTTACTGCCTACATTTGTTCTTTTTTTAGGATGACTATTTGGGTCGAGTAGGTAGTAGTCATTAGTCCTCCATTATAGATATGCGCATACGATGTTACAAGATTGTTCTTGTTGTCTATCGTGTTGTTTTTTTAGATATGTAAACTATTATTATTCATAGAATAGTAGAAAAGTGAATCTCCAGTGGATACTTAACTAACAGTATTTTCAATGTAAGATTAAATGCTTGGTAAGAAAATTTAGATAAGGACCGGCTAAGGTTTGTTTTAGCCACGTTTCAAGATGCTTATTCCTTATAATGCTAAGATTTTCCGGGTTATTGTCATCTTCCATAAGATGTCAAAATTTTTAGGTTAAGGTTTGTTGTAGAAATTTAGAATTTGTTTTGCAGGCTTTTTGCATAATCAACTTTCGACTACGTTAGAAATGTGGCTTAAATTATCAAAGTTTGTTAGAGGAAAAATATTTTTAAGGGTTTCCCTTTGTTTGAAAACTTTTTGGATTTTAAATTATTTTTGGCTTTTAGATAATTTTTAGGATTTTATCCAAGTTGTTTCAAGGGAAAACTTTTCTTTTGAATATTTTGGATAACGTACAGTTTTGCAAAGTGAGAAAAATTTTATTTGTAAAACATTCAATTTTAAGAGCTACATATTAAACGTAGGAAAGGTGTATGGATTAGAACTATAGATTTAGCATTGTACTATGATCGATAATACATTGGAAACACAAGCAGCGATAAGGGAAAAGTTGTTTTAGTCTAGAAGTTTATATTTCCGTACATTGTCAACGACGTGCACCAGCCAATTTTAGGTGCAATTCCATTTTTGGGCTTAAGAAAAAGCCTTCCTATGCATATTTTGTGTTTAAAGTTTGGAGAAATTCAATTGCGCTGAGAAAATTTCTACGATGCTAAGGAAATGGAAAGCTTGCAGAGTGGTTAAAATATTGAAGTCTCTAACTAAATTTCTTTTCCTAGGCATAGTGATTATAGTTATGAAGCGATTTTCAGATCTGTCAACATTTGGATGGTAGAAATATTATAAAAAATTGGTTGTGCCATGCTTCTATGTGTAGGAGTATGAAGAATTTTGGATGAAAAAGGCTTTTCAAAAATTTGCATCCATGCAGAATTGTCTGTATATGTGTGTGTGTGTGTGTCTACATATGTATGTGTATATATACATACACACACACACACACACACACATATATATATATATATGTATATATATATATATGTGTGTGTGTGTGTGCATGTGTTATTTACATTACTTTTTAAAAGAAATTCAAAAGAAATGCACAGTTTAGGAGGATTCGATTTAGAGTCATTTTGCGTACGTGTTCTCTATGTTGCAATTCACTTTGCACTGCCCAGTCGGTTGGAAAGTGGTTTCACACTCAATGGTTATCTAGCTTAGGATAATTGCAAGCCAAACTTATGACTTAGTAATTCATGCAATTTTAGGCTTCTTGAAGGGGCAAAATGTAACACTGTGTAATATCAACTTAATTATCTAATTAATTAGTTGGTGAACTAGGCTCAAAAATGGAAATTGTGCAGATAGTTGGATTTGTCCATGAAACTTGTGCCACTGCATTTGTAGCAAAATTCTTAACAATGGTTGGATTTTCACGATCGAAGTTAGAATGAAGAAGTTAAGAACTCAAAATGAATTCAAAATGAAAATAGCACGATAAAAATTATCCATAATTTGATGGGCTATAAGTTGACCACCATGCATGGAAGCTCGATGGGGGAGAACGCCCCTTTGTAGTGGGAAGTCGGCTCGCCTTTGTATGGTGGCTAGTGTATTCTAGCTTGAAGAGGCAGGTTTAATATTATTCGATCTGGTGGGTGAGGTTGGTTCTTGTGGGAATAAATTAAGGCCTAACTCTGCCTTTTCTTATTATATATTTTAGGGATTGTTATTGACACTCCAAGTATTGTTATGGGAGGTCAAATTTAGAAAAAAAAGAATTTGTTAAGGGTAGTACCAACACAGAGAGCCCTCCTTAACAAATAAAGTTTATTTTAATAAATTAGCCTTCTTTATAATAATTTCTTTTTTAGTTGTTGATTAAAAAAGTTTATATGATATATTAGTCGAACTGCATCAAATTTATATACCAAATTATCAATAATCTCATTGTCGATATGCATCAAATCAGATGAAAATACATCATTCATAGTAAATCGATATACGTATATTAGACAATTTTTTTATATAGTATCCCATCGCCAAATTTGTTGATATAACCCCCATTTTCCTCACTTTAGTAACCCGACAATGAATACAAATTTCAAAACCGATGAATAATGTCAAACCAAAATATATAATACAACAGACCTACGTCGTTCTTGTCATTACACAGTAATTCACCTATTTCGGTGATGACAAATCGAAAAAAAAAAACAAAAAACAACCATCTTACATCAAACAAAATTTGACAATACGACGTTAGACTCCCGAGAAAAACATAACGGAAACCCTAACCTTCATCATTTTCAAGGCATTATACAATCTATTTCTCATACCTTGTCAACAGTTTCTGTAACACCCCATGTTTTCTGTTAACATTAAACTAAAGAATTGAGGAATAAATAATTTCAAATTTGACAATCAAGGGAAACGGGTTACGCCATTGTGTTCATCTCAGAATTCTGGTTGGGACAGAGTCCGAGTTTGCGTAAATTGGACATCATATGAAGAAGTTATAGCTGTTGGAAGTTTCCAGAAATTCAAATTTAAATTCAAAAACGAATTCAGGCTCAGAACCGGGCAGGGTGGGAAATTTCCCGCCCCAGGCCAGGTCGACCAGGGGATCGACCTTAGTGTCGACCTATCATATAGGTCGACCTGGGGGTCGACCTAGGGGTCGACCTGGGGGTCGACCTACCCCCCTTGGGCAGATTTGAATTAAGCCCAAATCTAAGCTGCTGCTGAGTCATTAGGGCTGAGTCGGCTTTTCAGATGGTTCAGGTTGCTTCTATGTTGATCGGATGACCTAAATTAATCCTAATCTCTATATAAACACATGTAGACTCAAACCCTAAAACCTAATAAAAATTAGAACCATGGCCGTCATGCTATCACCCCGCAACCTAGAGTAGCCGCCACCAACTAGGAGCAAAGAAAAGCTAATCAACTCAATTCAACTCAAGTCTATAACAATAACAACATTGAATTTGTCTACTTTAAAGGCGAGCTAAATCAATTTCAGAATACAGATTCCAGAAAGACAAGACTATTCTTTTTGATTGTGAGTATGATAGCTTTCACAAGATAATTCGTTAATTTAATTTTGATAAGATATAATTGGGATCATAAGAATATGATTGTGAATCATGTGATGTAAATTATATGTATGTTTGTGGTGTTGAATCATATGTTAGTTCTTATGTGAATTTTATGCAAGTTGGACCATATGTTAGTTCTTATGTAAATTTTATGTAAGTTGGATCAAATGTTAGTTCTTATGTGAATCCTATGCAAGTTGAATCATATATCTTATTCAAGTTTGTGGTGATTGGATCATATATTCTTACATGAATCTCATGCAAGTTTGGGTTGTCAAAATATATGTTAAACTTGTATATGCACATGCTAGTTTATGTGACATTAATCTATATGTTTAGATCCCTATGCAAGTTCAAACGTTTATGATTAGATCCGTAAGCAAGATTACACCTTTATGTTTAGATCCGTATGCAAGTTCACACCTTTATGTTTGGATCTATAGAAGTACATAAACTATGCAAGCTTATGTCCATCACCTATGCTAGTTTTGTATCATATGCTAGTTTGAATGAAATTCATATGCAAGTTATTGGCTATATAATCTTATGTCATGGTCTTTAGATCTATTTTATGTGTTATGTGATGTTGTTTTTCTTTTTATGAGTTAGACTATTTGCGAGTCTAACATATGTCATATGAAAACATATGAATAGCATAGGGACGATGGGATAATATTGAATACACATAAAAATGGTGAAATTGGCATAAATGGCCTTAAAAAGGCATATAATTAATTTTAGACACTAATTGGCATAATTGGTATTTATGGACATAATTTTAAGAGACAATTATGGACATAAATAAATTAGGAATTTATTTACAAATTTGAATAGGGATACTAATCCAATTTGGGGTTAGATAAAGATGTGTAATAATAAACCGCCTAAGACACGAGGTTTGACTCTTTTGTGGTGTAAGACTGCCCGGACCCGCCCGGCAAATCCAGCAGCCACAAATGCCGGTCTAATGTGAGAGGTCAAACGCACGAATTAAATGCGTAACAATTGTAAAGACACGAGGTTAGGCTCGTTTGCGGTATAAGACTGCCTGGACCCTCCCGGCAAATACAGCAACCGCAAATGCCAGTCTAATGTGGGAGGTCTTTACAAGGTTACAGTTCTAATGAATTAAGTAACACTTAACCAGATAACATGTGGTGGGACATGGGGGGGTCAAGTCGGTGCCTTGGGTGGCATGTGAAATTAAGTGGGTGCCTTGGGTGGCATGTGAAATATGATTAGATGCACTTAACCAAGTTGAAACATGTAAGAAGACATGAATAAAAATAGGGTTAAGTGGGAAACATTAGTGGGGACCAAGCATAGGTGGAAAGCTTTTGTCGTGCATGGGAGGGGCCCTTTTCAAACCAGTAAACCATTAAGTATATTTGTGAGCTCGACACAAGTCGAGGATGCGACACGCTTACTGGATTTGATTGTAAGAGGTCAAAACGGGTTAGCGGTGGCAACGCAAGTCCAACGGGGTCATGTGCGTGCGTGGGCCCGGGCTGGTAGGTAAGACGTTGCATCGTGTAGATATAAGCCGTGCATCTTTGGTGGTATTGGGTTGCCACTTTGGGGAGTGATACACCCCACTGTGGGGCCAGCACGGGTATCTACGAGTTACGGAGCCGATCGCATGGGGGGTAGTGGGTACACCTAGTGGAGGTAGGGGCAGGCGGCACCTATGTAGACAGCTAGGGGTACACGAAACTACTATTATGATTACTAAGTTTAGTGGGTGGGGATCAACTTTTAGGGGTTTGGTGTGGTGCAATATAGTAATTATCTTATAATGATTAGGTGCGCCTTTAACGTTATCTTTGTTCATCTTATTTCCTTTTTGCTCTGTCATGCCCATTTGTCCACAGTCATTTCCTTATTTACCAGCTTATGCCTTACCCTAGTTGCTTTAATGATTATATTGTTAAAGTTATTGCACTCGCCAGACTTTATGTCTGACCCCTTTGTTTCCACCTCTTTTCTTCCTTTCTCCCCTCCAGGTGCTCAGGGTGGGACTAGTACTAGTGGAGCTTGATTTGGACAGCTTTACCTCTTTCTTTTGGAAGTTGCTTGGATTGCTGAAGTAAAGTTCAGCCTATCTTATTTATGGCTATTTTATGTTGGGGTTATGTCTTTTATTTTATGTACTCAGAACTTATTTGTCAAGACGGATAATAAGTGTATTTGGTTTTGTAGTTGGTTTTTGATGTGATGTAACCAAATTATTTCTCCACTGCAATAAAAGTTGTATTTACTTTCCAAGTACCAATATATTTATCTGTCTTGTTTACTTTTCTGTTCTATACACAATAAACGCTCCACCAAAATTTAGGCATTCCCTTTGTGAGTGACCTTAATGGAGATGGGGTGTCACACGTGGTATCGGAGCTGAAGGTTACCAGAACAGATAAGATATTTTGAAAAACTATTTTTCAAAAAGCATTTTCATAAAGGATACTTTCAAAAATATGTTTTAAGGAGAGTATTTTCAATAGAAAAGTTTATTTTAAAAACATAACCCCCAAGAGCCATATATCTTTCTTTCGAATTCTCCGTTTGAATCTCTTCATTTTCTTTTCAGCATGTCTGGAATCCCCGAGATACCCGAGGGGATACCGATACCAGGATGGTTTAGAAGTTATCTGGAAGCTAGGGCCAATGTCGCAGGCCTAGCAAATGCTCCTCCTCCTCCTCCCCATGTTGATACTTTTGCAAAGATATGCAAGGACTTTAGGGCAATGGGTGGAAAACCTTTTCACGGGTCGGAGACGTTTGTTGAAGCTCGAAATTGGCTAAAGGAGGTGGAAGAATTGTTTGGAATCTTTGAGGTAGAAGATGGAAGAAAGGTCCAATTAGCTGCCTGGTTAATGAAGTATAAGGCCTCGTTTTGGTGGGAGTTCACTAATGGAGAGCGTCCAGTTGATACATGGCTGGATTTCAGGCGTAGGTTTGAGGCAAAGTTTCTCTCATGGGCCGAAGAGAATCTATACATGGAAAGGTTTTTGGCATTGAGGCAGGGAAATCGTGAAAAAGTATGTCAACAAGTTCAATCAGTTGGCGAGATTTGGCTTGGATTTGGTGAATACACCCGAAAAAAAGGCCTTGAGATTTGTTAAGGGTTTGAACGAGCCGCTACATGGGTTAGCTATGACCTACATCCCTATGGGGGCCACCTTTGAGAGACTGGTTGACATGGTGCTTATGCATGGAGAGGAGAAAGGCGCCAATGCTAATAAGGCACCTGAGAAGAAAGGGGATCAAAAGAAACCACAACAGCAACAGCAGAACAAGAAGGGTGGTAAAGACAACAATGGCAAGGGAAAGAAAAGATGCTTTAACTGTGGGACACCAGGCCATCTGAGCAAAGACTGTAGGAATAAGAAGAAGGCTGGTTGTTTCCACTGTGGCGAGGCGGTACATCTGATTAAGGACTTCCCAAAGAAAGGGAAGAGGGCAGGGCCTACCTCTAGAGGGCATATTCAAGCTCTCATGGCACCAGGGCAGGCAAGGGGGCATGTCCAGGCTCTCGTGGCCCCACCGCTGCAAGAACGAGGTAGAGAAATTTCCATTGAAAGTTTAGTTTATCTTTTTGATCATCCTGTTTGCACACTCTTGGATTCTGGTGCATCGCACTCTTTTATATCTACTGCTTTAGTTGATTCACTACACTTAAACACCAGTATAGTAGAGGATCACTTAATTGTTTCAAATCCAATTGGGGGCTCAGCCTATTTGTCGATGATTTGTTTGGATTTGGAAATTTCTATACTTATCATTGGGTATAGCTGTGATGCTTATGTTTTGGGCTTCACGGGCTATGGGTTAATTCTGGGCATGGATTGTTTATCCAGTAATGGAGTCGTCCTAGATTGTGAAAAGAGAGAGGTTAGGCTTATGACTCGCTTGGGAAACACTCTCGAAATCTCTTGTAATCCCATGAATTCTGTTATGCTAAGTTATCTAGAATCGCTTGACGCGTCTATTGAGAATTTGTAGTCTGTTAGAGTGGTCCGTGAAAACTCGGATGTCTTTGAGGAAGTAGAGGGCTTGCCTCCGAAGCGGGAGATAGACTTCCGCATAAACCTAGTTGATAACGCAAAACCCGTTGCTTTACCCGTTAGACACATGGCTCCAAGGGAGAGAAAGGAGCTTAGCAAGCAAGTTAAGGAGCTGGTAGAAAAAGGGTTTATAAGGTGGAGTATTTCTGAGTTGGGTGCTAAAGTGGTGTTAGCAACCAAAGCGGATGATTCACTTCGCCTATGCGTTGAATATAGGGAGCTAAACAAGCTGACCAAGAAGAATAGGCACCCACTGCCAAGAATAGACGATTTGTTTGATCAGCTTGTAGGTGCAACAGTTTTCTCCCAATTAGATCTGGCTACCGGATTTCATCAGCTAAGAGTGACTGAAGATAGCATTGATAAGACCGCTTTCAGAACCCCGGACGATTTGTTCGAATGGCTCGTCATGCCTTTCGGCTTGACAAACGCACCTGCTTATTTCGTCGATTTGATGAATAGAGTGTTCCGGGAATTTCTCAATAAATTTGTAATGATCTTCGTAGACGATATTCTGATTTTCTCGAAGAATGAGGAAGAGCATGCTTTTCATTTAAGGGAAGTCATGGATACTCTCCGTGCACATCAGTTAAAAGCAAAATTCTCCAAATGCCACTTCTGGAGAGAAGAAGTAAGATTTCTTGGGCATGTGGTGTCCAAAGAAGGGTTAGCTATGGACCCCGCAAAAGTAGTTGCGGTCCAGGATTGGAAGGTTCCAAAGAATGCAGCCGAAGTCCGAAGTTTTCTTGGACTAGCAGGCTTTTATCGCAAGTTCATTAAAGACTTTGCAAAAATCTCAGCTTCACTTACAAGGTTAACGAAGAAGAACCTGACTTTCACTTGGAATTTGGATTGCGAAGTCGCTTTCCAACGGTTGAAGAGGGCTCTGACAAAAGCCCCAGTTTTGACATTACCAGATGGGAGTAAGATGTTTACGGTATACACAGATGCATGCGGTACGGGACTAGGCGCTGTTTTGATGCAAGAAGGGAAGGTAGTAGCTTATGGTGGAAGGCAGTTGAAAGTGCATGAGAAAAACTACCCAACCCACGATTTAGAGTTATCAGCCATCGTTTTTGCGCTTAAATCTTGGAGCCACTATCTCTTAGGTGAGAAATTTGAATTGTATACTAACCATAAATTGTTAAAGTACATTTTCTCGTAGAAAGACCTCAATCTAAGGCAGCAAAGATGGATGGAGTTTCTTGCCTCATACGACTTTGAGATCTCCTATACTCCTGGCAAGGGCAATGTAGTAGCAGATGCCTTAAGTAGAAAGAAGCTGACCTTAAGTCCTCTCTTTGTAGAAAGGCAAAGTTTGGAGTACATAGCAAATTTTTATTTTAGACCCTCTGTTGATTATGTGACTGGCTTGATGGCAATGTTAGAGGTGCGGCCTACTTTGTTGGACTCAATAGGAACCGCGCAACGGGAAGACCCTCAGCTAGTTGATGTAATAGATAAGCTGATTAGGGGAGAGACTTCTAGTCACCTCAATAGATACTCCATCGATGATAAGGGTTGGTTGAGACGGGATGGAAGACTATGCGTCCCACAAGCAAGAGATTTGGTGAAGATGGTTCTGGAAGAAGCACACCATTCCAAGATGACTATACACCCCGGTGGAGACAAGATGTATAAAGATATCAAAAGATTTCTCTTTTGAAATGGCATGAAGAAGGATGTAGCTGAATTTATTTCGAAATGCATGATATGCCAGCAAGTCAAGGCGGAGTAGAAGAAGCCTGGTGGTTTGCTTCATCCTCTAGAAGTTCCGCAATGGAAATGGGAAAGAATCTCGATGTACTTTGTTGATGGGTTGCCTAGGTCAAGGAGGGGCAATACCGGTATTTGGGTAATAGTGGACAGGCTCGCGAAAAGCGCTCATTTTATACCTATCAAGAGTAGGAGGTCCAACTCGTCTTTAGCCTCCATTTGTCTTAAGGAGATAGTTCGACTCCATGGGATACCCTCCAGCATAGTGAGTGATCGAGACCCTATCTTCACAAGCGAGTTCTGGAGGAGTCTGCAAGAGACTATAGGCACACAGCTATGTTTAAGCACAACTTATCACCGTCAAACCAATGGTCAGATGGAAAGGGTGAACAGAGTACTGGAAGATCTTTTGAGACTGTGCATTCTTGACTTTGGAGGATCTTGGGAGGATCGTCTCCCTTTGGTGGAATTCGCTTATAACAATAGCTACCAAGCCACTATATGCATGGCACCCTTCGAAGCTTTATATGGAAGGCCATGTCGATCACCAACTTGTTGGTGGGAGTCCACAGATAAACTTATACTTGGGCCGGACATGATTAGAGAGACTTCAGAGAAAGTAGACTTGATTCGAAGGAGAATGAAGACTGCCCAAGATAGACAGAAGTCCTACGCAGACAAGAGAAGGACCGACCTTGAGTTTGAGGTTGGGGATAAGGTGTTCCTTAAAGTATCTCCTTTGAGGAATGTCATCTGCTTTGGGTCCATAGGAAAGTTGGCACCACAATTTGTAGGATCATTTCCTATCATCGAAAGGATTGGGACGATGGCCTATAGAGTAAAGCTGCCTGAAAGTCTGGCTGGAGTTCATAATGTTTTTCATGTCTCTCAGCTACGAAAGTGCTTACATGAGTCGACAGAAGTTGTGCAGCCAAGCATACTAGAGGAAGTCGAAGTGGAACGAGAAGCGATTGTGAGGAGAGTTCCAACTCGTATCTTGGGGATGGAAGTCAAAAAGCTACACAACCATGAAGTTAAGCTTGTCAAAGTTCAATGGAGAGAAGCTGAGAAAGACGCGACTTGGGAGACTAAGGCCAAAATACGTGTAGCCTACCCTTTTCTTTTTGAGGGTACATCTTTGATCTCTTTTTCCTTAAGTTTATTCAAGCTTGAATCTACCTTTTTAGTGTATCTCCTCGGTCATATTCTTTATCCTTAGGTAGAGACCAATGGATGTAAACATGTATTTGAAACATGTTATGATTGATGGATGCTAGTAGATGCAAGTGTTTGCTAGTGGTTGCTCATGGATGCATATACACACACATTAGGCACTAGATCGGCTCAATCACTTTCATACTGCATACAAATGTGTGCGTATTTAGGTTAATGGATGTATAATGGCTGTGTTATCATATGGATGCTGCATTCAGATGAATGGTTGTGCACGCATGTAGAAACAATATGTATCATTAGGGATCTTTTGCATACATAATGGACGTATGGCACTATCATAATTTGCATTAAGGAGGTCAACTGAATCAGTAGACCGCCTGATTTTGCATTAGATACGGAGATGTACACACACTGTGCATATAAACATGAAAGCATTAGAAGTCTTTTAACGACAATGGATGCCTGTGTTCGACGGTTGAGTAGATGGGCGATTGGATGGTAGGATATGTATACTTCATAACTTGAAGATTTCGGGGTCGAAATCCTTTAAGGAGGGGAGAATGTAACACCCTGTGTTTTCTGTTAACATTAAACTAATGAATTGAGGAGTAATTAATTTTAAATGTGAGAATCAAGGGAAACGGGCTACGGCATTGTGTTTGTCTCGGAATTCTGGTTGAGACAGATCCGAGTTTGCGTAAATTGGACTTCGTATGAAGAAGTTATGGCTGTCGGAAGTTTCCAGAAATTCAAATTTAAATTCAAAAACGAATTCAGATTCAGAACCGGGCAGGGCGGGAAATTTCCCGCCCCAGGCCAGGTCGACCAGGGGATCGACCTTAGTGTCGACCTACCCTATAGGTCGACCTGGGGGTCGACCTAGGGGCCGATGTAACGACCCGCATTCTACGCATCATAGGATCGTAGAATATGCATTTCATCATCATAGAAGGTCGTATGGTCATGCAACTTTGGGGGACGACTATTAGGGTCATTTCCCATGTTCATGATTTTTGCCAATTTTTAAATGACCATTTTGCCCCCTAGCTGAACTTGTTTCGTCCATAACTTTTGATTGGTAAGGAATTTTGACCTTAAACCACTTCCATTGGATTCAGATGATGGTTTACAATTCTATAAAGTGGTCATATTAGCCAAACGGACTTACCTTTTGGGAGATATGGCTGAAATAAGGTTCAAAAGGTGAAAAACAGCATTAGCGGGCTTGGGTGATTAACAGCTAGGCCCATTGGGGGATTTCGGGATTAGAAAATTTTTAAGGCTGCTAGAGTTAGGAATTTCGGTTTTTAGTCATTTTCTAGCCACCACAAACATATCTTTTACCCTAGCAATGGCCTCCACTTTCTAAAAACACCCCAAATCACCTTCTAATCACTAATTAAGAAGATCTACACCAAATCAAGGAAGATTAGTGTCAAATTAGAGTTGGAGCTGCTGCTAAGCATTGGTATTCAACACAAAACAGAGGATATTTTAGATTTATAGTTTTATTTGTGGCAAAGGTGAGTGATTTGCATTGTTTTTCACTAATTACGGCTAATTAGGGTAATTTGCGAAGATTAGCGAAATTAGACCTCAGAAAAATATGGAAAAATTTGTAAAATTCTAAAATAATGTTTTAGGCCTCTATTAGAAAATTTGGTTAGTTTGGTTAAGTTTTGTTAATCATATCATTAATTATGCCTAAACATGCTTAAGGGGAAAATATGGGTTTTTGGCTATGTTTGATCCATTTTACATGCTATGGTTGTTGTTTTGGTGTTTATGATTGATTGTACATATTATTATGACTGTATGGTATGATTTGTGATTGTCTAAAAGTATTAGATTGGTCGAAAACGCCGTCGAATAGCGTAAACAGTTTGCTGGACAAAGTGCCGGAAACTGTGCAGGACCGGATCAGATGGGGGAAGCTCGACCAGATGGAGGGAGTACGGCCCGACCTGACATGGTTGCACGACCCGTTCCGAAGCGCCTCGACAAGCTGGTGATCCAGGAACCTATCTTCGATCCGAACCGATGTCACTCGTGAACTGCTTCAGGAGCTAAGGAACCAATGGCCAAGGAGGACCACGAACCGATGCTTGGGCCACGACCTGAATTCCTTCGATCCGAAACGCCTTCCACGTGAGATGCTTGCACGATCCGATTCAGAAGCTCCGACCCGATCCGATGAGTGAGCAAGATCCTATGTAGCCTGAAGGAGGACCACGACCAGGGGCTGGAACCTCGACCCGATCCGATCAGGGGGGCGTGTCACGATCCGTGTGCAGCGACCCGATCCGAACTGGAGGAGATACTTCGAGTTGAACCAAGGAGCTTGGACGGGAGGCATGGGTTGCGAAAGAAATGAAGACTGATCCAGAGGAGAAGATCAAAACCCGAGATGCAAAGGTAGTCCAAATAGGAAGTTTGTACTCAGGATACAGTTGGGAACCAACGAGTTAACTCCATGGTTGGACTTTGCTGCAGGACGTGTGCAAAAGGGTTATCGATACCTATAATTTTTGTTCACCACTGAGAGACGGATTAGGGGCTTGTAGTGATAGTTATAAGGGGTTGGACTCCGTCATGGCCCAAAGATTAGGTAACCAAAGTAGTAGATATCATATGCTTTACGCACTGAGCGAGAGATGTGAGGATAGTTGCTATGCTTGATTGTTTGCCATCACTATGACATGCACACCCCCACCCCCGTATTCTTTACACCATGTGTTAGTGGTACCTTAGAGTATTGAGCGGTATATTGTGCTAACTCTTTGGTTGCAGGTCCAGGTTCAGGTATGATTGGATTATACCTGTTATTGTTTTGTTTTGTTGCTTATCGCTCATACAAGAATTTTGTCTGACCCAGAGTTTTATGTCTCTTTTTATTACTCTGGGTGCTCCTAAACGAGCAGACTAGAGACAGGTTAGGTGGTATGAACGAGTAGCTGTACCGGAGACGAGCATGAGGCTTCCACGTATGATATATAGATATTCTCCCTGTGTTGTTAAAGGTCACTGCTTGAGCATTAGTAGTGTACCTCCTTCTTTTGTTTTCTTTTGATTTAGAGACAGTTTAAGGTTGTAATAATGATGGTCATGGAACATAAGCTGTATTTGGATTTCCGCTGCTATGATGTTTAGTTTTAGTTTCAGGTTATGCACTTTCTCGCCTGTTTTATGTAAAGTATGTTGTTATTATATTTTAGGGTGCGCTTTTTACAGGTCCCTATTAAATTTCAAAATATAAAAAAAAACTGGTGATAAAAATAATATAGAAAACATCCCTATTTTTGAATTTCCGCTAAAAAAAATCCAGATCTACCCTTACACACCTAAAAAACTATCCAACAACTATTTGTCCTCATTTACTCAGTCTATCGCTCCAATTATCTCGCTCATAAACCTAATCCAACAATTCTGGAAAACAGTCGATCACTCCAACAACGATTTTTTTTATTACTTTTTTTATTTTTGTGAAAAACTAGACAAATTTATACATATATTACGTAAAATGATTTTTTTATTAGTTTTTTTTTTACGAAAAACTAGACAATTATATACATATATTACGTAAAATTGCATACATTTATGCAACTAAGTGTAAAAATTGCATACATATATTTATATTATGCAGAAAATAAATTATTAGTTTTGCGCAACTAAGTGAAATAATTGCATACACATACAGAACTGTACTGCATAATTGCTGAAACAAAAGAAATGACAAAAAAGTAAATACAGATAATAGTAACAAGATGCATATATATATATGCAAATAACAGAAATATGTGCATACTTTCATGAAAAATTTCATAACATTTACATGTACTACATCAAAAAATAAGTACAGACCACATTTACATGTACTACATCAAAAATTTCAGAACATTTACAAAGCAGAGATGATGGTCTTTTGAAGAACAAATAATTTTGTTAAGACCCAGATTATTGCGCAAACCACATCTAGTAGTCTCTGTAGAAATACATGCAGATTTCAATCATTTGGAAAAGGATGGACGACCAATCTTCAATAACACGATAACACCAATATCCGTCGGAACACTGTTATTAAAAAAAGAAAATCAACATTAATAAGATTAATGTGCAGTAACCTAAATTACAAAAACTGCTTCAGAATTATATAAATACATGCGCACAATTCAGCAAAATAACAATAATTTCTGAATATTTATATGCAAGTATTCTACATATATGCATAGAAATATGAATATATTTGTAAAATAATATGTTTTTCTGTTTGTTTGATAAAAAATTGCATACAGATATGCATATATTTAGAATAGATGCATATTTGTCCGCAAGTTTTAATCAGAATTTCAGCAAAAACCCACAAATTCTAACAATGGTTTAATGGATATATGTTTTTTTCAGGTCCTTATCATATGAAAAATCATATTATTATGCTAATAAAAAAATTATATTTATTGTACAAATAAAATATAAAAGAAAAGGAAAAAACAGCTTCAGATTAATATAAATACATGCATACAATTCAGCCAAATAACAATAATTTCTGAATATTTATATGCAAGTATTCTACATATATGCATAGAAATATGAATATATTTGTAAAATAATATGTTTTTCATATTGTTTGATAAAAAATTGCATACAGATATGAATATATTTAGAATAGATGCATACTTGTCCGCAACTTTTTATCAGAAGTTCAGCAAAAATCCACGAGTTCTAACAACAGTTTCATGAATTAATTGCAGGAATATTTTAAGCTAACAATGCAACTAAATGAAATAAAAATAACACAATTATAATGAAATAAAACCTGCTGCGATCTTTGCAAATCATCAAGCTCCGATCTTTGCAGGTCCGATCATCAAGCTCCGATCTTTGCAACATCCATCACCCTCAAACCCTTCGAAAGCCCCTAATCCGAACTGTCACCACTAGCCGTGAAACCCACACCCAAATCACAAGTCAAAACCATTCAAACAATCCACGTCAGTCACCAAACTTCCACCACCGTTCGTCTCAACACCCAAATCGGACGCCTCCCTCACAAATCCGATCATCAAGGGGGGCTGATCGCGATTTCCTTTGGCGGCGAATCCTGGTGCTGGAGTGGCGTCGACTGAAGGCGGGATGATCGATGGTGCTGGAGCGGCGGTCGCTGGTTGCTGCAAATAGGGGCTCACGATTTAGGTTTTGGTTCTGGAGCCGCCGCCACCATGGATTATAAATTTTTTTTTCTGCAAAAAATAAAGCCCTAATCGGTATTTAGATCCTTACGTTCAGCCGAAATATTGAAAAGGGGCAAATTAGTCACAAATAGGAGGTTAGTTTAAAAAGAAGGATGTAATTTAAACATTTTTTGTAGGGAGGATGTGAGCTTAATTAGGATTAATTCTAAGGATGTGAGCCTAATTTTCACTATATTTTATTCCATGCGCTGTGAGACATTCTACAGGTTCCTTGTTGGTTCATTGTTTTATGTAACGATCCCAAATCCGAGGGGCGGTATTAAGGATAATCATTAGGAAATAACACATTAATCATCATAGCAGAGTACAGATAATAGCAGAAACAATAAATAAAATAATTTTACATGGATATGACAGCGGAATCACAACATGTAGGAATATCAGAATAGCATAACGTGGGATACACTTAGTAAAAAGAAAGGGAAGTGATCAGTCATCATCGCCAGAGGCGGAATACATACATGCAGTGACATAATAAGAGTATCAGTCTACATCGCCGAAGGCGGAATACATATACATATAGTCAGAAATACGGAAAGTAAATCAGTCTGCATCGCCAGTGGCGGAATCATAAACATAAATACAGGAATGGCGGAAAATATCTAAGTCATCACTATGAAGTCAGCCTCGCCATGAGCCAAAAGTGCATGCTATGCAGCAGTGCAGAACCAAAAATCACCTGTCACCTGTGTACTAGGCTGCCCGTGTGAAAATAAGGGCACCCGCGTTTGCAAAGTGAAACAAACAACGAGTCAGTCATGGGGACTGGTATGAGGAATCCATTTAACAGTTAAACAATAGTAATAGCAAATCATAGGACCACGCCACTTTCGCGGAACGGGTTTACTCCAGTGATTGCTAGTGCATTTAAAACAAAGTAAATTCTTTTTAAGACAACGCAATGCTTTTAGAAAGAATGAAGCCATTATAAGACTCAGGTCCCATCACACAATGCAACGCAAGCCGGAGGATAGAGTTTTACCTTATAATAGCCAAATATGCTTGATACGTATAAAGAGAAATCATTTGATATTATTACTAGTGCATATATGTTTCAAAAACGAATAGCATCATAAATATCAATCATAGGCGGCATAGCTACCATATACTATGTCACCATACTAGTACTACAATCAAGTCCGTTATTTCGTATTGGAAATTGGATTTCCGTCATGAGTCGAGGCAAGGGGCAAGCTCCTCTCCGCTTCGAGACACTCTAGCAAATGCCTCAGGATTACGCACACTGGGTAACCCCTGGATTCGGCTGGGCCGGTCCTCACTTACGTTAGAGGATTATTTATTCCTGAACACACGTTTCCCGGTCCTTACAGACCTATAATCGAGGCGCCTCGCATTCCAACTACCACAAAGGTGAAAAGTAGATATATATGTCAGGGCTGGTAAGTCGCTGACACCACCATAGCTAGAAAGAAACGTCGTGCTCTCCCAGCGGTCCGTATCCCGTTTTTAACTCATACCGGGGTGTGAGGTTCGCGAATCTACGAAATACACAAAGCTAGGCCACGTAGACCTTGCTTTGATCATCATCCACAAGACTTTGCTTTGCAACAGAAGCCTTGATCACAGCATCTTGGCATGCCACATAGGCAGTCCCCTCCATACGATTGATTTCCATCGATATATAACCTCTAAGCTCGTACGTCTCAGAGAAGGGCGTTAAGCAAAAGAATAAATTCTCCGCCGCCAAACAGATATATATTTAACAGAGATCAATCAGTATAGAACAAAATCCAATGTCAGACACACAGTCCATTTACAAGTCCGTCCTGGGTCTGAACGAAACCGGAGGCGTCAAATTCCTCGTATATCCGTCCAATCAACATATACGTTCAGACGGCTACTACTTCCGTCCCTTTCCGGTAGCTACTCCGGTTAGGAACCTCAGTAGCGCCCATCCAACCGATAAGAAGATCGTCGGTCTTGAATCGTCTTTGCATTTTCCAATTCGAATCGTTCGATGAATTATTTGAAATGAGGGTTAGCTCGGCCTTTTCAAATAATTCACGTCATTAGAATTTAAATCGATTCTTTATATGGTTATATTATTCGACATCCATCTTTCAGTTATTTAGTGATATTTTCATGTCATACACATACAACCATCAAATATCAAACAATTCAAGTCCACTTGGTTTATTTGCAACCTATGTTGCTTATAATATTTTATAACGATTTTTCGCCATTTTTATTTATTTAAAAATGGCCATATTTAATTAAACGACGTTTCAGGTCGTTTCGTGTCACTGGCGCTGTTTTTCCCTTAATTTGTTTTACACATATCGGAAAATCTAACCGTTGGATTTCTACAAAGTCTATATCAGTGGGAAGATATTCCCAAAGCGAACCCAACGGTTCCAGTTTCGTGGGAATCCGACGGTCGGATCTTCCACACTAGTCGTTTGAAGTTACGATTTCAATTTACGAACTGCAGCGTCGTTATTCGTTTAAATTTAATTATATTTATATATATATATATATAAATATAATCGTTTCTGGCGCTGTTTTTCCTTAATTTTGAATTAAACATTCCAGACAATCCAACCGTTGGATTTTTACAAGGTTGGTGCCGTTGGAAAGATTATTCCAAGGCGAACCCGACGGTTGAGGTTTCGGGAAAATCCAATGGTCGGATTTCCCGCACTAGTCGTTTGAAATCGCGGTTTCAAAATACGAACTGCACGGCCTCGTTTCGTTTTAATTTTATTTATATTTATATATTTATATAAATATAGTTCATTCGATGATTTCTATATCGTTTTCACTTCAAATATTTTTCTAACACCCTAAATTTTGGAAAAATTTCGCCATAACCTCCCCTGTACCGGGGGCATCGGGAAATCGCAAATAGCGTCCCGGTCCTTCTAATCTCAAAAAGAAAAAGAAAAAGCCAAGCGGCTAGCCAATAGGCTCAAAATCATCACCCAAACAAATCAGTAAATGTGTACCTATTTGTCGGGCACAAAATTTTATTCCTCTTCTCTAGCCCCTTTGCTATAACCTGTTCAATAAATATGCAGGTACATATATATACAGTTCATATCATTTTTCATTTTCTATTCAACTTCATATTTGATTTCTATTTGGTTTAAAAACACCATTCATTCTAATGTTACATAAATAGGTGCAAATCATTTCATTAGCTAATTAATGAATATTTCAACTCATATATGTTTATTTTGAACAAGTGGCTATTTTTAACACTTCACATTTCAACGATTTGGTGCTTACAATAAAAATGTGATTCATATTGTAAAACAATTCATTTCAAAACACTATTCTTCTATATAGTTCATGTTGATGATAAAAATGAGATTTCTATCATAAAACAATTTCTTTTCAGACGAGATTATTTTACACAGTTCATATAGTCAATAAAAGGTGATTTTCTTTTATTAAACAATTTATTTCAAAATATGAATATCATTCAACACATGAATTTCTAAACAACGAATGAATAGCAATTTAACACATGAATGTTTTCTATAGTTTCTATATATAGATAAAAATGTAATTTTTATTATCTAGCGGTTTATTTCAAAATATGAATATCATTCAACACATGAATTTCTAAACAACGAATGAATATCAATTCAACACATGAATGTTTTCTATAGTTTCTATATATAGATAAAAATGTAATTTTTATTATCTAACAGTTTATTTCAAAATATGAATATCATTCAACACATGAATTTCTAAACAACGAATGAATAACAATTCAACACATGAATGTTTTCTATAGTTTCTATATATAGATAAAAATGTAATTTTTATTATCTAACAGTTTATTTCAAAATATGAATATCATTCAACACATGAATTTCTAAACAACGAATGAATAGCAATTCAACACATGAATGTTTTCTATAGTTTCTATATATAGATACAAATGTGATTTTTATTATCGAACGGTTTATTTCAAAATATGAATATCATTCAACACATGAATTTCTAAACAACGAATGAATATCAATTCAACACATGAATGTTTTCTATACAATGAATAAATATAGTTTAAGCATATGAAAATAATTCAAACACAAGAATATTATTCAAAATTTCGACAGCATAACGGCAGGGTAGTTACACCGGCACCGTCCCTAGTACGGCTCCTCGCTCTACCTTAAAACCTCGCGGTTTTTGACAATGGGAATCATGCATCTAATTCGCACGCAGGCGGCATGTTTATATTTTTTTTCATTTCCACAAACTAATCCTATGTGGTTTCAACCAAATATTTTTCAACCACAAACGGGTATTTTTCAACCACAAACAATCCATATCAATCACAAACAATCCCAAACAATCATTCGCTATCAATCAATTTCCACAACAATTTCAACCAATAAATATCGTCCATGGTTTGTGGACGAGGGGCGTATATATATATATATATATATATATAGAGAGAGATATTTATATATAGCAATTCACTTTCATTTTCAACTCATATATAATATTTATAAAAAGAAATTGAAGAGTGAGAAAGCCTCACCAATAGCTATCCACTCACACGATTGTTCCTTAATAGAAACTTCGCCTTCTTGTTGCTTTCGTTGACTGTATCCTCTACATAGGTAAAAATCGAATTTTTACTATGTTATTCAATATATAAAGATTGCATTTTGACTTCGCTATTAAATATAAAGATTATATTTTTATTATTCTTATGATGCAACAATTATATTTTTATTGCTTTAAAAATATAAGAATCATACCTCACTTCTTCTACTTAACAAAAATTCCATCTTTTCTATTTTTTAAAAATATGATCTTTATTTTCAAGTTCAAATCTTTTTCTATTAAAAGATCAAACCCTTTTTCTATTTCAAAGTTTAAACCTTTTTTTTTCTTCAAAGTTTAAACCTTTAAAATAAAACCAGTTTTTATTTTCTTATCAAATCAGTTTTTAAAATCTTTTTCAAAATGCAGTTTTTTCTTCTTTTAAAAATGCAGTTTTTTTCTTCTTTTTAAAAATGCAGTTTTTTTTTCTTTTAAAAATGCAGTTTTTTTTCTTCTTTTTCAAAATGCAGTTTTTAAAATCTTTTTAAAAATGCAGTTTTTACCTTATTTAAAAATGCAGTTTTTTTTACTTCCTTTAAAACAGTTTTGCCTTTTTAGAAAAAAAAAATCAGTTTTTAACTCTTTAAAAATTCTGTTTTTATTTTCCTTTTAAAACAAACAGTTTTCAATTTTAAATTTCTGTTTTTACATCCCTAAAAAAAAAAAGACAGTTTTAAAACTTTATAAAAAAAACAGTTTTATACTTTTCAAAACAGTTTTTATATTCTAACAAATCAGTTTATATATTTTATAAAAATGCAGCTTTTATAACTTAAAATAAAAATTCAGTTTTATTTTCTTTTAAAAAAAATTCTGTTTTAAAATTCTTTTTCATCTTAAAAACCCAGTTTTTAAATCTAAAAAACAAACAAACCAGTTTTCATTCATTTTTTTTTTAAACAGCTTTCAATTCACTGTAGAAAAATAAAAATAAAATAAAAACAAAGATAAAATAACTTAAACACTCACCGATCTTGCGAAGGGGAGGAGGAGTCGTCGGCGGTGGTCCAGGGGTGCTCGTGATGTCTGGAGTCCGATGGTGGGGGCTCCGATTGGGGGGGCTGCTTCGATTACGTCGAGGGTAGCGTCGTCTGGAGGGAGGTGGTCGCGAGCTTCGGGGGCGCTGCTTCGATTGTCGGCGGCAAGGATAAGGCGGCGCGATTCGATGAACTTAGGGTTAGGTTTTCTTCTTCTTCTTTTTTTTTATTTGTTAACTTTTCTGTATAATGAAACGGGGGGGGGGGGGGGGGGGCAACGAAGAAGAAAAGGGGGAAAGGTAGGTTTTTTTATTTATTTTATTATTTAATTATTTAATTATGCACAAGGGTTGACTTTTATATCCGACCTCGAAACGAGGTCCACCGCCTGTCGTCCATAGCGTTTTACCCCCATTCCGAACACAATGGGATATGTATCGTAAGCTGGTTTGATCGTTACAATCAGTTTTCGTTGAATTTACAATTTAAATCCTTATATTGAATTTTAAACGTACATTTCCAATTACCGGGGTCACATACTAACTAGAAAAATTCCAGAAAAATATTTTCTAGTTTCGTATTGACGATACGGTCCTAACAAAACTAATTTCGTCGAATTCTGAGACCGTTTGAAAAATGGCCAATTTCCTGTCGATTAAATTCAACAGAAACTGGTCAATCGCATTTTCTTTTGCCACGCTCACATATTGATTCGAAAAATTATGAAATTTGAAACCTAGCAATAGTTTGACATCCCGGACCCGACAAAAGTGGTTTCGTCGAATTCCGAGGCCATATGCAAAATATAAATTTTCCAGGCCTATATATTCTATATATCGACTCTTCTGAAAATTCATTCGGCCTAATTATACATAATTCTATATTTTATGGGAATAGGCTATTTTAATCATTCAAATTTCTTGTTAATAACCTAATTTAAAATTTTTAAACTGGTTCACATTTTCCGGGTTATTACAATCTCCCCCACTTAAAACTTTTCGTCCTCGAAAAGGAAATAATAGTTAAGCAGGAAATAAAATGTAAATGCAAAGTATTGTAAAGGTACCTTGCACCGGAGTTAGTCAGAGATGTCCACTCTGCATTTGGGATAGGCTTGTTTAATGCTCTCCTCAGTTTCCCAAGTACAGTCTCTAGGATCACCACTCCACTGCACTTTGACTAAGTGAATCTTTTTCCTCCTTAGCTCTCTGGTTTCTTTGCCAACTATCTTTAATGGATCTCTTTTGAGTGCTAATTCTGGAGTTATGTCAATATCCTGTTGTGCTGCTTCTTCCACAACAAGATCTGGATCATGAACATGTTTTCTGAGTTGAGATACGTGGAACACATTATGTACACCGGGCAACCAATCAGGTAATGATACCCTATATGCAAGAGTTCCAATCCGTTCAAGTATAGGAAAGGGACCAATAAATCTCGGTGCCAACTTCCCAGTCTTGCCAAATCTGATTACTCCTCGCATTGGAGAAACTCTTAAATAAACATAATCGCCAACGGCAAACGATATATCTCTTCTTCTCGCATCAGCATAACTTTTCTGTCGGCTCTGTGCGGTTTTTAATCTCTTCTTAATGAAATCGACTTTATCCGATGCTTCTTGAATCATATCGGGCCCTAACACAAGTCTGTTGCCAGGTTCTACCCAACATGCGGGAGATCTGCACGGTCTACCGTATAGTGCTTCAAATGGGGACATTCCCAAACTTGCTTGATAGCTATTGTTGTAAGAGAATTCTGCTAAATGTAAATGATCTTCCCATGAGCCTCCAAAATCAATAACGCAAGCCCGCAACAAATCTTCTAAAATTCTATTCACCCGCTCAGTTTGGCCGTCTGTCTGAGGGTGATAAGCGGTGCTTAGATTTAATTTGGTCCCCAATTCTTCCTGGAATGCTTCCCAGAATTTGCTAGTGAACAGGGGATCTCTATCGCTGACTATACTGAGCGGTACTCCATGAAGTTTAACAATTTCTTTGAAGTAAATTTGCGCTAGGCTTTGAGCCGTTCTGTTGGATCGGACAGGTATAAAATGGGCAGTCTTCGTGAAGCGATCTACGATTACCCATATACTGTCGTTTCCTTTTCTAGTCCGAGGCAAGCCATCGATAAAATCCATCGAGATTTGTTCCCACTTCCAACCTGGAATTTCCAATGGTTGTAATAATCCAGCCAATTTCTGCTGATCACTCTTGACTAGTTGGCAAGTGGAGCATCTGCTAACATATAATGAGATATCTCTCTTCATTGACCTCCACCAGAATGTGCGTTTGATATCGTTATACATTTTGCTTACACCTGGATGGATACTTAATTTGGATTTGTGGCACTCATCAAGTATTTCTCTTCTGAGCTCGGGAAGGTTTGGGATGCAAATTCTACCCTTTAATCTTAGAACTCCCTTGTCATCGAGTCTAAAACTTGTGGATTCACCTCCTTTGACTCTTTGACTGATTCTTTGAATAAATTCATCGTCTTTCTGAAGAGTCGAGATCCTATCTATTAATGAAGACGTGATGAAAAAACTGGCGATGATTTCATTCTTTCTGCTGAGCGCATCTGCTACAACATTGGCTTTCCCTGGAGTGTATATAATTTCAAAATCGTATGCTGCAAGGAATTCTAACCAACGCTGTTGTCTCAAGTTTAGATCTTTCTGGGTGAACAGGTATTTCAAGGATTGATGATCGGTAAATAGCTCGAATTTCTCGCCCAGTAAATAATGCCTCCATATTCTTAAAGCGAACACGATAGCTAATAACTCAAGATCATGAGTAGCACATTTCTTTAATGCGGCTTTAGTTGACGACTGGCATATGCGATCACTTGGCCTTTTTGCATTAACACTGCTCCTAGCCCTCTAATAGAAGCATCAGTCCATACTGTCAAGTCTTGGTTACCTTCTATTATTGTCAATACCGGAGCGGTTGTCAACTTCAGTTTCAGCTCCTGGAAAGCTTCTTCACATTCGGGAGTCCATTTGAATTTCTCATGCTTCTTTGTAAGCTTTGTCAAAACTCCTGATATCTTTGAAAAATCCTGAACGAATTTCCGATAGTAACTAGCTAATCCAAGGAAACTTCGAACTTCAGTGGGTGTAGTAGGTTGTTTCCAGTTCTGAATCGCTGTAATTTTGCTTGGATCTACAGCAATTCCTTCTTTTGATACGACGTGGCCAAGGAATTTAACTTCATTCTGCCAGAAGACATACTTAGAAAATTTAGCTTTCAAGACATTTCTTCTTAGAATTTTCAACACTTGTTCTAAATGTTTTGCATGTTCTTCTTCCGACTTAGAGTAGATTAGAATGTCATCGATGAAGACTAGAACAAATTTATTCAACACACCTCGGAACACTCTGTTCATAAGATCAACGAAGTATGCCGGAGCGTTGCACAAACCGAACGGCATTACTAACCATTCGTAGAATAGATCGGGACCCCTGAAGGCTGTCAAAGGAACACAGTCTTCGGCTATACGCAATTGGTGGAAACCTGTTGCTAGGTCCATTCTGGAGAATACGGTTGCTCCATTTAATTGATCTAACAGATCGTCTATTCGGGGCAAAGGATATTTGTTCTTCAGTGTTTGTTTATTGAGATCCCGGTAATCAACGCAAAGTCTTAGAGTACCGTCTGATTTAGGGACAAATACTACTGCGGCTCCCCATGCTGAAAAGCTTGGTCTGATTAGACCTTTCCAAACTAATTCTCGGGTTTGGCTACTTAGCTCTTCTTTTTCTTTTGGGGCCATTCTTCTTATTGGATGGACTACTGGTCGAGCATTCGGAATTAGATCAATTCTAAATTCAATTTCTCTTTGCGGCGGTAAGTTCTCTACTTCTTCAAACACATCCGCATAATTTTTCACGACCGGTATCTTTTCTATTGAATGGGGAGTAATTTCTAAAGAAGCCCAGAATTCTGTTCTATTAATTTCTGAGCCATGGCATGGTATATATATAGGTCCAAGCTTCGTTTCGACTTTAACGATTCTTTCCGCACATCTAACTTCGGCCTTATATTTTGTCAACCAATCAAGTCCCAGAATAATGTCAAAGTCGGAAAGGTCCATGACAATTACTTTAAAAGAGAACTTGTATCGAGAGAAGGAAATAGGTACTTTACAATATGCACTGAGACTCACAGAACCTCCTATCGGGTTTTGAACTTTAATTGGTTCCTTAAGTTTTCCTCTTTTCAGTTTTAACTTATGAACAATATTACCAGAAATGAAGCTACGAGATGCACCAGTATCAAAAAGTACAGAAACATGAATATTTTTAATAGTAAGAGTACCTCCCAAGACATCGGGTTTACCTGAGCCGTCGGTGATAGCTGGCGGGGTATTCCCGTCATAAACATTGGCCACTAGTGCGCTCTTCTTCAAAGGACAATTCTTGCTGTAGTGCCCCTTCTTGTGGCAATTGTAGCATTCAACTGAGTCACTGGCCCTTGGCTTCTTTGGGGCTTTGCATACATTAGAGAAATGACCGGGCTTCCCGCAATTATAGCAGTTTCCTTTCGGGATTTTTGCGGGTTTTTGAGTCGCGGCCGCGGTGATGCTAGATTCCGGTTGGTCAGTTGAGGTCTTGCGCTTAATCCCTGCTTGGCTCTTAGCGCGGTCTTGGCTAGCATGTCTCTCATCCATGTCCTCGTAGTTGCAAGCCATCTCTACGAGTTCTGAAAAAGGAAGTTTGACGTTGCTCATAGCTCTATCATGGTATTTGCGCTTCAGCCCAAAAATGAATCTCTTATTCTTCGCTTTGTCGGTCAAAACCAACTCCGGAGCATAGCGCGATAGCTGAGTGAACTTATTCAGATAGTCTTGAATAGAGAGGTCTCCCTGCTGGAGATTAGCAAATTGCTCCTGCATCCTCTCAAGAGCTTGTTCTGGCACAAACTTCTCATTGAATAAAGCCTTGAACTGTTCCCAAGTTCGGATAGTACCAGCTGCATCTCCAGAAGTAATGGCATCCCACCACAGCTCTGCCTCTTCCTGAAGAAGCCAAATGCCAAGTCGGGCTTTATTGTTAGTTCCCATGCCCATACCTTCGAAGATTTTCTCACAGGTCTTCAGCCAAGCGATAGCTTCGGTCACTGTGCCTGTGCCTGTAAAAGGTTTCCCTCCAAGATTTCGGTATCTCTTTGCCACTTTATCCAACTCAAAGTCTTCTGGTGCTGGTGCCTGAATAATAGGGGCCTCTGCAGCTACGGGGATATTCCCCCGTCCTCCTGCTGCATCTCCTCGGCCTCCACGGCCTCCTCTGGCTGCTGCTGCTCGTGTAGCCATCTAAGAGTACTGTATAAGCAAGAAAAGAGTCAAGCTCACAGATTTGATAATTTTCATAAATGATAAAGCAAGGAAATACAAGGAAAGATAATGATGATGTACTGATCAAATTGTTTTGCTAATCTGCTTAGCTCATTCTAGGACATTACTAATCCTATCTCTAATGAGCTACTCGCATTAGAACACTACTGATTCTATTCTGACGAGGTGTTTAATGTGTTAGATCCCGGAACTAAGGTTAACCAAAGCTCTGATACCAACTGTAACGATCCCAAAATCCGAGGGGCGGTATTAAGGATAATCATTAGGAAATAACACATTAATCATCATAGCAGAGTACAGATAATAGCAGAAACAATAAATAAAATAATTTTACATGGATATGACAGCGGAATCACAACATGTAGGAATATCGGAATAGCATAACGTGGGATACACTTAGTAAAAAGAAAGGGAAGTGATCAGTCATCATCCCCAGAGGCGGAATACATACATGCAGTGACATAATAAGAGTATCAGTCTACATCGCCGAAGGTGGAATACATATACATATAGTCAGAAATACGGAAAGTAAATCAGTCTGCATCGCCAGTGGCGGAATCATAAACATAAATACAGGAATGGCGGAAAATATCTAAGTCATCACTATGAAGTCAGCCTCGCCATGAGCCAAAAGTGCATGCTATGCAGCAGTGCAGAACCAAAAATCACCTGTCACCTGTGTACTAGGCTGCCCATGTGAAAATAAGGGCACCCGCGTTTGCAAAGTGAAACAAACAACGAGTCAGTCATGGGGACTGGTATGAGGAATCCATTTAACAGTTAAACAATAGTAATAGCAAATCATAGGACCACGCCACTTTCGCGGAACGGGTTTACTCCAGTGATTGCTAGTGCATTTAAAACAAAGTAAATTCTTTTTAAGACAACGCAATGCTTTTAGAAAGAATGAAGCCATTATAAGACTCAGGTCCCATCACACAATGCAACGCAAGCCGGAGGATAGAGTTTTACCTTATAATAGCCAAATATGCTTGATACGTATAAAGAGAAATCATTTGATATTATTACTAGTGCATATATGTTTCAAAAACGAATAGCATCATAAATATCAATCATAGGCGGCATAGCTACCATATACTATGTCACCATACTAGTACTACAATCAAGTCCGTTATTTCGTATTGGAAATTGGATTTCCGTCATGAGTCGAGGCAAGGGGAAAGCTCCTCTCCGCTTCGAGACACTCTAGCAAATGCCTCAGGATTACGCACACTGGGTAACCCCTGGATTCGGCTGGGCCGGTCCTCACTTACGTTAGAGGATTATTTATTCCTGAACACACGTTTCCCGGTCCTTACAGACCTATAATCGAGGCGCCTCGCATTCCAACTACCACAAAGGTGAAAAGTAGATATATATGTCAGGGCTGGTAAGTCGCTGACACCACCATAGCTAGAAAGAAACGTCGTGCTCTCCCAGCGGTCCGTATCCCGTTTTTAACTCATACCGGGGTGTGAGGTTCGCGAATCTACGAAATACACAAAGCTAGGCCACGTAGACCTTGCTTTGATCATCATCCACAAGACTTTGCTTTGCAACAGAAGCCTTGATCACAACATCTTGGCATGCCACATAGGCAGTCCCCTCCATACGATTGATTTCCATCGATATATAACCTCTAAGCTCGTACGTCTCAGAGAAGGGCGTTAAGCAAAAGAATAAATTCTCCGCCGCCAAATAGATATATATTTAACAGAGATCAATTAGTATAGAACAAAATCCAATGTCAGACACACAGTCCATTTACAAGTCCGTCCTGGGTCTGAACGAAACCGGAGGCGTCAAATTCCTCGTATATCCGTCCAATCAACATATACGTTCAGACGGCTACTACTTCCGTCCCTTTCCGGTAGCTACTCCGGTTAGGAACCTCAGTAGCGCCCATCCAACCGATACGAAGATCGTCGGTCTTGAATCGTCTTTGCATTTTCCAATTCGAATCGTTCGATGAATTATTTGAAATGAGGGTTAGCTCGGCCTTTTCAAATAATTCACGTCATTAGAATTTAAATCGATTCTTTATATGGTTATATTATTCGACATCCATCTTTCAGTTATTTAGTGATATTTTCATGTCATACACATACAACCATCAAATATCAAACAATTCAAGTCCACTTGGTTTATTTGCAACCTATGTTGCTTATAATATTTTATAACGATTTTTCGCCATTTTTATTTATTTAAAAATGGCCATATTTAATTAAACGACGTTTCAGGTCGTTTCGTGTCACTGGCGCTGTTTTTCCCTTAATTTGTTTTACACATATCGGAAAATCTAACCGTTGGATTTCTACAAAGTCTATATCAGTGGGAAGATATTCCCAAAGCGAACCCAACGGTTCCAGTTTCGTGGGAATCCGACGGTCGGATCTTCCACACTAGTCGTTTGAAGTTACGATTTCAATTTACGAACTGCAGCGTCGTTATTCGATTAAATTTAATTATATTTATATATATATAAATATAATCGTTTCTGGCGCTGTTTTTCCTTAATTTTGAATTAAACATTCCAGACAATCCAACCGTTGGATTTTTACAAGGTTGGTGCCGTTGGAAAGATTATTCCAAGGCGAACCCGACGGTTGAGGTTTCGGGAAAATCCAATGGTCGGATTTCCCGCACTAGTCGTTTGAAATCGCGGTTTCAAAATACGAACTGCATGACCTCGTTTCGTTTTAATTTTATTTATATTTATATATTTATATAAATATAGTTCATTCGATGATTTCTATATCGTTTTCACTTCAAATATTTTTCTAACATCCTAAATTTTGGAAAAATTTCGCCATAACCTCCCCTGTACCGGGGGCATCGGGAAATCGCAAATAGCGTCCCGGTCCTTCTAATCTCAAAAAGAAAAAGAAAAAGCCAAGCGGCTAGCCAATAGGCTCAAAATCATCACCCAAACAAATCAGTAAATGTGTACCTATTTGTCGGGCACAAAATTTTATTCCTCTTCTCTAGCCCCTTTGCTATAACCTGTTCAATAAATATGCAGGTACATATATATACAGTTCATATCATTTTTCATTTTCTATTCAACTTCATATTTGATTTCTATTTGGTTTAAAAACACCATTCATTCTAATGTTACATAAATAGGTGCAAATCATTTCATTAGCTAATTAATGAATATTTCAACTCATATATGTTTATTTTGAACAAGTGGCTATTTTTAACACTTCACATTTCAACGATTTGGTGCTTACAATAAAAATGTGATTCATATTGTAAAACAATTCATTTCAAAACACTATTCTTCTATATAGTTCATGTTGGTGATAAAAATGAGATTTCTATCATAAAACAATTTCTTTTCAGACGAGATTATTTTACACAGTTCATATAGTCAATAAAAGGTGATTTTCTTTTATTAAACAATTTATTTCAAAATATGAATATCATTCAACACATGAATTTCTAAACAACGAATGAATAGCAATTCAACACATGAATGTTTTCTATAGTTTCTATATATAGATAAAAATGTAATTTTTATTATCTAGCGGTTTATTTCAAAATATGAATATCACTCAACACATGAATTTCTAAACAACGAATGAATATCAATTCAACACATGAATGTTTTCTATAGTTTCTATATATAGATAAAAATGTAATTTTTATTATCTAACAGTTTATTTCAAAATATGAATATCATTCAACACATGAATTTCTAAACAACGAATGAATAGCAATTCAACACATGAATGTTTTCTATAGTTTCTATATATAGATAAAAATGTAATTTTTATTATCTAACAGTTTATTTCAAAATATGAATATCATTCAACACATGAATTTCTAAACAACGAATGAATAGCAATTCAACACATGAATGTTTTCTATAGTTTCTATATATAGATAAAAATGTGATTTTTATTATCGAACGGTTTATTTCAAAATATGAATATCATTCAACACATGAATTTCTAAACAACGAATGAATATCAATTCAACACATGAATGTTTTCTATACAATGAATAAATATAGTTTAAGCATATGAAAATAATTCAAACACAAGAATATTATTCAAAATTTCGACAGCATAACGGCAGGGTAGTTACACCGGCACCGTCCCTAGTACGGCTCCTCGCTCTACCTTAAAACCTCGCGGTTTTTGACAATGGGAATCATGCATCTAATTCGCACGCAGGCGGCATGTTTATATTTTTTTTCATTTCCACAAACTAATCCTATGTGGTTTCAACCAAATATTTTTCAACCACAAACGGGTATTTTTCAACCACAAACAATCCATATCAATCACAAACAATCCCAAACAATCATTCGCTATCAATCAATTTCCACAACAATTTCAACCAATAAATATCGTCCATGGTTTGTGGACGAGGGGCGTATATATATATATATAGATATTTATATATAGCAATTCACTTTCATTTTCAACTCATATATAATATTTAAAAAAAGAATTTGAAGAGTGAGAAAGCCTCACCAATAGCTATCCACTCACACGATTGTTCCTTAATAGAAACTTCGCCTTCTTGTTGCTTTCGTTGACTGTATCCTCTACATAGGTAAAAATCGAATTTTTACTATGTTATTCAATATATAAAGATTGCATTTTGACTTCGCTATTAAATATAAAGATTATATTTTTATTATTCTTATGATGCAACAATTATATTTTTATTGCTTTAAAAATATAAGAATCATACCTCACTTCTTCTACTTAACAAAAATTCCATCTTTTCTAATTTTTAAAAATATGATCTTTATTTTCAAGTTCAAATCTTTTTCTATTAAAAGATCAAACCCTTTTTCTATTTCAAAGTTTAAACCTTTTTTTTTCTTCAAAGTTTAAACCTTTAAAATAAAACCAGTTTTTATTTTCTTATCAAATCAGTTTTTAAAATCTTTTTCAAAATGCAGTTTTTTTCTTCTTTTAAAAATGCAGTTTTTTTCTTCTTTTTAAAAATGCAGTTTTTTTTTCTTTTAAAAATGCAGTTTTTTTTCTTCTTTTTCAAAATGCAGTTTTTAAAATCTTTTTCAAAATGCAGTTTTTACCTTATTTAAAAATGCAGTTTTTTTTCCTTCCTTTAAAACAGTTTTGCCTTTTTAGAAAAAAAAAAAATCAGTTTTTAACTCTTTAAAAATTCTGTTTTTATTTTCCTTTTAAAACAAACAGTTTTCAATTTTAAATTTCTGTTTTTACATCCCTAAAAAAAAAGACAGTTTTAAAACTTTATAAAAAAAACAGTTTTATACTTTTCAAAACAGTTTTTATATTCTAACAAATCAGTTTATATATTTTATAAAAATGCAGCTTTTATAACTTAAAATAAAAATTCAGTTTTATTTTCTTTTAAAAAAAATTCTGTTTTAAAATTCTTTTTCATCTTAAAAACCCAGTTTTTAAATCTAAAAAAAAACAAACCAGTTTTCATTCATTTTTTTTTTTTTAAACAGCTTTCAATTCACTGTAGAAAAATAAAAATAAAATAAAAACAAAGATAAAATAACTTAAACACTCACCGATCTTGCGAAGGGGAGGAGGAGGAGTCGGCGGTGGTCCAGGGGTGCTCGCGATGTCTGGAGTTCGATGGTGGGGGCTCCGATTGGGGGGGCTGCTTCGATTACGTCGAGGGTAGCGTCGTCTGGAGGGAGGTGGTCGCGAGCTTCGGGGGCGCTGCTTCGATTGTCGGCGGCAAGGATAAGGCGGCGCGATTCGATGAACTTAGGGTTAGGTTTTTTTTTTTTTTTTATTTGTTAACTTTTCTGTATAATGAAACGGGGGGGGGGGGGGGGGGGGCAACGAAGAAGAAAAGGGGGAAAGGTAGGTTTTATTTATTTATTTTATTATTTAATTATTTAATTATGCACAAGGGTTGACTTTTATATCCGACCTCGAAACGAGGTCCACCGCCTGTCGTCCATAGCGTTTTACCCCCATTCCGAACACAATGGGATATGTATCGTAAGCTGGTTTGATCGTTACAATCAGTTTTCGTTGAATTTACAATTTAAATCCTTATATTGAATTTTAAACGTACATTTCCAATTACCGGGGTCACATACTAACTAGAAAAATTCCAGAAAAATATTTTCTAGTTTCGTATTGACGATACGGTCCTAACAAAACTAATTTCGTCGAATTCTGAGACCGTTTGAAAAATGGCCAATTTCCTGTCGATTAAATTCAACAGAAACTGATCAAACGCATTTTCTTTTGCCACGCTCACATATTGATTCGAAAAATTATGAAATTTGAAACCTAGCAATAGTTTGACATCCCGGACCCGACAAAAGTGGTTTCGTCGAATTCCGAGGCCATATGCAAAATATAAATTTTCCAGGCCTATATATTCTATATATCGACTCTTCTGAAAATTCATTCGGCCTAATTATACATAATTCTATATTTTATGGGAATAGGCTATTTTAATCATTCAAATTTCTTGTTAATAACCTAATTTAAAAATTTTAAACTGGTTCACATTTTCCGGGTTATTACATTTTAAATCCCTTTCTTTTCCTTTCTTTTGGCGACCGTTCCGTGCCTGTTGGACAACGGTACAACGCATTTCAAGGGAATGTCGGTTGGTGCAGGGCGGGCCGTCACACTTGGTATCAGAGCCTAGGTTGCGTAGCTAACCTAGGGGAAGAAATCAGGGAGAGATAGTATACATATATGAGAGCACGTATTTGTTATATTTTGGTTTTCAAAAGCTAGCTATATATATACTATTAGTATAGTTAAGGGTGGAGTCGCACTGCACTTGCACCACTGAAGAGATGGTTAATCGTTTTCTCTTTACAGATTGAACGATGACCCGAAACTTGAGGAACACGTGTCCAAGGGCTAACAATAGGAATGACCCTGATATGAGGGCGATGTTCACCAACTTCATGAGAGAGATGCTTAGGGATGTGCAGAGGGCAGCTCCCAATGCTGGTAATGGTGGTGGTCCAGTAGTGCAGGCACCTAGGGACGATTTCGCCAAGCTGAATAAGGATTATACTAGTCTTGGTGGGAAGCCGTTCCATGGAACGGAATTAGCTACGGATGTTCAAGATTGGTTGGATAGCTGTGAACATATCTTCGAAGACTTGAGTATCGAGGATGCGATGAAGAGATGGCTAGCATCCCGTCATATGCAAGAACGGGCAATGAATTGGTGGAATGCTATTAAGGCAGCTACTCCAGAGGATCAAGTCACTTGGGATCAGTTTAGAACTCGTTTCAGTGATAAATTTATCCCAGCTGCTCAGAAGTCAGAATTGTTTAGGAAGTTCTTGGAGCTTAAGCAGAATGGTAGGGCAGTCTCAGAGTATATTGCTGAGTTCGATACTTTATCAAAATATGGATTATCCCTTATAGATACCGCCAAGAAGAAGAACGAGAAGTTCATAACTGGTTTAGATGGGTACTTGGGGGAAAGGCTTATAAACCACATCGACGAGACGTTTGAATCGATTGTAGGAAAGGCTTTAAGGTCAGAGAGTCTTTATCCTAAGCCAAAGACTGAGGTTGCTATTGCATCTGCAGAAGAGCCAAAGCCGCCAGCAGGCGATGGAGGCAAGAATAATTCCCAGAATAAGAGGAAACAAGACCAAACCATGGATGGTCAGAATAAGAAAAATAAGAAAGATGGCGAGTGCTTTAGCTGTGGCAAGACGGGCAACTATGCCAGAGATTGTCGGGAAAAGCCAGGGGAAAGGAAGTGCTTTAATTGTGTCCAAGCGGGACATCACAAGAATGAATGTCCACAACCTCCTAAGGAGAAGCAGATTGTGAAAGAATATGATATCAACGCTGTTCCTTCTTCGTCGAATGCCCCAACTATGGCGCAGAAGGAAAAAGGTGTCGTTATTCGAGGTATGCTTCCTATTTAAGATGTTTCTGTTCGAGTTTATTTGATATCGGGACTTCCCATTCCTTCGTACCTAGTGACCTGGTAGATAGGTTGGAATTGGTACCCGAGGTAGTCGATAGACCTTTAGTAGTGACAAACCCGATAGGTGGTTTGACTAGCCTTTGTAGGATTTGTCGTAATTTGGTCTTATCGATTCATGGATGTATGTTTGTTGTGATTGCTTTATTTTGAGCTTTACTAGGTCTAGCTTGATTTTGGGAGCCGATTGACTCCAAAGGTATAGAGTGATAGTAGATTGTGAAGAGTCTTTGACGACCATTATAATGGATGATGGATGAAAGGTTGTATTGGATCGCCTAACTTATGATGAAGACGATAATGGGAGTTAGAGAAGCAAATGTACATTGTATGTACACTAGTTTGGTCAGGACTTGGCCATGCGATCGACGGTAGTCTCATGCAAGATAGGCAAGGATAGCCAGAGTTAGTTATGGATGCTTGAGTGTTTGGATGTTTTGCTCATATCAACTCACATAGATTGTCTGAACTTGAGAGAGATATTTCCTTGGGTGCTTGTCTGATATTGGTTTAGGCCTTTGGGGCTTGTACTCGGGGAATGTCGAAGTCGACTAGGATGGCTTGCGTGAGAGATAAGTAGTTGTTGTGATTTTCATTGGATGATATCTTGGTTTACTCGAGGAGTAATGGGCGGCTGTGACAGGATAAGACTATTCGATGGTATGGACTGCCCGGAGTTAGACTCGATAGGGTTATGAGATGACTCGAGTGGGACTCGAGAAAGATACAAAGTAATGGATTGTTTAGGACCCTATGTTGATGTTCTTTTTGAAAAAATAGGATGTGTTCGTTGATCATGGAAGATGCAACGGAGGTTGGGACGATTCAAGATGGATTTGAACTCGTAAAAGAAAATAGGTGTTCATTGATCTTGGAGCGGCGACAAATAGGGAGACGACTCACGTTGGACTAAGGTTTGTAGGTAATGGATACTCAAGACTGGGTCTGAGTTTATGGGTAATAGATTGAATCGAGTTGGACTCGAGAAGGCTGCAAGGAATTGGATTGGCTCGAGTTGGACTCGAGAGGGCAGCAAGATAATGGATAGACTTGGGTGGGACTCGAGTGTTTCAGGAAGACTAAAAGTAGGGGTATCTGGGGATGCCAACTTACCCTAGATCCGTTGGACGTGACCTAGTTATCCTTGGAGGATAAACGTACGTTGGACGTACAATAGTCCGTTTGAAGGCAGGGCTTCCATTAGTTATTGATGTTGGTTGGACCAGACATGCAAGTATCGACGTATTCATGGCTTTAGCAGGTGATAGATAGGATTTGTTTGATGGATGCTATGGTTGTTGTGTTTGTTCCTACCTTTCTTCTCTTGAGTATCACCTGTAGGATCCTGTTGAATGGAAATAGGATAAGTTCGTTGATCACGGTGATATGACGAGTGTAAGATACTTCACGTTAGACTTGAAGTATGTTGGGCATTGTGGAGCGTCCGTTGACCTTGGAGATTCAGTGGATATAGGATCTTCAAGTTGGACTTGGACTCAAAGGTAGAGTACCTAGATTCATTGGATGAGTCTAGTTCACCTTTAGAAGGTGAATGTACATTGGTCGTGCAGTATGAGTATAAGTGGAGTACCTAGGTTCATTGGATTGGTCTAGTTTGCCTCTAGGAGGTGAATGTATGTTGGAGGTGCAGTACGAATGTAGGAAGGACTCAAGTTGAACTTGAAAGGACATTCGAAATTTAGTTGGAAATTTGGCGTATAGGTTGGATTACCTAAGAAGATGACAGTATAGACGGATGCCATAGTACCGAACTGGGTGCGATAGCTGATGCATTGGGTAGGAGACATGCCAGTTTAGAGACTATGTTTCTGGAATGGAAGCAACTACGGGAGATGATTTCATACCTAAGTGCGAATTGGATTCAGAAACGCTAGTAAGCTTGACGATTAGATCGATCTGGATTGTGTGGATCGATTCCAGTCAGTGGGACGATCCTAATCTATGGGAAATCACCTCTAGGGTAGAGATGAGAATCGATGGCGAGAGAACGACTGTACTTGGGAAGTAGAGGATGACATAAGAAAGTCGTATCCAAAGCTCTTTGCCTGGTAAGATTTTAGCGGCCATGATTCTTCCCTTGTTAGTAAACCGCATGCTAGGTGTGAGAACCCGTGTGCTTCCCCGTGAAGGAAAGAGCGGATACTTTGAGAACAACACACAAATGAACGCAGACGGAAGAACATTTCATTGTTATTACAACAATTCCATCAGAATACAAGAATATACAGAGTATAATTGAATAAATTACATTCGATAAATATCAGAGATTACAATAAATTACATAGCAGCGGAAAATAATACAAAGCACAACTGAAGGTGATATACGGATACAGAGCTTTCCGGATATCATTCCAGCTGTAAACCAGGATCCTGTGAATATAAATCTGCAAAACCAAAACTACTAGCTGCCCGTGCGGAAAATAGGGGCACCCAGAGTTTAGGTTAAAACAATAAACTCCAGGTCAGTCATGTGACTGGTGTGAGAACTAAAACAGTTATTTAAAACTTTACTTTAAAAGAGAGTAATTCAAGGGACCACGCCGTATAACACGGAACGGGTTTTCTCCCAAGAATACCAGTGCATAGAATAAACAACGCAATGCTTTTTTGAAAAATGAAGCTATTATAAGACCCAGGTCCCATCACACAATGCAATGCAAGCCGGAGGATAGGGTTTTACCTTATAACAGCCAAACATGCTTGGTACGTTTAAAACAAATCATTTGATACTATAATAAGTGTATAGTGTCAAAACAATTTCAATCATAAATATAAATCATAGACGGCATGAGTGCCCCATCCCACTATGTCGCCATACTAGGCTCTACAAATAAAGCCGAAATACACGTATTGGAAATTGGATTTCCGTCATGAGTCGAGGCAAGGGGCAAGCTCCTCTCCATGTTCGAGACACTCTAGCAAATGTCCCAGGGCTATGCACTCTGGGCAACCCATGGATGCTTCAGGGCCGGTCCTCACTTACGTTAGAGGATTAATTATGCCTGAACACACGTTTCCCGGTCCTTACAGACCTATAATCGAGGCGCCTCATCCAACAACCACAAAGGTGAAAAATATATAAATGTCAGGGCTGGTAAGTCACTGACACCACCAAAGCTAGAAAGAAACGTCGTGCTCTCCCTGCAGTCCGTATCCCGTTTTTAACTCATACCGAGGTGTGAGGCTCGCGAATTCACGTTATACACAAAGCTGCCACGTAGGCGTGCTTTGATCATCAACCACAAGACTTTGCTTTTCAACAGAAGCCTTGATCATTGCATCTTAGCGTGCCACACAGGCAATTCATGCCGTGCGACTGATGTCCATCGATATACAACCTCTGAGCTCGTACGTCTCAGAGAAGGGCGTTAAGCAAAAGAATAAATTCTCCGCCGCCAAACAGATGTATATTCAATAGAAATCAATCAACACAGAATAAAATCCAATGTCAGACACACAATCCATTTACAAGTCCGTTCTGGGTCTGAACGAAACCGGAGGCACTTTCCTCGCATATCCATCCATCTCCAAGTACGTCTGGACGACCACCAACTATTTCCATCCTCTTGGGTGTACAGCCCAATCAGGATCGTCAGTAATTATCCAAACGATGTGAAGACTTCCGGTCTTCAACCACCGTCTTCATCTTCGAAATATCGTCGAATCGGTTATTCAGAATGGGTATAAACCCGGCCTTTTCGAACAACCCGCATATATTAAAAACAGTGCTAGAAAACACAACATACGCCTCATTCCAATTCTGAATATTCTGTTATTTAAATATTCACATCTTTTGGGAAAGGTTCCCATTAATTTTATCCAAGATAAATTCTTTAAAATTTATTCTTTAATCTTCCTTTGGATGTCATTTCAAACCAAATTTTGGTTTTTTCAAACTAGTCGAGATTAGCGAACCACATCGAAGTAATTATTTATTTTATTTCCCAATCCCAACCTATTCATCCCATGAAGCAAAACTGGTAGTACTCCATATCTAACACCACGGTGTTATTGGTAAAATTAATTACCGTTTCATGTTCAAATCTAATTAAAGATTTAACTATCGCTTTGGAGCAAAACTGGTGATACTCCATTCTCGCTCATTTTCTAAATTTGATAACTTAGATTATAGATTCACATTTCAACCTAATTGCAGATTCGTTAAAACTCCTTTTACTGGGTTAAAGAACTAGGTGTTATTTAAAATACCGTTCACGATAAACCCAATTCACATTCTATTGATTATCGGGTTAAAGAACTAGTGTTATTTAAAACACAGTTCACGATAAACCCACAAATCAATTCTAGTTCAATTCAAATCAAATATATTAGGAATTCCGATTATTTAAAACCCCTTTTTAAATCTAATTTATTTATTTAAAAATAAAAACCCGGGTTTTAAATTGAGTTCAAACTAGTTCATTTCGATAAAAATCTATTTTTATCTTTTCAAATATGGAGTTTTTCATCCCAAATTTTCCCATATCATTTCTTCTGATTTTACACAAATTATTACTATTTTTAATAATTTTGTCAAGGCCCGTACAGTCGATTTCCAACAACGACCATCGAATTGCACTTACAGCGACCTTTTTCAAATTTGATTTGTACGTATCTCCAAATCCAACCGTTAGATTTCAAATTTCTAATATTCATTAGAAAGCTCTTTTCGATACGAACCCAACGGTTCCAGTTTTAGGAGAATCCGACGGTCGGATCTCCCGTAATGTCCGTTTGAAATAAATGGTTGAAATTCACGAACTGCCGCGGTGCGGCGCATTCTATTCAGGCCATTATATAATATATATAATATATATTTCGTCGACTTCTATTTTAAAACGAATTATATAAATAGTTTAAATTCGTTTCAAAAACAATTTCAACTTCCATTTCATTTCAAATCAAAATTGAATTCTTCTTTATAAATTCGTTTTAAAATTCATTTCTATTCAATTCAAATTTCAATTCAATTTGAATTCATTTCAATTCGTTTTCAATTGAATTTGAATTCGTTTTATATTCAATTCGAATTCGTTTTCAATTCGATTCAATTCAAAGTGGTTTTTTATTCTATTCAATTCAAATTGGTTTTCCATTCGATTCAATTCAAATTGGTTTTCCATTCAATTCAATTCAAATTGGTTCTCTATTCGAATCAAATTCGTTATATATTCCATTGAAATCAAATTCGTTATATATTCAATTGAAATCAAATTCGTTTTCTATTCAATTCATTTTGAAATCGTTTTCAATTCAATTCATTTCGAAATCTTTTTCAATTCAATTCATTTTCTATTCGATTCAATTCAAATTGGTTTTCTATTCGAATCAAATTCGTTATATATTCCATTGAAATCAAATTCGTTATATATTCAATTCATTTTGAAATCGTTTTCAATTCAATTCATTTCGAAATCGTTTTATATTCCATTCATTTCTGTTTTCTATTTGAATCAAATTCATTATATATTCAATGGAAATCAAATTCGTTATATATTTAATTTATTTTCTATTCAATTTGATTCAGATTTCATTTCAAAATATTCGATTTCGAAATCACTTTTCAATATTCCCTTTAAAATGAATAAAATCGATATAAATATCGTTCACGTCAAAATGACGTCAATCTAACCAACACGGCTTCATATATTTCTATTTTCAAATATTCTATTCAACAAATGAATATTTATTTTTGTCAACACACGACTAATCTCAACGAATGAGTACTGTCCACGTGTGACTATTTTTGTTAAATTATTTCGTTCAACACATGACTAATCTCAACGGATGAGTACAGTCAACACATGAACCTTTATTTTATATTGATAAAGAAGTAAATTTTATTATTAAAATGTTTCGTTCAACACATGACTAATCTCAACGAATGAGTACAGTCAACACATGAACCTTTATGTTATAATATTCTTTATTTTCTAAATTGGAATGAGGCCCAATCAATCACCATATAATATTAATTATATGGATTTTCATACATCACACGCATATAATAGCATTGAAAAATAATCAACCATCAACCAAAGTGCACTACACTGTATTAGCATCAAATATAGATATCTAACGCTTATAACAGCCTGTCAATCAATCGATCGACATATTTAATCAATCAGGATGAGTGAACTTCAAATTTCATCCCAACACCCGTGTGGGGTTTCAAACAATCAAACACAGATTTTATTTGTGCAGCTGGGCGATGTGTAAAATTTATCGACCCAATCAATGTCCTTCAAATAGGTGTACATAAACAAACCGTCCGGTTTGTAAATGAATATTTATTTACTCACATTCACGTTAAAAATTATATTTTTAACGATAAAACATTTTATTTTAACATATGAATTTCTATTCAGTTCATTCTTTAAATAAAATGATATTTTTATTTTTCTAACTTATTTTAGAAAATTTCGGCGGCATAACGGCACGATACTAGAAACGGGACGAGGCCAAGCCTTATCCCCGGTCTAGTGAAGGCCCACGCCATTCACACATCAATCAAATCAATTTCATTTCACCAAACAAATCAATTCAACCCAAATAATTTAACTAACTACACAACCAAACAATTTAACAAACAAGCCATCCATGGTCTGTGGATGACGGGTGTCGGGTGCTACTAAACACCGTCTGCATCCTAGTATATATATATAACTAGAAAAAGAAATTGAAAGGTGAGAAATTCTCACCGATAGCTATCCAACTCCATGACACTTCATTGATAGAAATCTTCATCGTTATCGCATCCTCGTTGCCCGTAGCCACTACATATATAAAAATCGAATTTTTACTTCGTTATTCAATATATAAAAATCGAATTTTTATTATGCTATTCAATATATAAAAATCAAATTTTTATCTCGTTATACAATATATAAAAATCGAATTTTTATCTCGTTATACAATATATAAAAATCGAATTTTTACTATGCTATTCTTCATATAAAGATTTCGCCTTTTCAATTTTAATAATTTCGCCTTTTCAATTTTAAAAATCTAATCTTTTCTATTTTAAAAATCTAATCTTTTCTATTTTAAAAATCTAATCTTTTCTATTTTAAAATTCTAATCTTTTCTATTTTAAAAATCTATTCTTTTCTATTTTAAAAATCTAATCTTTTCTATTTTAAAAATCAAATCTTTTCTATTTTAAAAATCTAATCTTTTCTATTTTAAAAATCTAATCTTTTCTATTTTAAAAATCTAATCTTTTCTATTTCAAAATTCTAATCTTTTCAATTTTAAAAATCTAATCTTTTCTAAACAAAGTCAAATAAAAATCAGATTTTTAATGCAAAGCCATATGAATAAAAATCCTAATTTTATTCCTAAGTTAAATGCCACTAATTAAATAACAAAATAAAATAAAAAACTCACATTTTTCTGCTTTTAACTGGGAAGAGGGGTGCTTGGCTGTTGGAGGCGGAGGAGGATGGTGGAGCGATCGGAGGAGGTCAGGTGGAGAAGACGAAGCAGCGGCAGCGCAGCACAGGAGGGGGGGGGCTGTCGCGTTCGCGAGGGCAGGGGGTGGGGGTTTGGATCTTGGCGGCGACAGCGATCATCGGGGGAGGGGGGCGCGATGCGGTGCGGCACCGATCGGAGGGGCGGCGCGATTAATTAGGGCAACAGGTTTTTTTTTTCTTTTTTTTCTTTTCGTTTTGAAATGAACGGGGGGGGGGGGGTCGGCTGATAAAAGGAGAAGGGATATATTTTTTTTAATTATTTAATTCATTTTAAAGTTGACTTTTCATTTGAACTCGAAATCAAGCCCACCGACTGTCGCCCCTAGCTAATTACCCCCATTCCGAACACAATGGGATATGTATCGCAAGCTGATTCGATCGTTACAATCAGTGTCTGTTAAATTTACATTTAAATCACTTTATTGAATTTTAAACGTATATTTCAAATTACCGGGGTCACATACTAACTAGAAAAATTCTAGAAAAATATTTTCTAGCTTTGTATTGACGATACGGTCCTAACAAAACTAGTTTCGTCGAATTCTGAGACCGTTTGAAAAATGGCCAATTTCCAGTCGATTAAAATCAACTAAAACTGGTCAAACGCGTTTTCCTTTGCCACGCTCACATATTGATTCGAAAAATTATGAAATTTGGAATCTAGCAATAATTTGACATCACGGATCCAACAAAAGTGGTTTCGTCGAAATCCGAGGTCGTTTGCAAAATTCCCATTTTTAAGGGCCTGAATTCCATAGCGACTATTCAGAATTTTCAACTGGACATATCTTTTGATTCCCACAATGAAATTTTGATTTTTCGGATTCGTTGGAAAGATATTCTCAAATAGATCCTAATGTTTTTGGTTTCACTAAAATCCGAATTGTTTTGCACCCGGTACATTCAATTGAAGTTTGAAATCGAATTATCGAACTACCCGCCATTTTCAATTCTATTTATAATTATATATAATTATTTATATTCTAACGACGACGCGTATAATATATACGTTCGAATTATATTCAAAATAAATTTCTCGTCGATATTATTTAAAATAATTCATTTTAAATGTTCAAAATTCGTCAAAATTGCCAAAATAAAATTTTTAAACTGGCCCAGAATTTCCGGGTTATTACACTAGGATAGAATTAGTTCTGTTTGTTTTGCATCTTTGATTGTTGTGTATGGCTGGTAGGCATGCGGGATCCATTGTTTGTTCTTAGTCACGGAATTTCGAGGGCGAAATTTCTTAAGGCGGGAAGAGTGTTACGACCCGCATTCTACGCATCAGAGGATCATAGAATATTTATTTCATCATCATAGAAGGTCGTATGGTCATGTAACTTTGGGGGACGACTATTAGGGTCATTTCCCATGTTCATGATTTTTGCCTATTTTTAAATGACCATTTTGCCCCTAGCTAAACTTGTTTTGTCCATAACTTTTGACTGGTAACGAATTTTGACCTTAAACCACTTCCATTGAATTCAGATGATGGTTTACAATTCCGTAGAGTGGTCACTTTAGCCAAACGGACTTACCGTTTGGGAGATATGGCTGAATTAAGGTTCAAAATGTGAAAAACAGCATTAGCGGGCTTAACTGGGTGATTAACAGCTAGGCCCATTGGGTGATTTCGGGATTAGAAGTATTTAAAGGCTTTTAGGGTTAGAAATTTCGGTTTTTAGTCATTTTCCAGCCACCACAAACATATCTTTTACCCTAGCCATAGCCTCCACTTTCTAAAAACACCCCAAATCACCTTCTAATCACTAATTAAGAAGATCTACACCAAATCAAGGAAGATCAGTGTCAAATCAGAGTTGGAGCTGCTGCTAACATTGGGATTCGACCCAAAACAGAGGATATTTTATATCTATAGTTTTATTTGTGGCAACGGTGAGTGATTTGCATTGTTTTTCACTAATTACGGCTAATTAGGGTAATTAGCAAAGATTAGCGAAATTGGACCTTAGAAAAATTTGTAAAATTCTAAAATAATGTTTTAGGTCTCTGTTAGAAAATTTGGTTAGTTTGGTTAAGTTTTGTTAATCCTATCATTAATTATGTCTAAACATGCTTAAGGGGAAAATATGGGTTTTTGGCTATGTTTGATCCATTTTACATGCTATGGTTGTTGTTTTGGTGTTTATGATTGATTGTACATGTTGCTATGACTGTATGGTATGATTTGTGATTGTCTAGAAGTATTAGATTGGTCAAAAACACCATTGAATGGCGTAAACAACTTGCTGGACAAAGTGCAGGAAACTGTGCAGGACCGGATCGGATGGGGGAAGCTCGACCCAACCCGATGGAGGGAGTACGACCCGACCTGGCATGGTTGCACGACCCGAAGCGCCTCGACAAGCTGGTGATCCAGGAACCTATCTCCGATCCGAACCGATGCCACTCACGAACTGCTTTAGGAGCTAAGGAACCAATGGCCAAGGAGGATCACGAACCGATGCTTGGGCCATGATCTGAAGTGCTCTGATCCGAACCGCCTTCCATGTGAGCTGCTTGCACCATCCGATTCAGAAGCTCCGACCGATCGGATGAGTGAGCACGATCCTATGTAGCCTGAATGTGGACCGCGACCAGGAGTTGGAACCTCGACCCGATCCGATCAGGGGGGCGTGTCACGATCCGTACGCAGCAACCCGATCCGAACAAGAGGAGATACTTCGAGTTGAACCAAGGAGCTTGGACGCGAGGCATGGGTTGCGAACCAAATGAAGACTGGTCCAGAGGAGAAGATCAAAACCCGAGATGCAAAGGTAGTCCAAATAGGAAGTTTGTACTCAGGATCCAATTGGGAACCAACGAGTTAACTCCATGGATGGACTTTGCTACGGGACGTGTGCAAAGGGGTTATCGATACCTATAATTTTGGTTCACCACTGAGAGACGGATTAGGGGCTTGTAGTGATAGTTATGCGGGGTTCTCCGTCATGGCCCAAAGATTAGGTGACCAAAGTAGTAGATATCGTATGCTTTACGCACTGAGCGAGAGATGTGAGGATAGTTGCTATGCTTGATTGTTTGCCATCACTATGACATGTACACCCCAACCCCCGTATTCTTTACACCATGTGTTAGTGGCACCTTAGAGTATTGAGCGGTATATTGTGCTAACTCTTTGGTTGCAGGTCCAGGTTCAGGTATGATTGGATTATACCTGTTATTGTTTTGTTTTGCTGCTTATCGCTCATACCATACTTTTGTCTGACCCAGAGTTTTATGTCTCTTCTTATTACTCTGTGTGCTCCTAAACGAGCAGACTAGAGACATGTTATGTGGTATGCACGAGTAGCTGTACCGGAGACGAGCATGTGGCTTCCACGTATGATATATAGATATTCTCCCTGTGTTGTTAAAGGTCACTGCTTGGGCATTAGTAGTGTACCTCCTTCTTTTGTTTTCTTTTGATTTAGAGACAGTTTAAGGTTGTAATAATGATGGTCATGGAACATAAGCTGTATTTGGATTTGCGCTGCTATGATGTTTAGTTTTAGTTTCAGCTTATGCACTGTCTCGCCTGTTTTATGTCAAGTATGTTGTTATTATATTTTATCCCATGTGCTGTGAGACATTCTACAGGTTCCTTGTTGGTTCATTGTTTTAAATCCCTTTCTTTTCCTTTCTTTTGGCGAGCGTTTCGTGCCTGTTGGACATCGGTACAACGCATTTCAGGGAAATGTTGGCTGGTGTAGGGCGGGCCGTCACACTTGGTATCAGAGCCTAGGTTGCATAGTTAACCTAGGGGAAGAAATCAGGGTGAGATAGTATACATATATGAGAGCACGTATTTGTTATATTTTGGTTTTCAAAAGCTAGCTATATATATACTATTAGTATAGTTAAGGGTGGAGTCGCACTGCACTGGCACCACTGAAGAGATGGTTAATCGTTTTCTCTTTACAGATTGAACGATGAGCCGAAACTTGAGGAACATGGGTCTAAGGGCTAACAATAGGAATGACCCTGATATGAGGTTGATGTTCACCAACTTCATGAGAGAGATGCTTAGGGATGTGCAGAGGGAAGCTCCCAATGCTGGTAATGGTGGTGGTCCAGTAGTGTAGGCACCTAGGGCCAATTTCGCCAAGCTGAATAAGGATTATACTAGTCTTGGTGGGAAGCCGTTCCATGGAACGGGATCAGCTACAGATATTCAAGATTGGTTGGATAGCTGTGAACATATCTTCGAAGACTTGGGTATCGAGGATGCGATGAAGAGAAGGCTAGCATCCCGTCATCTGCAAGAACGGGCAATGAATTGGTGGAATGCTATTAAGGCAGCTACTCCAGAGGATCAAGTCACTTGGGATCAGTTTAGAACTCGTTTCAGTGATAAGTTTATCCCAGCTGCTCAAAATTCAGAATTGTTTAGGAAGTTCTTGGAGCTTAAGCAGAATGGTAGGGCAGTCTCGGAGTATATTGCTGAGTTCGATACTTTATCGAAATATGGATTATCCCTTATAGATACCATCAAGAAGAAGAACAAGAAGTTCATAACTGGTCTAGATGGATACTTGGGGGAAAGGTTTATAAACCACATCGACGAGATGTTTGAATCAATTGTAGGAAAGGCATTAAGGTCAGAGAGTCTTTATCCTAAGCCAAAGATTGAGGTTGCAATTGCATCTGCAGAGGTGCCAAAGCCACCAGCATGCGATGGAGGAAAGAATAATTCCCAGAATAAGAGGAAACAAGACCAAACCATGGATGGTCAGAATAAGAAAAATAAGAAAGATGGCGAGTGCTTTAGCTGTGGCAAGAAGGGCCACTATGCCAGAGATTGTCGGGAAAAGCCTGGGGAAAGGAAGTGCTTTAATTGTGGCCAAGCGGGACATCACAAGAATGAATGTCCACAACCTCCTAAGGAGAAGCAGATTGTGAAAGAATATGCTATCAACGCTGTTCCTTCTTCATCGAATGCCCCAACTACGGCGCAGAAGGAAAAAGGTGTCGTTATTTGAGGTATGCTTCCTGTTTAAGATGTTTTTGTTCGAATTTATTTGATATCGGGACATCCCATTCCTTCGTACCTAGTGACCTGGTAGATAGGTTGGAATTGGAACCCGAGGTAGTCGATAGACCTTTAGTAGTGACAAACCCGATAGGTGGTTTGACTAGCCTTTGTAGGATTTGTCGTAATTTGGTCTTATCGATTCATGGATGTATATTTGTTGTGATTGCTTTATTTTGAGCTTTACTAGGTCTAGCTTGATTTTGGGAGCCGATTGACTCCAAAGGTATAGAGTGATAGTAGATTGTAAAGAGTCTTTGACGACCATTATAATGGATGATGGATGAAAGGTGGTATTGGATCGCCTACCTTATGATGAAGATGATAACGGGAGTTAGAGAAGCAAATGTACATTGTATGTACATTAGTTTGGTCAGGACTTGTTCATGCGGTCGACGGTAGTCTCATGCAAGATTGGCAAGGATAGCCAGAGTTAGTTATGGATGCTTGAGTGTTTGGATGTTTTGCTAATATCAACTCATATAGATTGTCTGAACTTGAGAGAGATATTTCCTTGGGTGCTTGTCTGATATTGGTTTAGGCCTTTGGGGCTTGTACTCGGGGAATGTCAACGTCGACTAGGATGGTTTGCGTGAGAGATAAGTAGTTGTTGTGATTTTCATTGGATGATATCTTGATTTACTCGAGGAGTAATGGGCAGCTGTGACAGGATAAGACTATTCGATGGTATGGACTGCCCGGAGTTAGACTCGATAGGGTTATGAGATGACTCAAGTGGGACTCGAGAAAGATACAAAGTAGTGGATTGTTTAGGACCCTATGTTGACGTTCTTTTTGAAAAAATAGGATGTGTTCGTTGATCATGGAAGATGCAACGAAGGTTGGGACGATTCAAGTTGGATTTGAACTCGTAAAAGAAAATAGGTGTTCATTGATCTTGGAGCGGCGACAAATAGGGAGACGACTCACGTTGGACTAGGGTTTGTAGGTAATGGATACTCAAGACTGGGTCTGAGTTTATGGGTAATATATTGACTCGAGTTAGACTAGAGAAGGTTGCAAGGAATTGGATTGGCTCGAGTTGGACTCGAGAGGGCAGCAAGATAATGGATAGACTTGGGTGGGACTCGAGTGTTTCAGGAAGACTAAAAGCAGGGGTATCTGGGGATGCCCACTTACCATGGATCCGTTGGACGTGATCTAGTTATCCTTGGAGGATAAACGTACGTTGGACGTACGGTAGTCCATTTGAAGGCAGGGCTTCCATTAGTTATTGATGTTGGTTGGACCAGACATGCAGGTATCGACGTATTCATGGCTTTAGCAGGTGATAGATAGGATTTGTTTAATGGATGCTATGGTTGTTACGCTTGTTCCTACCTTTCTTCTCTTGAGTATCACCTGTAGGATCCTGTTGAATGGAAATAGCATAAGTTCGTTGTTCACGGTGATATGACGGGTGTTAGATACTTTACGTTAGACTTGAAGTATGTTGGGCATTGTGGAGCGTCCGTTAACCTTGGAGATTCAGCGGATATAGGATCTTCAAGTTGGACTTGGACTCAAAGGTAGAGTACCTAGATTCATTGGATGAGTCTAGTTCACCTTTAGAAGGTGAATGTACATTGGACGTGCAGTACGAGTGTAAGTGGAGTACCTAGGTTCATTGGATGGGTCTAGTTTGCCTCTAGGAGGTGAATGTATGTTGGACGTGCAGTACGAATGTAGGAAGGACTCAAGTTGAACTTGAAAGGACATTTGGAATTTAGTTGGAAATTTGGCGTATAGGTTGGATTACCTAAGAAGATGACAATATAGACGGATGCCATAGTACCGGACTGGGTGCGATAGCTGATGCATTGGGTAGGAGACATGCCAGTTTAGAGGCTATGTTTTTGGAATGGAAGCCACTAGAGTATATCACGGGAGATGATTTCAGACCTAAGTGCGAATTGGATTCAGAAACGCTAGTAAGCTTGACGATTAAATCGATCTGGATTGAGTTGATCGGTTCCAGTCAGAGGGACGATCCCAATCTATTGGAAATCACCTCTAGGGTAGAGATGAGAATCGATGGTGAGAGAACGACTATACTTGGGAAGCAGAGGATGACATAAGAAAGTCGTATCCAAAGCTCTTTGCTTGGTAAGATTTTAGTGACGATGATTCTTCCCTTGTTAGTAAACCGCATGCTAGGATAGAATTGGTTATGTTTGTTTTGCATGTTTGATTGTTGTGTATGGCTGGTAGGCATGCGGGATCCATTGTTTGTTCTTAGTCACGGAATTTCGGGGGCGAAATTTGTTAAGGCAGGAAGAGTGTAACGACCCGCATTCTACGCATCAGAGGATCATAGAATATTTATTTCATCATCATAGAAGGTCAAATCCAGCAACCGCAAATGCCAGTCTAATGTGGGAGGTCTTTACAAGGTTACGGTTCTAATGAATTAAGTAACACTTAACCAGATAAACATGTGGTGGGACACGGGGGGGGGGGGGTAATTGGGTGGCATGTGAAATTAAGTGGGTGCCTTGGGTGGCACGTGAAATACAATTAGATGCACTTAACCAAGTTGAAACATGTAAGAAGACATGAATAAAAATGGGGTTTGTAACAACCCGGAAAATACGAGACAATTTAAAATTTTTAAATTGGTTATTTCAAAGAAATTTAAACAATTGAAATAGAAGATTTCAATAAAATAGTGAATTTGAAATAGTGTGGCAGTTTGAAAATTTGAATTCAAACTTTGACTGACTGTACCAGGTGCAAAATATAATGGATTTTAGTGAAACCAAAAATATTTAAATCTGTTTATGAATATCTTTCTAACAAATCTGAAAAATCGAAGTTTCATAGTGGGAATCAAAAGTTATGGCCAAAAGAATTTTCAGAAAGGTCGCTATAGAGAATATATAGCCCTTGAAAATAGACATTTTGCAAACAACATCGGAATTCGACGAAACTACTTTTGTTGGATCCGGGATGTCAAATTATTGCTTGGTTTTAAATTTCATAATTTTTGAAGCTAGTATGTGAGCGTGGCAAAAGAAAATGTGTTGGGTCAATTTTTGTTAAATTGGATCGACCAGAAAATGGCTATTTTTCAGACGATCTCAGAATTCGACGAAACTAGTTTTGTTGGGACCGTAGCGTAAAAACATAGCTAGATTTATTTTTCTGGAATTTTTCGAATCAGTTTGTGGCCTTAGCAAATTGAAATGTGCGTTCAAATTGAATATTGAATGTTTTATATTTTAATTTGAAGAATAACTGACTGTAATGATCGAATTAGCTACCATTGTGTTCGAAATGGGGGTATTTAGCTAGGGGCGGCAGTCGTTGGGTTTGAATTGGTGTTCGTGTGGAGAAACACTACTTTAGAATTTAATAAAACCATTGACCAATCAAATTTCTCCTTTCATAATTGAATAAAAAATATATCAGAAAAACCCCCGCCCCCCTCGACATCGACGAAAACTGCTTTCTCCCCTTCCCTGGCGATTTCCGATCGCCACAGCCCGAATCAGCCCCACCCCAGTTCAACTTTTTGTAGTTCTCCTTCCCCTCTTCAAATCCATATAAAGAACTCCCCCTATTTTTGCTCCTACTTCAAGATTTCCTCCCCCAAAGCCCCGACCTTCCAGCCGCCGCCGCGAGCACTGGGCCCCACCGAGTTGCCTCCAACCGCCATGCGCCTGAAGCCCTCTCGACCCTCTTCCACGCTGTGCCCTCCGATCGTCGTATCGAGCCTCGGTTTTTGCGAAAACTGCAAACCTAGTTTTGAACAACAGTGGAAGGTATACGGCTTGAATTTTTTGAATTGAAAATAACACTTTTAAGTGTTGCATGTTGGATCTAGAATAACCCTAGAGGGGGGGGGGTGAATAGGGTTTTTCACAGTTTTTAACTGAATTAAAAACTTAACTAGATATATAATAATAAACTGATCACAGAAAATTGCAGAAACTGAAATGCAGAAAATAAATCACACACAGATATACCCAGCTTCGGCAAAAACCCTGCCTACTGCTGCATTTCTAAGGTTTCTACTAGGTGATAGAACAGTTCCCGCATACAAGACCATGTACACTCGCAAACCCCTGCTCCTATTCTAACCCTACGCTCAAAACCCTAGACTGAACGATGTCCTCTCGATCAGATTCCCCAAATTACAACCCCGTAATCCGTATCCCAGAATTTTACGGACTCTGTAACTGACAGCCAACACGCTGACTGATTCACTCTAGTTTATACAGACACTAGAAAACTGTTCAGATGATCTACAGCAGAGAATAATAAAAAACAATACAAAATAAAAATAAAAATAAACAAAGAAACCCTAGGACTTAAACATAAGGGTTATCCCCTTTTAAATTTAATTAAGGAAAAATGGTCGGCCCCCTTTTAGTTGTGTTGCACTCATTCTCTTGGCCCGATCCCTTTTGTTATTTGCAAATGAAAATGGCGGTGGCAAAAAAAAACTAGGGTTTCTCTTGTTCTTCCCCAAATCCGAATCGATGCTTGATGAGAATGAATTCGTGGTTCTCTGATTGCTTCACTTTGATGATGTCGGTTGAATTGCGATGCTTCTTGCTCACGATTTAGGGCTTGCTATCACTTTCTCTATCGAAACCGTGTAAGTAATTTTGATTTTGATTTCTGCTTAAAATTGTATGCCTGAGGTTTCGATTTCGATGTTTTCTCTCTCTGCCTATGATGAATCGGTGATAAATAGGATTTTTTTAATCCGTAACTTGCTCTCTGATTTCAATATATGGCTCGGCTGATTTGCTGATTGATGCTTTCCCCTTTTTACTCTCGGCTTGAATTGATTTTGGCTACTTTCCCTTTTGACTGCGTGATTGAATTTGTGACCTGTAATTTCATTCGAAATTCCTGTAATGTGGTGGTTTCTGCGACTTGATTGCTTGCCAAAAGTTATTTTCTGGAACATAGATCTTGGCCCAAAAATGCCTTAGTTGATTTTCTGGTACTCAAATAAAAATCTTTCTTGCTCATTTTGAAGATTCAGATTGATTACTTTCTGCTCTTGAATGCTTGCCAAAAATGATTTTCCTGATTTATTCCAATGCTTTGATTAGTTGCATATATTTGTTCTTTGCAAATTATGGACTGATTTGAATTTGCCAAATATAGTACTAGTCTTCATTGATCATTGCCATGCTTGTTTTTGTAAGACCATACATGACATTGCATTTTAGCTTGTACTGCTGCTCCATTTCTTTTCATGAAATGCTGAAACAAGTTGAAATGTATATGACCATACACAATGCACACTGACTTGTACATGTGAACTTGTCCATAAACATGATCCCATGTATTACCATATTTGTGTTGATGACAATTTGAATGTGATTTGAACTCGTGACATTTCATCACCATTTTAAAACTTCCTGTCTTGAATATTGAAATGAACTCTTTGTCCCAAAAAAAAACTGGAAGCATTTGATATCTTGCTTAAAAACATAACTTGATTTCCATGCTCGATCACATGCTTTTATTGCTGCATCATGTAGCCAGCCATGTACTAGCTTTAACAAACCAAACTTACATGTTTCTTGCGTTGAATCCTGATCATGGATTTGTGCTCAGCATCTACTTCATCTTGCATCTTGTGTAGTTTATACCAATGTATTGAACTTGCACCTGAAACATATACACCATACCGTATATTTCTGTGTGTGAATACACAACTGTGTACACCTTTCATTGTGCATGCTATGGTCCATTGTATACTTGTACAGCTGCTAGAATTATACCCTGCTGTACTTGTGCATACCCTTGCATTCTGATTTGAACTTGATTTGAACAACATGCTGCTTCACCATATGTCTGTTTGCTGAAGTTCACTTTGAACTCGACCACTCATGTATACACCATTGTTTGTTACTGTTGTTGCTCAATGATTATGCTGCTCCACTTTGTAGCTGCATTGTTTTACTGCCACTTCCTTGAACTGTTTTGATGCACAATGATATAAACATTGTCTCGACCATACTGTTGCACCATGGTGTGAAACTGCCTTGTCATGATCATTTGCTGCCATGTCTTATTTACATGTTGACCATCCACTTGCTTTGATCTGAAGCTTGTATTTGTTCTTTGCACCACTGTGTTGCATACATGCTTATACATGTGCCACCTTTGCTGATCCATACCTTCATTTGTGTTGATTTTCCATGCTAAAGCACACTTGCTGATTTGCTTATTCAATTTTTGTTAGTCATGAGCTGAGTCGAGTTTGTCCATCGTGGTTACTCCTCAGTCGCACACTGATTGGCGTGGCAGTGCACACGTGTACACGTGTGTACATGCAGCCGTCAGACAAGTTTCCATGTCCCTGTACAGATATATATGATGTCTGCCTTGTGGTATTTACAGTGTTTCACTGTGAATATCACAAGCTGTCTAGACACAGTCGGATTAATCAGATCGAGTCAGAAAGATGATGAGAAACACACCGAAATCTGAGGCAAATAAAATTTTCAAAATAAAAATTATATTTGCATGTATTCTGTTTTATTCCTATTGCAGTGTACTGTGTGTTTTCTGTTTCATGTGACAGGTAAGCAGAAGGTGACTGGACTGTCAGTGAAGATGATTTGTGAAGACAGAAGACAGTGTTGAGTCAGTGAATTGTTTCAAGAATGTATATATGAGTTGTATAAACAAAATGTTGTAATGAGGAGCTGTGTAACAAGTGAAATGTATATGAATGAAAATTATTTCAGTGAATTTCAGTGTTGAGCAAATAGTGGAGTTGTAAATCTGTACTGTTGAATATTGAAATAAAATATTATATTTAAACAAAATACTGTGTAGATATTTGAATTTATGTATAGATGCATTCTGTTTAAATATAAATATTATATTCCTGTATGTGATGTATATATAAAACAGTACAGTAACAAACACATTTAAAATATTATTTATTTGGTTGTTATCATCAAACAAAAATCATATAACTGTGTATACAACACAGTTATATACAACAATCTCCCCCTTTTGATGATGACAAACAAATAAAAGATTTTGAATATAATAAATGTGTTTGTTCGTGGATATTTGAACTCCCCCTATTTAAATGCTCCCCCTACAACAGAAACTCCCCCTATAATTATGCATGAGTGAAATGTATGAATGGGTTAAATTTTCAAAATTAAAAATATTTATAAAATATTCACTCATAAATCAAAATCTAATCCATTCTCCCCCTTTTGTTATCATCAAAAGGATACAGAATTTAAAATATAGATGAAAAATGAATAACAAATAATATATCAGCTCAAGAGGAAGAACAGTCATCATAAATCTCAGTCAATCAAACAAAAATCATAATAAACTAAGAACTGGTGGCATATCTCACATTGTAGAGAATGACGGATTAACGATGAATTTTATATAAAATGGTAAGAGTTAAAAAATGAGTTCCAATTATTTTCCAAAGAATTTCAAAAAATAAAGCACAAAAACAGTGATGGATTTGGACTATAGTTAATAATTCAATTTAAGTGACAAAAACGAATAATCTCAAATCCCAATCGCTATCAATCAACAAAACATAATACTTCATAAGATATTAACACACTTCACAGATTAGAGAGTGGATTGATAGGCTGGTTATTATACACCAAGGAGAATTTCACATAAAAATTTATTTATTGCAAATTATTTTCCTTTTTTTTTCTTTTGATTTAAGAGCACCCTGACCACGCATAACCAGAGCTTGGATTTTTAAATGAGGTCAGTCGCAGCTTAAATTATAAGTTGTCTCATAACCATGCATGACCAGAGCTTGGATTTTTAAATGAGGTTAGAGACACACTTATGAATTAATTAAATATTTATCGTTTTCAGCTTTAAATAGAAAAACTCCTCGGTATATGAAACCAATATGAGTGATAGAAATGTGGTAGGTACAGAAATGGATTGTGAAATAAGTTTCTAAATTAATAATATTATGAAATATGACCAGCTGTACCGGGATTATTGAAAATTTTCAATTGACACTAATTCTGAACAAAATAACATAGCCACAATTCCATCACAAATATTTTCACTGTTTATTCAAGATGATTTTTAGAAAAATATTAAACTCTCCACATTTATAAAAAATTTATTATGGATGGCAGAATGATGATAGATAATGAGGATGGTCGTGAAATAATTGCCGGTTCAAAGATATTATAATAAATGTTCAACCATCATGAAAATCCAGATAAAATCTCCTCTTGTTGTGAAATATATTGCAGTCATAATTCATCACAATTTCAAAACCTGATAATTATTTTGATGAATTACAAATACAGTTCAATTTTGATATTGATTTCAATTTCTGAAAGAATAATCAATAAATAATTTTAAAATTGAAAATCAATTACAAGAGTAATATGCTGATCTATACATGACAAGAGGGAAAAAATATATATATATAGCAAAAAAAATATGCAGCACTTTTAAACTGATACCACATGGTGTCTCTACAAAGTGAAAAATCAGAACAGATGGATAAGACAAATATAAGGCGCTTCTGATACCAAATGTTCTCGCTTTCTCGAGGATTTTAATGACACCCCGGTGGCAAACAATGGTACCTCAGTCAACAGAAAATACTTAATTACAAAGCAAGCAACTCAAGCACACAAATTTCATTTATCAGAGCACGATAAACCTTTGATACAAAATCAAGCAGTCCTCAAAAAATATTTACAATTCAATTTCTTATAATCAGTGCAACATGATTCCAAAACAAACATTTTTCAAAAACAGTATCAGAGCAGCACAGAGGAATCAGTATCACAACAGACTTGTCAAGATGTTGGTCACATAAGGTGGTTCATGATCCAAGATTTGCAAATATACTCTATTTTAAATCATTTGAAGAAATGTGAAAGTATTGAGGATTTAATGAATCAATCACACCAGGTTATATTTCAGATTCAAGATATGTGTGAGATCCAATAAATCAATAATTTCAAATGATTTTAAACAAACATATATTCAAATCAAATAATCATGAAATATCAATGATTTTCAAAGACCATTTTCAAAAAGAACTTTTCAAGAATTTCTCAAAAACTATTTCTTACAAGCCCAATCGAAACACCAGATCATTTACATCAAATCTGAGAGGTATTCATGATACAAGAAATTAAAAATAATTTATTTGAAATCACTTGAATCAATGTTAAGTTTTGGGATATAATGAATCAGTCACACGAGATTGACAATTTCAAAAATAAGAGGTGTGTGATATTCAAAATATCTAGAATTTCAGATGATTTCAAACAAACATATTTCAATATAATGATCATGAATAAAGATGAATTCCAAGATGTATCACTGATACAAGCCAATCTGAAAATCAATGAAATTATCACAACTGATAAATAACAGAGTGTTGTAATGAGTATAATATTTTGAGCTTTTCTAAAATGAATTAGAATAAACTCAGAACAACAAAGGTGTGTGAAATTTCATTAAATATTCAGATCTTCAAAAATTTAGAATTCTAGTTAATAGTGTTCAAGATATGATATGAATGCATCAACACTGTTATGAATTCAACAATCAGAAAATAAACTTCAAAACAATTGCAGATATATACAAGTTCAAATTCAGGATATGGAAATGATTAACACATGATGATTTTATACAAGTAAGGCAAATTTCCAGAAAATCATTAATTCTGCAACTGGAAGTTTAAGAAGTACAGACAAAGAAGAATATGGCAGTGTCAAATAAAAAAAACAGAAGGGGATAGAGGAAGGAATAAACACAGAAAATAAAAAGCAAAGGGAATATACAAATGTGAGTTTAGAGATCATACCAGAATCCAATGTAAAGCAGAATCTCTAACTCAACAGATGTGGCTAAGGAACTGTGAATGATTCTGTGATATGTAGCAGTTTTGAATCCAGTTTTTCTTTAGCTATGCAGTTCCTCAGCCTCCTTTGGTACCTAACTGTTAAGAGAATTGAGCGGTCTAACAAAATTTGTGAAACCACCCACAGTTTTGTTCAAATCTTTTGGTACCCAAACTTGTTTATATAACAAACCATCCGAATTTACCTTTGTGCCTTTAGGAACCCAAATCGTTTTGAATTTAACAAAACCCGTTTTATTTCCATTTGAGATCCAAGAATGTTTAAATGGTTTGTTATAAAACAAAAACTCATCTCGATTGTGATTTACAAATCCTTTGAAGTTTTCAGAATTAGAACTTTCAAAACAAACATTTCTAAAGTGATTTGAGGGATTTTTAAAACCGTTTGTATTCTGCTTTTCAAAATCATTCATTTTCCCAAATCCAAGTCCATTTTTATTTCCAGACGAAAATTGATTTCTCAACAACATATTCAACGATTTTTCTCCATTTGAAAATTTAACCAATGTTGATTCAAGTTGTTGAAGTTTAAATTTGAGATCATCATTTTTTTTCATTAAATCTGAACAATGATTTTTAGTGATCTTACAATTTTCAGAATCAACTTTCAAAACCAAATTTTCAATTTCAAGCAATTTGATTTTGGCTCGGGACTTAGAAATCTCAGCTTCAAAAAGTTTTTGTTTTTCCAATTCAAGTTTTTCAACATTCTTGAATTTTTCAATTTCAGATTCAAGCTCTTTCACAATCAAATCCGTTTTCACCAAATTTTCCTTTTCAAAAATTTCATGTTCTAAATTAATCTTATCCAACTCCTTCTGCAAAGCGTTATTTTTATGAGTCAACTCTTCTTCGAGATTTTTCAAAAACAAAATTTTATTTTCGAGCTTTCCAGAATGTTCATCAAGTTGAGCTAAATCAGTTTTCACACCCATACAGTTTTTGCAGTCAGAGTTTTCAAATTTTAATTTCAACAAATTGTTATTGTGGGTCAACTCAGAATTTTCAGATTTCAAAGACTTGTTTTTCCGTTTGAGACGATCAACAGTTCTTGTTAAATTATTACAAAGAGATACCAGATCGTCATATGATAAGTCCCCATCGTCTGAATCCACATGAATAGTTCCAGTTAAGCACAGATCTGAATTTGAGTTGGCAGTTGAGGGTTTTGAGGAGTTGTCAGAATTTCCATACCGCGCGTTGAGAGTTTTCCAGATGTCCTGCGCAGTTAAACAATGAGAGATAAAGTCAAGCTGATTATTATCAAGATAAGAATATAAAATATGCATAGCTTGAGCATTTAAAATCTTATTCGTCTTATTTGACATATCTTCCATATTTTCAATAATATTCCAATAATCAAGATTAACAGATTTTAAATATGATTCGAAATTTGATTTCCAAATTGAAAAATCTGTTCCTTTAAAAATAATTGGAATATTACTGGACTGACTCTGACAACTAGGATCCATGTTTCTAGGGTTAATGAAATAACCTGGCTCTGATACCACTTGTTGGATCTAGAATAACCCTAGAGGGGGGTGAATAGGGTTTTTCACAGTTTTTAACTGAATTAAAAACTTAACTAGATATATAATAATAAACTGATCATAGAAAATTGCAGAAACTGAAATGCAGAAAATAAATCACACACAGATATACCCAGCTTCGGCAAAAACCCTGCCTACTGCTGCATTTCTAAGGTTTCTACTAGGTGATAGAACAGTTCCCGCATACAAGACCATGTACACTCGCAAACCCCTGCTCCTATTCTAACCCTACGCTCAAAACCCTAGACTGAACGATGTCCTCTCGATCAGATTCCCCAAATTACAACCCCGTAATCCGTATCCCAGAATTTTACAGACTCTGTAACTGACAGCCAACACGCTGACTGATTCACTCTAGTTTATACAGACACTAGAAAACTGTTCAGATGATCTACAGCAGAGAATAATAAAAAACAATACAAAATAAAAATAAAAATAAACAAAGAAACCCTAGGACTTAAACATAAGGGTTATCCCCTTTTAAATTTAATTAAGGAAAAATGGTCGGCCCCCTTTTAGTTGTGTTGCACTCATTCTCTTGGCCCGATCCCTTTTGTTATTTGCAAATGAAAATGGCGGTGGCAAAAAAAAACTAGGGTTTCTCTTGTTCTTCCCCAAATCCGAATCGATGCTTGATGAGAATGAATTCGTGGTTCTCTGATTGCTTCACTTTGATGATGTCGGTTGAATTGCGATGCTTCTTGCTCACGATTTAGGGCTTGCTATCACTTTCTCTATCGAAACTGTGTAAGTAATTTTGATTTTGATTTCTGCTTAAAATTGTATGCCTGAGGTTTCGATTTCGATGTTTTCTCTCTCTGCCTATGATGAATCGATGATAAATAGGATTTTTTAATCCGTAACTTGCTCTCTGATTTCAATATATGGCTCGGCAAATTTGCTGATTGATGCTTTCCCCTTTTTACTCTCGGCTTGAATTGATTTTGGCTACTTTCCCTTTTGACTGCGTGATTGAATTTGTGACCTGTAATTTCATTCGAAATTCCTGTAATGTGGTGGTTTCTGCGACTTGATTGCTTGCCAAAAGTTATTTTCTGGAACATAGATCTTGGCCCAAAAATGCCTTAGTTGATTTTCTGGTACTCAAATAAAAATCTTTCTTGCTCATTTTGAAGATTCAGATTGATTACTTTCTGCTCTTGAATGCTTGCCAAAAATGATTTTCCTGATTTATTCCAATGCTTTGATTAGTTGCATATATTTGTTCTTTGCAAATTATGGACTGATTTGAATTTGCCAAATATAGTACTAGTCTTCATTGATCATTGCCATGCTTGTTTTTGTAAGACCATACATGACATTGCATTTTAGCTTGTACTGCTGCTCCATTCCTTTTCATGAAATGCTGAAACAAGTTGAAATGTATATGACCATACACAATGCACACTGACTTGTACATGTGAACTTGTCCATAAACATGATCCCATGTATTACCATATTTGTGTTGATGACAATTTGAATGTGATTTGAACTCGTGACATTTCATCACCATTTTAAAACTTCCTGTCTTGAATATTGAAATGAACTCTTTGTCCCAAAAAAAAACTGGAAGCATTTGATATCTTGCTTAAAAACATAACTTGATTTCCATGCTCGATCACATGCTTTTATTGTTGCATCATGTAGCCAGCCATGTACTAGCTTTAACAAACCAAACTTACATGTTTCTTGCGTTGAATCCTGATCATGGATTTGTGCTCAGCATCTACTTCATCTTGCATCTTGTGTAGTTTATACCAATGTATTGAACTTGCACCTGAAACATATACACCATACCGTATATTTCTGTGTGTGAATACACAACTGTGTACACCTTTCATTGTGCATGCTATGGTCCATTGTATACTTGTACAGCTGCTAGAATTATACCCTGCTGTACTTGTGCATACCCTTGCATTCTGATTTGAACTTGATTTGAACAACATGCTGCTTCACCATATGTCTGTTTGCTGAAGTTCACTTTGAACTCGACCACTCATGTATACACCATTGTTTGTTACTGTTGTTGCTCCAATGATTATGCTGCTCCACTTTGTAGCTGCATTGTTTTACTGCCACTTCCTTGAACTGATTTGATGCACAATGATATAAACATTGTCTCGACCGTACTGTTGCACCATGGTGTGAAACTGCCTTGTCATGATCATTTGCTGCCATGTCTTATTTACATGTTGACCATCCACTTGCTTTGATCTGAAGCTTGTATTTGTTCTTTGCACCACTGTGTTGCATACATGCTTATACATGTGCCACCTTTGCTGATCCATACCTTCATGTGTGTTGATTTTCCATGCTAAAGCACACTTGCTGATTTGCTTATTCAATTTTTGTTAGTCATGAGCTGAGTCGAGTTTGTCCATCGTGGCTACTCCTCAGTCGCACACTGATTGGCGTGGCAGTGCACACGTGTACACGTGTGTACATGCAGCCGTCAGACAAGTTTCCATGTCCTTGTACAGATATATATGATGTCTGTCTTGTGGTATTTACAGTGTTTCACTGTGAATATCACAAGCTGTCTAGACACAGTCGGATTAATCAGATCGAGTCAGAAAGATGATGAGAAACACACCGAAATATGAGGCAAATAAAATTTTCAAAATAAAAATTATATTTGCATGTATTCTGTTTTATTCCTATTGCAGTGTACTGTGTGTTTTCTGTTTCATGTGACAGGTAAGCAGAAGGTGACTGGACTGTCAGTGAAGATGATTTGTGAAGACAGAAGACAGTGTTGAGTCAGTGAATTGTTTCAAGAATGTATATATGAGTTGTATAAACAAAATGTTGTAATGAGGAGTTGTGTAACAAGTGAAATGTATATGAATGAAAATTATTTCAGTGAATTTCAGTGTTGAGCAAATAGTGGAGTTGTAAATCTGTACTGTTGAATATTGAAATAAAATATTATATTTAAACAAAATACTGTGTAGATATTTGAATTTATGTATAGATGCATTCTGTTTAAATATAAATATTATATTCCTGTATGTGATGTATATATAAAACAGTACAGTAACAAACACATTTAAAATATTATTTATTTGGTTGTTATCATCAAACAAAAATCATATAACTGTGTATACAACACAGTTATATACAACATTGCAAACTTTGAAAAATCGTATCTTTATGGTGTGTTGACGAAATTCGATGAAACAGGAAACATCGTGACCGTAAGGACGCTCTCTACCACCAAGAAGAGACCGCAGATTTTTCTGAGCTATCTACGATTTTTAGCACCTCGAAAACCAATGTGAGATTTCTAACTGAAATGTGAACGGAAATGTCATGTATAAATTATATAAGAGAAATATAAATTATACACGTGTCGTATACCTCATGTACATGCGTTGTGTAAGCTATATGAGCGAAGTATGAATTATACATGCATTGTTTAAATGATAGGTGTGTTGGAATGGAAATAAAATATATTTATACACAAATATATATATATATATATATATACTCCCCTCGTCCACAAACCATGGACGATATTTATTGATTGTGAATTGGTGTGGAAAATTTGGTGAATAATGCGAATGGTTAATAGAATTGTTTGTGGTTGATATTGTTTGGTTATGGTTGAAAGATACCCATTGGTGATTGAAACAAATTTGAAATAATTGTGGAAAAGAAAATCATACTCGCCTGCGGCGAATTAGATGTATGAAATCCCCATTGTCAAAAACCGCGAGGTTTTAAGGTAGAGTGAGGAGCCGTACTCGGGACGGTGCCGGTTTTAACTACTCTACCGTTATGCTGCCGAATTTTGAATAATATTCATGTGTTAGAATTATTTTCATATGTTGACATTATTTCATGTGTGGAAACCAAAGTCATGTGTTGAAACTTTATCCGTGTGTGGAAAATGCTCATGTGTTGATAAGTCATGTGTTGAAAATTAAATTCATAAGTTGAATGAATAAAGTGTTTAAACAATAAAAATCACATTTTTATAATATATATGAAGTATGTGAAATATTCACGTTATAAATAAATTGTTTCAACAATAAAAATTAAATCTTTCTTATATGAACAAACTATATAAAATATCTATGTGTGGAAAATGCTCATGTGTTGAGAAGTGCGTGTGTTGAAAAGGTTCATGTATTGAATAAAAAGATCGAACAATAAAAATTACATTTTATTGAAAATATGAAGTGTTAAAAATATTCCTGTGTTGAATAAATATTTTAGATGATAAAAATATCATTTTTATCATGTATGTGATTTGCTAAAAATATACGAGTGTTGAAATAAATATTTGTTTGCTATGAATATTATTTTTAACATGTATAGGAACTAAATAACATGGTCATGTGTTGAAATATATTTTAGTTGGACAAAAATATCATTTTTGAAATGTGAAGTGTTAAAAATAACCACTTATTCAAATAAATATGCATGAGTTGAAATATTCATTAATATGATATACTTTTGCTTATGTATGCAACATTAGAATGAATGGTGACTTTAAATCAAATTGAATCAAATAAGAAGTTGAATGGAAAATGATAAGTGATAAGAATTGCACATATGTACATGCATATTTATTGAACAGGTTATAACTAAAAGGCTAGAGAAGAGGATTAAAATTGTGTGCCCGACAAATAGGTACATGTTTACTGTTTTGCTGGGGTGATGATTTTATGAGCCTATTGGCTAGCCGCTTGGCTTTTTCTTTTTGAGATGAGACACCCGTTTGGATATTTGGGAATTCTCCCACCCCTTTCCGTACAAAGGAGGTTAGGGCGAAATTTTCCACAATTTAAAGGCGTCAGTGAAATATTTGAAGTGAAAACGATATTGAAATCATCGAATGAACTATATTTATATATATATATATATATATATATATAAATATAATTAAAACGAATCGTGGCCATGCAGTTCGTGTTTTGAAACCGTTATTTCAAACGATTAGTGCAGGAGATCTGACCATCGGATTTTCCCGAAACCGCAACCGTTGGGTTCGCCTTAGAAATATCTTTCCAACAACATCAACTTTGTAATGATCCGACGGTTGGATTCTATGGATTGTTTATTTCAAATCTGAAGAAAAATAGCGCCAGAATCAATTATATTTATATATAAATATAAATATAATTAAATTAAATCGAATAACGACGCTGCAGTTCGTATTTTGAAATCGCAACTTCAAACGACAAGTGTGGGAAATCCGACCGTCGGATTTTCCCAAAACTGAAACCGTTGGATTCGTTTTAAAAGGATCTTTCTAATGAAATAAAATGTGTGAAGATCCAACGGTTAGATTTTTCAGATAAATGTAAATTTTTTTAGTGAAAAACAGCGTCAGTGCCTCGACACGACCTGAAACGTCGTTTAATTAAATATGGCCGTTTTTAAATAAATAAAAATGGCAATATATCGTTATAAAATATTATAAACGATATAGAATGGAAATAAACCGATTTTGCTGGGTTTGCTTGATATGTGATGGTTGAATGTATTTAACATGAAAATTATACTAAGGAACTGAAATGTGAATGTTGAGTAATTTAACCACGTGAAGAATTGATTTGGAAATCTAAATATACGTGGATTATTTGAAAAGGCCGAGTTAATTCTCATTTCAAATAATCGATTGACGGTGAGAAGTCGAAGAGATGAAGACGGTTCAAGTCCGACGATCTTCACATTGGATGGATGGGCGCTACTGATGCTCGTGATTGGAGTAGCTACCTTGAAGGAGCTCAAGTAGTAGCCGTCAGGACGTATTGTTGATTGTGCGGATATGCGAGGAATATGGTGCCTCCGGCTTCGTTCAAAACCAGAACGAACTTGTAAATGGACTGTGTCTGACATTGGATTTTGTTCTGTAATGATTGATCTCTATTAAATATATATCTGTTTAGTGGCGGAGAATTTATTCTCTTGCTTAACGCCCTTCTCTGAGACGTACGAGCTCAGAGGTTGTATATCGATAGAAATCAGTCGCATGGAGTGAATTACCTGTGTGGCACGCCTAAGTGGCATATGATCAAGGCTTCTGTTGCAAAGCAAAGTCTTGTGGTAGAGGATCAAAGCATGGTCTGTGTGGCGTATCTTTGTGTATAGCGTTGATTCGCGAGCCTCACACCTCGGTATGAGTCAAAAACGGGATAGTGACTGCAGGGAGAACACGACGTTTCTTTCTAGCTACCGTGGTGTCAGTGACTTACCAGCCCTGACATTTATATATGCTTTTCACCTGTGTGGTTGTTGGAATGCGAGGCGCCTCGATTATAGGTCTGTAAGGACCGGGAAACGTGTGTTCAGGAATTGCCAATCCTCAAAAGTAAGAGAGGACCGGCCCTGAAGATCCAAGGATTGCTGTGTGCGGTCCTGGGACATTTGCTAGAGTGTCTCGAATGGAGAGGAGCTTGCCCCTTGCCTCGACTCATGATGGAATCCAATTTCAAATATGAAATTGCGGATGTGATTGTATTACTAGTATGGCGACATAGTGGTATGGGTCATTTATGCCGTCTATGATTGATATTTATGATTGAAATCGTTTTTGAAACATATATGCACTAGTAAAAATATCCAAAACTTTTGTTTTATTCGTATGAAGCATTTCTTGGCCATTATAAGGTGAAACTCTATCCTCCGGCTTGTGTTGCGTTGTGTGATGGGACCTGAGTCTTATAATGGCTTCATTTTTATAAAAAGCATTGTGATGATTTAATCATTTACTTTATCTCATGCACTAGCACTCATTGGAGTAAACCTGTTCCGCGAAAGTGGCGTGGTCCTTTGATTTGCCTTATTATTGTTGTTTAATGTGTTAGGTAGATTTCTCATACCAGTCCCATGACTGAATTGTAGTTTGTTTCACCTTGCAAACTCGGGTGCCATTATTTTCACATGGGCATCCTATTTACAGGTAGCTGACATAATTTGGGCTTGGCACCGTAGTAGAGGTGCACTTTTGGCTCATGGCGAGGCTTGACTACACCGTGATGACTATGACTTTTCCGCCATTATTGTATATGTATTATGATTCCGCCACAGGCGATGTAGACTGATGTTTAGTTTATGTACTCTCTATGTATTATTCCGCCACAGGCGATGTAGAATGATTATGTATTATTATGCACTAAGTAGTATCCTGCATAGTGCTCTCTGATGTGGTGATATATATGATTCCGCTGTCATATTTGTGTAAATTATTCTATTTCTTGTTTATGCTATTATCTGTACTCTGCTAATGATGATTAATGTGTTATATTCCAATGATTATCCTTAACATCGTAGCATGGAGTTTTGGGATCGTCACAGCTGGTATCAGAGCTTTGGTTAACCTTAGTTCTTTAATTTAACACATTAAACACTTCGTCAGAATAGAATCAGTAGTATTCTAAGGCGAGTAGCTCATTAGAGATAGGACTTGTATAATGTCCTAGAATGAGCTAAGTAGAATAGAAAAAACAATTTGATCAGTACATCGTTGTCTTTCCTTAAGTTCTTTTGCTTTACCATACAATAAAATTATCGTTTCTATAGGCTGACTCTTTTCTTGCTTATACAGAACTTGAACAATGGATACCCGAGCAGCTGCTGGTAGAGGAGGCCGAGCTGGCCGTGGTAGAGGACGAGGTGAAGTTACAGCTGAAGATGGACCCTTAGTACAACCCCCGGCCGCTCAACCATTCGAGCTTGACCGCGTGGCTAAATGGTGCAAGAACCTAGGAGGAAAAACCTTCTCCGGAACGGGCACTGTAATTGAGGCCCTAGCATGGATGAAAACATGCGAGAAAATATTAGGAGGCCTGAGGCTGGGTGATCAAGACAGTTTTCATGGGTGCTTGGCTTCTACAAGAGGAAGCTGAATTATGGTGGGAAGCTCTTACTTCAGCAAACAGAAATGCTGGTAGGACTTGGGACGAATTCAAAGAATTATTCAAAGAGAAGTATGTCCCAGAGCAAGCTCTTGAGCGCATGCACGACGAATTCGCAAACCTCCAGCAGGGGGATCTCTCGGTGCAAGACTATCTAAACAAGTTTACACAATTATCCCGCTATGCTCCCGAGCTCATCGCCACCGCTAAGTCCAAGAACAAGAGGTTCATCCTTGGGCTGAAGCGAAAGTACCAAAACAGGGCAATGGCCCATATCAAGCTGGCGTTTAATGAATTAGTGGAGATGGCGTGCAATTATGAGGACCTAGATCAAAGGAACCTGGATCCGGATCGTGCTAAGAGCCAAGCCGGGAATAAACGCAAGCCCGCTACAAACCAGCCAGAATCAAGCAACGCGGCATCCTCGAATCAGCAGATTAGCTGGCCGCTAAAGGGAAGCTGCTACAATTGTGGCAAGGTGGGGCACTACTCAAATGTATGCACAGCCCCGAAACGGTAGAGGACCAACTTGCAAGGTTCAAGCCAAAGCTCTCAGAACCCTCGCTCATGCTTTAACTACCGCAAGACAGGACATCTTGTTAGAGACTGTCCCTTGCTTAGAAGGCCGAGGTTGCTCATGTATATGACGGGACGAACCCGCTAGCTGCTTCCGATGGAGCAGGTAAACCCGATGTTTTGGGAGGTACCCTTACAATTAAAAATATTCCTGTTTCTGTATTATTTGACACAGGTGCATCACGTAGTTTTATTGCTAGTAACACAGTTCACAAATTAAAGTTAAAACAAAGAAAGCTCAAAGAATCGGTTAAAGTTCATAATCCAATAAGAGGATCTCTTATTCTTGGTTCATATTGTAGAGTGCCAGTCTCTTATTCGTCCTATAAGTTTTCTTTTGATTTGATTACCATGGACTTTTCGGAGTTCGACATCATTCTCGGGCTAGATTGGTTAATAAAATACGAACCTGAAGTAAAGTGTGCGGAAAGGATAGTAAAAATTCGAACGAAGCTTGGGTATATTACTGTACCATGCCATGGTTCAAATCCAGATAGAGAGGAATTTTGGTATGTGTTAGAAGTTATCCCCACTTCCTTAGAAAAGATTCCTGTTGTTAAAAACTATGCGGATGTGTTTGAAGAAGTCGAAAACTGACCTCCGCAAAGAGAAATAGAATTCAGAATCGATCTAATTCCCAATGCCAGGCCAGTGGTACATCCAATTAGAAGAATGACTCCAAAGGAAAAGGAAGAATTAGGCGATCAAACTCGTCAACTTCTATGGAAGGGTCTGATCAGACCTAGCTTTTCTAGTTGGGGTGCAGCTGTAGTGTTCGTCCCAAAGTCAGACGGTACTCTTCGATTGTGTGTTGATTACCGAGACCTCAACAAACAGACGCTCAAAAACAAATACCCATTACCCCGCATCGATGATCTGCTATACCAATTAAATGGGGCGAGAGTATTTTACAAAATGGACCTAGCTACAGGTTTCCATCAATTGAGAATTGTAGAAGAGTGTGTTCCTTTGACAGCTTTCAGAGGTCCAGACATATTTTATAAATGGTTAGTAATGCCGTTCGGCTTATGCAACGCTCCATCATACTTTGTTGATCTAATGAAATAGAGTGTTCAGAGGAGTTCTGAATAAATTTGTCCTCGTATTCATCGATGATATTTTAATCTGCTCCAAATCAAAACCTAAGCATGAAAGACATTTAGAACAAGTATTGGAGATTCTAAGAAAGAACGTCTTCAAAGCAAAATTCTCTAAGTGTGTCTTCTGGCAAGAAGAGGTGAAGTTCCTTGGCCATGTCGTGTCAAAGGAAGGGATTTCTGTAAATTCGAGCAAAATTACAGCAATTCAAGACTGGAAACAACCTACTACACCCATAGAGGTCAGAAGTTTTATGGGCTTGGCTAGTTATTATCGAAAGTTCGTTAAGGATTTTTCGAAGATATCTGGTCCATTGACGAAGCTTACAAAGAAGCACGAGAAATTTAAGTGGACTTCCGACTGTGAGGAAGCTTTCCAGGCATTGAAATCAAAATTGACAACTGCTCCAGTGTTAACCATTATCAATGGAATCAGGATTTGATGGTTTGGACAGATGCTTCTATTAGAGGTCTTGGTGCAGTGTTAATGCAAAGAGGCCAAGTAGTCGCTTATGCAAGCCGCCAGCTAAAACCACATGAGAAGAATTATGTAACTCATGATCTTGAGTTGTTAGCTATCGTTTTTGCTTTGAAAATCTGGAGGCATTACTTATTGGGTGAGAAATTCGAACTGTATACAGATCATCAATCATTAAAGTATTTTTTCACCCAGAAAGATTTGAACTTGAGGCAGCAGCATTAGCTAGAATTTCTTGCAGCGTACGAGCTAGATATCTTGTATACGCCGGGAAAGGCTAATGTTGTAGTTGATGCACTCAGCAGAAAGAACGAAATCATCGCCAGTTTTATCGTTACGTCTTCGTTGAATGACAAGATCTCTGTTCTTCAGAAAAACGACAATTTTGTTAAAGAGATGATTAAAAGAATTCAAAGGGGCGAAAGCTCTAGTTTCCAAGTGAATAGTGAGGGAGTTCTGAGATTAAATGGAAGAATTTGTGTTCCCGACATCCTTGAGCTCAAAACAGAGGTGCTCGATGAATGCCATAAATCCAAGCTTAGCATTCATCCTGGAGTAAGTAAAATGTACAACGATATCAAACACACTTTTTGGTGGAAGGCGATGAAGAGGGACATTTCTCTATATATTAGCAGATGCCCTACATGTCAATTAGTCAAGAGCAACCAACAAAAGCTAGCCGGATTGTTGCAACCGTTGGAAGTCCCAGGATGGAAATGGGAACAGATTTCCATGGATTTCATAGATGGTTTGCCCCGAACCAAAAAGGGTAATGACAGTATTTGGGTGATCGTGGATCGCTTCACGAAGACCGCCCATTTCATACCTGTCAAGTCCAATAGGACCGCTCAAAGTCTGGCACAGATATATTTCAAAGAAATTGTTAAGCTGCATGGAGTCCCCATCAGCATAGTCAGTGACAGAGACCCAATATTTGCTAGCAGATTCTGGGAGGCATTCCAGACAGAATTGGGAACAAAACTGAACATGACCACCGCTTATCACCCTTAGACAGATGGCCAAACTGAGCGAGTGAACAGAATTCTAGAAGATTTACTACGGGCTTGTATTATTAATTTTTGTGGGTCATGGGAAGATCACTTGCATTTGGTAGAATTTTCATATAACAATAGCTATCAAACAAGTTTAGGAATGTCTCTATTTGAAGCATTATACGGTAGACCGTGCAGGTCTCCAGCATGTTGGGTAGAACCTGGCAACAGACTTGTGTTGGGGCCCGATATGATTAGAGAAGCATCTGATAAAGTCGATTTCATCAAGAAGCGATTGAAAATCGCACAAAGCCGACAAAAAAGTTATGCGGATTCTAGAAGAAGAGATTTGACATTTGCTATTGGTGATCATGTTTATTTGAAAGTTTCTCCGATGAGAGGAGTGATCCGATTCGGTAAAACTGGGAAGTTATCACCCAGATTTATTGGTCCCTTTCCTATACTTGAACGAATTGGAACTCTTGCTTATAGGGTTCAATTAGCTGATTGGTTGCCTGGAGTGCACAATGTGTTTCACGTATCTCAACTTAGAAGACATGTGCATGATCTAGTTGTGGAAGAAGCAGCGCAACAGGACTTGGAAATTACTCCAGAATTAGCAGTCAGAAGAGAGCCATTAAAAATTGTTGGCAAAGAAACTAAAGAGCTAAGGAGCAAGAAGGTTCATTTAGTTAAAGTTCAGTGGAGTAGTGATCCTAGAGACTGTACTTGGGAGACAGAGGAAAGCATTAAGCAAGCTTACCCCAATTGTAGAATGAACATCTCTGACTAACTCCGGTGCAAGGTACTTTTACAATACTATGCATTTACATTTTGTTTCCTACTTTACTGTTGTTTCGTTTTCGGGGACGAAAAGTTTTAAGTGGGGGAGATTGTAACAACCCGGAAAACACGAGCCAATTTAAAATTTTTAAATTGGTTATTTCAAAGAAATTTAAACAATTGAAATAGAAGATTTCAATAAAATAGTGAATTAGAAATAGTGTGGCAGTTTGAAAATTTGAATTCAAACTTTGACTGACTGTACCAGGTGCAAAATATAACGGATTTTAGTGAAACCAAAAATATTTAAATCTTTTTATGAATATCTTTCTAACGAATATGAAAAATTGAAGTTGCATAGTGGGAATCAAAAGTTATGGCCAAATGAATTTTCGGAAAGGTCGCTATAAAGAATATACAGCCCTTGAAAATAGACATTTTGCAAACGACCTCAGAATTCGACGAAACCACTTTTGTTGGATCCGGGATGTCAAATTATTGCCAGGTTATAAATTTCATAATTTTTAAGCTAGTATGTGAGCGTAGAAAAAGAAAATGTGTTGGGTCAATTTCTTTTAAATTGGATCGACCAGAAAATGGCCATTTTTCAAACGATCTCAGAATTCGACGAAACTAGTTTTGTTGGGACCGTAGCATCAAAACATAGCTAGATTTATTTTTTTGGAATTTTTCGAATTAGTTTGTGGCCCTGGCTAATTGAAATATGTTTTAAAATTGAATACTGAATGTTTTATATTTTAATTTGAAGAATAACTGACTGTAGCGATCGAATTGGCCTACGAAACATATCCCATTGTGTTTGGAATGGGGGTATTTAGCTAGGGGCAACAGTCATTGGGTTTGAATTGGTGTTCGTGTGGAGAAACACTACTTTAGAATTTAATAAAACCATCGACCAATCAAATTTCTCTATTCATAATTAAATAAAAAAAATCAGAAAAACCCCCGCCCTCCCGTCGACATCGACGGAAACTGCATTCTCCCCTTCCCTAGCGATTTTCGATCGCCACAGCCCGAATCAGCCCCACCCCCAGTTCAACTTTTTGTAGTTCTCCTTCCCCTCTTCAAATCCATATAAAAATTCCCCCTATCGTTGCTCCTACTTCGAGATTTCCTCCTCCAAAGCCCCGACCTTCTAGCCGCCGCGAGCACTGGGCCCCACCGAGTTGCCTCCAACTGCCACGCACCTGAAGCCCTCCCGACCCTCTTCCACGCTGTGCCCTTCGATCATCGTATCGAGCCTCGGTTTTCGCGAAAACTGCAAACCTATTTTTGAAAAACAGTGGAAGGTATACGGCTTGAATTTTTTGAATTGAAAATAACACTTTTAAGTGTTGCAAACTTTGAAAAATCGTATCTTTATGGTGTGTTAACGAAATTCGATGAAACAGGAAACATCGTGACCATAAGGACGCTCTCTACCGCCTAGAATAGACCGCGGATTTTTTCTGAGCTATCTACGATTTTTAGCACCTTGAAAACCAATGTGAGATTTCTAACTGAAATGTGAATGGAAATGTCATGTATAAATTATATAAGCGAAATATAAATTATACACGTGTCGTATACCTCATGTACATGCGTTGTGTAAGCTATATGAGCGAAGTATGAATTATACATGCATTTTTTAAATGATAGGTGTGTTGAATATATTTATACACAAATATATATATATATATACTCCCCTCATCCACAAACCATGGACGATATTTATTGATTGTGAATTGGTGTGAAAAATTTGGTGAATAATGCGAATGGTTGATAGAATTGTTTGTGGTTGATATTGTTTGGTTATGGTTGAAAAATACCCATTGGTGATTAAAACAAATTTGAAATAATTGTGGAAAAGAAAATCATACTCGCCTGCGTGCGAACTAGATGTATGAAATCCCCATTGTCAAAAACCGCGAGGTTTTAAGGTAGAGCGAGCAGCCGTACTCGGGACGGTGTCGGTTTTAACTACCCTGCCATTATGCTGCCGAAATTTTGAATAATATTCATGTGTTAGAATTATTTTCATATGTTGAAATTATTTCATGTGTTGAAACCAAAGTCATGTGTTGAAACTTTATCCATGTGTGGAAAATGCTCAGGTGTTGAGAAGTCATGTGTTGAAAATTAAATTCATGTGTTGAATGAATAAAGTGTTTAAACAGTAAAAATCACATTTTTATAATATATATGAAGTATGTGAAATATTCGCGTTATAAATAAATTGTTTCAACAATAAAAATTACATCTTTCTTATATGAACAAACTATATAAAATATCTATGTGTCGAAAATGCTCATGTGTTGAGAAGTGCGTGTGTTGAAAAAGTTCATATGTTGAATAAAAATATCGAACAATAAAAATTAAATTTTATTGAAAATATGAAGTGTTAAAAATATTCCTGTGTTGAATAATATTTTTGATGATAAAAATATCATTTTTATCATGTATGTGATTTGCTAAAAACATACGAGTGTTGAAATAAATATTTGTTTGCTATGAATATTATTTTTAACATGTATAGGAACTATATAACATGGTCATGTGTTGAAATATATTTTAGTTCGCCAAAAATATCATTTTTGAAATGTGAAGTGTTAAAAATAACCACTTGTTCAAATAAATATGCTTGAGTTGAAATATTCATTAATATGATATGATTTTTACTTATGTATGCAACATTAGAATGAATGGTGACTTTAAACCAAATTGAATCAAATAAGAAGTTGAATGGAAAATGATAAGTGATAAGAATTGCACATATGTACATGCATATTTATTGAACAGGTTATAGCAAAGAGGCTAGAGAAGAGGAATAAAATTGTGTGCCCGACATATAGATACATGTTTACTATTTTGCTGGGGTGATGATTTTATGAGCCTATTGGCAAGACGCTTGGCTTTTTCTTTTTCTTTTTTAGATGAGACGCCCGTGTGGCTATTTGGGAATTTTCCCAGCCCTTCCCGTACAAAGAAGGTTATGGCGAAATTTTCCAAAATTTAAAGGCGTTAGTGAAATATTTGAAGTGAAAACGATATTGAAATCGTCGAATGAACTATATTTATATATATATATAAATAAATAAATAAAATTAAAACAAATCATGGCTGTGCAGTTCATGTTTTGAAACCGTGATTTCAAACGATTAGTGCGAGAGATCCGACCATCGGATTTTCCTGAAACCGCAACCGTTGGGTTCGCCTTGGAAATATCTTTCCAACGGCACCAACTTTGTAAAGATCCGACGGTTGGATTCTCTGGAATGTTTAATTCAAATCTGAAGAAAAACAGCGCCATAATCGATTATATTTATATATAAATATAAATATAATTAAATTAAATCAAATAACGACGCTGTAGTTCGTATTTTGAAATTGTAACTTCAAACGACTAGTGTGGGAAATCCGACCGTCGGATTTTCCCAAAACTGAAACCGTTGGATTCATTTTGAAAGGATCTTTTTAATGAAATAAAATTTGTGAAGATCCAACGGTTAGATTTTCAGATATGTGTAAAACAAATTTAGTGAAAAACAGCGCCAGTGCCTCGGCATGACCTGAAACGTCGTTTAATTAAATATGGCCGTTTTAAAATAAATAAAAATGGCGATATATCGTTATAAAATATTATAAACGATATAGAATGGAAATAAACCGATTTTGCTGGGTTTGCTTGATAGTGATGGTTGAATGTATTTAACATGAAAATTATACTAAGGAACTGAAATGTGAATGTTGAGTAATTTAACCATGTGAGGAATTGATTTGGAAATCTAAATATACGTGGATTATTTGAAAAGGCCGAGTTAATTCTCATTTCAAATAATCGATCGACGGTGAGAAGTCGAAGAGATGAAGACGGTTCAAGATCGACGATCTTCACATTGGATGGATGGGCGCTACTGATGCTCGTGATTGGAGTAGCTACCTTGAAGGAGCTGAAGTAGTAGCCGTCCGGACGTATTGTTGATTGTGCGGATATGCGAGGAATATGGTGCCTCTGGCTTCGTTCAAACCCAGAACGAACTTGTAAATGGACTGTGTGTCGGACAGTGGATTTTATTCTATGATGATTGATCTCTATTAAATATATATCTGTTTGGTGGCGGAGAATTTATTCTCTTGCTTAACGCCCTTCTCTCAGACGTACGAGCTTAGAGGTTGTATATCGATAGAAATCAGTCGCATGGAGTGAATTGCCTGTGTGGCACGCCTAAGTGGCATATGATCAAGGCTTCTGTTGCAAAGCAAAGTCTTGTGGTTGAGGATCAAAGCATGGTATGTGTGGCGTAGCTTTGTGTATAGCGTGGATTCGCGAGCCTCACACCTCGGTATGAGTCAAAAAAGGGATAGTGACTGCAGGGAGAACACGACGTTTCTTTCTAGCTACGGTGGTGTTAGTGACTTACCAGCCCTGACATTTATATATACTTTTCACCTGTGTGGTTGTTGGAATGCAAGGTGCCTTGATTATAGGTCTGTAAGGACCGGGAAACGTGTGTTCAGGAATTGCCAATCCTCAAAAGTAAGAGAGGACCGGCCCTGAAGATCCAAGGATTGCTGTGTGCGGTCTTGGGACATTTGCTAGAGTGTCTCGAACGGATAGGAGCTTGCCCCTTGCCTCGACTCATGATGGAATCCAATTCCCAATATGAAATTGCGGATGTGATTGTATTACTAGTATGGCGACATAGTGGTATGGGTCACTTATGCCGTCTATGATTGATATTTATGATTGAAATCATTTTTGAAACATATATGCACTAGTAATAATATCAAACACTTTTGTTTTATTCGTATGAAGCATTTCTTGGCCATTATAAGGTAAAACTCTATCCTCCGGCTTGCATTGCATTGCGTGATGGGACCTGAGTCTTATAATGGCTTCATTTTTATAAAAAGCATTGCGATGATTTAATCATTTACTTTATTTCATGCACTAGCACTCATTGGAGTAAACCCGTTCCGCGAAAGTGGCGTGGTCCTTTGATTTGCCTTATTATTGTTGTTTAATAAGTTAGGTAGATTTCTCATACCATTCCCACGACTGACTCGTAGTTTGTTTCACCTTGCAAACCCGGGTGCCCTTATTTTCACACGGGCAGCCTAGTTACAGGTAGCTGGCATATTTTGGGCTTGGCACCGCAGTAGAGGTGCACTCTTGGCTCATGGCGAGGCTTGACTACACCGTGATGACTATGACTTTTCCTCCATTATTGTATATGTATTATGATTCCGCCACAGGCGATGTAGACTGATGTTTAGTTTATGTGCTCTCTATGTATGATTCCACCACAGGCGATGTAGACTGATTATGTATTATTATGCACTAAGTAGTATCCTGCACTGAGCTCTCTGATGTGGTGATATATATGATTCCGCTGTCATATTTGTGTAAATTATTCTATTTCTTGTTTATGCTATTATCTGTACTCTGCTAATGATGATTAATGTGTTATATTCCAACGATTATTCTTAACACCGTAGCACCGGTTTTTGGGATCGTCACAGGGTTAAGTGGGAAACCGTAGTGGGGACCAAGCATAGGTGGAAAGCTTGTGTCGTGCAGGAGGGGCCCCTTTCAAACCAGTAACCCATTAAGTATCTTTGTGAGCTCGACCCAAGTCGAGGATGGGACACGCTTACTGGATTTGATTGTAAGAGGTAAAAATGGGTTAGCGGTGGCAACGCAAGTCCAACGGGGTCATGTGCGTGCGTGGGCCCGGGCTAGTAGGTAAGACGTTGTTGCATCATGTAGATATAAGCCGTGCATCTTTGGTGGTATCGGTTTACCACTTTGGGGAGCGATACACCCCACTGTGGGGCCAGCACGGGTATCTACGAGTTAGGGAGCTGATCGCATGGGAGTAGTGGGTACACCTAGTGGAGATAGGGGCAGGCGGCACCTATGTAGACAGCTAGGGTTACACGAAACTACTATTATGATTACTAAGTTTAGTAGGCGGGGATCAACTTTTAGGGTGTTTGGTGTGGTGCGATTTAGTAATTATCTTATAATGATTAGGTGCGCCTTTAACGTTATCTTTGTTCATCTTATTTCCTTTGTTTGCTCTGTCACGCCCATTTGTCCACAGTCATTTCCTTATTTACCAGCTTATGCCTTATCCTAGTTGCTTTAATGATTATATTGTTAAAGTTATTGCACTCGCCAGACTTTATGTCTGACCCCTTTGTTTCCACCTCTTTTCTTCCTTTCTCCCCCTAGGTGCTCAGGGTGGGACTAGTACTAGTGGAGCTTGGACAGCTTTACCTCTTTCTTTTGGAAGTTGCTTGGATTGCTGAAGTAAAGTTCAGCCTATCTTGTTTATGGCTATTTTATGTTGGTGTTATGTCTTTTATTTTATGTACTCAGAACTTATTTGTCAAGATGGATAATAAGTGTATTTGGTTTTGTAGTTGGTTTTTGATGTGATGTAACCAAACTATTTCTCCGCTGCAATAAAAGTTGTTTTTACTTTCCAAGTACCAATATATTTATCTGTCTTGTTTACTTTTCTGTTCTATACACAATAAACGCTCCACCAAAATTAAGGCATTCCCTTTGTGAGTGACCTTAATGGAGATGGGGTGTCACAGTTTCTATTTCTCATACCTTATCAACAGTTTCTCCATTATCTTAGGATCTTAGGAGGAGTGCTTCATGTTCTTCATTCACACCATTATTTCTCCCCAAATGATTGTTTCTTTTAGTGTTCAACTAATTTAGGGATTTTTTTTTGCGTTTGAAATTGTGGTAACAGATGTTATTATCAAGGTAAAAAAGGGAACGTAGAAAATTAAGTATGTGACTCCTCCGAACATTGTTTTTATGATTGGAGTATTTTTAAAATTTGACATCCTCTTAACAATACTTGGAGTGTCAACAACAATGCTCTATATTTTTAAAGATTCAATAATGGACCTCTATCATTTCTTCTTCCTTACTTTCTTTCAAAATTAAAATAAAAACTATTTTCATCTACTTGAATATAAATTGCGGAGGGACAAAAATTAAATAGGGAGAAAAGAAGTGAATCAACATTGTGCACTTTGGGGGTAACATTTTATAAATCCAGATATATTTTCTCTTTCCAAAGAAAATCTCTTCTTAAGTCTGATATCTAATGTATGTATATATATCATTTTTTATACATATACCTTGGACCTAAAAGGATTAGAATTGATTCAAATATTTTACTTTAGATTTAAAGATTTAAACTGCTTTTTGAGGTGAGTGGAAAAATTATTAATTATTTATGATGTTGAATTTATCCCATTGGCATATGTTTAATTGTTATACTGAAATCTATTATTCTTATACTTTTACGCTCATTGTAGAGTACAAAGCTTTTGAATACATATTTTTTTTATTTAGATCATGTTTAGCATAGTGGTTTCACCTAGATCTGAAAATCGACCTTAGAGATTTATGTAATTCTAATGATACTGTTTTATTCTAGATTTATGACTTGGATGATATGGCATTAGCCTTATTTGGACTATTGCCCTTAGTGCATTTGGTTTTGGATTTTCCATAATTTAATTTGTGGGATGAACATCCATTAATTTCTATAAATTATTTATATTCATGATTCTCACTGAAAAAAGGATGTTTGATTTAACAAGGCAATAAACCGATAAAGGATGAGATATACAAAGTATGTACTATCATCTGCAATCTGCACTATCCCTTGCAAATAAAACGAAAATGATTCTTCCTTCTAACTTCATATAGAGTAAATCCCTTCTATTATCATTTGTATTTAAGTAGTTTATGGATATCACGTGGAAAATTTTCTAATGAAGTCCAATTTCAGCAAATTAAATACAGAAAAGAATATCTAGTAGATAACGACGACTAGAATATGTTTTTGGTAGGATTAAAATTATGTGTATTTATGATCATTATTTGTACATATTATTACATTAATAAATTAGAATAAGATTTAAATTGTAGTTTTTAATGATGCATATTTTCGATGAGGATAGGTTAGGAAGCAAATAAGGGAATTTGGAAGAGTTGTAATTATTATTAAACGGAGATAAATTAGGAGTTGTAAAATAATAAACAGAAATTAGAATATCGCAACCTTAATTATTTGGCAATTAAAATAATTTGGAATATGGGTTACAACTAATCAATACTACGCATAAGATAGTAATTCCGATTTATCGGCAATAAATAAATAAGGAATGTGTATGAGAGTTACAATTAATAAGGACAATGGATTTATGGAACCGATAAATATAAGATAAATGATAGGAAATATTACTGATCGAAAATTAGTAATTTCTAACAAATATCTTAGGAAATATTCATTAGGATTTTTATGGTCAAATTGAAATTAATGGCATGGAAATTAACACATAAGTTATGGGTTGTTAGACATTTGAAGTAATCATGATTGCATTAAAGAATAAAAAAAGAATTTTATAAGCTAAGTTCAATAATAAACTTAAGAATAACAAATATAACCTAGAATAGTATAACTTTATATTTATATATGCTTCAGATAGCAAATTAGACTGAGTAGATCGGTGATGTGAGGACAATACAATAACTCGATGGAAGAATGCCCTTCACTTTAAGGATACCAACAATCGATTTACTTACTACTGATGTGAGATTTCACTAATCATAAAACTGGTGATTGCATGAATTAGACTTCCTTTTTGAATAGAAGTGCTAAGTAATTATTTAATAGTCCGCTTCCTAATCAAAATGCATAAATGGTTCAAAAAGGTAATTTAGAGTGGTGGGAGATATTTTTAGAAAGGTTCACTTTAAGGGTTAAGTGGTTATCATAGGGTCTGCCTAGCAATTGAAAGTAGTAAACTAATGAGATGTCTAAGTTTATAAATATGGTGGAAATAAAATAGAACCCTTTTCAAATTCGTTTCGAGGTAAGGTATCATGTGGCTAGTTGAGCGTTCGCCTACCTAATAAGAAGTATTAAGTGGCCAAAAGGATTGCATGCAGCATCATCTTGATATATCATCTACGCCCAACGGATAAAGATGTGGGGACTGCCTGGAGTGAGGAATACAATGATCGAAGTCTGTAAATTTTAAGATATTATGTGGTCTGGGTGCTATCTCTCACATTGGTGTGACTTGAACTAGCAATAAATGTGGTAGTTGTTTGATAATTGAATATTGGTGTGAGAAGCCTCAGTTAATAGTCAGAGGCCTCGATAGCCAGGACAGATAAACCATAGAAGTTGATGTTATGCATCCACGTTAGAAATTGGTATTAAATGATGCGGTCTATCTCGAGGGAGGTGTTAGATGGACAGAATGATTTTTTTTCTTTTAGATGTATAGGGTGGGTATTGGAGAAGATGGTGGTAGGATCTTGCTTTATATTTGGAAATATTAATTGACTAATAGATTTAATGGTAGCAAGAGCCTGCTTCATATTTGGAAATATTAAATGGTTGACATATTAGATGGTGGTGGGCGCCGGCTTCACAGTTGAAAGTAGTAGGTGGTTAATTGATAGATTTTGATGTATTAATTGGTTAAAGGGTTTCATTTTATTTCACACCCAGGGATTAAGGATCGGTTGTTAGTCATATGTATAGTTCAAGGGATAAACCATAAATATAGATGTAATGGTTGAATTTAAATCAATCAATATAAACTGGTATTGTGGACAATATGTAGCTTTTGAACGCAATAAAACATTGTTCTGACCCTCTCCTTACTGCAACCCACATAAAGAACTAAAGGGACATGTAATTGGAGGTTTCATCAGCAAATATTGGTGAAATATTCTTTCTCTCATGCTTAATACTAGTATGGTGATTTTTATTCGAAAATTCCACTTATTCCAGGGTTGTGGTCAAAGTCTCTATTTATATCCTGTTATAGCTTCTGCTACGAGTTTATATTTATTCACCTTTGATTATGCACATGCTCTCATGTATGGACCAAATCAAGAAATCTATGCATTGATGGGTCTAAATTTTGATTATTGTCGAGTTTCAGGTCCATTAAGGAACACATTGTTACAGCTATACTTTCAATGCTCACAACGTAAGGAACAAAATATAATAATAAATTTGTATTAATATATTACGAACTATTTCAAAATATTCAAACATCACAAAACATCATCTAAGTCACTATTATAGCAATTATCTATATTTTACATCATATGTAGCAATAAAGAAAATAAAAGTAATTATAAGAGAAACTACCGCAAAACTCTACATCGTCATCTTCAAGCATCACTCCTGCAAATTCTTTCCTAACTTGTGTTGCAATGGGAAAAGGGTTGAAACAACAAGCTTTGGTGAATAAAAACCTCGAGTCTTCTTGTTATAACACCATGATGGATATTCATAATATGTCTTACGAAAATATTCCATGAAATCATCTAATAATCCGTATATAGAAAGGAGGTAGACTTCGACCGCTTAATACCACAACGGAGGTATGCCCCACATTATTTAAGATCTTCAATCCTTGAAGCATATTTCCTAATCACATAATCCTAACATAACAAATATCTAGAAATGCGAGAAACAACACCATTAAGTCACTTAATACATTAAAAAGGAAATAGGCACAATTTAAGCAATTAATACCTGAATCGAGGCAGGTCCCACATCTCCTATCTCAAGATGGATCCTACCTGATGACTATTTAATTGGAATTGCATAAGGACCATTCCTTTCACTTAATACTTTTTATAGGGAGGTGAGCCCTCAATAAGCCACTTAATAGCTTATCTCTACATGAACGTTTCAAGTAACCCATTCCTATCATACTCCCGACCATCTAATACCTCACGAGAGGGAAACCTTCAATCAACTACTTTATACTTTGACAACCATTAAAGTAAGTCTATAATATTGTGTTTGGAGCCATGATGATGTCTTACGTTAGTCCAACTATTCATGTAAACTAGTAGCCAGATTAGCTGAGTAGATTTACCTAAAACAATTGGGACTAACCTCGCATCCTCATGTTACTTATCATAATAATACCTCACATCAATCCCAAGGTCACACCGTTGGTAGCCAAATTAACTAGGTAGGCTTATATATGTCCTTTGGCAGATCTCCCATTCTCATGACTTGTTAGTTCAATGGATGGTAGTCTTTATGATAACAATAACACGTGATTATATATTTTATATTTACACATGTACTAATTATATATATTTTGTATAGTGCAGGATATTCGATAGGTTTTTATAATGAAGACTACAGTATCAAGATAGAAGATCCGGATTGATGATTTAAGAGTTATAGAACGAAGACTCATGGGTACTAAAGAGTTCAAGATGATCCAAAAATATAACCGACTCTTAGATTAAATGTTAAAACTCCAGTTGCATTCACTGGATTTCGCTTCAAAATTTATTCAAAAAATTCGTATTTCAAATCCTTTTATAAAAGTGTTTTCATATATTCCTAGTTTTTAAAATGAATTTTCGAAGTATTTTCTAAAAGGAATTGTATGTTTTAATATCTTTACTTTGAAATACTTTTATATATAATTATTGTAATTTAAATTTTAAATTTCAAAATATTTTTACTTTGTACTTTGATTTCAATATATATATATATTGGTTTTTACATTTTTATTTTGATTACACTTATACTTAGATTTATATTGTTTGGATTTAAATTATAGTTTAACTTTGATTTTATTTATACTTCAGATTTTGATTTTAGCATTAATAATTATGATTTAATATTGTAGTTTGATACTATAGTTTTGACATCTATATTTTAAGTTTAATATATTGATTATAAATTGTTTTTAAATATAAATATATGTACTATATTTCAGTTTAAATTGTTTTAATTTATTTCTATAAGTTTTCTCTTGTTTTACTGCGCTTAAAATATACATGTACTATGTTATCTAGTTTCACAAAGTTTCAAATCATTACATGTAGCTTTATATTTACAAAATATTTTTAAACAAAATTATTTTTCAAGTACACTGAGAGTATGTTGACATGTTACCGTTCGTATGTCGACATGGTGATTATATTTTCAAATTTTAAATTTGAATTGAACTGTATATTTTCCATAACCATTCGCCAAATGTCATATCTCTTCACCAAGATATATACTCTTCTTCCTGAAACAAGCTCATAATTTTTTCCATTTTTCGTTACTCTTTTCTCTCCTCTCTCATTTTCTAAGAAATCTATACTAATATTCTGCCAATTTAAAACCAAATCAAGTCAGTTCAACTTTGATTTGATTCAACATCAAATTCTCTCCATTTTATCAAGATCAAAGTACAATTCAATGTTATAGAAGCAATTATAATCAAGATCGAAAGGTCCAAGTTTGTTTTATTTGTAAAAACTAATCAAACAACCTTATAGGTGTGACAAGGTGGTCCTAAATCTAATTGGGTTTGATTGTGTCTGATAAAAATATATTAGGAGTGACTTATTTGCCCAGAAATCAAGTTGATTGTGCGTAGTGGCTGAGATTCTACAATGTTTCTTCTTGTTGCCTTGAAATCAAGGAGTGTAATTGAATTGATAGTGATTAAAGGGCGTACATAGTATGAGACTAGATGTAGGGTAACTCTAAACTAGTATACAATCCAGTGTGTTCTTTCCTTTTTTTACTCTACCTCATTTTCTTTATTTTATATTAATTTGTTTCTTCAATTGATTATATGATCATTATACACTTACTTATAAGCGTAATCCCAAAAGGTTTCTAAAATGTTTCATAACTTTAAGTAATCATTATTCATCCCCCTCTACTACTAATATATTCTTAAGATCCTTAATCTGCTTCACTCTCATTTATTATCAATGAAGAAGAGTTCTAGAAAAGGATTGAATGAGGGAGCCCCCATATTATCACAAAACCAATTGGCAATGTGAATGGGGAACTCCTCATATATTAAGGAAGATTAGATAGACAAATTCCCGATGTGGGACAATTCCAACACGCCCCCGCACGGTTAGGCATACATATGCCCTAACACATGGATGAATGGGATGACGTGGGGCAGATTATGAAGAAGAGTATTGGACCAGCACTCTGATACCATGAAGAAGAGTTTTAGAAAAGGATTGAATGATGGAGCCCCCATATTATCACAAAACCAATTGGTAATGTGAAGGGGGAACTCCTCATATATTAAGGAAATTAGATAGACAAATTCCCGATGTGGGACAATTCCAACAATCAAAGTGTTGGGTTTCAAAATATTCATAATCTGATTTTTGAAAGAAAAAATTACATGGCGCTTTTTTTCGCAGCAGTTTAATTTTTTTTGGTGTGGCAAACATTATAATGATGTTTAAAAATTACATGGCGCTTTTTAATACTTTTATTAATGATGTTTTTGGATTAACATGTTGCAAAGTCATCATAACGTTATTTTATAAGTTTGCATCCCTTTTTTTGAAAAATAACCTCATCTTTTGAAAAATATAATTTGCAGGAAACAGGTATGTTAAAAGATGCTCAAAGCCAAAAGAAAGGGAGGAAGGAAATGAAGATAAATATTCTTAAAGACAAGCATTGAATGATTTCTTTAAGTAGAAAGACATTTTAATTGAATAACCGAACTAAATTAAATAAGTAAGGTATAAATTTTCCCTCCAAAAATATCAGCTTGTTTTTCAATATGAAATGACACTATAGTTTTTTAAATGTCATTTGATTTCATTTATAAAATATTTTAAATAAATTGTATTAAATAATAATGATTAACATTATGTGTTAAAAATTTATGGAACGGTTTCAAAGAAAATATTAGTCTTTTAATTTTATAGAAGTTTATCAAAAACTTTTATACACTTTGAAAGCACAGCAGAAAACACAAAATGCTGTAGCATCTTTTCAATCTTAAAAATTATAAATTAATAAATCAGTATTGAATTTTTACATGAATAATAGATACATATAATGGTTACTATAAATAAAATCAGATTCTAACTAGTTTGTTATTTTGTATGAACAGAGACTTAGCTAGTTATAACGACTATGTTTTCAAATTTTAGAGCCAAAATTTGATTGTAAATAGTCTTAAAATTAAGTATCTTTTCAGTAATTGTTTTTAAAATTATTATTGATATATAAAACTATATAAAAATTATGAAAGTATTTCAAATAATTGAACAACTTTTAGATTTTAATCTAAGATCAACTACAACCTTTAAATGTTGGACACACATGTTAAACATGGTAACTTTCTAGGAAATTTAAAAAATTATTAATTGCATATATTTTCACAAAAAAATTCATAATATAACATATATTCTAGTATACTTTGAAAAAATCATGTCAAAATTTGAACTTTAATATTTTAGTATTTTCGTTTTATGGTTATAATAATAGTCATTTTTCTCACAAGGTTCATTGCAATTTTGAACATTTTATGTCCTTTCACACAAGTTATTTAACATAATAAAACTTTAACTATATTAAAAAACTAAGCACTTTATAGTGATGAATCAATTTTCTGTTATTTTGTTAAACACGAATACACAGTTTAATTGTCAATTTTGGGTTTTAACTTTTAATTTGATTTCAAACGTCGTGCTTTTTCTTGATTAGTTATAATTCTTCCTTATTAAATTTTATAATTTTTTCATAATAACCCACTAATCTTTTATCATGACTGTACTAATAAAAAAGACCTACTTTATTAATAATTTCAACTCTTTAAATGACTTTTTTATTTCCTTCAATCTTACCTCCTACAAACTTTATGATGAAATATTAACTTTATGGCTTCCTGAAATTACTTCAGTGAATTTAGATTATATAACCAAACCTCTATATATAGATCTTTTCCATAAATAAGAATGGACATCATACGACATTTGTCATATAAATAAACAATGAGATACATGCAAAATGACAAGTGTCGTTACATTTATCCTTTAAGGAAATCATTACACACATGCATGTTGCCAAATGTCATTACCATGTTACTCATTAAATGCACTTATAATTTAAATAATAATATATATAAAATAACATTTACTTCAAATTTTTATATAAGATTGATCATACACATAATTATACTTATTATATATCATGACTAAGTTATAATTAGGTTTCTGTACTTGTTGACCGCCTTTTTACAAGGTTGTCACTCTTCGGAATTCCGGGTGTTGAAGTGCTCAAGACTTGAGTACGAACTCGGGAAAACATGGAGCGATTCGGTCGAAGTCATGGAATGCTCAAAAGCTCATAAATTTGGCTAAGTATTCCAGGATCATTATTTCTCTAACTAACTCTTGGGATCATATAAAAACCCCGGTTTGGATTGGTATTTGCTCTTTGACTTTGAGGATGGTTTTGAGATTTCATATCCCTGGTTTTGCATCTAAATATTTCAAGGCATCAAGGATCGGCGTTCTCCATTTCGTCTTCCCAGATCGGTAAGATGATTTTCATATCCCCATGATGGTTTCAGGATCAGTTTAATACTTTGTATCCCCGGATAGGAAGTGGAGTTGCCAATTGGATTCAAGGCTTTGAAGATGAAGCGTGGAGAATGTTATGACATTGAGGAGAGGTACTGATTCTGAGGTCAATACCAATCCCCAGGGAGATCATTTTTGGACTTCGAGCCCTTTTCTCTATGCCTATAAATCCCCTACTATTGGAATATTTCTAAGATCTTTTTGGCTCATTCTGCTACACTCGGGATTCTTGGACTTGGAGTTTTTTAATGGCTTCTCTCATGGCTTCTTCTTCTTTGGGTTCCTCTTTGAACTTATGAGCTTCTTCTTGGATTTAGCTTGGATCTTTTGGACACTTGGCTAGATTTTTGCACTCTCTTGGACATAGAGGCTTTACTTTGGAACTTTGAAAATAGAAGCACCATCAAAGCTTCTTCTTGGACACTCGGTCATTGGATAAGACTTGTTGGCTTTAATCAAGGGATATGTTATTGCTAACACTTATCATTGTAAACAAAAGGATTGTGCTTGTAACCTTACAATATAAATATAAGAAGTTACATTGAAGTTGACATAGGCAAAACTTATGAACCACTATAAATCTTTGGTGTTACTTACTAATTTTTTGCATTTCTATGTCTGGACTGTTAGGAATATTTGGATTTACTATATGAACTCGAAGATGGGTGTTGGTGTGAGAACGACCAATTTGCAACGTCAGCATTTTGGCGTGCCGAGAAGGAGCGAACACACCTTTATATTGCTATGGAATTTAGATTGCTTGGAATTCAAGAATGGTTAAAAGGAAGAAGGAGGATACTTTAGATCTTATGATGGAGCAAGAATAAAAGGAAGCCAGATGGTTTCCTCTACTAGAAATTCATTCAACTATCTAACTAGAGGAGATCGATGGATTGGTTAAGGATTTGCATGCACGCATGCGACGACATGAAGAACTTATAACAAGATGGCAGTAAGAAACGATGAACACATTTTTTTACTAGGATAGAAGGATTGGAAAGCTGACAGACTAAGGAACTCAGGCTGGAACAAGAGCGCAAGGTGTTCAAGGTTTGTAGGACTTGGGGGCAGTTCCCCCAAATCACTCCCATGCCAATCCGGCTTGGCTACGGGGCATCTACCCCAATCCTGATGGAAGTGTGATTGGGGATGTTTTGGTTGGTTAGGCCGTGGAATCTATAATTGGAACTATTAGTCAAGAGCCAATGCATGAGGTTAAAGATGCTGGAAGAAGTCCTACGGCATCATTAGTCAGGTTTGTACCTGCAATAGCTCCTTGGGTCTGGGCTGAAGCGAATGTTCATGTTGGAAATAAATGTGTGGCTCATGTTGGATTGAAAACCAAGGGCACTGGTGCTAGTTTGGAAGATTGGAGGCAGTTGCTTGAAAATAGTAATCAGATTGTAGATGTGATTCAGTAGTTTACCCCAAGCAGAGCGTCTCACTCAAATTTGGGCTATGTTAATTACTGCTCATTCACTCAGGCTATTCGGAATTCTCAAAAACCAACAGATTTCAAGTAACCAGTTTTGGATGCTTATAACGGTAAGAAGGACCCTACCGTTCATTTAATGCGTTATATGTGCCATATAGAAGTGCTAGCGACGTCAGATAACGTTATGGCAAAATGTTTTCCACTTTACCTCATGGATATTGCTGTTATGTAGTTTCGAAGCTGGAATCATAAAGTATAGGAAGTTGTAATATCTTGGTTGAAAAGTTCATTGAACAATTCAGGGTCCATATTTCTCGACCTAAGAACGTTATGAATTTCATGGCAATCAAGCAAAGGGCTGGAGAAACATTTTGAAAATTCTTTGAAAGGTTTAACATGGTGGTGGTATCGGTTGATCGACCAGACCCGTCTATGGTATTGATGGCTTCTATTTTTGGAATTTTGGACAAAAAAAAATTTCAATATCTCGCTTCCATGGGATCCACCATAGGACCTTGATGAATTTTACTTTGAAGTAGATAGATTTTGGCGAAGGAAATTATCTAGGTTAATATAGTGAAGGGTGAGGGATCATCCGAATTTGGCAAGGATAAAGGCAAAGGAAAATTTTCATTTGGAAGCAATCGAAATACTCAATAGTGGAGGGAACTCGAATTCCCTTTATACACAGACTAACTTCCTCTTTAAAAGAAATTTATCTGGATATTCACCCAACATCTCCCTTCAGAAAGCCTCCTGCGAGAGAGCCAACTCAAAGGAAATGGACTCTTGTAATGCCCCGGTATTTTACATCTATCACTTACATAGACATTAATTGATCGTGAGTACGTATTCACAAATACGATTTAAAGTCTAGACATTGAAATTTCAAAACATGTTAACCTGTGAATAATAGCATTTATAGATGCATATATTACAGCATTTATTATAAACCCATTTTTACTCATTCATGTATGATAGCACGGATTAGATAGCATTTGTCTAAATTGATTTTTACACATGTATGAAAATAACACTTAGACATAGCAAGTTTTGATGCCATTTTATTATATATGTTTTGTTCATTTTTTTTAAAAGATTTTTAGAACTTAAGTTTTTGCAAATCCATGATTTAAAAACCCTTAACAATTGAATTAAAATATGCCAAAACCCCTTTTTGTCATCAATGCAAGTTCAAAAGCAAGTTCAAGTTTACATTTACATAAACTAAAACATGAAAATACCATTTCCTTTTGCAAAGCATGTTTCATGAACAAAATTCAAGGATGCAACCTACACTAGAAAGAATATAGTAGTGAGAATCTAGAGAGATATATTCACATGGCAAATCATTTTTGGTATCAAATATTTTCAGTTTTCAAATCTTCCTCTTTTCTCACAAGATTTCTGAAAATAACCTTTTCTTTTTCCATTTTAAAAACCATGTTTGTTTTGTCATAAAACATATGCATAAAGATTAAAAATCTTGTATATATACATGTAGAATCTTATCTACACTAGACCAATTCAAAAATATGGATTTTCTAAAGATTTTCTAGACATATTCTATTACATGTCATGGATTTACTTGTACCAAACTTTCAGATTTTGCCTGGCCTTGGAAGGCAAGTAAAAATACTTTATATTTTGTTGTTAAATCAAAAATGTCATAAGAAGATTTTGGGTTAGAAACCCCATGAAAAATTGAGCATAAATGGTACAAGAAAGGATGCTATAATTTGTTTAAAAACCAAGAAAGATTTGTTAAAAAAAACATGGATGGTACATTTGCATTTGAGATGATATATCACAGAAACCAATGAGAAAAGAGAATGAACATGTGCAAGTGATTCAAGGTGAAGTATGGCTGAGATAAGCCATGTGAAAGGAGGAGGTGCTGTTTTGATTTGGTGAGAAAAAGATTTTTCTTTTTAAATTGTCAATCAATTGTCAAACACATATCTGAAGACTGTTTTTTTTTGCACCATATTTTAATGATTTTTACCATTATATAAAGACCACAAGCATACACATTCTCTTCACAACTCAAGCACTTTTATAGGATCGGTAAGGGGGAAAATAAAACTAAGGGTTTCAAGCTATTCCGATGAGTAAACTTCTTTTAATTCCTGTTTTTAAGTTCCTGCATTTAGATGTTTGGACTGTCAAGTTGAACTTAGGTGCTTGATGATCTTGTGAAGTGGCATGATCCGGTTGAACACTCCTTTTGACAGTAAAGAACCATTGTTTGAAACTTAGGACTTCCAAGTATTAATGGGTTAAGAGGAGTGTTGTCTGTAGTGTTCTGTCAGTTCTGTTTTTGTTTATTTCACACAACCAAATTGATGATCCCTGGTAAATAACTTTAAGTTAGATAATTTTAGTATGATTACAGGTTAGATTGTTACCATTACATCATCACTAAACCAATTAAAAGCAAAAAGAATGCAAAATATACTTGGACAAACCACTAACAGGAAACAACACAAACTGTCAGCACCTCTCTGTTTCCTCAAATTTTCAAAACTCGTATTAAATCAATTTGAATACATGAATGGAATCATTAAAGAAAACGATGATTTTTAGAGGTGGTCTCATGATTTTTAGTGGCTTGGTTCACGAGATATACCGGGATGACCGGAATTTGAATTTCGATCAAATTCCGGCCACCTAAGAAATTTGAGGCCGTGTATTCGAGGGTGAAGCTTCGTATAGGATCAAGGATCCAAGGAAAAATACTAGAAAATTTTCAAATGAAAGGATGGAGAGAACGAGATGAAAATAGGGTAAAAGTTTGGGTTTTGGGTTCGGTTTTATTCACCGAACTGCTCAATGTCGAAGGACCTAGGGGGTGCGATCATGGGGGAAAAGCGACGTCAGGGGATGGTGGTGGCGTGGCAAGAAGGCGGCGGCGGAACAAGGTCGAGGTAAGGAGGGGGCGCGGCTTTCTTGGATGGGCATTTTTGCTGTAAATGGAGTTTAACGGTGGAAACCTACCATGGCCGTGGCACTAGTGATCCAGGTGTTAGGAAATGGTTAGTAGGAGGAGGTTGGTCGGTGTGGATAGTCGTTGGTGGTTGGAGGGGCCGCGTGTGGCTGTGCATGTGCACACGAAAGGGGAAGTGATCGGAAGGGAAATGCTGGTGTCTGGAGGTGGTTTTCATGTGTGCGGCATAGGATTTCAAAGCCTGGTACTTTACCAGAAGTGGTACTTTGCTATTTTAACTTTAAAATAGGGATTTGTGAAGATAATTTAAATTTAAACTAGTTTTTAATTAAATAATGATTTAAATAAAATAGAAAAATAAATATTCAAATAAAAATAGAATTTTTATTTAATTAGCAAGAAGAGAAAAATCAGGATCAAAATGCATTTTTGTCAACAGTAACTGTAGAAGCTGTAGTTCAGATAAATTATAAATTTAAATTTAAATTATAATTAGAGAAATTTTCTAATGAAGTATTCAAACTTTAAAGTCAACAAAAAGAAAGTCAATCAAGTGTAGAAGATCAGATATGGTTTTGACAGAAGTCGAGGAGTTAACACAGAAGTTGTAATTTTATTAAATTATAAATTTAGTTTATAATTTAAAATTAGAATTTATTTTCTATTGGAAATATTTAAAACTGTAGAGTCAAAGAAAGGAAAAAAATGTATGCTACTCATACATTAGAAGTGTCTGTTAATTGGATTTTCTAAATGCAAGGAAAATGGTTATATACTGTTCAGTATTATATAAGAACTGAAAATTTTAATCAGGTTTGGGAAATATTAAAAGAGAAATTTTATTTGGTCTTTAGAATAAAATGTAAAGTAGACCAGGTATAAGGGATCAAAAAGGGAAAATTTGACGAAAACGATACAAAGTGAAAAAGGTGAAATATAAATTATAAATCATAAATTTAATCCATTTATGAATAATCAGATCAAGTAATAATGATGAGAAATATTTTTCTAAAGAAAATTTAGGTAAGTATACATTTTAAAGGTGATGAACAAAATGGGAAGAAAAACCGTGTGCGACGCACACACTGAAATTGTTCATTTTTAAGAAAGGATCAAAATAAACAGATAAAGACCAGATGATCTTATACTGTTTAGTTTGACTGGAATTATGTATATAAATTAGATTATAACCTTATTAGATTTATAATTTAAAAAGAAAATGTTCACTAATCATTTCAAAGAGACTGAAATAAATATTTCACTTTGATTTGATTATACGTTGCGCATCAGAGATTTTTATATTGAAGACGGCGATATACAAGGGCTATTCTCAAATAGTGGCTTTGGTTTGTCCAATCCTAGGACAACTTGTATGGACGAATGTCTGACAGAGTATTTCCAAAGGAATCACATACATTGTTTTCTTCAAATGTACCAGTTGCTGGCACAAAAGGGAAACTTCTTTAGCCTGACAACCAGAGTATTTTTGTGGAAATCAATTAGTGATTTCCGATGGATTTGACGATGTAGCATTCAAAGAAATTAAATAGTGATGATGAAATGGTAAGTCTAGCCTCAACCCTCACACCAGGAAATGACAAAAATCGGGCAGGCAGCATGGCTATGTGGGTCGCTCCCATTAGGGTGTATAATCACCTATCTAGAGAAATTCCTTTTACTTCTTTAACCTATTTCGATGCTGTCCCTTTTCGGGAAATGGTGGTTTGAGCCCAACCGTTGGTGATATACGTTCGATACACTTAAGAAAAATGAGTGGTCGATCATGTGTGGGCCGAGTTGCAAGACGTTCTTGATGAACCCAGGTGTATTCGCCTCTAGAGATACATCATCGGAAGGTGGTCCCATACCTTGTCATAGGTGGAAACCCAATTTCCATAATCGCCAAGCGGTTTTTATTTGTATACTATATAGGAGAATGTGAGATGCAAGCATTCTTCTAGATTCTAAATTATTTCTGAAAACTTATAAACACTATGATAATATCTGATTTCAAGTATACAAAGTGGTTTATTCTCATAAGGTAAAAACCCATTCCGTATTTACGATGTGATCTTATGAGATATTTTTATTTCTTCAATCAGTTTTAAACTGTTTACTCATACAGTCCACTGACTGACCCGGAGTTTATTTTTCTGTGTTTCCCTTAAACTCTTGGGTATTCATAACACTTGTTGTGAATAGACAAGTAAATCAGGATTGGATGAAACTTGAGAAGCTGAATGGAGACTTTCTGTTTGCTGATCCACTTATCTTACCTACCGTATAATTAAGTCTGTCAGTTAGTCATCAATGAAATGTATAATTAATGATGTAACATTGTAGCGACCCAGCGAATTTTCGACCCCGAAAATCGACATAAAACCACCATGTCGACTATTCAAGCATCGAAAACACTGGATTGTCATGAGAAAGAAATTAGAGGGTGAGAATAGAAAGAAAGAAATATTAGAATAAGAAAAAAGAAGAACACATCAGAATCTCACAGCAGAACGAATAAAATATAATATCAAATTTTTTTATACGAAAGAACTGTATACACATACCAATCATCAGAGTACATCATACATTATACACAGTGGAATAATAACTATAAATAACTAGCGGTGAAGCCTCCTACTTCTAGCTCCTAAAACTCCAAGCGAACCTAACCCGGAAACACACTCGGTCTGACCCGAGCACATCTGAAGCAAAGCAAAATACACCGGGTAAGTTTGGAATACTATCAGTGATAAATTCACAGAACACACACTTGTTTAACTTTGGAAAATCCTTTATGAAATCAAAGGATAATAGTAAGACCATCCCACACATAAACACGGACGGTTTTTACCTTACTATAACCCAAACCATTATTGAAATCATACCTTCTCCGATATTATCATAATGTCTAATTACAAATAAATAACAATCTAGCGGAACGCTTGCATCTCATGCTCCACATATATAGTATACAAACCAAAATTGCGAGCGCTTATTGGATATTGGATTCCAACCTTGACAAGGTATGGGACCACCTTCCGACCGTGTATCTCTAAAGGAGAATACACTGGGTTCAACAAGAACATCTAACAACCGGGCCCTCGCATGACCGACCACTCATTTCGCTTGAGTGTATCGAAAGTATATCACCGACGGTTGGGATCAGCAACCGCCTCCCGTAACGGGACAACATCGAAATATAGATTAAAGAAGCAAATAGATTTTATCTAGATAGGTGATCGTACATCCTAATGGGAGCGACCCACATAGCCATGCTGCCTGCCCGATTTTTGTCATTTCCTGGTTGATGAGGCTTGAGGCCAGAACTTAACTTTAAAACATCTGGTCATCTTTCACTTTGAATGCCACATCGTCAGATCCGCCAGATCACATTTGATTGACGTCCACAAAAATACGCTAGTTTATTTGGCTAGAGAATAACCATTTCTCCTCCATCAAATATGGTATGTTTGGAGAAATCAACTCATGTAATTCCTTTGGAAATACTCTATCAGACATCCGTCCATACAAGTCATCCAGGAATAGGATGAACCGAAGGTACTCTACTACTGCATCTCATATAGGAATCACCCCATGGATCAGTAGTGAGAAGTCCTTGCCACCCGTAGATTCCAACCACGATAGAATCACAGCTTATCTCTGGTTGCAACATCAGAGGTCATTAGTGATTCCTCCGTTTATGAAAATCCATAGTCTTCAATGCTCCATCATGATCATCTTCCGATATCTTCACGTATTTGTTGGTCAGAATGGTTTTCGAATATAAATTCGATCTCGGTCTTTCCGTACCAACAATCGTATTAGACAGATCTGATAGTCGGTGATTTAACTATCAAAATATACAGTGTTTCAAACATGACAACCCAATGTTTTTACGGGTTCAATATTCAACATTACTTGGCCCTTTTAAAATTTAAAACAAACTAAAACAATTCTGCTTAATTAAGACTTCTAACCCTTTTAGTATTTTAAAATACGATAATTGAATTTTTATTTAATATACTAATGATATAAACCAATTCCTCTGATTAACTCTGATTGATTTACTTTGATCGATTAACTCTAACTTGACTAACTCGATTTATTTAACTCAACTGGACTAACTTGACTTGATTACTCCGATCGACTAACTAATATTTGACTTACTCCATTCGCTTGACTCTAGATCGCAGCGATCACAATGGTTATGCCTGATTCCCCCAGAAAACATCCGACCGCCGTAGGCTATCCGCAGCCCTACGACTTACGCTAGTAGTCGTACGCAATGGCAACTCTTCCTGAATAACTATGTTTGACTAACTCTATTTCAAATACTATATTCGATCAACTCTAATTGAATAACAAATATTCAATATAATTTGAAATCAATATTCTTATTACTTTTGAAACTAATATTTCAATATTATATATTTCCCAAAACCTTGCATTTGAGTTTGATATTCCTCGTATAGGGTAAAATCAATTCTCAACACCTTTACTCGCTCCAAACTAATACCATTCCTCGATTATAGTGAAGCCAATCAAGTTGGGATATTTTAGTTACCTCTCAGACCTTGATCGACAACGTTCTTATCTCAAAATAAATATTGGTTTGTCACTTAATCCACTGATCTTAAAATCTCGTTGCCACCTTGATTTCAAACTTGGTTTTATAAACCGTTTTCTTACATTTGAAATCTTTGTTCAAAAATCTCTTTATTTAATCCCTTTAATTAAGTAAATGTCCACAAAACACACCCTTTAACTTGTATTATCATTTTTGCTTATAACACTTTGATTTATCACTCGTCGAATAATCTATTCCCATTTATACGAGCATTCCTATACTCAACCTTTATCTTGGATTTTATAATTAAAATCCACTTAACACCTTCTTTAAATAAAACTCGTTAATTTGGATTTTTATTTCAAAAATCCATTACCAATATTTAACACAAGCTGCTACATGTATTCCACTTTGCATTTGAAATCTTTATTTCAACTATCTTATCTCTCTTATTGAAATTCTTTAACATTTAAGTTCTCGTTTGGTTTTAACCTCATTTTTAAAACCTAGCTTGGATTCTTTATAATAATCAACTCATCATTCTTTCTCAACTTGGCTTATAATTCGTATTAAAACCATTAACACTTTTCTAATTTCATTTAGTTGAATTCATTTTCCTTAAATAAGCGATTAAGTAAATTCTTACTTAAACCTTTATATTCACTACACGTCCCATTTTAAAATCTCGTCTTGGAACTTAGGTTATTTCTTTATAAAACTCCTATTGCTCTTTTGGTCAAACTATATCACCCCTTTATTACCCTTTTATTTGAATTCAAATTAAAGTCATCACTTTAATTATTAAAATTAACGTTAAGATTAACTATATTAACACTGAATAATTCAATGATTACTTTAATTTATAGTAAATCGAAGATTAACTAATATTAATAATATTCAATTCCTTTAATGAATATTCAAATTAATTCCATTATTTATTTCAGTTAAAAACGGTTGATTCCACCAACCGTACACACCAGTTAACTATTAACTAATTTTCCATTTGTCATTTCCCGTTTAAATTAATTAAACAAATTAATTAATTTAAAATCACTATTTAATTGTTATAAAAACAATTATTTTATTTTACCAAGCCGTAGGTAATTTCTTTGCCCTTCTAGCTTTTAAATCCTGTATAAATCACTTATGTAATTTCTTATATAAACTTGATTTACAACATATATTTGTAAATTTCAAAATCTAAATATTTACACAAAATAATTGAAGAACTTTAATTCAGTTATAAAAGAATTTATACTTTCAACTACGTCCATTCACCGAATAATCAACTAACGTCAGAAACAACACATTTTAGGTCATTCACTGCCAATTACCCAATCAACACTGTCGGTTGATTTTGAACACAACACAGGTGAATATTTATTCAACCATCGCGTTCAAACAGGTTTTTCTACCATATGGGATTAAATCAGTTCAAATATTAATAATATAAAACAAACAACAACATATAAAATATTTGAGGAATCCGGTCGGATCCCTCCAACCTATTCTGCCCTGCATCACAGCTCGTTATAACATTTCATGATAATATGTGAAATAAATTCCAAAAATCTAATATTTCAAACGATGGCATATAATTGACAGCAATTAATCAACAATGAACAACCAATAGCAATCAATCAACCAATTTATATTTTTAAATGGTAAATTATATTTTAATATGAATTTACCACATCACAGGATTCCAGAAGGTGTGAGAATTAACTCACCAGTTCATTTCTGTTGACGGTGGACGCGTTTGTTGCATTTAATCTGGAACGAACGTTCAAAATTAGCTGAATTTTCAACTACGTCAGATTGGAGCCTAGTCAGTGCCATCTTCTAGGTCTCGTCCCTGCGATCCCAACAAATCCAGTTTCATTAAATTTCGTTAACGTATGAAGAAGATACGTTCGTTTAAAGTTTAAACCTATATACGATTATATAACTAACTAATAATTAATAATTAAATTAAATAATTAAAAAAAATCATTACCTTAATTAACACCTACTGCCACGTCATTATCGGATGAACAAAAAAACGCGTTCTCTCCTGAACCACACTCCCAAGGTACCGTCCCTCCAAATCAACCCTATCTCTTTAATTTCTGAAAGGAACAAAACTGATTTTCATCGGATAGAAGATGATTCCGGGCACCACATTCAACGAACCTCACTCAACTTTTTACAGCAGCACCTCCTCTACCCGATCTACAACTTTCGCTTTGGAACCCCCCACGAATTCATTACAGATTGGAAGAAATAAATTAAAATGTAACCGGGGGCTTTTTTGCAAATTTACAGACAAGAATAAACTTTGGCTGGAATTTCTGGTTTGGGTGGGGGTATATATAGTGGGTTTATATTATTTTAAGTTGACATGATGAGCGATGTTGACTAACGATTTTATTTCGTGTCTATCACGTTTTCGAACATCGTTTATTCGCCGCTGCGCTCACATACAAACTCCGTTCGAGACGCTACTGGACGACATAGTATAATTTGACGATACGGTCCTAATGAAACTTGTTTTGTCGAATTCTGAGATCGTTTGCTCGAATTGCCCTCGTTCACGTCCAAACGATCGATTTATTTTGCATTTAATTTTGCCACGCTCGCAAATTAGCACCGATTTGCGTGCAACTTGAAATCTAGCAATAATTTACTGTTGCGGTCCCAATAAAATTTATTTCGTTGAAAACTGAGGTCGTTTGAATAAAGGCCCTTTTATAACTGGCCAATTCAAATAAAATAAACCAATTTTAAAATACCTCAATATGATAATATTGAAATATTGAAATTGGCCATACACGACCGAAATATCGTATACTACAAAGATAAAATAGCCCGGGTTGAGTTTGAAGCCAAATCGATATTTAAAATATTTAAAAACCCTTTATTCTATATAAAAACAGCGCTATATATATAAAGGAAATTCCATAGCCTTTTTTCCAAAATTTGATTTGGCCATAAAATAAAATCTACATGACGAAAATTGGATTTTATTCTGCCATTGGAAAGATATCGTCAAACCAGTCCCAACGTTTCTTGTTTTGAGGAAATCCGACTTATTTTGAACCCGGTACGACCAATTGAAGTTCAAAATGCCAAATCGCGAACTGCCGCGCCGCTGCTGCTCGTAATTTAATTAAATTATAAACCATATCGCTCGACCGTCGTTTTCGAATCGAAATCGTCACTATATTTTAAATATAACCAATATTTGACCAATTTAAACTGCCCGGTCACAATATATAGCAAATTCTATATTTTCCCAAATATCCTAGGAATTAAAATATTATTTTATTATTTATTTAAATAATATATTCCAAATAAATCGTTAAATTCACTCATTTAAATTCAAACCAATATTTTAAATAAATAATATATTTTAAATAATCCAAATAAATAGGTAGAAAAACATGGGTCGTTACATTCCTTCCCCCTTAAAATAATTTCGTCCTCAAAATTGCTAAGGTAGGAAGAACGTTAAATCCCTTTTATCTTTTCCAAAAATAATTAATTTTAAAACTTGAATTTATATCCAAACCGACCCAATTGTTTTTAAAACTAATTTATTTTAAGTAAAAGAATTTCCCAAAAATCTCCAAAAATTTTCTAACACCATAATTTTGGAAAAATTTCGGCAGAGTCTCCCCTGTACGGAGGAACATCTGCAATATCGCAGGATCAAGAAATATATATACCTCGACCAACAGGTCGGAAAAATCAAAATCAAATCCCAAAATTCAAACAAAACCCAAAATTTCATATTTTCGTAGGCGTACCTTTTGGCGAGCGTTATTATGCGATATACGATAATTTATACTTGAGCATGCTTAGTCATACTGCAGCTCTATTCTCAATCTGGATTCAGTTAACTCCAGAATTTCCTTTTTCTTGGATGAATTTTTATACTGAATTGGTACTTCTGCACTTGTTCTCCACTCAAACCAATTCATTAGTCCTCAAAACAATAGCAATAAGGTTCAAACATCCATATCCTACATATCATCCCTACCACACACAATTTAATTCACATGGGATTTGTAACCAAGTTATAACAATCCATTTATCTCTTATAATTATCCATTCGGATTTATTTAACTGAATTGATTTATTCAAATTATTTATTTCATATTGGTTTTCAACCAATTCGATTCATGATCAGACTTATCCATGAGATCGAGCACACCATCCCAACATACCACACAATCAGCATTAACAAATCCAAATAATTTGCCCATAATATAATGATTTGTAAAAATCATTACCTTTATTATTTTATAAATAAACTGGGCAAAAATAAATTTCAAAACAATTTTAATATAAAATCACAAATATGCGCTCTCGTTTATATACACAAACTCAATCTAGGGTATTACTAACCCCATCTCTATTGAGTCACACCACAGAGCCAAGGTTATCACTAAACCAATAGCTCTGATACCACTGTAGTGAACCAGCGAATTTTCGACCTTGAAAATCGACATAAAACCATCATGTCGACTATTCAAGCATCGAAAACACTGGATTGTCATGAGAAAGAAATTAGAGGATGAGATTAGAAAGAAAGAAATATTAGAATAGAAGAAAGAAGAAGAAAACATCAGAATCTCACAACGAAACGAATAAAATATAATATCAAATTTCTTTATACAAAAGAACTGTATACACATACCAATCATCATAGTACATCATACATCAGACACATCAGAATACTAACTGTAAATAACTAGTGGTGAAGCCTCCTGCTTCTAGCTCCTGAAACTCCAAGCGAACCTAACCTGGAAACACACTCGGTCTGACCTGAGCGCATTTGAAGCAAAGCAAAATACACCGGGTCAGTCTGGAATACTATCAGTGATAAATTCACAGAACACACACTTGTTTAACTTTGGAAAACCCTTTATGAAATCAAAGAATTATAGTAAGACTAGCCCACACATAAACACGGACGGTTTTTACCTTACTATAACCAAAACCATTTTTGAAATCATACCTTCTCTGATATTATCATAATGTCTAATTACAAATAAATAACAATCTAGAGGAACGCTTGCATCTCACGCTCCACATATATCGTATACAAACCAAAACCGTGGGCGCTTATTGGATATTGGATTCCAACCTTGACAAGGTATGGGACCACCTTCCGACTCTGTATCTCTAGAGGCGAACACACTGGGTTCAACAAGAACGCCTTGCAACCCGGCCCTCACATGACCGACCACTCATTTCGCTTGAGTGTATCGAATGTATATCACCGATGGTTGGGATCCGCAACCGCCTCCCGAAACGGGAAAGCGTCGAAATATAGATTAAAGAAGAAAATATATTTTCTCTAGATAGGTGATCATACATCCTAATGGGAGTGACCCACATAGCCATGCTGCTTGCCCGATTTTTGTCATTTCCCGGTTGATGAGGCTTGAGGCCAGAACTTAACTTCAAAACATCTGGTCATCTTTCACTTTGAATGCCACATCGTCAGATCCGCCAGATCGCATTTGATTAACGTCCACAAAAATACTCGAGTTTATTTGGCTAGAGAATAACCATTTCTCCACCATCAACTATGGTACGTTTGGAGAAATCAACTAATGTAATTCCTTTTTAAATACTCTGTCAGACATCCGTCCATACAAATCATCCAGGAACGGGATGAACCGAAGGTACTCTCCTACTGCATCTCATATAGGAATCACCCCGTGGATCAGTATCGAGAAGTCCTTACAACCCGTAGATTCCAACCACGACAGTATCACAGCTTATCTCTGGTTGCAACATCAGAGGTCATTAGTGATTCCTCCGTTCATTAAAATCCACACTCTTCAATGCTCCATCACGATCATCTTCCAATATCTTCACGTATTTGTTGGTCAGAATGGTTTTCGAATATAAATTCGATCCGGGTCTTTCCGTACCAACAATCATATTGGACAGATTTGATAGTCGGTGATTTAACTATCAAAATATACAGTGTTTCAAACATGACAACCCAATGAGTTTACTGGTTCAATATTCAGCATTACTTGGCCCTTTTAAAATTTAAAACAGACTAATTCAATTCTGCTTAATTATGACTTCAAACCCTTTTAATATTTTAAAATACGATAATTGAATTCTTATTTAATATACTAATGATATAAACCAATTCCTCTGATTAACTTTGACTAATTTACTTTGATCGGTTAACTCTAACTTGACTAACTCGATTTATTTACTCAACTGGACTAACTTGACTTGATTACTCCTATCGACTAACTAATATTCGACTTACTCCATTCGCTTGACTCTAGATCGCAGCGATCACAATGGTTACGCCTGATTCCCTCAGGAAACATCCGACCGCCGTAGGCTATCCGCAGCCCTGCGACTTACGCTAGCAGTCATACACAATGGTAACTCTTCCTGAATAACTATGTTTGACTAACTCTATGTCAAATATTATATTCGATCAACTCTAATTGAATAACGAATATTCAATATAATTTGAAATCAATATTATTATTGCTTTTGAAACTAATATTTCAATATTATATATTTCTCAAAACCTTACATTTGAGTTTGATATTCCTCGTATAGGGTAAAACCAATTCTCAACACCTTTACTCACTCCAAACTAATACCATTGCTCGATAATAGTGAAGCCAATCAAGTTGGGGTATTTTAGTTACCTCTCAGACCTTGATCGACGACGTTCTTATCTCAGAATAAATATTGGTTTGTCATTTAATCCACTGGTCTTAAAATCTCGTTGCCACCTTGATTTCAAACCTGGTTTTATAAACCGTTTTCTTACATTTGAAATCTTTGTTCAAAAATCTCTTTATTTAATCCCTTTAATTAAGTAAATGTCCACAAAACACACCCTTTAACTTGTATTATCATTTTTGCTTATAACACTTTGATTTATCACTCGTCGAATAATCTGTTCCCATTTATACGAGCATTCCTATACTCAACCTTTATCTTGGATTTTATAATTAAAATCCACTTAACACCTTATTTAAATAAACTCGTTAATTTGGATTTTTATTTCAAAAATCCATTACCAATATTTAACACAAGCCACTACATGTATTCCCCTTTGCATTTGAAATCTTTATTTCAACTATCTTATCTCGCTTATTGAAATTCTTTAACATTTAAGTTCTCATTTGGTTTTAACCTCATTTTTAAAACCTAGCTCGGATTCTTTATAATAATCAACTCATCATTCTTTCGCAACTTGGCTTATAATTCGTATTAAAACCATTAACACTTTTCTAATTTCATTCAATTGAATTCATTTTCCTTAAATAAGCGATTAAGTAAATTTTTACTTAAACCTTTATATTCACTACACGTCCCATTTTAAAATCGCATCTTGGAACTTGGGTTATTTCTTTATAAAACTCCTATTGCTCTTTTGGTTAAACTATATCGCCCCTTTGTTACCCTTTTATTTGAATTCAAATTAAAGTCATCACTTTAATTATTAAAATAACCATTAACATTAAAATTAACTACATTAACACTGAATAATTCAATGATTATTTTAATTTATAGTAAATCAAAGATTAACTATTATTAACACTATTCAATTCCTTTAACAAATATTCAAACTAATTCCATTATTTATTTCAGTTAAAAACGGTTGATTCCACCAACCGTACACACCAGTTAACTATTAACTGATTTTCCATGTGTCATTTCCCGTTAAATTAATTAAACAATTTAATTAATTTAAAATCACTATTTAATTGTTATAAAAACAATTATTCAATTTTACCAACCCGTAGGTAATTTCTTTAACCTTCTAGCTTTTAAATCCTGTATAAACCACTTATATAATTTCTTATATAAACTTGATTTAAAACATATACTTGTAAATTTAAAAATCTAAATATTTACATAAAATAATTGAAGAACTTTAATTCAGTTATAAAAGAATTTATACTTTTAACTGCGTCAATTCACCAAATGATCCACTAACGTCAGAAACAACATATTTTAAGCCATTCGCTGCCAATTACCCAATAAACACTGTCGGATGATTTTGAACACAACACAGGTGAATATTTATTCAACCATCACGTTCAAACAGGTTTTTCTACCATATGGGGTTAAATAAGTTCAAATATCTATAATATAAAACAAACAACAACATATATAATATTTGAGGAATCCGGTCGGATCCCTCCAACCTGTTCTGCCCTGCATCACTGCTCGTTATAACATTTCATGATAATATATGAAATAAATTCCAAAAATCTAATATTTTAAATGATGGCATATAATTGATAGCAATCAATCAACAATGAACTACCAATAGCAATCAATCAACCAATTTATATTTTTAAATGGTAAATTATATTTTAATATGAATTTACCACATCACAGGATTCCAGAGGGTGTGGGAATTAACTCACCAGTTCATTTCTGTTGACGGTGGACGCGTTTGTTGCATTTAATCTGGAACGGACGTTCAAAATTAGCTGAATTTTCAACTGTGTCAGATTGGAGCCTAGTCAGTGCCATCGTCTAGGTCTCGTCCTTGCGATCCCAACGGATCCAGTTTCGTTAAATTTCATTAACGTATAAAGAAGAAACGTTCGTTTAAAGTTTAAACCTATATACGATTATATAACTAACTAATAATTAAATTAAATAATTAAAAAAAATATTACCTTAATTAACACCTACCGCCACGTCATTAGCAGATGAACAAAAAAAGCGTTCTCTCCTGAACCACACTCCCTAGGTCCCGTCCCTCCAAATCAACCCTATCTCTTTAATTTCTGAAAGGAACGAAATTGATTTTCGTCGGTTAGAAGACGATTCCGGCAACCACTGTCAAAGAACCTCACCCAAAATTTTAAAGCAGCTTCTCCTCGACCCGATCTACAACTTTCGCTTTGGAACCCCCCACGAATTCATTACAGATTGGAAGAAATAAATTAAAACGTAACCGGGGGCTTTATTGCAAATTTACAAGAAAAGAATGAACTTTGGCTGGAATTTTGGGTTTGGGTGGGGGTATATATAGTGGGTTTATGTTATTTTAAGTTGACGTGATGAGCGATGTTGACTAACGATTTTTATTTCGTGTCTATCACGTTTTCGTACATCGTTTATTCATCGCTGCGCTCACATACGAACTCCGTTCGAGACGCGACTGGACGGAATAGTATAATTTGACAATACAGTCCTAATGAAACTTGTTTCGTCGAATTCCGAGTTCGTTTGGTTGAATGGCCCTCGTTCACGTCCAAACGATCGATTTATTTTGCATTTAATTTTGCCACGCTCACAAATTAGCACCGATTTGCGTGCAACTTGAAATCTAGCAATAATTTACTGTTGCGGTCCCAACAAAATTTACTTCGTTGAAAACTAAGGTCGTTTGAATAAAGGCCCTTTTATAACTAGCCAATTCAAATAAAATAAACCAATTTTAAAATACCTCAATATAATGATATTAAAATATTGAAATTGGCCATACACGACCGAAATATCGTATACTACCAGGATAAAATGGCCCGGGTTGAGTTTGAAGCTAAATCGATATTTAAAAACCCATTATTCTATATAAAAACAGCGCTATATATATAAAGGAAATTCCATAGCGTTTTTTTCCAAAATTTGATTTGGCCATAATATAAAATCTACATGACGAAAATTGGATTTTTCTCTGCCATTGGAAAGATATCGTCAAACTGGTCCAGACGTTTCTTGTTTTGAGGAACTCCGACTTATTTTGAACCCGGTACGACCAATTGAAGTTCAAAACGCCAAATCGTGAACTACCGCGCCGCTGCAGCTCGTTATTTTATTAAATTATAAACCATATCGCTCGACCGTCGTTTTCGAATCGAAATCATCACTATATTTTCAATATAACCAATATTTGGCCAATTTAAACTGCCCGGTCACTATATATGGCAAATTCTATATTTTCCCAAATATCCTAGAAATTAAAATATTATTTTATTATTTATTTAAATAATATATTCCAAATAAATTGTTAAATTCACTCATTTAAATTCAAACCAATATTTTAAATAAATAAAATATTTTTAAATAATGCAAATAAATAGGCAGAAAAATACGGGTCGTTACAACCATGGAATGGCTTGCATCACTAGTTCAGTATGCTCTGATGTAATAAATTTCGCTGTGTAATATTATGAAGTATCATCTTTTGTAAAAATTCCGCTGTGAGATTCTGATGTTTTTCTGTGATTTTATCTTCTCTCTACTCTTATTCTTATTAATGACACGACTTCCGATGTGTTCGAAAGTTGGGTCGTTACAGTTGGTATCAGAGCTTAGGTTACTGATTACCTAGGCTTTGGGTGAGTGTGAGAGAGCGTATTTTTGAAAATTTAAAATAAATCAACTTGGATGGTATACCTAAGTTAGTTATATACAATCAAGTCTGGAATGATGACCCGTTATATTCAGGTGATTAAGTTGAGTAGCCGAGGATGAAGAGGTCGAGCTAGAGGGTCTTCCACTACTACTGGTCGTAATAATGGATCCCAGGATCAAGGAGAGACTATGGAGGAAGTTGCACCAGTCCAGCAGGATAGAAGCTTTGCAACTATTTGTAAAGAATATACGACTCTAGGAGGAAAAGTTTTCAAAGGGACGGAATCTTTCATTGAAGTCCAAGCATGGTTGAGATCCTGTGAGAGGATTTTCAAAGGACTGAAATTAAAGGATGAGCAGAAACGACTCTTAGCATCATGACAACTTCAAGAAGCTACTGCAATTTGGTGGGATGCTCAGACCGCAAATGTTCCTGAGGAAGATTTCACTTAGGAAAAATTCAAAGAAGCTTTCAAAGCACAATTTCTACCTGCTGCAGGAAAGTCTAGAATGTATCGGGATTTCATCGATCTCAAGCAAGGGAACATGAAAATATCCGAATACGAGAACAAGTTCAATTCACTTTCTTGTTTCGGGCCCGAACTGATCAATACCCCACTCAAGAAGAACGAAATGTTTATAGCAGGATTAAAGGATAGTCTGCAAGTTCATATGATTGGGCATCTCAAGATTCCATTTGTCGATCTGGTGGATATGGCAGTTTGTTATGAGGCACTAGAGGGAAAGAAGCCAGTTGCAAAACAGCAGACAGGGGAACCCAGTGGCGAGAATTCCAACAAAAGAAAATTTAATCCGAATTGGGACAACAAGGGAATACCAAAGATGGGGGAGAAAAGCCAAAGAGCGTTATAAAGATACGCAATGCCATAACTACAAAGAGAAGGGACATATTGCTAGGTTTTGTACAAAGCCAGCAGCGGAAAAGCCACAGCAAACTTAGCAGCTGGACCAACCTCAACCTAACGGAACAAGTGATGCTATTCCCCAGAAGTTTTCATGCTATAACTGTCATCAGCCTGGGCACTTGGTTAAAGACTGTCCACTTATGAAAAAGGCACAACAACCAAAGGTATATGATTTAATGGATACGTCATCAGCTTCTGAGAATGTGAAAATAGAAGGAGCTTCAGAAGGTACCTTACTCTTTTTAGATAAAAGGAGTTAATTAACCAAGGTCAGCCTCAAGACAAATTAAATATGGTTGGATTAAATTAGAATAATATCCAATCATATTGATACCAGAAATCGGGATAGAATTTGGATTTCCTGAAATTAAGTTTGGACTTAAGTATTCATTGGATATGAACCCAGGGCATGTGAACTGGTTGATGTGTGAAATTAAAACATATTTGAGAGTCCCGAAATGGAGATGATTAACTAAGTGAATGAAGATTTTTGGAAATACTTAACAGAGTTAAGTAAATGGACCGATGAGTTAAAAAGGGAATTTGGATAGATTTTATTTATGAATAGGAAATTTCTGATGTGTATATATAAGTCGATAACTCTAATCTTCTATTTACAAATTTCGGGGACGAAATTTTTATAAGGGGGATAGAATGTAATGACCCGGTATTTTTCACCTATCACTTACACAGATATTAATTGATCGTGAGTACGTATTCACAAATACGATTTAAAGGCTAGATTTTGAAATTTCAAAACATGTTAACCTGTGAATAATAACATTTATAGATGCATATATTACAACATTTACTAAAAACCCATTTTTACTCATTCATGTATGATAGCATGGATTAGATAGTGTTTGTCTAAATTGATTTTTACACATGTATGAAAATAACACTTAGACATAGCAAGTTTTAATGCCATTTTATTATATATGTTTTGTTCATTTTTTTAAAAGAATTTTAGAATTTAAGTTTTTGCAAATCCTTGATTTAAAAACTCTTAACACTTGAATTAAAATATGCCAAAACCCCTTTTTGTTACTAATGCAAGTTCAAAAGCAAGTTTAAGTTTACATTTACATACACTAAAACATGAAAATACCATTTCCTTTTGCAAAGCATGTTTCATGAACAAAATTCAAGGATGCAACCTACACTAGAAAGAAGCTAGTAGTGAGAATCTAGAGAGATACGTTCACATGACAAATCATTTTTGGTATCAAATATTTTCAGTTTTCAAATCTTCCTCTTTTCTCACAAGATTTCTGAAAATGACCTTTTCTTTTTGCATTTTCGTTTTGTCATAAAACATATACATAAAGATTACAAAATATTGTATATATACATATATGGAATCTTACCTACACTAGACCAATTCAAAAACATGGATTTTCTAAAGATTTTCTAGACATATTCTATCACATGTCATGGATTTACTTGTACCAAAATTTCAGATTTTGCCTAGCCTTGGAAGGCAATTAAAAATACTTTATATTTTATTGTTAAATCAAAAATGTCATAAGAAGATTTTGGGTTAGAAACCCCATGAAAAACCGAGCATAAATGGTACAAGAAAGGATGCTATAATTTGTTTAAAAACCAAGAAAGATTTGTGAAAAAAAACATGGATGGTACATTTGATTTGAGATGATATATCATAGAAACCAATGGGAAAAGAGAATGAACATGTGCAAGTGATTCAAGGTGAAGTATGGCTGAGATAAGCCATGTGAAAGGAGGAGTTACTGTTTTGATTTGGTAAGAAAAATATTTTTCTTTTTGAATTGTCAATCAATTGTCAAACACATATCTGAAGACTGATTTTTTTTTTTGCACCATATTTTAATGATTTTTACCACTATATAAAGACCACAAGCATACACATTCTCTTCACAACTCAAGCACTTGTATAGGATCAGTAAGGGGGAAAATAAAACTAAGGGTTTCAAGCTATTCCAGTGAGTAAACTTCTTTTAATTCCTGTTTATAAATTCCTACATTTAGTTGTTTGGACTGTCAAGTTGAACTTAGGTGCTTGATGATCTTGTGAAGTGGCATGATCTAGTTGAACACTCTTTTTGACAGTAAAGAACCATTGTTTGATACCTAGGACTTTCAAGTATTAATGGGTTAAGAGGAGTGTTGTGTGTAGTGTTATGTCATTTCTGTTTTTGTTTATTTCACACAACCAAATTGATGATCCCTGGTAAATAACTTTAACTTAGATAATTTATGTATGATTCCAGGTTAGATTGTTACCATTACATCATCACTAAACCAATATAAAGCAAGAAGAATGCAAAATATACTTGGACAATCCACTAAAATGAAACAACACAAACTATCAGTCTCTCTCTGTTTCCTCGAATTTTCAAAACTCGTATTAAATCAATTTGAATACATGAATGGCATCATTAAAGAAAATGATGATTTTTAGAGGGGTCTCATGATTTTTAGTGGCTTGGTTCACGAGATATACCAGGATGACCATAATTTGAATTTTGATCAAATTCCGGCCACCCAAGAAATTTGAGGTCGTGTGTTCGAGGGTGAAGCTTCGTATAGGATCAAGGATTCAAGGAAAAATACTGGAAAAAATTTCAAATGAAAGGATGGAGACAAAGAGATGAAAATAGGGTAGAAGTTTGGGGTTTGTGTTCGGTTTTGTTCACTGAACTGCTCGACGTCGAAGGACCTAGGGGGTGCGGTCATGGGGGAAAAGCGATGTCAGGGGATGGTGGTGGCGTGGAAAGAAGGCGGCGGCGGCACAAGGTCGAGGTAAGTAGGGGGCGCGACTTTCTTGGATGGGTATTTTTGCTGTAAATGGAGTTTAACGGTGGAAACCGACCATGGTCGTGGCACTGGTGATCCAGGCGTTGGGAAATGGTCAGCAGGAGGAGGGTGGTCGGTGTGGATGGTCGTTGGTGGTTGGAGGGGTCACGTGTGGCTGTGCACGTGCACATGAAAGGGGAAGTGATCGGAAGGGAAATGCTGGTGTCTGGAGGTGATTTTCATGTGTGCGGCATAGGATTTCAAAGCCTGTTGCTTTGCCAAAAGTGGTACGTTGCTATTTTAACTTTAAAATAGGGATTTGTGAAGATAATTTAAATTTAAACTAGTTTTTAATAAAATAATGATTTAAATAAAATAGAAAAATAAATATTTAAATAAAAATAGAATTTTTATTTAATTAGCAAGAAGAGAAAAATCAGGATCAAAATGCAGTTTTGTCAACAGTAAGTGTAGAAGCTGTAGTTCAGATAAATTATAAATTATAAATATAATTAGAGAAATTTTCTAATGAAATATTCAAACGGTAAAGTCAACAAAAAGAAAGTCAATCAAGTGTAGAAGATCGGATATGGTTTTGATAGAAGTCGAGAAGTTAACACATAAGTTGTAATTTTATTAAATTATAAATTTAGTTTATAATTTAAAATTAGAATTTATTTTCTAACGGAAATATTTAAAACTGTAGAGTGAAAGAAAGGAAAAAAAATGTATGCTACTCATACACTAGAAGTGTCTGTTAACTGATTTTTTTGAATGCAAGGAAAATGGTTATATACTGTTCAATATTATATAAGAACTGAAAATTTTAATCAGGTTTAGGAAATATTAAAAGAGAAATTTTATTTGGTCTTTAAAAGAAAATGTAAAGTAGACCAGGTATAAGGGATCAAAAAGGGAAAATTATGACGAAAACGATACAAAGTGAAAAAGGTGAAATATAAATTATAAATCATAAATTTAATCCATTTATGAATAATCAGATAAAGTAATAATGATGAAAAATATTTTTCTAAAGAAAATTTAGGTAAGTATTCATTTTAAAGGTGACGAACAAAATGGGAAGAAAAACCATGTGCGACGCACACACTGAAATTGTTCATTTTTAAGAAAGGATCAAAATAACCAGATAAACACCAGATGATCTTATACTATTTAGTTTGACTGGAATTATATATGTAAATTAGATTATAACCTTGTTAGATTTATAATTTAAAAAGAAAATGTTCGCTAATCATTACAAAGAGACCGAAATAAATATTTCACTTTGATTTGATTATAAGTTGCACATCAGAGATTTTTAAATTTAAGACGACGATATACAAGGGCTATTCTTAAATAGTGCCTTCGGTTTGTCCAATCCCAGGACAACTTGTATGGACGAATGTCTGACAGAGTATTTCCAAAGGAATCACGTACGTTGTTTTCTTCAAACGTACCAGTTGCTAGCACAGAAGAGAAACTTCTTTAGCCTAACAACCAGAGTATTTATGTGGAAATCAATTAGTGATTCCCGATGGATTTGACGATGTGGCATTCAAAGAAATTAAACAGTGATGATTAAAAGGTAAGTCTAGCCTCAAGCCTCACACCCAGGAAATGACAAAAATCAGGCAGGTAGCATGGCTATGTGGGTTGCTCCCATTAGGGTGTATAATCACCTATCTAGAGAAATTCCTTTTACTTCTTTAACCTATTTCGATGCTGTCCCTTTTCGGGAAAAGGTGGTTTGAGCCCAACCGTTGGTGATATACATTCGATACACTCAAGAGAAATGAGTGGTCGGTCATGTGTGGGCCGGGTTGCAAGACATTCTTGTTGAACCCAGGTGTATTCGCCTCTAGAGATACATCATCGGAAGGTGGTCCCATACCTTGTCATAGGTGGAAACCAATTTCCATAATCGCCAAGCGGTTTTTATTTGTATACTATATAGGAGAATGTGAGATGCAAGCATTCTTCTAGATTCTAAATTATTTCTGAAAACTTATAAACACTATGATAATATCTGATTTCAAGTATACAAAGTGGTTTATTCTCATAAGGTAAAAACCTGTTCCGTATTTACGGCGTGGTCTTATGAGATATTTTTATTTCTTTAATCAATTTTAAACTGTTTACTCATACCAGTCCCCTGACTGACCCGGAGTTTATTTTTCTGTGTTTTCATTAAACTCTTGGGTATTCATAACACTTGTTATGAATAGACAAGTGAATCAAGATTGGATGAAACTTGAGAAGCTGGATGGAGACTTTCTGTGTGCTGGTCCACTTATCTTACCTACTGTATAATTAAGTCTGTTAGTTAGTCATCAATGATATGTATAATTAATGATGTACTATGGAATGGCTTGTATCACTACTTCAGTATGCTCTGATGTTATAAATTCCGCTGTGTAATATTATGAAGTATCATCTTTTGTAAAAATTCCGCTGTGAGATTCTGATGTTTTTCTGTGATTTTATCTTCTCTCTACTCTTATTCTTATTAATGACACGACTTCCGATGTATTCGAAAGTCGGGTCGTTACAACTCTGGTAGACATTGTTTGTTTCATATGCTTGATGGCCATAATACAAATATTGCAGGCATCTTTGAGATATAATTAAGGAGCGTGTCAGGCATGACGAGCTACATTATATGTTGCGAATCGAGCTTCAATATCATTTTAGTTAGGTTACATTAATGTTTACTTAATAAAATTTACTTTATTTTTAGTATTAAATATATCTACTATTTCCTATATTAAAGATTTATGTTACTCAAGGTTTCGCTTATATATATGACAAGTATTTTTATAATGCATTTTTTATGATTCATTTTTTGTATTTTTTTAATGAATTTGATTTGGTTCGACTTGTTGACATTAGTTAAATGATTGATTTTAGTATCTCTATCACATGTCATCTTATTTCACTTATCATTTAGCTTTTCATTTTCATCATCACATTCATTTCTTTTATATCATCTTATCATTTTCATGATCATCATGTTTATTATTAATCCATTATATGTTATTTAAGATGAGTTAATACTAGAATTTGTATTAGAATAAGTATCAGAGTCACTCAATATTTAAGTCAGCAATAGAGTCAAGTCAATAGTTAAGTCAAAAACTAAGTGAGTATTTAGGACATTTGATATTTGAGTCGGATGGTATTTTTTGAAAAATAGTAGTTTTTGTTGATGACAAAGAGGAGGAACATAAAATATTCACAAATTGAGGGGGAGTACGAACTGATGGGGAGTTACGCGACTCAAAGAGAGTTAAGGAGGTATTTCATAAAATGGTTGTCATCATCAAAATGAAGGAGATTTTTAGTACCATGGATGGTAGTTTCATTATGACAACCTCGGGTAATGACATATTTTATATTTACACATGTACTAATTATTATCTTGATATATATATTATATTTAGCGTAAGATATTAGATATGTATTGATAATAAAGACTACTTAATATCAGGATAAAAGGTCTAGATTGATGATTCAAAAGTTAATGAATGAAGATTCATGAGTATTAAAGATTCCAAGATGATCCAAAATATAATCATGTCTTAGACTGAATGTTAAAACTAAAGTTACACTCATCGGATCTCTTTTCAAAATGTTTTCGAATAATTCCTATTTTCAAATCCTTGTTACGAAAGTATTTTCAAATATTCCTAGTTTGAAAAATGAATTTTCAAAAAGGAATTTTAAATTAGAATATCTTTACTTTGAAATACTTTTATATATGCTTATTATAATTTAGATTTTAAATTTCAAAATATTTATACTTTGTACTTATATTTTGATATTATACTTGAATTCCAATACTTATACTTTGGTTTTTACATTTTTATTCTGATTATACTTATATTTAGACTTTAAATTATACATTAAATTTGATTTTAATTAGACTTTAAATTTTGATTTTAACTTTAATAACTATGAATTGATATTATAGTTTGATACTATAGTTTTGATATTTACATTTGAAGTTTAATATATTGATTATATATTATAAATATATATATATATATCTTAGTTTAAATTATTTTTGTAAGTTTTCTTAAGTTCTATTATGGTTAAAATATACATTTACTATGTTTCAATAGTTTCACACGGTTTTAAATAATTACATAAAGTTTTACATTTTCAAAACATTTTTAAAAAAGAATTATTTTTGAATATACAAAGAATATGTCGATATGTTTGTGATGACCCGTAGACCCTCGCCCTTTGAACCAACTATATTTCACGTAAGTCCAGTCCAAAAAGTAAGCATCTACGAAGTATGCTGTGATAAATCAAATTTCCAATCTTCGATAGTCGATAACATATCCACGGTGTTCATGTACCGCAAAACAAATATCGCAAACTCAATTCATTGGGGTTTATCAGAGAAAACACAGCAGAACAGAATAAGAGACAAGAGTAGAATTTCATAGTGGAATAGAACAAAATAATATTCAATATAACTTTACAACAGAAAGACATTTAAATAATCAGAGTAAACATACCATGGATAGTTATAAACTTTATCCTCATGTAATACAATCACGACATCCAAGTATGGACAGTAGAATGTGCCGTGCCTTCTAACGAAGAACACCAGCTCTTTGGGATTGTCTGGGAACTCCTCGAATCCTGCCTAAACCTGAAACACACTCGGATCAGACCCGAGGGCCAAAATACTAGAGTCGGTATTGGATTTACTAGCTTGGGAACTAGATAACAAGTCACGAATATCTCAAAAAATCATTAAAAGGGTTTCAAAACTTTGTGCACGCTTTTTGGAAAATGAAGCTACTATAAGACCTTCATCCTATCACACAATGCAAACACACCATTTGGAGCAAGTTTTACCTTGTGATAACCAAATATGCTTGGTACGCGAAAATCATTTGATATTATCATTAATTCTATCTTTGAAAACCTTTTCAAAATATCAGTATAAATCATAGCAGATGTAGGTACCCCTATATTATATCTGTATACATAGTTTACAACTAAAAACGTAAAGGTTTGTATTGGAGGTTGGATTCCACAATGACCAAGGCAAAGGATCTTCTTTAACCGGTTCGGGTAAACCTCTAGTAGGATGACCCAAGATCAACAAACGCTCCCTTTCTGTATCGGCAAAGTCGACCTAGGTATGCCAGGTGCAGTCTGGGTTTCTCCTGAATATAACATCACCTGGTCATAACCGACCATTATCCGAGGAACCTCGATCTATCATCCATTGAGTAAATTTTCTAGGCTCCATACCATAACATCACTTTCTCAACTAGAAGGAAACATTAGTCCTTAACACTACTGTACTTCATCCTGTTTCGGATCATTACCGGTTGTGAGGCCAGAAAGTCATGCTTCCACACAAAGCTTTTCTTTTCAACTAAAGCTTTGATCATCAATATCCGATCACTTAGAATGCCACATTGTCAATTTACAACATATAATCGGTGTCTATTAATATATAACCCTCTGAGTACATATGTCTCTGAGGAATGTGTTATGCTAAGAGGTAGATCCTCAACCACCTAGTTGATATATCATCAATAAAAACCAATTTATTATGCCGTAAAATGTAACGTAGGACATACATCCATTTAAAAGTTCGTTTTGGGTTTTGAACGAAACCGAAGGCACTTTATTCCATGACCCCTCTTAGGTGCGAAAATACTTGCAGTCTGAATCGCTTCAAGTACGGTCAGATCGCTATCCCAAAATGAAACGACCCAAAATTTCCCTTGCGGAAAATCTCAGATTGCTTTGAGAACAACACGCATCAGAACACAAATAAAAGAACATTTCCATTACTGTTGCAATAATTTACATCAGAGTACAAGAATAAGAGCATAAATAAGCGAAAATACAATATCAGAGATTTACAATTTACAATGCAGCGGAAACTATAATATAAATGCGTAGCGGAAGACTAGTATGCTCTGGACACAGCTTTAGGCTTCGATCCAGGATCCTGCTAAAGAGATAAATATCTACAAAACAAGCTACTCGACTGCCCGTGTGGAAAAATATGGGAACCCGAGTTTGCAAAGGTGGAAACAAACAACGGGTCAGTCATGGGACTGGTATGAGAATTCTTAACTAATTTAACTAATAGTAATAAGACAAATCCAAAGACCACGCCGCTAACGCAGAACGAGTTTTATTCCAAAGGATTGTCATGCATAATTTAAAGTGTCAGAACAGATAAATAAGTAAATCGTAAAACAACGTAATGCTTTTTGGAAAAATGGAATCACCACAAGACTCAAGTCCCATCACACAATGCAATGCAAACCAAAGGATAGAATTTTACCTTATAGTGATCATGCTAAATACGATAAATACGAATTCAATATTATCATTAGTGTATATATGTTTCAAAACATTTCAAAATAAATGTATCAATCCTAGGAAGCATAGCTACCATATACTATGCCTCCATACTAGTAATACAATCAACTCCGTAGGGTCGTATTCGGAATTTGGTTTCCATCATGAGTCTAGGCTAGGGAGGAGCTCCTTCCGATTCGAGACACTCTAGCTAATGTCTCAGAATCCCCCGCAGTGAACCCTTGGAAAGCTGCAGGGCCGGTCCACACATACAGCTTTGTGGATTAGTTATTCCTGAACACACGTTTCCCGATCCTATAGGACCTATCATCCGAGGCGCCTCATTCCATCATCCACATAAGTAAAATATCAGACAGTTTAAGCACCGACACTACTTCTAGCTAGAAAGAAACGTGTTGCTCTCCCTACGTTCCCTTCTCCCGTTTTAGACTCCACCGGGTTGTGAGACTCGTGAAGTTACGCTATACACAAAGTTATGCTAATTAAAGCTGTGCTTTGATCATCCACAAGGCTCTGCTTTTCAAAAAAAGCCTTGATCATTGCATCTTAGCATGCCACATCGTCAATCCATACCAAGTATTTAATCGTCCACTAAAATATATAAAATGGGTGTTAAGAAAAAAGAATAAATTCTCCGCCGCCAACATTTACACATTCAGCAGGGATCAATAACTATAATATATAACGGAGTACGATGTCAGACACACAATCCATTTAAAATTTCGTTCTGGGTCTGAACGAAACCGTATCCGGTAGATCTCCACGTACATCTGGATGATCAATAATTCCATCGTCTTGGCTGTACATCCAATCAATATATAAATAATCATCCATTCGATGTGGAAATTTCCCGGTCTTCAATAACCGTCTTCATCGTCCACCTTCAATCGTCGTATGAATTATTCAGAATGAGTTAAACTCGGTCTTTCTGAATAATTTGCGCAATTTAAAATTATGTGCTCTAAACACAACCAACGCCTCATTCCAATCCAATTAAAGATTTATAAAAAAAACTCTATTTAGTTTTAGTCCTCTAAAATCCTTATTTATTAATTATTTAACTTTCAAGAAACAATCTTGTCTTTAACTGGGTTAAAGAACAAATGTCGCTCAAACATCGTTCACGATAAACCCAAAATCATATTTCAATTAATTCCAGTTTAATATATTAAATAGAAAACTTCTCTTTGGAATATTTCATTAAATATTAATTAAAAGATTAATAAATTACAAATCATCACTTCATCGTTAATTGCGGTTTTAAGAACTAATGTCATTTAAAACATTTTTCATGGTCAACCCAAATCAACTTCCAATTAATGTTAATATTGGAAAATTCATATATATTTTTTCTCTTCTTTCCCTTAATTAAAAATGTCATTCCTTTCTTAAATTCAAATCTAATTTATTCAATTGAAATACTTGGTTTTAATAAAACCATTTTTCACTCTTTTATTTATTTATAGAAATAAATAAACTACTTAACTTGATAAAAATATCTTTCCACTCAATAAATTTGGAATTTCACATCTAAAACTCTTTTAAAACATTTATTAAGATTTCACATAATTTTTCCCTATTTTAATTATTTAAATGTTTCAACAAATTTTTCCCTCATTAAATAAAAATATGAATTTTCATTTTAAATCACTTTCATGTTCCCTTGTTACATTAAAAATATAAAATTATAATGTAAATCAAATTCACGTTTGTATACGGCATTAAAAATTTGCAATTTTAATGTAAAACAAATTCCATGTTTTATATGACATTAAAAAGTTGCATTTTTAAATTAAAACAAATTTCATGATTCTATATTAAAATAAAGAATAACTTTTATTTTAAAACATTTTCATATTCTTACATTACAATAAAAGAATAATTTTTTAGCGCTAACCATTTAATGTAACCTCATATTCCTAAATAAAAGGATTAACTTTTTATATGGAAATATGTTTCATGTTCTTACTTTTAATAAAAGATTAACTTTTATTTTCTAGGCGTATTTCATAAATTTCACTTTAATAGAAGATTAACCTTTATTTTATACATATTTCATGTTCTTATCTTATATTTACATTAAAATGTAAATTATAAATACTACGTTAAGTTTCATTCTCTTATTTACATTATAAAATGTAAATTAAATTGCAACGTCAAAATCTCTTCTTTTATTTACATTAAAAATGAAAATTAAATTGCAACGTCAAAATCTCTTCTTTTATTTACATTAAAAATGTAAATTAAATTGCAGTGTCAAAATCTCTTCTTTTATTTACATTAAAAATGTAAATTAAATTGCAATGTCAAAATCTCTTCTTTTTTTACATTAAAAATGTAAATTAAATTGCAATGTCAAAATCTCTTCTTTTATTTACATTAAAAATGTAAATTAAATTGCAAAGTCAAAATCTCTTCTTTTATTTACATTAAAAATGTAAATTAAATTGCAAATCTTATTTTGACAATTTCTTTTCCGAATTGGAATGAGACCCAAATGATTTACCATATAATTATAATTATACGGTTTTCATACATCCCATGTTATTCTAGACTAATGATAAATCATTAAAAACATCCAAACATCCAATCATCCAAAGTGTGTATTTGTACTGCATAACGTCAAATAGATAACGCTTATAACTAATCACAAGGGTGATGTGTAATTATCAACCCAAGACCCGTGTGGGGTTTCAACCAATTAACATTCAAATAATATATATAATTATTTGTGCATTTGGGATTATCAACCCAGTCAACAAATACAAGTCAGGTAACTTATACATGGCAGTGTAACATTAATTTTTAACAATTCTATAAGAATCAATATAAATGATATACGTTGCATGCTGCTAAAATTTACATAACATAACAAATCATATCATGGCATAATATAACGTACAACACAACATACATGCATCAGATAATTTCAAACAATTATTTCACCACAGGCGTTCAAATCACATTCATTTATAATAATAAATAAATACGGTAAATGTTTTTGAGTGAGAAAAGAGTTCTCACCTTGGTTTGTACTTTGTGGGTATTTAAATGTTCGGGCCAAATTTTGGCCCAAAATTGAACTTGCTCCAAATTTGGCAAAAATAGTGTCTATGTGAAGGTCTCGACTCACTGATCGCAGCAAACCCTGTTTTGCGCGATTTCGAGTTCGTTATAACAAGTTATGAATTTCTGATGTTTGAACGAATTAAATAATAAATTAAAATTACCGAAAATATCCAAAAATTCAACTTCCTCCAAATTGGACGAATTTAGTGTCCACGTGAAGCTCTCGTCGCCACGATCGCAACGGATTTGAAATCATCAGATTCTAAGTTCGTATGAGAGAAATATACAAATTCAAAGTTTGAATTACAAAACTACACCAAATCTCGGTCAAACCTGAGCTCGCCACCTTTGACCGCACTTTTCTCCCTCCTCCGACCTTCGATTGACCTGAAACCGCTGCCATCCTCTTCGTCTTCGAGAGGCGCACCCACGCTCCAAACCGCCGCCATTGGAGCTCTGATTGCCGGAATTTCGCTAGAAAGCGAAATTTGCCTCGCGGAGTCCACAGGCCACACCTCTTATCCAAATGACCTGAAAATTTCTGAGCACCTTCTCCTTGTGTAGACGAAGAACTTTCGTGTTCGGCCCTTCACCTGATTCTTCCCGGATTGGCCGGAAATTGATCATCTATATTCTGAGCTCACCGGAATTTTCTGTTTTGCTCCAATTCAGTTTTTCTCGATTTTCGTGCCCTTCCATCGACTTTCAGACAAAACTTTCTGCAGCAAAGTTATAGATATTTGTCTCCTCTACAATTTCTTCTATTGCGCCATCCTCCAATTCTTCACGGTTTGGCCAGAAAACATCAAAATGTGAAACTGACTTTTTGCAATCACAAACTCATATCCCGACGAATCCGTGCGACGATAGGTCTTGAATTTTTCGTGGTAGATAGAGGATAAGAAGACAAACAAAACCCAGAAAGGGTTTGGTCTAATTTTGTTCTGGTTTGGAGTTATAAATTGTTTAGTTTTAGTGTCTTTTGTGCAAAGAATTTTTTTAGAGTGGAGGCCATGGAATATGAAGAAAATGAAGATGGAGGAGGCTAGGTTATGTTTAGGGTTCAGCTAATGGCTGTTAAAAGATAATATATAGGTTGGTTATAAACTCAATCAGGCCCAATTACCCTTATGTACATATATTAATACATTTTTTTATCCGCTTTTCGTAGTTTAAAAATTCGTGTTAACACCTACGAATTCCATTGTAATTGAAAGTTGAAACATAAATATTCCTTGACATTACGGATTTAAAGAAACTGGTTTAGTCATTTTCCGAGTCCGTATGAATTAATAATGAATTTTTAAAGTACGAAAATTGACCGTTTTCACTGAAAAATCAGTTATAATTACATATTAATTCTAAAAATTTCAGAAAAATCATTTCTATCTTTGTTTTGATGATATGAACCCAACAAAATTAATTTCGTTGAATTTGAAGACCTTTTGCAAAACTTTACTTTTCAAGACGTATATATTTTATATTTAAAAATATATTTCTATACGAATAATTTCCGAAACTCAAAAATATATAAGTGCTTATACTTTTTCAATGCAGAAACGTTACTTTGAACTCAATGAAAGTGGTTTCGAGTCCACATTATTCGTATGCAAGAAGTACCTTTTGGGCCATATATTTTAATATATATAAAGTCCATAGCGTTTTTCTGAAATTTTAAATTTGCCATAACTTACAAATTATAAACTGAAATCTTAATTTCTTTAATTCATTGGAAAGATATCGTCAATACAATCCTAATGTTTCTTGTTTCGTTGAATTCTGAATTATAATGAATTTTATATATTTTCCCAATGTTGAAAATCGAATACTGAAATTACCACGCCATTTCAGGCTCGAAATGTAATTAATATAAATTATACGTTCTAACTTCGATTTAAAATAAATTATTTCGCCGTTATTATTTAAAATAAATTATTTCAAATATACTAAATCCTTTAAATTAACTAAAATAAAAAAATTAAATTTGCCCCAAAATTTTGGGTCGTTACAATCTCCCCCACTTAAAATCTTTTCTTCCTTGAAAAGGAACGAAGCTAAAAGTTGTTTACTTAATTAACTCAACATTCATTCTAATCAATTTTCAATTCAGTTCAATATTGAATTCAGTCTAGTTAAATGTATCATTCTATTATATATTGGTTTTGTTAATTACCATTTCAATAATTTTATTAGTTAAACTAATAATCAAACATCACAACCAGCAGTCAATTAGATGATTAACTTTTCAAACATATATAGCTTTAATATATATAGATAAAAATCATATTTTTAGTGCAAATCACAACAAATAACCCTATCTAGTTTTGGTTCTCATACCAGTCAATTGGAAATATATAGATATCCCACTTTCGAAACTCGAACATAAACACTGATGACGCTAGCAATCATCAGGATCATCTCCGGGCGACTAGAGTGTGATTCTATGTCTATCCAGTATATTAAAACTTCGAATGTCCGTTAATTACTCGTCTATTCAAAATCTTTATATACTCGATAGTCCAAATAAAATATAATAATATATCAAATACGTATTTTTAAGATAAAAAATTTCAAAATATTAAATTTGTTTTCTTATTTATTTTAAAGAAAATAATACTCTTCACACTCGTTCTAGGATACTTCTGATCCTATCTCTAACGAGTTATTCTTATTGGATATTACTAATACAATCTCTGATGAATTCTTTCGTTAGGTTCTAATGTATTTTGTTCTCAAGCCCTGTAAACCAAAGCTCTAATACCAAAATGAAACGACCCAAAATTCCCCTTGCGGAAAATCTCAAATTGTTTTGAGAACAACACGCATCAGAACACAAATAAAGGAACATTTCCATTACTGTTGCAACAGTTTACATCAGAGTACAAGAATAAGAGCAAAAATAAACGAAAATACAATATCAGAGATTTACAATTTACAATGCAGCGGAAAATATAATATAAATGCGTAGCTGAAGACTAGTATGCTCTGGACACAGCTTTAGGCTTCGATCCAGGATCCTGCTAAAGAGATAAATATCTGCAAAACAAGCTACTCGACTGCCCGTGTGGAAAAATATGGGAACCCGAGTTTGCAAAGGTGGAAACAAACAACGGGTCAGTCATGGGACTGGTATGAGAATTCTCAACTAATTTAACTAATAGTAATAAGACAAATCCAAAGACCACGCCGCTAACGCGGAACGGGTTTTATTCCAATGGATTGTCGTGCAAAATTTAAAGTGTCAGAACAGATAAATAAGTAAATCGTAAAACAACGCAATGCGTTTTGGAAAAATGGAATCACCATAAGACTCAAGTCCCATCACACAATGCAACGCAAACCAGAGGATAGAATTTTACCTTATGGTGATTAAACATGCTAAATACGGTAAATACAGATTCAATATTATCATTAGTGTATATATGTTTCAAAACATTTCAAAATAAATGTATCAATCCTAGGAAGCATAGCTACCATATACTATGCCTCTAGACTAGTAATACAATCAAGTCCGTAGGGTCGTATTTGGAATTTGGTTTCCGTCATGAGTCAAGGCTAGGGAGGAGCTCCTTACCGATTTGAGACACTCTAGCTAATGTCTCCGGATCCCCCGCAATGAACCCTTGGAAAGCTGCAGGGCCGGTCCATACATACAGCTTTGTGGATTAGTTATTTCTGAACACACGTTTCCCAATCCTATAGGACCTATCATCCGAGGCGCCTAATTCCATCATCCACATAAGTAAAATATCAGCCAGTTTAAGCATCGACACTACTTTTAGCTAGAAAGAAACGTGCTGCTCTCCCTGTGTTCCATTCTCCCGTTTTAGACTACACCGGGTTGTAAGGCTCGTGAAGTTACGCTATACACAAAGTTATGCTAATTAAAGCTGTGCTTTGATCATCCACAAGGCTCTGGTTTTCAACAAAAGCCTTGATCATTGCATCTTAGCATGCCACATCGTCAATCCATACCAAGTATTTAATCGTCCACTAAAATATATAAAATGGGTGTTAAGCAAAAAGAATAAATTCTCTGCTACCAACATTTGCACATTCAGCAGGGATCAATAACTATAATGTATAACGGAGTACGATGTCAGACACACAATCCATTTAAAATTCCATTCTGGGTCTGAACGAAACCGTATCCGGTAGATCTCCACATACATCTGGATGATCAATAATTCCATCGTCTTTGCTGTACATCTAATCAAGATATAAATAATCATCCATTCGATGTGGAAATTTCCCGGTCTTCAATAATCGTCTTCATCGTCCACCTTCAATCGTCGTACGAATTATTCAGAATGGGTTAAACACGGTCTTTCTGAATAATTTGCGCAATTTAAAAGTATGTGTTCTAAACACAACCAACGCCTCATTCCAATCCAATTAAAGATTTATAAAAAAAACTATATTTAGTTTTAGTCCTCTAAAATCCTTATTTATTGATTATTTAACTTTCAAGAAACAATCTTGTCTTTAACTGGGTTAAAGAACAAATGTCGCTCAAACATCGTTCACGATAAACCCAAAATCATATTTCAATTAATTCCAATTTAATATATTAAATTGAAAATTTTTCTTTGGAATATTTAATTAAATATTAATTAAAATTACAAATCATCACTTCATCGTTAATTGGGGTTTTAAGAACTAATGTCAATTAAAACATTTCTTATGGTCAACCCAAATCAACTTCCAATTAATGTTAATATTGGAAAATTCATATATTTTTTCTCTTCTTTCCCTTAATTAAAAATGTCATTCCTTTCTTAAATTCCGATCTAATTTATTCACTTGAAATACTTGATTTTAATAAAACCATTTTTCACTCTTTTATTTATTTATAGAAATAAATAAACTACTTAACTTGATAAAAATATCTTTCCTCTCAATAAATTTGGAATTTCACATCCAAAACTCTTTTAAAACATTTATTAAGATTTCACATAATTTTTCCCTATTTTAATTATTGAAATGTTTCAACAAATTTTTCCCTCATTAAATAAAAAGATGAATTTTCATTTTAAATCACTTTCATGTTCCCTCGTTACATTAAAAATATAAAATTGTAATGTAAATCAAATTCACGTTTGTATGCGACATTAAAAATTTGTAATTTTATTGTAAAACAAATTCCATGTTTTATATGACATTAAAAAGTTGCATTTTTAATTTAAAACAAATTTCATGATTCTATATTAAAATAAAGAATAACTTTTATTTTAGAACATTTTCATATTCTTACGTTACAATAAAAGAATAACTTTTTAGCGCTAACCATTTAATGTAACCTCATATTCCTAAATTAGAGGATTAACTTTTTATTTGGAAATATGTTTCATGTTCTTACTTTTAATAAAAGATTAACTTTTATTTTCTAGGCATATTTCATAAATTTCACTTTAATAAAAGATTAACCTTTATTTTATACCTATTTCATGTTCTTATCTTATATTTACATTAAAATGTAAATTAAAAATACTACGTTAAGTTTCATTCTCTTATTTACATTATAAAATGTAAATTAAATTGCAACGTCAAAATCTCTTCTTTTATTTACATTAGAAATGTAAATTAAATTGCAATGTCAAAATCTCTTCTTTTATTTACATTAAAAATGTTAATTAAATTGAAATGTCAAAATCTCTTCTTTTATTTACATTAAAAATGTAAATTAAATTGCAAATTCAAAATCTCTTCTTTTATTTACATTAAAAATGTAAATTAAATTGCAAAGTCAAAATCTCTTCTTTTATTTATATTAAAAATGTAAATTAAATTGCAAAGTCAAAATCTCTTCTTTTATTTACATTAAAAAAGTAAATTAAATTGCAAATCTTATTTTGACAATTTCTTTTCCAAATTGGAATGAGACCCAAACGATTTACCATATAATTGTAATTATACGGTTTTCATACATCCCATGTTATTCTAGACTAATGATAAATCATTTGAAACATCCAATCATCCAAAGTGTAGATTTGTACTGCATAGCGTCAAATAAATAACGCTTATAACTAATCACAAAGGCGATGTGTAATTATCAACCCAAGACCCGTGTGGGGTTTCAACCAATTAACATTCAAATAATATATATAATTATTTGTGCATTTGGGATTATCAACCCAGTTTACAAATACAAGTCAGGTAACTTATACATGGCAATGTAACATTAATTTTTAACAATTCTATAAGAATCAATATTAATGATATACGTTGCATACTACTAAAATTTACATAACATAACAAATCATATCATGACATAACATAACGTACAACACAACATACATGCATCAGATAATTTCAAACAATTATTTCACCATAGGCATTTAAATCACATTCATTTATAATAATAAATAAATACGGTAAAAGTTTTTGAGTGAGAAAAGAGTTCTCACCTTGGTTTGTACTTTGTCGGTGTTTAAATGTTCGGGCCCAATTTTGGCCCAAAATTGAACTTGCACCAAATTTGGCAAAATTAGTGTCTATGCGAAGGTCTCGACTCACTAATCGCAGCAAACCCAGTTTGGCGCGATTTCGAGTTCGTTACAACAAGTTATGAATTTCTGAAGTTTGAACGAATTAAATAATTAATCAAAATTACCGAAAAGTGCGGTCAAACCTGAGCTCGCTACCTTTGACCGCACTTTTCTCCCTCCTCCGACCTCCGATTGACCTGAAACCACCGCCATCCTCTTCGTCTTCGAGAGGCGCACCCATGCTCCAAGTCGCCGCCGCCGTTAGTGCTCTGATCGCCAGAATTTCGCCAGAAAGCGAAATTCGCCTCGCGGAGCCCACAGGCCACACTCTTATCCAAATGACCTAAAAATTTCTGAGCACCTTCTCCATGGGTAGACGAATAACTTTCGTGTTCTGCACTTCGCCTGATTCTTCCCGGATTGGCCGGAAATTGATCATCTATGTTCTGAGCTCACCGGAATTTTCCATTTTGCTCCAATTCAGTTTTTCTCGATTTCCGTGCCCTTCCATCGACTTTCAGACAAAACTTTCTGCAGCAAAGTTGTAGATCTTTGTCTCCTCTACAATTTCTTCCGTTGCGCCATCCTCCAATTCTTCACGGTTTGGCCAGAAAACACCAAAATCCGAAACTGACTTTTTGCAATCAAACTCAGATCCCGACGAATTCGCGCGACGATAGGTCTTGAATTTTTTGTGGTAGATAGTGGATAAGAAGATGAACAAAACGCAGAAAGGGTTTGGTCTAATTTTGTTCTGATTTGGAGTTATAAATTATTTAGTTTTAGGGTCTTTTGTGCAAAGAATATTTTTAAAGTGGAGGCCATGGAATATGAAGAAAGTGAAGATGGAGGAGGCTATGTTATGTTTAGGGTTCAGCTAATGGCTGTTAAAAGATAATATATAGGTAGGCTATAAACTCAGTTAGGCCCAATTACCCTTATGTACATATATTAATACATTTTTGTCCGCTTTTCGTAGTTTAAAAATTCGTGTTAACACCTATGAATTCCATTGTAATTGAAAATTGAAACATAAATATTCCTTGACATTACAGATTTAAAGAAACTGGTTTCGTCATTTTCCGAGTCCGTATGAATTAATAATGAGTTTTTAAAGTCTGAAGATTGACCGTTTTCACTGAAAAATCCGTTATAATTACATATTAATTCTAAAAATTCCAGAAAAATCATTTCTAGCTTTGTTTTGATGATACGAACCCAAAAAATTAATTTCGTTGAATTTGAAGACATTTGCAAAACTTCACTTTTCAAGGCGTATATATTTTATATTTAAAAATATATTTTTATATGAATAATTTCTGAAACTCAAAATATATAAGTACTTATACTTTTTCAATGCAGAAACGTCATTTTGAACTCAATGGAAGTGGTTTCGAGTCCAAATTCATTCGTATGCAAAAAGTAGCCTTTTGGGCCATATATTTTAATATATATAAATTCCATAGCGTTTTTCTGAAATTTTAAATTTGCCATAACTTACAAATTATGAACTGAAATCTTAATTTCTTAAATTCATTGGAAAGATATCGTCAATACGATCCTAATGTTTCGTGTTTCGTCGAATTCTGAATTATAATGAATTTTTTATATTTTCCCAAAGTTGAAAATCGAATACTGAAATTACCGCGTCATTTCAGGCTCGAAATATAATTAATATAAATTATACGTTCTAACATCGATTTAAAATAAATTATTTCGCCGTTATTATTTAAAATAAATTATTTTAAATATACTAAACCCTTTAAATTTACTAAAATAAAAAATTTAAATTTGCCCCAAAATTCCGGGTAGTTACACAATATAACCTCATAATGGGAGGACTCCCGAGGCATCAACAAGTAATCCATCCGATGTGATGGTCTCCGGTCTTTAATCACGGTCATCGTCATTTTCAATTGCTCTTATTACGTCGTATAGTTATTCACAATGGGTTAAAACCCGGTCTTTTTGAAAAACTAGCGCATCTTTAGAACCAATAAATATACACAAAAATATCATGAGCCTCGTTCCATTTTGCAATATTCTTTTACTCAAATCATTTTTATATTGGGTATACTCATTTAAATCTTATCATAGATTTACATACTTTAAACACTTGTTTAAATCTTCCCTTGGAAATCATTTCAAATAATTATAAAATCCCATTTCACAAATTTAACTCAAACCAAGGTTTCTACACTTTATCGGGATTATTGAACCTCACGAAAAGGTAATTTCTCAAATAATTATCTCCTGTCTATCCCATGGAGCAAAATTGGCAGTACTCCATATCTAATTGCCCTTGTATTTTGGTAAGTTTAATCACCTTTATTATCACATTGTTCCATTTCAAATATCCATTCAAAAATTTATTAAAACTCTAACTTATTTTTAAACATTTCAAGATCATTCTTTAATGATTGCTAAACTTATATCAAGAGTTAAATCTTTCAAAAATCCTTAATGATTATTCAGTTTTATCTTTACGCGAAAACATACTTACTAGATCGCAACCCTTTTATTGATCACTGATTAGGGTAAATTACTTTATCTTTCTTTGATCACATCTCTAGCCCAAAATCGTACTTACGATTTCTTAATATTATCATTGGAGAAAACCATTAAGCAAAATTAGTTCTCAGTTGTGTAATGCCAAGAGAATAATCTATCAAATGTATGACCTTGAAGGCCTAAACCAACATCAGATCAAACACCCAGAAGATCACCCAACTCAACAATAAAACAATCAAGTTCAAACTTCTTTCTTTATCCCAAGATCTTACTTAAGAATCAATCTTATCTTTACGCGAAAAACATGCTTATCTTCTTTTAAGCAGTCCTTAAATTTGTTTCCATTATCGTTTGCTAGAGGAATCTATTTCACTAAATCTTTATAGCTAAATTAAATAAAGATTTCACTTCAACTTAACTTGAAAAATCATCTTTCCTTTAAATAGGTTATAAAGCAAATGTTACTTAAGACATCGTTCACGATAAACCCAAAATCACGCTTTCATTCTAAATGAAATCTTTAAGGAAATTCGTCTTAGCTCATAATTGATACGAATTCTCGTATCAGACTAATAATATAAGCGTAATAACAACAAAGCCTTTTAAATTCCTTAAATAGTAAAGGTCTTCATCCATAGAGATTTATCCCAATTATCTCCAAATCGATTCCCATTCAATTCAAATTTAATTCTTTAATGGGAAAAACTCAACTTTGTTACATACTTGTCAAATCCCACAATATATTTGTAATGACCCAATGGATTTTCGACCTAAAAAATAAACATAAACACCATGTCAATTATTCAAGTATAAAAAATACTTGGTCATTAATAGAAAAAAGTTAGAGGTGAGAAATAGAAAGAAAAAAAAGTTAGAATAAAAGAAGAAGATCACAACAGAACAAAATCAGAGTAAACACGAATCTCACAGCGGAATGAACAAAATATAATATCGTATATCATAACTTTGAAATACAAATCTGAATTTGTATATACATACCATATCAGAGTAAAACACATATGCATCACATTGCAAATAACTCTAAATAACTAACAGTGAAACCTCCTACTTTAAGCTCCTCCGAGTGTATCTGTAAAAGCCTGAAACATTTGACTGTCCATACAAATTTGGGCACCTAAGAGTTTAGGGAAAAAACAAACAAAATTAACTCTGGGTCAGTCATGAGACAGGTGTAAGTAAACTCCAACCATATTGTTTAACTTTGAAAAACCTTTTAAAAGAAAAGGATAATAGTAAGACCATCCCACACATAAACATGGACCGTTTTTACTTTACTATAACCTAAAACATGTTTGATATCAAAATCTGGTGATATTATAATAATGTCTAATCAAATAAATAACCATCTAGTAGAACGCTTGCATCTCACGCTCTATATACATAGTATAAAATCAAAAACCGTAAGGCACTTATTGGAGATTGGATTCCAACTATGACAAGGTATATGACAACCTCCCGATCTGTGTACTCTAGAGGAAATACACTGGGGTTCAACAAGAATATTTTGCAACTCGGCAACACATGACCGATTACTCATTTAGCTGGAGTAGACTGAATGTACTATCACCCACGGTTGGCGGCCGTCCAACCGTAATCCGTAAGATACAGAAGTGAAAGAAGAATAAATGAATTTTCTCTAGATCAGTGATAATACACCCTTCTTGTGTATGACCCAACTAGCCATGCTACCTTCCCGATTTTTGTCATTTCCCAGTTGTGAAGCTTGAGGCTACGTATTCTTTTTAGAACATTTGGCCACCATTTACTTTAAATGACACATCGTCAAACCCATCAATTCACTAGTTGATCTTCCAAAAATATTACGGGTATAAAAAGCTAAGATAAACAAATTCCTCCACCGCCAGACGTAATACCTTGAAAAGATCATCTTATGTGATCTGTTAGGAATACTTTGTCAAACATTCATCCATACAAGTTGTCCTGGGATTGGACAAACCGAAGGCACTATATATCCTGTAACAGATCAGCCATAGCAATTTAATCCGTCTTCAATTATCTTCAGCATAATCTAATTTGCAAGCCTATACCTATACGAGCGATTTTCGGATAATAAATCCAACCGATCTCTTCGTATTGATGACAATGGTCAAAGATTTCGATAGTCAGTTATTTAACTATCAAAGAAAAACAACATCCATTCAAATTTACAACAAGCATCAAACAATCACTAGCCCTTTTTAATTAACATTAATTTTCCAAATTCCCTTATCTTTCCAAATATTTCTCAAAAACCGTTTAGCCCTTTATGCTTCTTAGAAAACATTACCAAATATTATAAACTCTTATTTTCCCAGATTCCAAAAAATATTACTTTTTAATCATTGGAAACATTCTCATATATATATATATTCAAATTTTCTTATTTTCTATTCTTAGAAAATATACATTATTAATATTCGAAAACATTTCCATTTCTTAATCACGCTTTACTATTTTTACACATTATCAGTCCCTGACCGTAAACAAATAAGAGAACAACTTCCTAAGTATCAACCCCGAAGACCGAAACCAACATCAAATCGATACTAAGAAAGCCACTTAACTTGACTAATTTCCAGTCAGTTTCTAATTTCCTTAATCCTATACTTAGCTTCTTATTAACAAAAATCATTTCATTTTTTGTACTTAGAAAACATCTATGATCATATTTGGAAAACATTTCCAAAATCCATTCATACAGATTTAAATGAACATTGTATATAACATTGATTATAATGATAGTGTTATAATACCTACTTTCAAAATATCTAAGTTTAAAATGTAACTTTAATTCTTTATTTAGATTAAATAAATAATATTTAATTAATTAAAATTGGAAAGTAAATAGTACCTTCCTGAATTTGATATAAGCAAATTTTAACTTATAATTCTCTTTACATTTTGAACATCAAAATAATTCCATTGTCTTCTTTAAAAAAACGATTTCCCATTTCCCTTTTCTAAATTCATTCTTATACTCCAAATTATTTAATAATAACTGTTCCACTTTATCTCTAAATATCGTTTACAATCAACTACTTGTTTTAATATAATTAAAACAAGTTATTGTATTCTTGCCAATCAAGATTCAATTTCTATTATTTGAAGATAATGAATAATAGATTTTTCCTTTTTAAACTCGAATTTCTTTTCCAATATATTTTTAAGGTATTTAAATATCAATTATTTTAGGGGCAATGTAATTTCACATCTTAGACAAACAATAATCAACCAGAGATTATTTGTCACATCATATATTGTAATATATGAGAAATAACTGTATAATTATTGAGGAATCTAGTTGGATCCCTCCAACCTATTTACCTGAATCCACATATGTTAATCAATATAAATAACAACAATTTCATATCAATATGAAATATTAAAATAAATAGAATCAATATTCAACCAATGTTTTATAAAATAACTTTATTTATAACTTCAACCAATTTATTTGCAATTCATCCAAACAACCATCACACAACATTCAATCATTATTTATCATTTCTAAGATATGTTTATAAAATCTTAAAACTGGGCAGAGTTAGTAAGTTTACTCACCTTGATCGTTAATCGTTAAATAACAATTAACGTCGGTTGGTCAGATCAGATGTTTTAATCTAACATAATTCGTAACGTGCTCCAAGTTGCTCTGGACTGGTTCCTTTGCATAGCCCACGTTCACACGATTCCAACGAATCATGTTTTGTTGAAGTCTATTAACGTTTATATAAGTTATTAAGCTTACAAACTAACATTTTATTTAATTATAATAATTATATATATAACTGGGCCTTACATTCTATCTAAACTAGCCCATGTTGAATTCAAAGCATGCTTCACAAATGCATAGTGGCTCCTTCCATTGAAACTGCCATTGCACCCATCCCTTTCCTACCCATTCACGTCCCACCATTCAGCCTCCCCTTTTTTATATGTAGGCCTCACCATATTATTTTACATGGCCCACCATCCCTCACCCGATCCACGTGAACAAATTTCCATCTTCCACAATAAAAGCACACGATACATCTTCCTCACCATTGCCAAATAATTCCAACGATTTGCCACACCCTCTCCACCCAATAATTTTTACGTTTTTTACCATTACCCTTCTCTCCAATTCCTCTTTCTTTCAAAACCATTTTCACCCAACTCGATTGCTCCTGTTCCCTTCGCAACTTCAGTGTCAACGCTATAGGTCAGCGTCCCTTTTAGTGACAGAATGCTTTGAAAGTTAAACCATACAAGTGCCAACCCTTCAGAATCACAACACCAACAGACACCTCAGTCACCACCGTGACGACCCCCGCTGTCTTGGTCATCTCCTCCGGTCGACCCCACCCGAATATTATCTCGATCCATGCCCGACCATACCCTAACCGACTACAGCTTTAAACTTCGCCATCGCCGATGTTATTCTGATCAACCTGACTTCGGAGCTACCCTTACTTCGCCACCTAGTTCAATTCTTAGGACCTATCTCTGTTTCCAATGGGAGCTCCCCCCAAACACGCTGCCCTGCTCCATAACTGCGCGGAAAAATAAGTACTGAACCCAACATAAGGAGCACAGGTGTAACAACCCGTATTTTTATAATATGTTAAAACAAGAAATCAAGGCAGAATTAAATTTTAAATTCAGAATCAGGGGAAACGGGTTAGGCCATTGCGTTCGTCTCGAAATTTTACATGAAATAGATTCCCAGTTTTCGAAAATCGGAGTGCGGATGAAGAAGTTATGGCCTGTACAAGTTTCAGCAGTTTTCACGCAGCACTGGACCAGGGGGTCGTCCATAGGGTCGACCTACCCCCCCAGGTTGACCATAGGGTCGACCATAGGGACGACCTACCCCCCAGGTCGACCATAGTGTCGACCTCCCCCCTTACAGCTCGACCTGGTTGGCCTGTTTTGACCCAGAACTCATTTTTGAAGCCTGAGACATGTTTTGATGGTCCAGATTGATTCTAGGGTTAATCTATGGGCCTAAACTAGTTGCTACACCTATAAAAACACCCTTAGACCTAACCTAATTCATATCAAATCATTCTTACACTATTATGCTGCTGAACTCCCTCTTGAACCATGGCCGCCGCTCCCAAATTAAAGCTTAAGCATTCAAACTCAAATCAGTTCGAAGAACAAAGCTTCAACAATGGTTCAGAAAATAAATCAACACTACTACAACGTTCTATGACAATTTCAGTTCTTAATTCATTATCCATACCCTGTAAGTTCTACTTATTTTCAGATTAAAATATTTAAATATAATATGGGCATGTGATGAAGTGAAATTGGATTTAAGTATGTTTATCGATCTATTTCTGTTGCTTCTTGGATCTTTAGTTTTGAGACTTGTCTATCTTTATTCCCATGTCTAGTTTATGATCTATTCAGCCTGTTGTAAATCAGTTTTCTTGATTCATACTGATATTATTACTAAGTTGTAATCTTCACGCATGTGATGATGTTTTTCTCTCTGATCTTATTTTTATCCAAAATTCTACCTTCCCCTATTTATTTTCTTTTGATGAACCTAGGTCAATTTCGGACTTAGGCCTAAACTACGATATACGTGCGATGGTATACGGGGGAAATATTGGAATATTGCCTAGTGGAATATATGTGTTTGGTGGAATTGATGGCATAACATAAAAATTGGATATTTGGGTATTACTACCATTAACATGAAATTTGAAATTTGGGTATTGTCAATATAATTGAAATTGCAAGTTTGGGCATACATGAATTGGCATGTAAATTAAATCACGAGTTTGGGACTATGTAAATTAAATCAAAAGATTGGGCTTATGTTAATTAGGCATATGTAGAATTGTGAATTTGAACATGAAAGCAATCGTAAACTTGATAGTTGGCATAAACATGTATTATGAACTTGGGCAACTGACATGTACTTTAATAAAAAGATTATAGTTTGGGATAACTACATCACGAATCATGATTTTGGGTTTATTGGGTATGAAACTTGATACATGTAATTTTGGCTAGAACTTAATATGGTAAAATGGCATAAAATTGGCATACATGTAAAATGGCATAAATTGAACATATGTAAATTTGGTACGAATTGGGCATATGTAACATTTATATGTAATCTAGAACTTGGGCATATGTTAATTTTGTAAAATTTGGAGTTGAAACATATATGATAATTTATGACTTAGTAGAGGTTTAATATGAACGTGCCTAAGTTGGGTTTTGGGTAATTGGCATGTATTGCAAATAAAAGGCTATAACTTGGCATAACCTTATAGTGAATTATGATAATAATTTGGGAATACGTTTTGGGGCAAAAACATGAATCATGAACCTTTCTATATGTTAAACACATGAACTGATATTGGGGTTTTGGGTGGAATACGACCATTAATGAACCTTTGACACGAGGTTAGACTCGGTTTGTGGTGTAAATCTTCCCGGAACCGCCCGGCAAATCCAGTAGCCACAAAGTGTCAGTCTAATGTGAGAGGTCGAAGGCCAAATTATAGGCGTAATGGTTTATGACATGAGGTTAGACCCAGTTTGTGGTGTAAATCTGCCCGGAACCGCCCGACAAATCCAGTGGCCACAAAATGCACGGTCTAATGTGAGAGGTCATGATTCGTTCGTCATAAGGAATGAATTAAGGAATACTAACCAGAATAAGACGTGGGTATGGTTAGAGGGTTAGATGGGATGACATGGAAATTTGACATGTAAATGTGGACCTAACCGGTATGAGTTAAGAAAATGTAAAACTTATAAATGTAGGCTCAACCAACATAACTGTTAATCAGACCAATGGGTGGGTTAAGTAATATGACTAAACTAGTGACACTTAACCAATATGATATGAATGGGTGGGTTAAGTAAAGTGGCTAGGCTAATGACACTTAACCGTTATTACATGACTAGCGGATGGGTTGGGCTAACTTGAATAGGTTGATAACACCCAATCGATATAACGTGATGCGTGGTAAGGTTAAGTAACACTAGAGGGTACACTTAACCGTCACAACATGATAAGTAGGTGGGCTAAGTCAATGTACACTTGAACAATATGACATGACATGCAGTGGGGTTAAGTTAACACAAGGGAGAACACTTAGCCAGTATAACAAGGCTTGCGGTAGGGTTAAGTAACACAAGGAACAACACTTCGCCGATATAACATGATGTGTGGTAGGGTTAAGTAAAACAAGAGAAAACACTTAACCAACTTAACGTGATGGACGGAGAGGGTTATGTATATATCGGGTTGGTGGGTAATATTAGTAAATATAGGCCCACAAACTTAACCATTAATAAGCATGCTTGAATCGGCGGGATAGGTACATCACGGGAAGGTGGGTAATATCTGTATATATAGGCCCACAAACTTAACTAGTAGGAAACCCTAGTAACGGGGACCCATTTCAGCAGTAACCCACTAGATGTATCACGGTACCCTGGAACTAGGCAGGGCGGGGCACGATTACTGGGCTGATTGTAAGCGGTCAAAGCGACGGCGGTGGGTGCAACAGTGTAGGTTCTAACGGAGTGCGGGCGTGCACACACTTCGGAGCAGACAAACAGGGCACTGGGGGCACCAGTAGTATAACCTATGCCTTCTAGAATTGCGTCGGGCCACCACCATGGGTCTTGATACACCCCATGGTGGGACCAGCATAGGTATCTACAATCATTGGGGGTCGTATGACACACGTAGGTAGCATAGTCCCTAGGTTGGACCTAGGTGGCATACACCCTAAATCTGAGAAGCATTCAATAGGTAGCATAATCCCTAGGTTGGACCTAGGTGGCATAAATCCTGGCTGAATCTAGGAAGCACTTGATAGAAAACCCTAGATTAGATCTAGGTAATAAATAATAGATGTACACGTGAAAGCAACCTTAATTTCGGGGCTTGGGATCACTTTATGATTTTATCATTTTATCTAGATTACTAGTTGGGACACTAGTTAGGTGGTGCAGAGCAAATAGATATCATTTTAATGGTGAAGCAGAGAAATCTTGCGATGCTTGATAGAAATCTTGCGAAACTATACTTAGTTCATCTTGAATGGGAACCTTGCAATGTTATACATGACAGAAATCCTATGATGTTATTCTTATTTATCGTGCCTGTAACTTATCTTGTCATCATGCTTATGTTTACTTTCAGTTTATTCATGCCATGTTATCTTTACCTGTTTTTATGCTGGAAGTCACTAGGACTTACTCAGTCTTTATGACTGACCCGGTTTGTTTCGCCTTTTTTTCTTCTGTTCCCCCCCAAGGTTCGCAGGGTGGGAATACAGCTTAGTTCCGATCTTACCAAGCTCCAAGGCCCTTTCATGTAAGGCTTGGATTTCCCTTGGCTATGGCTTGCTTTTCTTTATTGGGGAATATCACAATTTTTTATTTATGCTTCTTTGTTTTTGAGAAAGACAGATATTTTAGCTATGTAATTGGGTATTGGAAGTTGATGGGCTTTTATTGTAAACAATTATATTTAATAAATGATTTGAAGTTCTTCCACTTTACTTTCAGCTGTTTTATATACGTCTGTCTTGTAATATTTCTGTTCCAGTACCCATAATGCTCCATTGAAGTTAAGGCATTCCCTTTGTGAGTGACCTTAACGGATGTGGAGTGTTACAACAGGCAAGTAGTTCTTGGACACACGAATATAGGAATATGAAGATTTAGCAATAGTTCTTCTCTTTTTTTTTGTATATTGATAAACCATTTTATTTTTTCTACATTTTTAACTCCATGTGTTTGTGATGTATACATATAGAACCGAAGGGGATAAGAGATAAGAACAATGTCTATTCGTCATTACGCAGTAGGATGTGCGGTTTCTTCCATATGTTTGCACTACGTATAGGTAGGAAAAACTTCTCACTGAAGGAATGTATAGAAAGGCCGACATAACATATAGGAGGTATGACGCAAAAGATATATATATATATATATGTATGCATGTATATTTTGTTTTATATAAGATAATTATTAAGGGTACCCGTTGCATAAATTTTTGTTCGTTTACAGACCGCCATCGACAAAAATAAAAATATCGTTGTGATGGGTAATGTGCCACGATCCCAAAGATATAATAAAATGGACAAGATAGTTTATCTTATGAAATTCCAAAAATGCTGATATAGGGTGCAAATTACGTTAAACGAAAAGTTGCTTATTTTCCAAAATAAAAATTATGGAAATATTCTATAAATTAAATTAACCATACATCTTAAAAATCTTATCCAAATTTAAAACCAATATTATACATATTAAATAAATCATTAGGGTTTATAAACGATTCCATAGCGACTTTCTAAAATTTAATTTGGACATAACTTACAATCTATAATATGAAATATCAATTTTTCACTTCCATTAGAAAATTTTAATCAATTAGATTTAAACGCTTCTTATTTTGAAGAAATCCGACTAATAGCGAATCTTGTATACTCGTTTGAAGTTCAAACTCAATATTGAGAACTATCGCGACGTTATGAGCTCGTTTTATATAATATTTTAATTATTACGTTCAAACTTCATTATAAATAAATTCACACGTATAATATTTAAATTATAGAATGAATTCAATCTATTAAATTTTCCAATTTACATAATATTGTTAATTCTTCTATATCCAACTATTTCATAATTAAATTTTGTTGTTCCAATTTTTATATTATTTAAATATTCAAAATATTTGAATTCAAACCATATAAATTATCAAACAAATATATTAAAATAATAAATAAATAAATTATTAAACTATTAAAATTTTGGGATGATACACTCCTTTCCCCTTAAAAGAGTTTCGTCCTCGAAATTACTAAGGTAGGAAAAATGCTACGAATCTTATTAATTTGGTTAAAAATAATTTTGTTTTACTGCTTAACTTCAGTTTTAACCAAATCAATTAACAATTAAATACTGATTTCTTCTTATTAACAAAAATTTTGAACATTTTCTAACATCTTAAATTTTCGAATTTTTTTGCTAGCGTCTCCTTTGCATGGCTTAATCAATACAACTACAATTTGCCTTTATAGGCCTTCTCCAATCCAAAGGAAAATCAAATAGCTAAGTGGCTTGCCAAATAGGCTCATAAAAATCGCATACCCAATATGAAATATAAACTTGTACCTTTTTGTCGGGCATTCAACTTTTTCTCTTCCATTCGCTATAACTTCAGCATATATTGTATTCCAAACTGATCTCCAATCAATTTATCCTCAAACCAATAATTTCCTTATACCCAAGCCAAATCCCATTTCAAACTCCAGTTCTAATCTCAATTGTAAATTCTTACTCAATAATCCAATTCCATTCCAGACTATCTCTAATCCAATTCATTTTTGTTTAACTTAGTTTAAGTTAAATTTATTTATTCCCTTTTACCTTTTCAATTTATTCAACTTCATAAGTTAAATTTAAATTAAGGATTCAAATTCCTGCGTTTTATTTCAAACCAGTTTGAAAATATATAATAATAACAATTCAAAACGTTTGAATTTTTTGACAACTTGTTTCCTCGAAACAATTTAAAAACAATATATTTGGTCGTAATCCATCACCTAGAAACTCGAAAATGAACAATTATGATGTCGCAATCCATCATCGATATTATTTTCCGGTCATCGAAGTGAGTTCAATACTACGTCGCTTTCCAAAACTCATTTTAAAACACTTTCCTTACTTCAAACCATTATTTACAATACCCGACGCTTCCAAATCCATTCAGGATCTTAAAATTTCCTTATATTTATCCCGAAATTCATTTTCAAAACGCCTTTCAGATTTTCGGAATTTTAATTCCAGTTCTATTTTAAATTTAGATTTAGCCTATCTGATTTTATATATTATAGTTATATGAATTCTGATAAGTTATTTATAACCATCTCATTTATAATCTTATTATAATGACTACCAACACATCCAATATACTGTAATAATCCCAATATATTTCCTTTTTATATCAAAGTATACTTTGGATAAAATTATTTCATTTATCCTCTTTCAAAAACATATGGTGTCGGTTCATCATATTCGAGTGTTTAGAAATCCCTATCGACATTGTGGTTCCCCATCGTCGACCAGAATTCATAAGACACTCATCCAATAAATCTCCACAATATAAAACTATTTTTATGTAATCTACAAATATGCTCTATCATATAAATACATTCAAACTCAGTCTATTGTATTACTAACCCCATCTCTACTGAGTTACAACACAGAGCCAAGGTATTCACTTAACCTCCAGCTCTGATACCACTATAACGGCGCAAAGGATTTTTGACCTCGAAAATCAACATAAATACCATGTCAATTATTCAAGTATCAAAAATATTTGGTCATTAACAAAAAGAAGTTAGAGGGTGAGAAATATAAAGAAAGTTAGAATAGAAGAAGAAGATCATACTAGAACAGAATCAAAGTAAACACGAATCTCACAACGGGACGAACAAAATAAAATATCATATATCATAACTTTGAAATACAAATCTAAATTGCTATATACATATCATATCAGAGCACATCACATATACATCATAGCATAAATCACTCTAGATAACTAACGGTGAAGCCTCCTACTTCAAATTCCTCAAAGTGTATCTGTAAAATCCTGAAACACTTGACTTCCCGTACAAATTTGGGCACCTAAGAGTTTAGGGAAAAAACAAACAAAATAAACTCTGCGTCAGTCATGAGACTTGTGTGAGTCAACTTCAACCATGTTGTTTAACTTTGAAACACCTTTTGAAGAAATGGATAATAGTAAGACCAGCCAACATATAAGCATAAACGATTTTTACCTTACTATAACCCAAAACATTTTTGATATCAAAATCCAGTGATATTATAATAATGTCTAATTAAATAAATAACCATCTAGTAGAATGCTTGCATGTCACGCTGCACATACATAGTATAAAATAAAAAACAATAGGGCGCTTATTGGAGATTGGATCCCAACCATGACAAGGTATGGGACTACCTCCCGATAAGCGTACTCTAGAAGCGATACACTGTTGAGACGACCCGAACTTCTCCGTGAAGGAAAGCACGGATTGAATTGAGGACAAGACAAATCAAAACACAAACAGAAGAACATTACATTGCTTATTACAACAATTCCATCAGAATACAAGAATATACAAAGTATGAATCAATATTACACATCATAAAATATCAGAGATTACAATACATTACGTAGCAGCGGAAAATAATACAAAACACAACTGAAGGAGATATACAGATACAAAACTTTCCTAATATCATTCCAGCTATAAACCAGGATCCTGTGAATACAAATCTGCAAAACCAAAACTACTAGCTGTCCGTGTGGAAATAGGGGCACCTAGAGTTTAGGTTAAAACAATAAATTCCAGGTCAGTCATGTGACTGGTGTGAGAACTAAAACAGTTATTAATCTTTATTTTAAAGTTAGGTAAATCAAGGGACCACGCCTTATAACACGGAACGGGTTTCCACCCAAGAATACCAGTGAATAAAACAACAACGCAATGCTAAATAAAGAACAATGAAGCTATTACAAGACCCAGGTCCCGTCACACAATGCAACATAAGCCGGAGGATAGGGTTTTACCTTATAATAGCCAAAGAATGCTTGATACGCTAAATTTCATCTTATTTTATTACTATAAGTGTATAGTGTCAAAACAATTTCAATCATAAGTATCAATCTTAGATGGCATAAGTGCCCCATACCACTATGTCGCCATATATATGTTCTACAATCAAAACTGCAAAATCACGTATTGGAAGTTGGATTTCCATCTGTGAACCAAGGGAAGGGATCGTCCTTACCACTTCGAGACGCTCTAGCCCGCCCCTCAGGTCAGAGCTCGAGTGACCTTTGGATCGTCAGGGCCGGTCCACCGATGTGGATTAAAATGCCTGAACACGGCGTTTCCCTGCCCTTTAGGGCGTCAATTAGCCAAACGACTCCATCGGCTCCACATAGTCACTGATATATCTGAGGCGCCTCGCAACCCAACAACCACATAAGTCAAACTTGTCAGGGCGTGTAAAACCACTGATGCCACTTCTGGCTAGAAAGAAACGCATGCCCTCCGTGAGGTCCTTCTCCCGTTTCTGATTTACACTGGGGTGTGAGGCCTTCTAATTAACGCTACACAAAGCTATGCCACACAGGCTGTGCTTTGATCATCAACCACAAGACTCTGTTTTTCAATAGAAGCCTTGATCAGTTGCATCTTAGCATGCCACACAGGCAAACCACTCCATGCAACCGATATCCATCAATCACACAGAATGATATCCAATGTCAGACACAGTCCATTTACAAGTCCGTTCTGGGTCTGAACGAAACCGGAGGCACCTTGTACCTTGCATATCCATCGATCTCCAAGTACGTCTACACGATCACTAACTAATTCCCTCCTCTTGGGTGTACAACCCAATCAAGATCATCAGTAATTATCCAAACGATGTGAAGACCTCCGGTCTTCGACCACCATCTTCATCCTCGACACATCGTCGAATCAGTTTTTCAGAATGGGATAAACCCGGTCTTTCTGAATAACTCGCGTATATAATAAACAAGTGTTACAAAATAATAACATACGCCTCATTCCAATTCAGAATATTCTTTTATTCAAATATTCTAACACTTTGGGAAAGGTTCCCAATAATTTTATCAAAGATAAATTCTTTAAATTTATTTTTTAATCTTCCTTTGGATATCAATTCAAACCAAATTATGGTTTATCCAAACTAGTCGGGATTAACAAACCTTACCGAAGTAATCATTTGTTTTAATTTCCCAATCCCAACCTATTCATCCCATGAAGTAAAACTGGTAATAATTTATATCTAACACCACGGTGTTATCAGTAAATTCAATTACCATTTCACATTCAAATCTAATTAAAGATTTAACTATCGCCTGGAGCAAAAATGGTGATACTCCATTCTCGATCATTTCAATCTAATTAAAGATTCATTAAAACTCCACTTGGTTTTAATCTTCCCAAAAATCACTATTAATGATTATTTAACTTGGTAAATCATACCCTGTCTTTAATTGGGTTAAAGAACCAATGTCATTTAAAACACGGTTTACGATAAACCCAAAATCACATTCCATTTACAATGGAATCTTCGTGGAAAACAAATCGATATATATAATCGATATAAACTTCCATATCCGACTAATAATATAAATAGAATAACGGCAAAGCCTTTTAAATTCCGGATATACTAGTTGTCTTCCTCCACAAAAATTCACTTCGATTATTACCAAATCGAATTACATTCCATTCCAATTTATTTTATTAAATTGGAAAACTTTGCTTTGGAAAATCTCCTTTAAATCTTAACAAAAGATTTATAAATTCCAAATCACATTTCACTGTAAATCATGTTAAAGAACGAATGTCGTTAAAACACAGTTCACGATAAACCCAATTCACATTCCACTAATTATCGGGTTAAAGAACAAGTGTTATTTAAAACACCGTTCACGATAAACCCAAGAATCAATTCAAATTCAATTCCAATTAAATACCATTTAATTGGTTTACTTCATTAAATCTAAATAAAAAGATTTAATCTTTTTCTCAACTCGGTTTAAGAACAGTGTTAATGAAGACATCATTCACGATAAACCCAAATCCCATTTGATTTTAAATACAAGGCTCTGAATAGAAAATATATCGGCTTATATTCAATATCAAATTTTACGACTAACAAATATCGTATTGGAAATAACGATATAAATTTATCTTTCAAATTTCCATAACAATATCTGTATAATCACGAAATCCAACATCGAAATATTTCAAAGACAATTTCGATTCAAATCCATTCCAATTCAATTATTGGAAATTCTGGTTACTTTTAAAACACTTTCAAATCCAATTTATTTATTTAAAAAATAAATGGATTATAATTCTAGTTCAAAACTAGTTCATTTCAATAAAAATCTATTTTTATCTTTTCAAATATGGAATTTTTCATCCCAATTCTTTTCAAATCATTTCTTATGATTTGACACAAATTATTGATAATTTTAATAATTTTATCAAGTCCGGTACAGTCGATTTCCATCAACGGCCATCGAACTGCACTTACATCGATCTTTTCCAAATTTGACTTGGACATAATTCCAAATCCAACCATTAGATTTCAAATCACAAATAATCGTTAAAAAGCTATTTTCCGATACGAACCCAATGGTTCCGGTTTTAGGAGAATCCAACGGTCGGATCTCCCGCAACGTCAATTCGAAGTCAATGGTCAAAATTCGCGAACTGCCGCGGCGCGGCGCGTTCTATTCAGGCCACTTAATATATATAATATATATATTATATATATTTCGTCGATTTCAATTCTAAATGTATTTTATAATTCATTTAAATTCGTTTTCAAAACAATTTCAACTTCGTATTCAAATTTTTAAATCAAAATTGAATATTCCATATCATTAATATATAAATGATAATATTTTGAAATCACTTTCTTTTCTATATTCATTACAAAAACGAATATAATCGATATAAATGTCATTCGCGTCAAAACATGAATATTTTCTTCAACACATGAATATATATTTTATTCAACACATGAACATTTATTCATTCTTACTTACAATAAAAATGTGAATTTTATTGTATAAATATTTTATTCAACACATGAATATTTTCAACACGTTAATGGTTTCAACACATGAATATTCTCAACACATGAGTATTGCCAACACATGACTATTTTGTTTATTCAGCACATGAATATAATTTATTATAATCTTTATTTTCTAAATTGGAATGAGGCCCAATCAATTAGCATATAATGTTAATTATATGGATTCCATACAACACATGTATATAATAGCAATGATAAATAATCAACCATCATCCAAAGTGCACTACACAACTGCCTAAGCATTAAATATAAATAATTAACGCTCACATAGTCTGTCAACCAGTCGATCGACATACAACTAAATAATTGGGATTAGTGTACGTCAAATATCATCCCAACACCGGTGTGGGGTTTCAAATCAACAAACACAGATTTTTATTTGTGCACTTGGGCGATGTGTAAAATTTATCGTCCCAATCAATATCAGTCAAATGGGTGTACATAAACAAATCGTCCGATTTGTTTATAAATATTTATTTTATATACACGTTAAAAATTATATTTTTAACTATAAAATATTTATTCATTCCACATCAGACAATCAATATTCACACCACAAACAACAAATAAACAAGTCATCCATGGTTTGTGGACGACGGGTGTCGGGTGCTGCTAAGCACCGTCTGCATCCTAGTATATATTTCAAACTAGAAAACAAATTAAAAGTGAGAAGTTCTCACCGAGAGCTAAACCAAACGCCACGACTCTTCATATGTAGAAAATCTTCGCCGTGCTTGCCTTTTGTCACTTTCGTTGTCCGTATCCACTACATATATAAAAATCGCATCTTTATATTGTTGCAATGTATATAAAAATCAAATTTTTATAACTACGCTATACGTGGAACAAAATTCTATTTTTATACCGCTACTATATAGATAAAAATTCAATTTTTATACCGCTATTATATAGATAAAAATTCTAATTTTATACTAGTGTTCATATAATAAAGATCATATTTTTATCATGCTATGGTATAAATAAAAATCATAATCTTTACATCACTATCGCATATTTAAAAATCTTCTCTTTTTTCATGATAAAAATCTATCATTTCTCTATATAAAAATCTCTCCTTTTTCTATATAAAAATCTCTAATTTATGCTTCATTCACACAAAGAAAAACCCAATCTTTTCTATAATGAAAAATCTAATTTTTTTTTACACAAAAATCTGATTTTTCTTGTCGATGAAATCAAATTACTTAAGAGAAAGTAGCAAAAACAAATAATAAAAAAAGAAGGGACTTACATTCGGTTTTGGGGGTTGGGGGAGGCGGCGCCAGGCCTTCAGGCGGCGGCTGGAACAGGGGATGGCCGGTGGCGCACTAGGTCAAGGGGTGCGGTTTTGGGGTGGCTGCGGGTCCAGGGATTCACGAATTGGGTTCCGTCCTATGGCGAGGAGGGAGAGAACGAGGAGCCAGGAGGGGGTCGTGGCCTAGGGAGGCGCGGCGGCTTGGTGGGTGGCCGCAGACCGAAGGCGGTTGGTGGTGCGACGGGCTCCGCTCCCCTTTTGTTTTCTTGTTCTTTTTCTAATCGGGTTTGAAAACTGACAGGGTGGAATAGGTGGGTTGACTGAGAAGGGATGGGGAGATAAAGGTGAGGGGCCAACATATATTTATATTATATTTTATTAATTAATTTTCCCCAAAAAATAACTTTTAATCTCGACCTCCAAATGAGACCCACCGCCTGTCGTCCCTAGCTAATTACCCCCATTCCAACCACAATGGGAAATGTATCTTAAGCCAGTTTGGTTGTTTCGATCGGTTTTCGTCAAAATCAAAATATAAATCAATATATTGAATTTGAACGCACATTTCACTTTACCGGAGCCACATATTAATTCTAAAAATTCCCAAAAAATTATTTCTTGCTTCGTAATTATGATACGGTCCAAAAAAAACTAATTTCATTGAATTCTGAGACCGTTTGAAAAATGGCTATTTTCTAGTCGAACGAAATTGACAAAAACTGTCAAAACACGTTTTCTTTTGCCACGCTCACATATTGCTTTAAAAAATTATGAATTTTGGAATCTTGCAATAACCTAACCTCCCGGATCCAACAAAAGTGGTTTCGTCAAAAATAGAGGTCGTTGCAAAATTTCCATTTTTAAGGGCCAGAATTCCATAACGACTATTCTGAATTTTCAACAGGGCATAACTTTTTATCCCCGCTATGAAATTTCAATTTTACGGATTCGTTGGAAAGATATTTTCAAATAGATTCTAATATTTTTAGTTTCGCTAAAATACGGTTTATGTTGAATCCTATACATTCATTTGAAATTTGAAATCGAAATTTCAAACTACCGCGCCATTTTCAATTCCTTTTATAATTAAAATAAAATATTTATATTCTAACGTCAATTCAAATAAATATATTCATTCTAATTCTATTCAAAATAAATTTCTCATCATTATTATTTAATATAATTCATTTTAAATATTCAAAATTCATTAAAATTGCCAAAATAAAATTTTTAAATTGGCTTGGATTTCCGGGTTACTACAATCTCCCCCACTTAAAACTTTTCGTCCCCGAAAAGGAACGAAGCTGAAAATTGTTTAATAAATCAACTCAACTTTCATTATTTTCATTATGGCTTAAGTTCTTCAACTTTTCAGTTTCTAAGAACTTTTCAATTTTTTCAAAAATTTGGCTAACACCCTAAATTTTCGAAAAATTTCTCCATAACCTCCCCTGCCCGGGAGAACCGGGAAAATCCCGAAATTGCCATACATGCCTCTCCAATCCAAAAAGAAAAAAAAACAGCCAATCGGCTCATAAAATCATCCAAAACCCAAGAAATACAATAAACATGTTCCTATTTGTCGGGCCAACAATTTTATTTCTCTTCTCTAGCCTCCTTGCTATGGCCTATTCAATGTAAGTACATGTATATGCATACAAATGCGACTAATTTTCAATACAACTCACTATTTGGTTTAATTTGGCTAAAGATTCAACATTTAATTAATTGAACAATAATCAAACCACACAATCAGCAATCCATTTGTTCAATAACATTTCAATCATATAACTTTAATACATAGCCAAAAATCATATTTTTGATGCCAAATCACAACAATATGCCCTATCTAGTTTTGGTTCTCACACTAGTCAATAGGAAATATATAGACATCCCACCTTCGAAACTCGAACATGAATACTGATGATGCGATAGCTATAGCGATCATCAGAACCATCTTCGGGCGACTAGAGTGTGATTCTATATCTATCCAGTATATTAAGACTTCATATACATGTGGATCAGACGTATATGCAAAATCTTTATATACTTGATTGTCCAAATCAATTTAAAATAAATATTCAAATACGTATAATACGATTTAAATTTCAAAACCAAATTTGTTTTCAATTTTATTTTAAAAACATCACTCTTCACACTCGTTCTAGGATACTACTGATCCTATCTCTAACGAGTCATTCTCGTTGGATATTACTAATCCAATCTCTGATGAATTCTTTCGTATGGTTCTAATGTGTCTTGTTCTCGAGCTTTGTAAACCAAAGCTCTGATACCAGCTGAGACGACTCGAACTTCCCCGTGAAGGAAAGCACATATTGAATTGAGGACAAGACGAATCAGAACACAAACAAAAGAACATTACATTGCTTATTACAACAATTCCATCAGAATACAAGAATATAAACAGTATGAATCAATATTACACATCATAAAATATCAGAGATTACAATACATTACATAGCAGCGGAAAATAATAAAAAACACAACTGAATGAGATATACGGATACAAAGCTTTTCAAATATCATTCCAGCTATAAACCAGGATCCTGTGAATATAAATCTGCAAAACCAAAACTACTAGCTGCCCGTGTGGAAATAGGGGCACCCAGAGTTTAGGTTAAAACAATAAACTCCAGGTCGGTCATGTGACTGGTGTGAGAACTAAAACAGTTATTAATCTTTATTTTAAAGTTAGGTAAATCAAGAGACCACGCCGTATAACACGGAATGGGTTTCCTCCCAAGAATACCAGTGCATAAAACAACAATGCAATGCTAAATAAAGAACAATGAAGCTATTATAAGACCCAGGTCCCATCACACAATGCAACACAAGGCGGAGGATAGGGTTTTACCTTATAATAGCCAAAGAATGCTTGATACACTAAATTTCATCTTTTATTATTACTATAAGTGTATAATTTCAAAACAATTTCAGTCATAAGTATCAATCATAGATGGCATAAGTGCCCCATACCACTAAGTCACCATATATAGGTTCTACAACCAAAACCGCAAAATCACGTATTGGAAGTTGGATTTCCATCTGTGAACCAAGGCAAGGGATTGTCCTTACTGCTTCGAGACGCTCTAGCCCGCCTCTCAGGTCAGAGCTCGAGTGACCTTTGGATCTTCAGGGCCGGTCCACCGATGTGGATTAAAATGACTGAACAGTGCGTTTCCCTGCCCTTTGGGGCGTCAATGAGCAAAATGACTCCATCGGCTCCACATAGTCACCGATATATCCGAGGCGCCTCGCAACCCAACAACCACATAAGTCAAACTCGTCAGGGCATGTAAAACCACCGATGCCACTTCTAGTTAGAAAGAAACGCATGTCCTCCCTAAGGTTCTTCTCTCGTTTTTGGTTCACACCGGGGTGTGAGGCTCGCGAATTAACGCTACACATAGCTATGCCACACAGGCGGAGCTTTGATCATCAACCACAAGATTCTGCTTTTCAACAGAAGCCTTGATCATTTGCATCTTAGCATGCCACAATGGAAAACCACTCCATGCAATCGATATCCGTTAATCACACAGAATGATATCCAATGTCAGACACACAGTCCACTTACAAGTTCGTTCTGGGTCTGAACGAAACCGAAGGCACCTTGTACCTCGCATATCAATCGATCTCCAAGTACGTCTTGATGATCACTAACTGATTCCCTCCTCTTGGGTGTACAGCCCAATCAAGTTCATCAGTAATTATCCAAACGATGTGAAGACCTCCGGTCTTCGACCACCGTCTTCATCCTAGACACACCGTCGAATCAGTTATTCAGAATGGGATAAGCCCGGTCTTTCTGAATAACTCGTGTATATAATAAACAAGTGTTACACAAACACAACATATGCCTCATTCCAATTCAGAATATTCTTTTACTCAAATATTCTTACACTTTGAGAAAGGTTCCCAATAATTTTATCAAAGATAAATTCTTTAAATTTATTCTTTAATCTTCCTTTGGATATCAATTCAGACCAAATTATGGTTTATCCAAACTAGTCGGGATTAACGAACCTTACCGAAGTAATCATTTGTTTTAATTTCCAAATCCCAACCTATTCATCCCACAAAGTAAAATTGGTAATACTTCATATCTAACACCATGGTGTTATCGGTAAATTCAATTACCATTTCACATTCAAATTTAATTAAAGATTTAACTATGGCCTGGAGCAAAACTGGTGATACTCCCTTCTCGATCATTTCAATCTAATTAAAGATTCATTAAAACTCCACTTGGTTTTAATCTTCCCAAAAATCACTATTAATGATTATTTAACTTGGGAAATCATACCTTGTCTTTAACTAGGTTAAAGAACCAATGTCATTTAAAACATGGTTCACGATAAACCCAAAATCACATTCAATTTACAATGGAATGATCATAGAAAACAAATCGATATATATAATCGATATAAACTTCCATATCCGACTAATAATATAAATGGAATAACGGCAAAGCCTTTTAAATTCCGGATATATTAGTTGTCTTCCTCCGCAGAAATTCACTTCGATTATTACCAAATCGAATTCCATTCCATTCCAATTTATTTTATTAAATTGGAAAACTTTACTTTGGAAAATCTCCTTTAAATCTTAACAAAAGATTTATAAATTCCAAATCACATTTCACTGTAAATCAGGTTAAAGAACGAATGTCGTTAAAACACAGTTCACGATAAACCGAATTCACATTCCACTAATTATTGGGTTAAAGAACAAGTGTTATTTAAAACACCGTTCACGATAAACCTAAAAATCAATTGAAATTCAATTCCAATTAAATACCATTTAATTGGTATACTTCCTTAAACCTAAATAAAAAGATTTAATGTTTTTCTCAACTTGGTTTAAGAACAGTGGTAATGAAGACACCAATCACGACAAACCCAAATCCCATTTTATATTAAATACAAGGCTCTGAATAGAAAATATATCGGCTTATATTCAATATCAAATTCTACGACCAACAAACATCGTATTGGAAATAACGATATAAATATATCTTTCAAATTTCCATAACAATATCTGTATAATCACGAAATCCGACATCGAAATATTCCAAAGACAATTTCGATTCAAATCCATTCCAATTCAATTATTGGAAATTTTGGTTACTTTTAAAACCCTTTCAAATCCAATTTATTTATTTCAAAAATAAATGGATTATAATTCTAGTTCAAAACTAGTTCATTTCGATAAAAATCAATTTTTATCTTTTCAAATATGGAATTTTTCATCCCAATTCTTTCCAAATCATTTCTTATGATTTTACACAATTTTATCAAGGCCCGTACAGTCGATTTCCATCAATGGCCATCGAACTGCACTTACAGCGACCTTTTCCAAATTTGATTTGGACATAATTCCAAATCCAACTGTTAGATTTCAAATCTCAAACGATACGAACCCAATTTTTCTGGTTTTAGGAGAATTCGACGGTCAGATCTCCCGCAACGTCGATTCGAAGTCAATGGTCGAAATTCGCGAACTGCCGCGGCGTTCTATTCAGGCCATTTAATATATATAATATATATATATTATATATATTTTGTCTATTTCAATTCTAAACATGTTTTATAATTCGTTTAAATTCATTTTCAAAACAATTTCAACTTCATATTCAAATTTTTAAATCAAATTTGAATATTCCATATCATTAATATATAAATGACAATATTTTGAAATCACTTTCTTTTCTACATTCATTACAAAAACGAATATAATCGATATAAATATCGTTTACGCTAAAATGGCGCAAATCTAATCAGCATGGCTTCATATATTTCAATAACTTCGTTATTCTATTCAACACATGAATATTTTCTTCAACACATGAATATATATTTTACTCAACACATGAATATTTATTCATTCTTACTTACAACAAAAATGTGAATTTTATTGTATAAATATTTTATTCAACACGTGAATATTTTCAACACGTGAATGGTTTCAACACATGAATATTCTCAACAAATGAGTATTGTCAACACATGAACATTTTGTTTATTCAACACATGAATATAATTTATTATAATCTTTATTTTCTAAATTGGAATGATGCCCAATCAATTACTATATAATGTTAATTATATGGATTCCATACAACACATTTATATAATAGCAATGATAAATAATCAACCATCATCCAAAGTGCACTACACAACTGCATAAGCATTAAATATAAATAATTAATGCTCACACAGTCTATCAACCAATCGATCGACATACAACTAAACAATTGGGATTAGTGTATGCCAAATATCATCCCAACACCCGTGTGGGGTTTCAAATCAACAAACACATATTTTTATTTGTGCAGTTGGGCGATGTGTAAAATTTATCGTCAGTCAAATGGGTGTACATAAACAAATCGTCTGATTTGTTTATAAATATTTATTTTATATACACGTTAAAAATTATATTTTTAACTATAAAATATTTATTCATTCCACATCACACAATCAATATTCACACCACAAACAACAAACAAACAAGTCATCCATGGTCTGTGGACGACGGGTGTCGGGTACTGCTAAGCACCGTCTGCATCCTAGTATATATTTCAAATTAGAAAACAAATTAAAACTGAGAAGTTCTCACCGAGAGCTAAACCAAACACCACGACTCTTCAAATATAGAAAATCTTCGCCGTGCTCGCCTTTTGTCACTTTCATTGTCCGTATCCACTACATATATAAAAATCGCATCTTTATATTGTTGTTATTATATAAAAATCACATTTTTATAACTACGCTATATGGATAAAAATTCTATTTTTATACCGCTACTATATAGATAAAAATTCTATATTTGTACCACTACTATATAGATAAAAATTCTATTTTTATACTTCTACTATATAGATAAAAATTCTATTTTTATATCTGTGTTCATATAATGAAGATCATATTTTTATCATGCTATGGTATAAATAAAAATCATAATCTTTCCATCGCTATCGTATATTCAAAAATCTCCTCTTTCTTCATGATAAAAATCTATCATTTCTCTATATAAAAATCTCGCCTTTTTCTATATAAAAATCTCTCCTTTATGCTTCATTCACACAAAGAAAAACCCAATCTTTTCTATAATGATAAATCTAATTTTTATTTACACAAAAATCAGATTTTTCTTGTCGATAAAATCAAATTACTTAAGAGAAAGTAGTAAAAACAAATAAGAAAAAGAGAAGGGACTTACATTCGGTTTTGGGGGTTGGGGGAGGCGGCGTCAGGCCTTCAGGCGGCGGCTGGAAGAGGGGATGGCTGGTGGTGGCGCACTAGGTCGGGGGGTGCGGTTTAGGGGTGGCTGCGGGCCCAGGGATTCACGAATTTGGTTCCGTCCTAGGGAGAGGAGGGAGAGAACGAGAAGCTAGGAGGGGGATCGTGGCCTAGTGAGGCGCAGCGGCTTGGTGGGTGGCTCTGGCCCCCTCTTTCTTTTTTTCGTTCTTTTTCTAATCGGGTTTGAAAACTGATGGGGTGGAACGGGAGAGTTGACTGAGAAGGGATGGGGAGATAAAGGTGAGGGCCAACATAAATTTATATTATATTTTATTAATTAATTTTCCCCAAAAAGTAACTTTTAATCTCAACCTACAAACGAGACCACCGTCTGTCGTCCCTAGCTAATTACCCCCATTCCGAACACAATGGGATATGTATCGTAAGCCAGCTTAGTTGTTTCGATCGGTTTTCGTCAAAATCAAAATATAAATCTATATATTTAATTTGAACGCACATTTCACTTTACCGGAGCCACATATTAATTCTTAAAATTCCCGAAAAATTAATTCTAGCTTTGTAATGATGATACGATCCTAGCAAAACTAATTTCATCGAATTCTGAGACAGTTTGAAAAATGGCTATTTTTTGGTCGATCGAAATTGACAGAAACTGTCAAAACACGTTTTCTTTCGCCACGCTCACATATTGCTTTCAAAAATTACGAATTTTGGAATCTAGCAATAACCTGACCTCCTGGATCCAACAAAAGTGGTTTCTTTGAAAACAGAGGTCGTTTGCAAAATTTCCATTTTTAAGGGCCAGAATTCCATAACGACTATTCTGAATTTTCAACTGGGCATAACTTTTTATCCCCGCTATGAAATTTCAATTTTTCGGATTCGTTGGAAAGATATTTTCAAATAGATTTTAATATTTTTGGTTTTGCTAAAATCCAGTTTATGCTGAATCCTATGCATTCATTTGAAATTTGAAATCGAAATTTCAAACTACCTCGCCATTTCAATTCCTTTTATAATTAAAATAAAATATTTATATTTTAACATTGATTCAAATAAATATATTCATTCTAATTCTATTCAAAATAAATTTCTTGTCATTATTATTTAAAATAATTCATTTTAAATACTCAAAATTCATTAGAATTGCCAAAATAAAAAAATTTAATTGGCTCGGATTTTCGGGTTATTACAACTATGGTTCAACAAGAACATCTTGCAACCTGGGAACATATGACCGGTTAATCATTTAGCTTGAGTAGACAAAATGTTTTATCACCCACGATTGTCGGTTATCTAACCGTAATCCGTAAGATACAAAAGCGAAAGAACAAATGAATATTCTCTAGATCGGTGACATTACACCCTGCTTGGGTAAGACTAAACTATCCATGCTGCCTGTCCGATTTTTTTTCATTCCCGATTGTGAGGCTTCAGGCAACGTTTTCTTTTTAAAACATCCAGTCACCATTTACTTTAAACGCCACATCGTCAAACTCATCAAATCACTAGTTGATATTCCAAAAATATTAGGGGTATAAAAAGCTAATAGAAACGAATTCCTCCACCACAAGATGTGATACTTTGACAAGATCATCTTATGTGATTTATTCGGAATACTCTGACATTCATCCATACAAGTTGTCCTGGGATCGGAAAAACTGAAGGCACTATCCTGTAACAGATTAGCCCTTGCAATTTACTCCGTCTTCAATTATCTTCTACATAACCTAATTCGCTACGCCTATTCCTATACGAAGTGGTTTTCGGGTAATAAATCCAACCGGTCTCTTTGTATTGACGAGATGGCTAAAGAATTCGATAATTTGTTATTTTACCATCAAAGAAAAACAACATCCATTTAAATTTACAACTAAGCATCAAACAATCACTGGCCCTTTATAGTTAGCATTAATTTTCCAAATTCCCATATCTTTTTATATATTTCTCAAAACTCGTTTAGCCCATCACGCTTCTTGGAAACCATTCCCAAATATTATAAACTTTTATTTTCCCAGATTTCAGAAAATATTCCTTTTTAATCGTTGGAAACACTCTCATATATATATATATATATATATATATATATATATATACACACACACACATACACACATATATATATATATATGTTCACATTTTCTTGTTTTTTATTCTTAGAAAATATGAGTTATTAATAGTGGAAAACATTTCCATTTCTAACTCACACTTTACTATTTTTGAACATCATCAGTCCCTGACCGTTAAACTAATAAAAGAACAACTTCCTAAGTATCAACCCTGAAGGCCGAAACCAACATCAGATCGATACTCAGAAAGTCATTTAAATTGAGGAATTCCCAATAAGTTTCTGATTTCCTTAATCCTATACTTAGCTTCTTATTAACAAAAACAATTTCATTTTCTATACTTAGAAAACATCTCTGATCATATTTGGAAAACATTTTTAAAATCCATTTATATAGATTTAAACGAACATTGATTATAACGGTAGTGTTATAATACCTGCTTCCAAAATATTTAAGTTGAAATATAACGTTGATTCTTTATTTAGAATAAATAAATAATATTTAATTAATTAAACATAATTTAATTAAAACCAAAAGGTAAATAGTACCTTCCTGAATTCGATATAATCGAATTTCTACTTATAATTCTCTTCACATTTCGAATATCAAAATAATTCTATTGTCTTCGTTTTAAAAAAATGATTTCCCTTTTCTAAATTCATTCTTATATTCCAAATTATTTAATAATAAATATTCCACTTTATCTCTAAATATCATTTATAAATCAACTACTTGTTTTAATATAATTAAAACAAGTTATTGCATTCTAGCCCAATCAAGATCCAATTTCTATTATTTGAAGATAATAAATAATAGATTTTTCCTTTTTAAAACTACAATTTCTTTTCCAATATATTTTTAAGGTATTTAGATATCAATTATTTCAGGGGCAATGTAATTCCTCGTCCCAGACAAACAATAATCAACCACAGATTAATTGTCACATCATATAATGTAATATATGAATAATAATAGTATAATTATTGAGGAATCCAGTTGGATCGCTCCAACATTTTTCCCTACATCCATAGATGTTAATCAATATAAATAACATCAATTTCATATCAATATGAAATATAAATATAAATAGAATCAATATTCAACCGACATTTTATATAAATAACCTGATCTATAACTTCAACCAATTTATTTGCAATTCATCCACGAAACCATTACACAAAATTCAATCATTATATGTCAGTTCTAAAATATGTTTATAAAATTGTAAAACTAGAAAGAGTTAGGGAGTTTACTCGCCTTGGTCGTTAATCGTTAAATAAAGATTAACGTCAGTTGATTAGATCAGATGTTTTGATCTGCCATAATTCGTAACGTGCTCCAAATCGTCATAGACTGGTTCCATTGCATAGCCTGCGTTCACATGATTCCAATGAATTCTGGTTTGTTGAATTCCGATAATGTTTGTATAAGTTATTAAGCATACAAATTAACGTGTTATTTGATTATAATAATTATATATATAACTGGGCCTTACATTCTATTTAAACTCGCCCATGTTGAATTCAGCCTGTGCTTCCCAAATGCACAGTGGCTCCTTCTATTGAAACTGCCATTGCACCTATCCTGTTCCTGCCCATTCATGTCCCGCAATTCAGCCCCCCCGTTTTTTCCCTTTTTTTACACGTGGGCCTCACCATATTATTTTACACGGCCCACCTTCCCTCACCCGATCCACGTGAATAGATTTCCATCTTCCACAATAAAAGCACGTGATACGTCTTCCTCCCCATTGCCAAATAATTCCAACAATTTGCCGCACCCTCTCCATGCAATGATTTTAAGATCATTTTCACCATTACCCTTTTCACTAATTCCTTTTTCTTTCCAAATTTTTTTCATGCAACTCGATCGCTCTTGTTCCCTTTGCAGCTTCAGTGCCAACGCTACAGGCAGCGTCTCTTTTGGTGACTGAATGCTTCGAAAGTTCACCAATACAAGCACCTACCCTTCAGAATCACAATGCCAACAGACACCTCAGTCCCCACTGTGATGACCCCCGCTTCCTTGGCCAACTCCTTCGGTTGACCCCACCTAAACGTCATCACAAACCATGCCTAAACATACCCTGACCGACTGCAACTTTAAACTTCACCACCATCGAAGTTATTCAGATCAACCTGACTTTGGTGCCACCCTTACTTCGCTATCTAGTTTAACTCCTAGGCCCTAGCTTGGTTTCGAAAAGGTGCTCTCCCCAAACAAGCTGCTTTTCTCTAGAATTGCGTGAAAAAAATAAGCTTTGAACCTTACATAAGGAGCACAAGCAAGTAGCTCTTGGACACACGAATATAGGTTAGGGTATGTAACAACCCGTATTTCGATAACATGTTAAAACGAGAATCAAGGAAAAATTTAATTTTAAATTCTGAATCAAGTAAAACGGGCTATGCCATTGCGTTCGTCTCGGAAAAATATGCGAAATAGAGTCTGAGTTTTCGAGAATCGGAGTCCGTATGACCAAGTTATGGTCAGACGAAGTTTTCAGAAAATTCAAGTTCAAAAAACGAGTTCTAATTTCAAATTAGGGCTGGAAGGCTAGGCGGGAAAAATTCCCGCCAGGCACCCCAAGTCGACAGCCCTGTCGACTTGGGAGTCGACATGGCTTGACCCAAGTCGACAGCCCTGTCGACTTGGGGGTCGACTTATGGTGGCCGGGCAGTTTTGCCTGGTGCACCTATTTTCTGTCTTGGCTAGGTTTTTGGGCCTGGTTCGAAATCTGATGGTTCAGGTTGATCCTAGGGTTAATCTAAGGGTCCTAACTAATCCTAATCTCTATAAATAAGCCCCTAACCTACCCCTAAATCCTCATTATTCATTCATGCAACTAAACTATGGCAAAATTGCTCCTCTCATGGCCTCCACTCAAAGCCCTAGCCTCCACTTCATTTCTATGAGAGGTTTCATGATCATGTGAGTGTTAGAGAGTCCCTATGTTAGTATGAGAGCTTCTCAAGTTGATTTCAAGGCTAAAGCTTTGACCTTTGTTCATCAAGATGGGGTTTTTATTGATTTGGAGCTTTCATCTTTGGGTTTTTGAATGATGGCATGCATAGGCTTTGTCTCAATCTTTAATTTAATCGATTTGTGCCTTCATAGCAATGTAAGCCCTTTCCCTACTCTTAGATATTAACTATGAAGTTAAATGTTCATGTTGCAAGTTTGGGTTTGATCATTGAGTATGATACATGCTATCATGTCATGCAAGTTTATGAAGTCATTATCTTGATCTTGTGGGCTAAAAGCTACAACCTTTATGTTGAAATGTTGCATTATGCAACATGAGAACCCTCATAACCTTTATGTCAACTTGCATATGAAGTCATAACCCTTATATGATGATATATGCGAGTTACTAGTCATCATTCCATGTCTTTTGTCACCATGATTTGCTTATGTGCCAAGTTTGGGTTTATGCATGTTTTTGAGGCTTAAGAATGTAACATGCAAGTTAATGAACACCTTTGTGCCTCATTTGCCACCATGATTAACTTGTGGCTTAATATCCATTTTTGTCATGCCTTTGCCAAGTCTCTTCTTTTAATCCATTACGTTGTTGCGAACGTATATGCGAGTTTAAAAGCGTTGGGTTATGTTATGAGTAATTTCTAATGACATGAAAATACAACTTGAAAACATGACTTGAAATATAACATGGAAGTTGACATGTGAGTATGTTTGAAAATATGAAATTGGGAATTTACCTATTAAGTTAGGTCTACCCATACTATGGAATTGGGAATTTACCTATTAAGTTAGGTCTACCCATATTCTTAAAAACTTGAATATGAACATGACACTAGACTAAACATGAAAGTGACCAACTCGAGGTTGGGTTGAGTTTGCAACGTAAAACTACCCGGAACCGACCGGCCTAACTAGTAGTTGCAAACAATAGGACCCAATGTGAGAAGTTGGTCATGTTGTGCTTGAACCCGAGGTTAGACCAAGTTGTGGTGTAAAGCTACCCGGAACCGACCGGCTTAACTAGTAACCACAACAAAGTCTAATGTGAGAGGTTGAGGTGCATTAAGTAATTAATGCCACATGATAGGGTTAAGTTAATTTGATTAATGACTCTTAACCAAATATGACATGGACAAATGGGTTAAGTAAATTGATTAGGCTAATGATACTTAACAAAACATGACAAGGTTGGGTAGGTTAAGTAACTTGATTTGCCTAATGACACTTAACCATTTTTATATGACTAGTGGACGGGGTTAAGTTAACCAACACTTAATCAATCCAACACGATAACTTGGTAAGGTTAAGTAAGTTTTCTTAATGACGCTTAACCGAAAAATACAGTTAATGGATGGGGTTAAGATTGGACTCAACTAGTCTAAACATGGAAATCGGATGGGGTTAAGTTAGCCTAGACTTAATTAATCCCACTTGGTAGTTTAATGGGGTTAAGTTAAACACTTAACTAATCTAACATGATGATTTGATGTGGTTAAGTGACCTATACTTAACCAATCTAACTCGTTAATTTATTGAGGTTAAGTTAACCTATACTTAACCAATCTAACGTGAAAACATGATAAGGCTAAGTCACGAATCGCTTAAATATGCTTGACCGATTTGACTCAATAATTTGATAGGGTCAAGTTAATATATACTTAACCAACTTGAGCATGGTTTGTAGGGTTAAGTCTTGAACTTGGATACTTAGCCAATTTTGACATGATTTGTAGACGGGTTAAGTCATGAACTTAAGTGACACTTAATCCATTATGTAAACCCTAGTTCTGAGGATTAGGTGGATAACCGTAGTTAACAAGGATAACGGGAATAAGGCTAAGTGGTAAACCTTAGTTGAAGAATAACTAAGTAATGATTCTTAGTTAAGGAAATTTAGACCAGTTCATAGATAGATGAGTAACCTAATACGGTAGGTCATCGTTTAAGTATACGAGTAGGAGCAAGTATCTGATTTAGATAAAGGCTCCAGCGAACTGGGTAACGAAGCAGCGGCTTCGGGGAACGTGAGGATATTCTTGGTATCCCTCTATGAGCTGCCAGGTGATCATACTAGGCTCGTGAGAGGTTAAGGTCTGCGTTAGAAGAACCAAGAGTATGCCTTGGTTGCTATACGAGCGACCTAAAGACGGGGATGGATAGGGGATAGTCGACGATACACGGTCGTACCCTAGATAGCATTTCGTCAGGCTACCTACCATCTTTGGTCAAGCGTGTACGTACGGAAAGGCAGAGAACACCCAAAAGACCATAATTGCTATCTAATTATGGTTGCGGTAAGGCTAGGATTGTGGGTTGGCCAGTAGTGTGTTCTCATACAGGATTTATCCTGTCTTGTCTTTCACTAGTTGAGGGAGTGGTCTCGTGGGACCATAGCCACGTATAGAAAAAAAACAGACCTTAGCATCTGCATCGGCAGATAAATCGAAAGCTCCCGACCGAGTCCTGTATTTCCTGATCTGCCCTGTGACAGGACTCGGATGGCACGATGTGATACATGTGCATACAGTCATGGAAAAACGATTCACGATGAATGCGTGGGAAAAAGGGCGCGGTTGACGGTTAGCGTAATTCTTAGTGGCCCTGGGTGGTTGAACCAAAACCGAGATACGAAAACGTGCAATAGGTAAGCATAATCCCTAGTAGTCCTAGGTAGCATAAGTCCTAGTTGTACAAACGATGATTCATGTTGAAAGACCCTAGTTAGATATAGGGTGACAGTCCAAAACGATCTTAAGGATCATGGAACTATGTTAAAGTAGTATAGAATCTCATGGGAAAGCCCGTATGGTCTACGGCAAGGGACTGAACATTTACATGGAATAAAACATACGAGTAGAGTAACCTATATATGCGATATATTAGGTTGACATGGACCATTACACGACTTTTGAGTAAGGGTCATTCATGGTTAACACATGATACGGTGGGGATACTAGTACGGTAGGTGCAGAGCTAAAAGACAGGATAGATACCATGGGATGTTATACGTGATAGATATCTTGGGGATATTATACTTGACAGGAACTTGACGATGGGATACCTTGTTTTATCTTAACACCGTAATTTATCATGACACCTTAGTTTATCTGAGTTCAGTAGTTCATCCTGTTATTTTGATTTAGCTTATCTATCTTGTCATCATGCTTATGTTCATCTCAGTTTCTCATGTCAGTTAACTTTACTAGTTTTTATGCTGATAGTAGATAGGGCTTACTCAGTCTTTTTGACTGACCCGTTTTGTTTCGCCTCTTTTCTTCCGTTTCCCCCCAGGTTACAGGGAGGAAATACTGTTGTTTAGTTCGGACTTCTTCTGCTTGAAGGTCATCATGGATGGCTTGGACTTTTCTTGGCTATGGCTACTTTACTGTTTTTACTTGGGGAATAATTTATGAAAAAGTCTTTATGCTTCTTTACTATTGCAAGACAGGTTTTGATGTACTCTAATGTAAAAGGCTTTAGACCTTAATTATTGATGTTTATGAAAGTTCGATTTTACTTCCGCTATTTTATATGTTCTGTCTTGTGATATTTCTGTGCATGTTTACCAATAATGCCCCTCTAAAGCTAGTGCATTCCTTTGCGAGTGACCCTAGCGGAGGCGGGGTGTTACACGTGGTATCAGAGCAGAAGGTTACCAGACTGGGCAAAAGTTTTTAAAGACCTTCTGAAAACTATTTGAAAATCGTTTACAAAGAAGCATTTTTTCAAGAAAATTTTCTTTTAAAAGAAAAAGGCTATTCCCCAAAGGCCATTAGCACTATCCTTGTTTCCTTAATTGAATCTCTTTTCCTTTCTTTCCTCCGTCTGTAGTCACAGTGGTTTTAAATGCGACTAGTCTTTTCTATCTACGAAAGTGCTTTCCATACGATGGAGGTGGTTCTCGAGAGACCAGTGGCCGTGTTATAAGAAAGGATAGTGAGAAAGAGGATAAAGGATACGAGCTTAAGGATGAGCAACTTGTTGGTATGGCTTAGTCCTCAAAGGAGGGAGAAAGATGAACAATGAAACCCATGACGAGAGAGTACCTTTGGCATGGTAAAACGGGACGGATAGTTAAGTATTATGGGACAAGGACAAGATCATCGGGAGGGCAGTAGTATGCTCTCATTTCTAGGGTACCTCGGAAGGAGGGTAACGATCTTGTTAAAGGTTTAGCTTTTCTTCTCTATCATCCCGTTAGGACTTCGTTTTTCGTATCATTTAAGTCTGCTTCGATAGTTGAGTCTCTGCACCTTAACCACTAGCGTAATAGAGAATCCCATCTTTGTCTCAAAGTCCTATTGGAGAATCAATCCATTTATACATGACTTGTTTGGATTTTAGAATGTCTATGCCAAGTGTTGAGTTTGGAAATAATGCTTATGTTTATAAGCTATGGATGGATTCTAGGGATGAAGTGGTTATCCAGTAGGGGGTGCCACTCTCGGTTTTGATAGGAGGGTAGTTAGACCTTTTGACTAGCCTTGGTAATACCCTCGAAGTATCGTGTAACCTTTTTGAGGTTCTGTCATGACTAGTTACTTAGAATCCTTTGATGTCTTTATTGGAAATTTGAAGCCCGATCGAGTGGTGTTCGCCGATAAGACGGATGGTTTACTTCATTTATGCATGGGTTATAGAGATCACCCTAGTAAGTGCGCTTGATAACCTGGTTGACATCTGTTTACTTTCAAGAGAAAGTTCTTCTACATGGAATACCTTATAGTATATAAACGAGATCCAAGATTCACTAGTGAATTTTGGAAAGCTTGCATGAGATCATGAGTATGCAGTCATGTTTGCGCCAAGTATTCTAGGAAAAGGATAAGTGCAAGTGGAACGAGAGGCGACGAAGAAATGAGTTCCAGCTCATGTTATGGAAACAAGAAATAAGAAGCTACGAAATCGCGAAGTTAAAAGACGGTCAAGGCACAATGGAATTAAGCCCAAGGAAATACGACTTTGATGGTCAAAGACTAGATACGCGCATGATATCTCTTTTTGGGAGTATATCCTTGATCCCTGTTTTCTGTAGAGCTTACTTGTAGGCTATCTTTTGTGGACATCCTCTCGGTCCTATTTTCTGTTACAAACCCCGTAAGGAGTTTGTCTTGTTTATCTTCTCGACCCTGTTCCAGGGAATCCTAGGTAGAACCCTATGGATGCAAACATGTATTTGAAACATGTTATGATTGATATGGTTGCAAGTGGTTGCTCGTGGATGCGCGAATACACATTAGATACTAGCTCGACTCGGTCACATTTCATATTGCATATGCACGAGTATTTATACTTGTTTATGGATGAAATCGAATGTATTATCATGCGGTTGTTGCATATGAATGAATGATTGTGCACGCATATAGTATCTATATGACTAGGACTATTTGCATACATGTTGGATTCATGGCACTATACATATTTTTGCATTAGAAAGATTATTCAGGCCTGATCATTAGCATTAGCTTGGGAACATGTACACACACGTTTTGCATATATTCATACAGCATTAGAAATCATCTAAGGACAATGGTTGCTTGTGGATGATGTTTTGAGTAGATGAATGATGGATGGTAGGATATGTTCTTCCTAACTTGGAGATTTCGGGGACGAAATCCTAAAAGGTGGGGAGAATGTAACAACCCGTATTTCGATAACATGTTAAAACGAGAATCAAGGCAGAATTTAATTTTAAATTCTGAATCAAGTAAAACGGGCTATGCCATTGCGTTCGTCTCAGAAAAATATGCGAAATAGAGTCTGAGTTTTCGAGAATCGGAGTCCGTATGACCAAGTTATGGTCCGACGAAGTTTTCAGAAAATTCAAGTTCAAAAAACGAGTTCTAATTTCAAATTAGGGCTGGAAGGCTAGGCGGGAAAAATTCCCGCCAGGCACCCCAAGTCGACAGCCCTGTCGACTTGGGAGTCGACATGGCTTGACCCAAGTCGACAGCCCTGTCGACTTGGGGGTCGACTTATGGTGGCCGGGCAGTTTTGCCTGGTGCACCTATTTTCTGTCTTGGCTAGGTTTTTGGGCCTGGTTCGAAATCTGATGGTTCAGGTTGATCCTAGGGTTAATCTAAGGGTAATAACTAATCCTAATCTCTATAAATAAGCCCCTAACCTACCCCTAAATCCTCATTATTCATTCATGCAACTAAACTATGGCAAAATTGCTCCTCTCATGGCCTCCACTCAAAGCCCTAGCCTCCACTTCATTTCTATGAGAGGTTTCATGATCATGTGAGTGTTAGAGAGTCCCTATGTTAGTATGAGAGCTTCTCAAGTTGATTTCAAGGCTAAAGCTTTGACCTTTGTTCATCAAGATGGTTTTTTTTATTGATTTGGAGCTTTCATCTTTGGGTTTTTGAATGATGGCATGCATAGGCTTTGTCTCAATCTTTAATTTAATCGATTTGTGCCTTCATAGCAATGTAAGCCCTTTCCCTACTCTTAGATATTAACTATGAAGTTAAATGTTCATGTTGCAAGTTTGGGTTTGATCATTGAGTATGATACATGCTATCATGTCATGCAAGTTTATGAAGTCGTTATCTTGATCTTGTGGGCTAAAAGCTACAACCTTTATGTTGAAATGTTGCATTATGCAACATGAGAACCCTCATAACCTTTATGTCAACTTGCATATGAAGTCATAACCCTTATATGATGATATATGCGAGTTACTAGTCATCATTCCATGTCTTTTGTCACCATGATTTGCTTATGTGCCAAGTTTGGGTTTATGCATGTTTTTTAGGCTTAAGAATGTAACATGCAAGTTAATGAACAGATTTGTGCCTCATTTGCCACCATGATTAACTTGTGGCTTAATATCCATTTTTGTCATGCCTTTGCCAAGTCTCTTCTTTTAATCCACTACGTTGTTGCGAACGTATATGTGAGTTTAAAAGCGTTGGGTTATGTTATGAGTAATTTCTAATGACATGAAAATACAACTTGAAAACATGACTTGAAATATAACATGGAAGTTGACATGTGAGTATGTTTGAAAATATGAAATTGGGAATTTACCTATTAAGTTAGGTCTACCCATACTATGGAATTGGGAATTTACCTATTAAGTTAGGTCTACCCATATTCTTAAAAACTTGAATATGAACATGACACTAGACTAAACATGAAAGTGACCAACTCGAGGTTGGGTTGAGTTTGCAACGTAAAACTACCCGGAACCGACCGGCCTAACTAGTAGTTGCAAACAATAGGACCCAATGTGAGAAGTTGGTCATGTTGTGCTTGAACCCGAGGTTAGACCAAGTTGTGGTGTAAAGCTACCCGGAACCGACCGGCTTAACTAGTAACCACAACAAAGTCTAATGTGAGAGGTTGAGGTGCATTAAGTAATTAATGCCACATGATAGGGTTAAGTTAATTTGATTAATGACTCTTAACCAAATATGACATGGACAAATGGGTTAAGTAAATTGATTAGGCTAATGATACTTAACAAAACATGACAAGGTTGGGTAGGTTAAGTAACTTGATTTGCCTAATGACACTTAACCATTTTTATATGACTAGTGGACGGGGTTAAGTTAACCAACACTTAATCAATCCAACACGATAACTTGGTAAGGTTAAGTAAGTTTTCTTAATGACGCTTAACCGAAAAATACAGTTAATGGATGGGGTTAAGATTGGACTCAACTAGTCTAAACATGGAAATCGGATGGGGTTAAGTTAGCCTAGACTTAATTAATCCCACTTGGTAGTTTAATGGGGTTAAGTTAAACACTTAACTAATCTAACATGATGATTTGATGTGGTTAAGTGACCTATACTTAACCAATCTAACTCGTTAATTTATTGAGGTTAAGTTAACCTATACTTAACCAATCTAACGTGAAAACATGATAAGGCTAAGTCATGAATCGCTTAAATACGCTTGACCGATTTGACTCAATAATTTGATAGGGTCAAGTTAATATATACTTAACCAACTTGAGCATGGTTTGTAGGGTTAAGTCTTGAACTTGGATACTTAGCCAATTTTGACATGATTTGTAGACGGGTTAAGTCATGAACTTAAGTGACACTTAATCCATTATGTAAACCCTAGTTCTGAGGATTAGGTGGATAACCGTAGTTAACAAGGATAACAGGAATAAGGCTAAGTGGTAAACCATAGTTGAAGAATAACTAAGTAATGATTCTTAGTCAAGGAAATTTAGACCAGTTCATAGATAGATGAGTAACCTAATATGGTAGGTCATCGTTTAAGTATACGAGTAGGAGCAAGTATCTGATTTAGATAAAGGCTCCAGCGAACTGGGTAACGAAGAAGCGGCTTCGAGGAACGTGAGGATATTCTTGGTATCCCTCTATGAGATGCCAGGTGATCATACTAGGCTCGTGAGAGGTTAAGGTCTGCGTTAGAAGAACCAAGAGTATGCCTTGGTTGCTATACGAGCGACCTAAAGACGGGGATGGATAGGGGATAGTCGACGATACACGGTCGTACCCTAGATAGCATTTCGTCAGGCTACCTACCATCTTTGGTCAAGCGTGTACGTACGGAAAGGCAGAGAACACCCAAAAGACCATAATTGCTATCTAATTATGGTTGCGGTAAGGCTAGGATTGTGGGTTGGCCAGTAGTGTGTTCTCATACAGGATTTATCCTGTCTTGTCTTTCACTAGTTGAGGGAGTGGTCTCGTGGGACCATAACCACGTATAGAAAAAAAACAGACCTTAGCATCTGCATCGACAGATAAATCGAAAGCTCCCGACAGAGTCCTGTATTTCCTGATCTGCCCTGTGACAGGACTCGGATGGCACGATGTGATACATGTGCATACAGTCATGGAAAAACGATTCACGATGAATGCGTGGGAAAAAGGGCGCGGTTGACGGTTAGCGTAATTCCTAGTGGCCCTGGGTGGTTGAACCAAAACCGAGATACGAAAACGTGCAATAGGTAAGCATAATCCCTAGTAGTCCTAGGTAGCATAAGTCCTAGTTGTACAAACGATGATTCATGTTGAAAGACCCTAGTTTGATATAGGGTGACAGTCCAAAACGATCTTAAGGATCATGGAACTATGTTAAAGTAGTATAGAATCTCGTGGGAAAGCCCGTATGGTCTACGGCAAGGGACTGAACATTTACATGGAATAAAACATACGAGTAGAGTAACCTATATATGCGATATATTAGGTTGACATGGACCATTACACGACTTTTGAGTAAGGATCATTCATGGTTAACACATGATACGGTGGGGATACTAGTACGGTAGGTGCAGAGCTAAAAGACAGGATAGATACCATGGGATGTTATACGTGATAGATATCTTGGGGATATTATACTTGACAGGAACTTGACGATGGGATACCTTGTTTTATCTTGACACCGTAATTTATCATGACACCTTAGTTTATCTGAGTTCAGTAGTTCATCCTGTTATTTTGATTTAGCTTATCTATCTTGTCATCATGCTTATGTTCATCTCAGTTTCTCATGTCAGTTAACTTTACTAGTTTTTATGCTGATAGTAGATAGGGCTTACTCAGTCTTTTTGACTGACCCGTTTTGTTTCGCCTCTTTTCTTCCGTTCCCCCCCCCCCCCCCCAGGTTACAGGGAGGAAATACTGTTGTTTAGTTCGGACTTCTTCTGCTTGAAGGTCATCATGGATGGCTTGGACTTTTCTTGGCTATGGCTACTTTACTGTTTTTACTTGGGGAATAATTTATGAAAAAGTCTTTATGCTTCTTTACTATTGCAAGACAGGTTTTGATGTACACTGATGTAAAAGGATTTAGACCTTAATTATTAATGTTTATGAAAGTTCGATTTTACTTCCGCTATTTTATATGTTCTGTCTTGTGATATTTCTGTTCATGTTTTCCAATAATGCCCCTCTAAAGCTAGTGCATTCCTTTGCGAGTGACCCTAGCGGAGGCGGGGTGTTACAGGGTAATATGAAGATACAACAATAGTTCTTCTCTTTTTTTTTTCCATATACAGTTCAACCATTTTATTTTTTCTACATTTTGAACTCCAAGTATTTGCGATGTATATATATAAAATCGAAGGGGAGAAGAGATAAGAACAGTGTCTATTCATCGGTACACAGTAGGATGTGCGGTTTCTTCCTTAGGTCGGCACAACATATAGGTAGGAAAAAAATTCTCACTGAAGGAATATACAGATGGGTCGGCGTAACATATAGGAGGCACTGCGCAAATGATATACATATATTTTATATAAGATATTTATTAAAGTTACCCATTATGTAAAATATTGTTCGTTTATAAACCGCTATCGACAAGAATAAAAATATTGTTATGATGGGTAATGTGCCATGATCCCAAAGATATAATAAAATAGGAAAGATAATTTATCTTGTGAAATTCCAAAAGGCTGATATAAGGTTTAAATTACGTTAAATGAAAAGTTGCTTATTTTCCGAAGTAAAAATTATGGAAATTTTTTATAAATTAAATTAACAATACATCATAAAAATCTTGTCCAAATTTAAAACCAATATTTTATTATGTGTAATAAATCATTATGGTTTATAAATGATTCCATGGCGATTTTCTGAAAATTTGATTTCGAGATAACTTACGAAATCTTGATTTTTCACTTCCATTAGAAAAATATAATCAACTAGATTCGAACGTTTCTTGTTTCAAAGAAATCCGACTAATAACGAATCTTGCATAGTCATTTGAAGTTCAAACTCAATATCATGAACTACGGCGACATTACGAGCTCGTTTTATATAATATTATAATTAATACATTCAAACTTTGTTATGATTAAATTCACTCGTTATAATATTTAAATTGTAGACTATAAATCTATTAAATTATCCAATTTACACAATATTGACGATTCAACTATTTTCGACTATTTTGGATTTAAAATTTATTATTTCAGTGTTTATATTTTATAAATATTCAAAATATTTGAATTCAAACCATTTAAATTATCAAACAAATATATTAAAATAATTAAATACATTAATTATTAAATCGCTAAAATTACGGGATGTTACAATCTTAAAATCCCCGTTTTAATCCTTTAGACATGTTTTCAAAATCTTAAAATCCCCATTTTAATCCTTTAAACATTGTTTGTATCAAAATCTTTTTATTTCGACACGTTCCAAAAACTGATATCCAATAAAGCTAGTTCCAAAATCTTAAAATCCCCATTTTAGTCCTATTTTTAATAATTTCAAAATAATAGATTTCATAAAATCCAATTTCGGGTTCCAAACTACATTAGCGTGATTTTTATTCAAATTTGATTTGAACTTATTTTAAAATCTAATCATTGGAATATAAAACTTATTTTTGTATTTGAAAATGCTATTCAATTCGAATCAAACGTATTTCGTTTTGGGAAAATCTGATGTTCTGATCTCTCGGTACGTCAATTTGAAGTCAATGATTGAAATTCGCGAACTACCGCTTCGCGACTAGTCCTATTCAGACCAAACTTTGACTTATATTTAAGACCAAGTGCAAAATAATTTATTAATTATATAAAACATATATAATAACTTTTGGAAAATATATTTCCGATATTTAAATTTAAATTCAAATATTCCATTATTTATATATTATAATATTATTTAAATCCTTAAAATAATGTTATTTAAATCCTTAAAATAATATTATTTTTCAAATTTCATCCTTTGGAATCCAAATTTTCCTGAAGTCAATAATAAAAATAATTAAGATTGTTTGGATAATAAAATCTAGTTAAAACACGTTCTAGATATCCAAACCGAACTTCGCTTTTTAAAGTTACTATTCATTTTCAAATTCAAATTTGAACATGAGTTATTGCGAAAGAGGTGGAAGAGCTTGGATGGTGCAAAAATGGTATAAAGTTGGAGTTTTTGGACTTTAAAGAGGGAATATGGTGTCTTTGGCTAAGGGGGCCCACAGTAAGGGGGATGGGGCTAGTAGAGGTTGATGCACGGTGGTAGGGGTGATGATGAGGGTGGGACCGATGGTTGGGGGTAGGAGGAAGGTGGAGTTGTTTTGTAGGAAGAAGAAGAGTATGGAAAAATGGAAGAAACGAAAATAAAAAGAAAGTGAAATGGAATCATCACTTAACTTATGCTAAGTTTCCTAAGATGGTGGCAAGGTGGAAGTGAGTGACAAGTAAAGGGGAGAGAGGGTGAAATGTCAAAAGAAGGAAGGGTTTAGGAAATGGTGCTAAATAGTTATTTTTGTTTGATTTAATTCCATGTTCTCTATGCATTTTCAACTCGCACAATCAAACTGTAAGACCGTTTGATACGAGATTTAAAATCCTATTATATTTCACAGATACAGATCAATGAAATTGGTCTCGTCAAATTTAGAAACTATCTCAAAAAGGTCTATTTTTAGGCTATTATTGATTTTCAAACCAACTTTCGGCACGCGTTTAAATTGCACACGCTCACATACTAACTTCAATTAATAAGAAATTCGAAATCTTGCAATAATTTAACGTTCTGGATCCAATGAAACTAGTTTCAAAATGGCTATTTTTAGGCTATTAAAATAATACTAAATTATTGAATTTTAAAATATTTACTTTTAATTTAATCTTAAAAGTTCATTATCCTTATTTTAACTTCATTAAAATTTACAATAAAATTTGAATTCATTTTCAGTTGTTTCCAGATCCAGATTCAATGTTTGACTATTTAAAATATATTTAAATCCATGTTTTAAAGTGACTAAAAATACGATTCATTATAATCTCCCCCACTTAAATAGATTTCGTTCTCAAAATCGAAGTGACAGGACCCGAACTTCCCCGTGAAGGAAAGCACGGATTGGGTTGAGAACACGACAAAATAGAACGCAAATAGAAGAACATTTCATTGTTATTACAGCAATTCCATTAGAATACAAGAATATACAGAGTATGAATAAATATTATACAGCAAAGAATATCAGAGATTTACAATAAATTACATAGCGGCGGAAAAACAATACAAAACAAAACTGAAAGTGATACACGAATACAGAGCTTTCCGAGCATCGTTCCAGCTGTAAATCAGGATCCTGTGAATATAAATCTGCAAAACCAAAACTACTAGCTCCCCGTGTAGAAAATAGGGGCACCCAGAGTTTAGGTTAAAACAATAAACTCCAGGTCAGTCATGTGACTGGTGTGAGAACTAAAACAGTTATAAGTCTTTATTTTTAAAGTTAAGTAAATCAAGCGACCACGCCGTATAACATGGAACTGGTTTCCTCCCAGGAATACTAGTGCATAAAACAAATAGCGCATTGCTAAATAAAGAAAAATGAAGCTATTATAAGACCTAGGTCCCATTACACAATGCAACGCAAGCCGGAGGATAGAGTTTTTACCTTATAATAGCCAAAGAATGCTTGGTACGTTTAAAACAAATCATTTGATACTATTATAAGTGTATAGTGTCAAAACATTTTCAATCATAAATATCAATCATAGACGGCATTAATGACCCATACCACTATGTCACCATACTAGGTTCTACAAATAAAACCGCAATATCACGTATTGGAAATTGGATTTCCGTCATGAGTCGAGGCAAGGGGCAAGCTCCTCTCTGATTCGAGACACTCTAGCAAATGTCCCAGGACCGCACACAGCAATCCTTGGATCTTCAGGGTCAGTCCTCTCTTACTTTTGAGGATTGGCAATTCCTGAACACACGTCTCCGGTCCTAACAGACCTATATCCGAGGCGCCTCGCATTCCAACAACCACACAGGTGAAAAGTATATAAATTCAGCTAGTTTAAGCATTGACACCACCACTAGCTAGAAAGAAACGTCGTGCTCTCCCTGCAATCACGATCCCGTTTTTGACTCATACCGAGGTGTGAGGCTCGCGAATTCACGCTATACACAAAGCTGCGCCACACAGGCCGTGCTTTGATTATCAACCACAAGACTTTGCTTTTCAACAGAAGCCTTGATCAATTTCCACTTAGGCGTGCCATACAGGCAATTCATGCCATGCGACTGATGTCCATCGATATACAACCTCTATGCTCGTACGTCTCAGAGAAGGGCGTTAAGCAAGAGAATAAATTCTCCGCCGCCAAACAGATGTATATTTAATAGAGATCAATCAACACAGAATAAAATCCAATGTCAGACACATAATCCATTTACTAGTTCATTCTGGGTCTGAACGAAACCGGAGGCACTTTCCTCGCATATCCATCGATCTCCAAGTACGTCTGGACGATCACCAACTTATTCTCTCATCTTGGGTGTACAGCCCAATCAAGATCATCAGTAATCACCCAAAAGATGTGAAGACTACCAGTCTTCAACCACCGTCTTCATCTTCGACTTGTCGTCGAATCGGTTATTCAGAATGGGTATAAACCCGGCCTTTCCGAATAACCCACGTATATAATAAACAAATGTTACACAAGCACAACATATGCCTCATTCCAATCCAGAATATTTTTTTATTCAAATTTCACATTCTTATGGAAAGGTTCCCATTAATTTTATAAAAGATAAATTCTTCTAAATTTATTCTTTAATCTTCCTTTGGATATCATTTCAAACCGTATTATGGTTTTCCAAACTAGTTGGGATTAGCGAACCACACCGAAGTAATTATTTATTTTATTTCCCAATCCCAACCTATTCATCCCCTGGAGCAAAACTGGTAATACTCCATATCTAACACCACGGTGTTATCGGTAAAGTTAATTACCATTTCACGTTCAAATATAATTAAAGATTTAACTATCGCTTTGGAGTAGAACTAGAGATACTCCATTCTTGATCACTTTCCAATTTTGATAATTTAAATTATCAATTCACATTTCAATTTAACTACAGATTCATTAAAACTCCACTTAGTTTTAATCTTCCCACAAATCAATATCCTGTCTTTAACTGGGTTAAATAACCAATGTCACCTAAAATACGATTCATGACAAACCCAAATCACATTTGATATTAAATACAAGGCTATGAATAGAAAATATACTGGCTTATATTCAATATCAAATTCTGAAACCAACAAATATCGTATTGGAAATAACGATATAAATATCTTTCAGATTTCCACAACCATATCTGTATAATCACGAAATCCAACATCGAAATATTCCGAAGACAATTTCGATTCAAATCCACTTCCACTTTATATCTATTGGAAATTCTGGTTATTTTCCAAACCAATTCAAATTCAATTTATTTATTTCAAAAATAAATTGATTTTAATTCTAGTTCAAAACTAGTTCATCTCGATAAAAATCTATTTTTATCTTTTCAAATGTGGAATTTTTCACCCCAGTTCTTTCCAATTCATATATTATGATTTTACACAAATTATTAATATTATTAATAATTTTATCAAGGCCCGTACAGTCGATTTCCATCAACGGCCATCGAACTGCACTTACAGCGACCTTTTCCAAATTTGATTTGGACAAAATTCCAAATCCAACCGTTAGACTTCAAATTTTTAATATTCATTGGAAAGCTCTTTTTGATACGAACCCAACGATTCCGGTTTTAGGAGAATCCGACGGTCGGATCTCCCGCAACGTCAATTCAAAGTCAATGGTCGAAATTCACGAACTACCGCAGCGCGGCGCGTTCTATTCAGGCCATATGGTTTTGAAAACGAATTTAAAACGATTTATAAAATACGTTTTAAAAGAAAATCGACAAAATATACATAGTATATATATAATATATATTTCGTCGATTTCCTTTTAAAACGTATTTTATAAATCGTTTTAAATTCATTTTCAAAACCATTTCAACCCTATATTCAATTTCAAATCAAAATTGAATATTTCATATCATTACTATATAAATGATAATATTTTTAAACCGTTATATTTTGAAATCACTACCTTTTCTATATTCATTATAAAAACGAATATAATCGATATAAATATCGTTCACGTCAAAATAGCGCAACTCTAATCAACACGGCTTTATATATTTCAATAAATTCGTTATTCTATTCAATAAATCAATATTTATTCTATTCAACACATGAATCTGTATTTCTTTCAACACATGACTAATCTCAACACATGAGTACTGTCAACACATGACTATTTTTGTTACGTAATATATTTTATAAAATTTTGGTATCTATCGTTTGATTTTTAATCAGACTCCAACCGTAAAGTAGATTCTAATATTAAATATGATAAAGATGTGAATTTTATTGTTAAAATATTTTACTCAACACATGAATAGTTTCAACACATGACTCTTTTTATATTCTAATATTCTTTATTTTCCCAATTGGAATGAGGCCCAATCCATTACCATGTAATGTTAATTATATGGATTCCACCCAACACATGTATATAATGGCACTGACAAATAATCAACCATCATCCAAAGTGCACTACTCTGTATAAGCATCAAATATAGATATCTAATGCTTATAACAGTTTGTCAATCAATCGATCGACATACAACTAATTGTTGGGATTAGTGTATGCCGTATTTTATCCCAATACCCGTATGGGGTTTCAAATCAACAAACACATATTTTTATTTATTCACATACCCGTTAAAAATTATATTTTTAATGATAAAATATTTTTAACTATATAAATATTTTATTTCATTTCACATCACACAATCAATTTTCACCACAATAAACAATCAAACATACAAGCCATCCATGTTCTGTGGACGACGGGTGTCGGGTGCTACTAAGCACCGTCTGCATCCTAGTATAAAATTTAATCTAGAGAAGAAAATTTAAAGTGAGAAGTTCTCACCGTGGGGTTCCACTCCGCCATTTCATTTCTGAGCTGTCTGAATTCCCTTTTGATTTCTATCCGTTCCACCTCACTTCTTTTCACGCTGTTCATAGTAAAAATCATATTTTTAATACGGTGTTCATTTCAAAAATCACTTTTTTATAATGGCACTTTATATATTAAAATTATATATTCTTACAAAGCTTCCTTTTATATAAAGATTATATTTTTACATCGCTACTTATATAAAAATTATATATATATATATATTATCGCCACTATATAAAAATCATATTTTTATCCTTTCTATATTATAAAAATTATATTTTTAACTTACTGCTTATATAAAAATTATATATATATTTTTCTATGCATAAAGATCGTACCTTTCTATGTAATAAAAATCATGTTTTTATTCTTCTCCCTATATAAAAATTATATTTCTAATCTATATATTTAAATCGTATTTTTATAATTCTAACTTCATATTAAAAATCATATTTTTATAGCTTCAACTTCATATTTTCCATACGATAAAAATCAAACCTTTCTCTGATTAAAAATCGTATCTTTCTCTATATATAGATCTCATCTTTATTTGTTGTTCATGTAGATAAAAATCAAATCTTTTTAGTTTTTAAAAGTTTATTCTTTACACGTTATTATATATAAATCGAATTACTTTTAAATAGATAAATAAAAATAAAGAAAAAGAAAAAAGTGGGGAAAGAACTTACAGCGTTTAAATAGAGGGGGGGCTGTGATGCTTGAAAGGAGGGGCGGATGGGTGCGTCGGAGGTTGGTGGAGGCTGGAGGCTCGCGAAGTGGTTGCGTCGGTGGGAGGAAGGTGCGGTGATGATTTGGTGGCGGGGGGTTTTGGATTCGGGTTGGGATTCCGGAGGAGAGGGGGGGGACGGAGAAGGAATTGCGGAGGGAGGGCATGAGGATAGAGGCGGCGGGGGTCTAGGGAGGGGCGGAGGGAGGGCGGTGGGCGGCGCCTAGGGGGGCGCGATCGATTAGGGCTTCCGTCCCTTTTTTTTTCTTTTTCTGTGAAATATTAAGGAGAGAGAGAGAGAAGTATAGGGGAGGGCCTAGTTATAATTTATTTAATTAATATTTTATTCTCTAAAAGACAACTTTTTTATTCGAACTCCAAATCGAACCCACCGCCTGTCGTCCTTAGCGTATTACCCCCATTCCGAACACAATGGGTTATGTATCTTAGGCCAATTCGATCGTTTCGATCATTTTTCATCAAAATCAAAATATAACTCTATATATTGAATTTGAACGCGCAGTTCATACTAACTCGAAAAATTCCTGAAAAGTATTTTCTAGCTTCGTATTGACGATACGGTCCTAACAAAACTAGTTTCGTCGAATTCTGAGACCGTTTGAAAAATGGTCATTTCCCAATTGATTAAAATCAACAGAAACTGGTCAAACACGTTTTCCTTTGCCGCGCTCACATATTGATTCGAAAAATTACGAAATTTGAAACCTAGCAATAACTTGACATCACAGATCCAACAAAAGTGGTTTCGTCGAAATCCGAGGTCGTTTGCAAAATTTCCATTTTTAAGGGCCTGAATTCCATAGCGACTATTTTGAATTTTCATTTGGACATATCTTTTGATTCCCGCTATGTAATTTGGATTTTCCGGATTCGTTGGAAAGATATTCTCAATTAGATTCAAATATTTTTGTTTTCACCAAAATCCGGTTTATTTTGCACCCGATACATTCATTTTAAATTTGAAATCGAATTATCGAACTACCACACCATTTTCAATTCCTTTTATAATTATAAATAAATAATTATATTCTAACAACGATTCGAATAAATATATACGTTCGAATTCTATTTGAAATAAATTTCTCATCATTATTATTATTTAAAATAAATCATTTTAAGTGTTCAAACTTCGCTAAAATTGCCAAAATAAAAAATTAAAATTGGCTCGCATTCCCGGGTTGTTACAATCTCCCCCACTTAAAACTTTTCGTCCCTGAAAAGGAACAAAGCCGAAAGTTGTTTAACTAATCAACTCAACTTCCAGTATTTTCATTATGGCTTAAGTTCTTCAACTTTTCAGTTTCTATGAACTTTTCAAAAATTTGGCTAACACCCTAAATTTTCAAAAAATTTCGCCATAACCTCCCTTGCACCGGGGACTTCTTTATATTTCATATAGGCTCCCATGGCCTTCTTCAATCCAAAAGAAAAAGAAAACGCCAAGCTGCTAGCCAATCGGCTCGTAAAATCATCAACACCCAAACAAAACAGTAAATTATGGTAAACATGTACCTACTTGTCCGGCAAATAATTTTATTCTTCTGCTCTAGCTTCCTTGCTATGACCTGTTCAATGTAAGTACATGTATATGCAAGCAAATGCGACTAATTTTCAATACAATTTACTATTTGGTTCAATTAGGCTAAATGGTTCTAAATTTCAAATCAATAATCAAACAACACAACCATCAATCAATTAGTGAATTAACGTTTCAAATTCATAATTTTGATACATATACAGAAAATCACATTTTTGATGTCAAATCACAACAACAAGCCCTATCTAATTTTGGTTCTCACACCAGTCTATGGAAATATATAAATATCACACTTTCGTCACTCGAAGATAAATTTTGACGACGAGTACTCAACCATCAGAATCATCTTTGGGCCACTAGAGTATGACTCTATATCTATCCAGGATATTAAAACTTTGACTATACGTTCATACGCGTATACGCGAAATCTTTATATACTCGATTGTCCAAATTCAAAATAAATAAATATTCAAATATGTATAAAACGATTTAAATTTTTAAAACAATATTTGTTTTCATTTTCAAAAATATACTCTTCACACTCGTTCTAGGGTACTACTGATCCCATCTCTAATGAGTCATTCTCATTGGATATTACTAATCCAATATCTGATGAATTCTTTCGTATGGTTCTAGTGTGTCTTGTTCTCGAGCTCTGTAAGCCAGAGCACTGATACCAAACTGACATGACCCGAACTTCCCCGTGAAGGAAAGCACAGATTGGGTTGAGAACACGACAAAATAGAACACAAACAGAAGAACATTTCATTGTTATTACAAAAATTCCATCAGAATACAAGAATATACAGAGTATGAATAAATATTATACAGCAAAGAATATCAGAGATTTACAATAAATTACATAGCGGCGGAAAAACAATACAAAACACAACTGAAAGTGATACACGGATACAGAGCTTTCCGAGCATCGTTCCAGCTGTAAATCAGGATCCTGTGAATATATCTGCAAAACCAAAACTACTAGCTGCCCGTGTAGAAAATAGGGGCACCCAGAGTTTAGGTTAAAACAATAAACTCCCGGTCAGTCATGTGACTGGTGTGAGAACTAAAACAGTTATTAGTCTTTATTTTTAAAGTTAGGTAAATCAAGGGACCATGCCATATAACACGGAACGGGTTTCCTCCCAGAAATACTAGTGCATAAAACAAACATCGCAATGCTAAATAAAGAAAAATGAAGCTATTATAAGACCTAGGTCCCATCACACAATGCAATGCAAGCCGGAGGATAGGGTTTTTACCTTATAATAGCCAAAGAATGCTTGGTACGTTTAAAACAAACCATTTGATACTATTATAAGTGTATAGTGTCAAAACATTTTCAATCATAAATATCAATCATAGACGACATTAATGACCCATACCACTATGTCGCCATACTAGGTTCTACAAATAAAACCGCAATATTACATATTGGAAATTGGATTTCCGTCATGAGTCGAGGCAAGGGGCAAGCTCCTCTCCGATTTGAGACACTCTAGAAAATGTCCCAGGACCGCACACAGCAATCGTTGGATCTTCAAGGCCGGTCCTCTCTTACTTTTGAGGATTGGTAATTCCTGAACACACGTTTCCTAGTCCTAACAGACCTATATCCAAGGCGCCTCGCATTCCAACAACCACACAGGTGAAAAGTATATAAATGTCAGCCATTTTAAGCACTGACACCACCACTAGCTAGAAAGAAACGTCATGCTCTCCCTGCAGTCACTATCCCGTTTTTGACTCATACCGAGGTGTGAGGCTCGCGAATTCACGCTATACCCAAAGCTGCGCCACACAGGCCGTGCTTTGATCATCAACCACAAGACTTTGCTTTTCAACAGAAGCCTTGATCAATTTCCACTTAGGCGTGCCACACAGGCAATTCATGCCATGCGACTGATGTCCATCGATATACAACCTCTGAGCTCGTACGTCTCAGAGAAGGGCATTAAGCAAGAGAATAAATTATCTGCCGCCAAACAGATGTATATTTAATAGAGATCAATCAACACAGAATAAAATCCAATTTCAGACACATAGTCCATTTACAAGTTCGTTCTGGGTCTGAACGAAACCGAAGGCACTTTCCTCGCATATCCATCGATCCCCAAGTACGTCTGGACGATCACCAACTGATTCTCTCATCTTGGGTGTACAGCTATGACGACCCGCCCCGTACCAGCCTGCATTTCCTCCGAAGGTGCGCTGTACACATACCCGACTAGCACGGAACGGTCGTCAAAGAAAGGAAAGAAGAGAATTAACTAACAAGGAACCTGTAGAATGTCTCACAGCGCATGGAACAAAATATAATAATAACATACTTGACATAAAACAGGCGAGACAGTGCATAAGCTGATAACTAAAATCAACATCAACATCATCATCAGAGCAGCGGAAATCCAAATACAGCTTATGATCCAACATGATTATTACAACTTTAAACTGTCTCTAAAGCAAAAGAAAGCTAAAGTAGAAGATGCACTACTAATGCCCAAGCAGTGATCTTCGACAACACAGGGAGAATACTATATGTATCATACGTGGAAGCCTCCTGCTCGTCTCCGAATCAACTACTCACGCATCACCAGCTAACCTGTCTCTAGTCTGCTCGTGTGAGCACCCAGAGTAATAAGAAGAGACATAAAACTCTGGGTCAGACAAAAAGTCTGGTATGAGCGATAAGCATCTAAACAGAACAATAACAGGTATACTAAACCATACATGAACCTGGACCTGCAACCAAAGAGTTAGTACTACATACCGTACAATACTCTAAGGTGCCACTAAACAGATGGTGTAAAGAGTACGGGGGTGGGGGTGTGCATGTCATAATGATGGAAAACATATCAACCATAGCAACCATTCTCACATCTCTCACTCAGTGCGTAAAGCATACGATGTCCACCACTGTCAATCACTAGACCCATAGAAGTAGTGACGGAGTTCGACTTGTACAACTACTGCTACTACCTAGCTTACCACATGGAGTCATGACCAAATCTTTACAAATTACCCCCACTTCATTGGTCTATAGCCCTTTAGTCGTACCTAGGCCACTGTGGCGCTGAATCCGTTCACGTACTCCCTACACATAGTGATTCAAAGCTACAGACATCGACAACCCCTTTGCACACGTCCCGCAGCAAAGCCCAATCATGAAGCTCACTCATTGGTTCCCAATTGGATCCTGAGTCAAAGCTCCTCCTTTGGACTTCCTTTGCATCTTGGGTTCTGGTCATCACCTTCTTCTCCGGGCCGTTCTTCATTTCTTCACTTCACTTCACTTCAGGTCGTGGTCATCAGCTCATCGGTTCGGATCGGAATACTCCTCCCTAAGCAATCGGATCGGATCGGGTCAACCTTCCTCTCTGCTTCGGGTCGGATCGGGGTGATGTTCCTCCAGCGGTTCGGATCGGAGTCCACACCTCCTGGCTTCATGGAAACTCCTCGGGTTCGGTCCTTCCCCCAAGCAATCGGATCGGGTCGGGTCTCTCAAGCTTCTCCATCGGGTCGGCTCGGAAAGCTCCATAGCACCAGGTCGGTACGGTTCGGATATGCTCCTTCCGTTCATCAAGTTAGGCTACATGACTCCAGAACATCGGTTCGTGGGGAGGTCTCCTGGTCGGTTCGGTTCGGGCTCTTCCCTCCGATCCGGTCCGGATCGGCCAAATTCCTACAACTCATTCCAGCGACTGTTTACGCAATTCGACGGCGTTTTCGACCAATCTAACACTTCTGGACAATCACGAATCATGTCATACAGTCATAGCATCATGTAACATCAACCACAAACACCAAAACAATAACTATAGCATGTAAAATGGATCAAACATACCCAAAATCCCATATTTCCCTTAAGCATGTTTAAGCAAAACTAATCATAGGGTTAACAAAACTTAACCAAATCAAACCAAATTTCTAATAGAGGCATAAAATATTATTTTCGAATTTATAGATATTTTTCCAGAATTTATTAGTGTATAAATTCGCTAATCTTCACTAATTACCCTTAATTAACCGTAATTAGTGCAAAACTATGCAAATCACTCACCTTGGCCACAAACAAAATTTTCAGAATTGAAACCTCGCTGATTTGGGTTAATACCGATGTCTAACAGTAGCTCTAATACTGATTTGGTGAAGATCTTCTTTGATTTGATGTAGATTATGCCAAAACTTGATTAGAAAGTGATTAGAAGGTGATTTGGGTGTTGGAGGCCATTGCTAGGGTTCCAAGAATGAAAGTGGTGGTTGAAAGAAATGTTTTCTAACCCTAATCATCCCCTATACATCTCCAATCCTGAAATCCCCTTTGGGCCTAGCTGCTAATTACCCGGTTAAGCCCAATTAAGCTGTTTCTCACCATCTGAATCTTGTTTCTGCCATATCTCCCAAACGGTGAGTCCTTTTGGCTAATGTGACCACTCTACGGAATTGTAAACCATCATCCGGAGCCAATGGAAGTGATTTCAGGTCAAAATTCCTTTCCAGTCAAAAGTTATGGCCAAAACAGTTCCAACTGTGGGTAAAATGGTCATTTAAAAATCGAGAGAAATCATGAACATGGGAAATGACCCCAATAGTCGTTCCCCAAAGTTACATGACCATACGACTTCATATGTGAAAGAAAGAAATATTCTACGATCCTATGATGCGTAGAAAGCGGGTCGTTACAACAGCCCAATCATGATCATCAGTAATCACCCAAACGATGTGAAGACTTCTGGTCTTCGACCATCGTCTTCATCTTCGACTTGTCGTCGAATCGGTTATTCAGAATGGGTATAAACCCGGCCTTTCTAAATAACCCACGTATATAATAAACAAATGTTACACAAGCACACCATATGCCTCATCCAATCCAGAATATTCTTTTATTCAAATTTCACATTCTTAGGGAAAGGTTCCCATTAATTTTATCAAAGATAAATTCTTCTAAATTTATTCTTTAATCTTCCTTTGGATATCATTTCAAACCGTATTATGGTTTTCCAAACTAGTCGGGATTAGCGAACCACACCGAAGTAATTATTTATTTTATTTCCCAATCCCAACCTATTCATCCCCTGGAGAAAAATGGTAATACTCCATATCTAACACCACAGTGTTGTCAGTAAAGTTAATTACCATTTCACGTTCAAATCTAATTAAAGATTTAACTATCACTTTGGAGTAGAACTGGTGATACTCCATTCTCGATCACTTTCCAATTTTGATACTTTAAATTATCAATTCACATTTCAGTTTAACTACAGATACATTAAAACTCCACTTAGTTTTAATCTTCCCACAAATCAATATCCTGTCTTTAACTGTGTTAAAGAACCAATGTCACCTAAAACACGATTCACGACAAACCCAAATCACATTTGATATTAAATACAAGGCTCTGAATAGAAAATATACTGGCTTCAATTCATTATCAAATTCTGAAACCAACAAATATCGTATTGGAAATAACGATATAAATATCTTTCAGATTTCCACAACCATATCTGTATAATCACGAAATCCAACATCGAAATATTCCGAAGACAATTTCGATTCAAATCTACTTCCACTTTATATATATTGGAAATTCTGGTTATTTTCAAAACCAATTCAAATTCAATTTATTTATTTCAAAAATAAATTGATTTTAATTCTAGTTCAAAACTAGTTCATCTCGATAAAAATCTATTTATATCTTTTCAAATGTGGAATTTTTCACTCCAGTTCTTTCCAATTCATATATTATGATTTTACACAAATTATTAATATTTTTTAATAATTTTATCAAGGCCCGTACAGTCGATTTCCATCAACGGCCATCGAACTGCACTTACAACGACCTTTTCCAAATTAGATTTGGACATAATTCCAAATCCAACCATTATATTTCAAATTTTTAATATTCATTGGAAAGCTCTTTTCGATACGAACCCAAAGGTTCCGATTTTAGGAGAATCCGACGGTCGGATCTCTCGCAACGTCAATTCGAAGTCAATGGTCGAAATTCACGAACTACCGCAGCGCGGCGCGTTCTATTCAGGCCATTATATATATAATATATATATATATATTATATATATATTTCGTCGATTTCCTTTTAAAACGTATTTTAAAAATCGTTTTAAATTCGTTTTCAAAACCATTTCAACCTTATATTCAATTTCAAATCAAAATTGAATATTTCATATCATTACTATATAAATGATAATATTTTTAAACCATTATATTTTGAAATCACTACCTTTTCTATATTCATTATAAAAAAGAATATAATCGATATAAATATCGTTCACGTCAAAATAGCGCAACTCTAATCAACACGGCTTTATATATTTCAATAAATTCGTTATTCTATTCAACAAATGAACATTTATTCTATTCAACACATGAATCTATATTTCTTTCAACACATGACTAATCTCAACACATGAGTACTGTCAACACATGACTATTTTTGTTACGTAATATAATTTATAAAATTTTGGTATCTATCGTTTGGTTTTTAATCAGACTCCAACCGTAAAGTAGATTCTAATCTTAAATATGATAAAGATGTGAATTTTATTGTTAAAATATTTTACTCAACACATGAATAGTTTCAACACATGACTATTTTTATATTCTAATATTCTTTATTTTCCCAATTGGAATGAGGCCCAATCCATTACCATGTAATGTTAATTATATGGATTCCACCCAACACATGTATATAATGGCACTGACAAATAATCAACCATCATCCAAAGTGCACTACTCTGTATAAGCATCAAATATAGATATCTAACGCTTATAACAACTTGTCAATCAATCGATCGACATACAACTAATTATTGGGATTAGTGTATGCCGTATTTTATCCCAATACCCGTGTGGTGTTTCAAATCAACAAACACATATTTTTATTTATTCACATACCCGTTAAAAATTATATTTTTAATGATAAAATATTTTTAACTATATAAATATTTTATTTCATTTCACATCACACAATCAATTTTCACCACAACAAACAATCAAACATACAAGCCATCCATGGTCTATGGACGACGGGTGTCGGGTGCTACTAAGCACCGTCTGCATCCTAGTATATAATTTAAACTAGAGAAGAAAATTTAAAGTTAGAAGTTCTCACCATGGGGTTCCACTCCGCCATTTCATTTCTGAGCTGTCTGAATTCCCTTTTGATTTCTATCCATTCCACCTCACTTCTTTTCACACTGTTCATAGTAAAAATCATATTTTTAATACGGTGTTCATTTCAAAAATCACGTTTTTATAATGGCACTTTATATATAAAAATTATATATTCTTACAAAGCTTCCTTTTACATAAAGATTATATTTTTACATCGCTACTTATATAAAAATTATATATATATTATCGCCACTATATAAAAATCATATTTTTAACCTTTCTATATTATAAAAATTATATTTTTAACTTACTGCTTATATAAAAATTATATATATTTTTCTATGCATAAAGATCGTACCTTTCTATGAAATAAAAATCATGTTTTTATTCTTCTTCGTATAACAAAATTATATTTCTAATCTATATATTTAAATCGTATTTTTATAATTCTAACTTCATATTAAAAATAAAAATTTTATAGCTTCAACTTCATATTTTCCATACGATAAAAATGAAACCTTTCTTTGATTAAAAATCGCATCTTTCTCTATATAAAGACATCATCTTTATTTGTTGTTCATGTGGATAAAAATCAAATCCTTTTCAGTTTTTAAAAATTTATTCTTTACACGCTATTATATATAAATCGAATTACTTTTAAATAGATAAATAAAAATAAATAAAAAGAAAAAAAAGGGGGAAAGAACTTACAGCGTTTAAAGAGAGGGGGGGCTGCGATGCTTGAGAGGAGGGGCGGATGGGTGCGTCGGAGGTTGGTGGAGGCTGGAGACTCGCGAAGTGGTGGCTTCGGTGGGAGGAAGGTGCGGTGACGATTTGGTGGCGGGGGGTTTTGAATTCGGGTTGGGATTCCAAAGGAGAGGGGGGACGGAGAAGGAATTGCGGAGGGAGGGGAGGGGGATGGAGGCGGCGGTGGTCCAGGGAGGGGCGGAGGGAGGGCGATGGGCGACGCCTAGGGGGGCGCGCGATCGATTATGGCTTCCGCCCCTTTTTTTTCTTTTTTTGTGAAAGATTAAGGAGAGAGAGAAGTATAGGGGATGACCTAGTTATAATTTATTTATTTAATATTTTATTCTCTAAAAGTCAACTTTTTTATTCGAACTCCAAATCGATCCCACCGCCTATCGTCCCTAGCGTATTACCCCCATTATAAACACAATGGGTTATGTATCGTAGGCCAATTCGATCGTTTCGATCATTTTTCATCAAAATCAAAATATAACTCTATATATTGAATTTGAACGCGCATTTGAATTTACCAGGTCCACATACTAACTTGAAAAATTCCTGAAAAATATTTTCTAGCTTCGTATTGACGATACGGTCCTAACAAAACTAGTTTCGTCGAATTCTGAGATCGTTTGAAAAATGGCCATTTCCAAATCGATTAAAATCAACTAAAACGGGTCAAACACGTTTTCCTTTGCCACGTTCACATATTGATTCAAAAAATTACGAAATTTGAAACCTAGTAATAACATGACATCACAGATCCAACAAAAGTGTTTTCATCGAAATCCGAGGTCGTTTGCAAAATTTCCATTTTTAAGGGCCTGAATTCCATAGCGACTATTCTGAATTTTCATCTGGACATATCTTTTGATTCCCGCTATGAAATTTTGATTTTCCGGATTCGTTGGTAAGATATTCTCAATTAGATTCAAATATTTTTGGTTTCACTAGAATCCGGTTTATTTTGCACCCGGTACATTCATTTGAAACCGAATTATCGAACTACCGCGCCATTTTCAATTCCTTTTATAATTATAAATAAATAATTATATTCTAACGACGATTCGAATAAATATATACATTCGAATTCTATTCGAAATAAATTTCTCATCATTATTATTTAAAATAAATCATTTTAAATGTTCAAACTTCGCTAAAATTGCCAAAGTAAAAATTTTAAATTTGCTCGCATTTCCGGGTTGTTACACGAAGATGGAACTAGATGTCGTTTACTTAACCAACAAGGCCATATCATAAGAAACTTAACTCTGAACTTAACTTCATAAGTTATATATTGATCAACAATGGAGGATATCTATTTCGATTCACATTCGAATATACAACTTATCTCGGAACTAGTATTGATCACTCATTCCCTTAGATACAGACACTGATCAAGCTTCTCTGATTAGCAAACTCTAGCTTTCCTTACATAGCTCACAACTATGATAGAAAACTCAAGTAACTAGGCACAAACCCTTATCCAGGTCCGTCTTCAAACATCGAGTGATAAATCCTTTCCAAGATCGGTGTAATTACACCTCTAAGTTCTACAGTCAAATAGAATCTATTTGATGAAATGATCCACATAAACTCACGTAGTTTTTCCTTCCTTACCCTATCTTAATATTTCTCCTGCAACTTAAGCAAATCTCAGAATTTATCGACTGTCCAAAATCGTCGATAATTTCGATTTCTTACCTAAACCTAATTGGTTTATAACTTAACTTAAGTTTTTCATCTTTTTAGCTTCCTGAAAATTTCCCAATTCTTGAACTTCTCTTACACCTTAAATTTTAGAAAATTTTCGCCATAATCTCATTTACACGACTTGATCGGTACAACTTCAAAACACCTCTATAGGCACCCACCAATCCAAAAGAAAATCGAAAAGCCAAGCGGCTTGCGAACTAAGCTAATAAAATCATCAAACTCAATCAATACAGTAAACATGTTCCTTTCGGATGAGCATTCGTTTTTAGTTCCCTACATTAGCTTCCACTCAATAACTTTTTCAATATATATACGTCCAGTTCCAACTAGTTTTTCAAATCAATTCAACACTAGCATTCAAGTTACTAATTATTTCTTGATTAGTTCACTTTTTAATTTGGCCCAGTCATATTTGAGCCCAATCATATTTGAATATATTTTGCTTTCCTAGAAACAAGTCGCTTTTATTTGGAATTCAAGTTCCATATTCACAACTTAACCAATCCTTTACTTTTAAGTATACGTATACTTTTCTTAACTAGTTCTGATCTATTTATCATATATCACATCCAACAATCAATTGGTTGATTAACTTTTCAAACACATCTTTTTATGTTTATCAAAACCTATACCTTTCTATATATTCAAAATACATTTTCAAAAACAAAATCATTTGTATATGAAAATCAAAAATACGTTTCTCATATATAATACTCTCAACTCATTCTATTGAGTTACTAACCCTAACTCTAATGAGTTACTCATCCTAGGATACTACTAATCCCATCTTTGACGAGTCTTTACTCCACAGAGCCAAGGTTTTCGCTAAACTAAAGCTCTAATACCACATTGTGACGACCCGCAGACCCTCGCCTTTAGAACCAGCTATATTCCACTCAAGTCCAGTCCAAAAAGTAAGCATCCATGAAGTGTCCTACGATAAACCAAATTTTCAATCTTTGATAGTCGATATTTAATACATCCACAGTGTTCATGTACCGCAAAACCAAATATCAAAAACTCAATTCATTGGGGTTTATTAGAGCAAACACAATGGAACAAAACAAGAGATAAGAATAGAATCTCACAGCGGAATAGAACAAATATAATATTCAATATAACTTTACAGCAGAAAAACATTTAAATAATCAGAGTAAACATATCATGGATAGTTATAAACTTCATCCTCGCATAATACAATCATGACATCCAAGTATGGAAAGTAGAATACGCCCTACTTTTTGACGAATAACACCAACTCTTTGGGATCGTCTGGGAACTCCTCGAATCCTACGTAAACCTGAAATACACTCGGATCTCATCCAAGTGCCAAAACACTGGAGCCAAGCTTGGATTAACAAGCTTGAGAACTAGATAACAAGTCATACATCTCTCGAACAATCATCAAAAAAGTTTTAAAACTTCATGCATGCTTTTTGGAAAATGAAGCTACCATAAGAACCGCATCCCATCACACAATGCAAACACACACCATTTTGAGCAAGTTTTACCTTATGATAACCAAATATGCTTGGTACGTGAAAATCATTTGATATTATCATTAATGTCTATCTTTGAAAACCTTTCCAAATAAATTTATAAAGCTTAACAAATGTAGGTACCCATATATTACTGCTACATACATAGGTTACAACTAAAACGTTAAAGTTTCATATTGGAGGTTGGGATCCAACAATGACCAAGGCAAAGGATCTTCTTTAACCGATTCAATTACACCTCTAGCGGGATGACCCAGGATCAACAAATGCTCCTTTCCTGCATCGGCAAAGCCGACCCTCCTATACCTGGTGTAGTTCAGGTTTCTCTTGAACATAGCGTCTCCAGGTTGTAACTGACCATTATCCCAGGTGCCTCCATCTATCATCCACTAAGTAGATTACCTAGGCTCCATACGATATCATCACTTTCTCAACTAGAAGGAAACATTATTCCTTAACTCTGTTGTACTTCATCCTGTTTCGGCTCATTACCAGTTGTGAGGCCTAGAAGTCACGCTTCACACAAAGCTCTTCTTTTCAACAAAAGCTTTGATCATTAATAGCTCAACACTTAGCATGCCACATTGTCAATTCACAATATATAATCAGTTTCTATTAGTATATTATCCTCTAGGTACATATGTCTCAAAGGACGGTGTCTATCTAAGTTGATAGAATCTCCACCACCTAGCTGATATATCATAAATAGAAACTAATTCATTATGCCATAAAATACAAATTCATACATACATCCATTTACAAGTCGGTATTGGGGTTTTGAACAAAACCGAAGGCACTTTATTCCACGATCCCGTCTGGGTGCGAAATCCATGCTATTAAATATAAGTATATGATATTTTGATGATAACAAACACATATATTATAATATAAATGTATTTGTAATTTTGCTATTCTATACTACATCGCATACTAAAATAAATTTTTATTTCTTAATAGGATACTATTGCACAAGAATTGAAATATTCAAACAGTGTTTTATTTAAATAAATTATTTTATTTCAACATTTGAATAGTACAAATGTATGACTCCACTATTGTATATTTCTCTATAATATAATACATTTAATTTCATATACATTGTTTCCTCACTACAACACTCTGAATTCACTCAGTCACTCATATTCACTCAGTTTCATATACAGACTCAGTTAAACACACTCTCTCATGCACAAACACATAAACACTCACTGACACATTTCTGTCTTCAGTCTACTTCAGAGTCTGTCCACTCACCTGCATACCTATCACAGAAACACACATAATAAACTGGAACAAAATAGATTTAAATTCTAGTAAGTATTAATTTATTTTAAATTTGAGTTGCCTTAGAATTTTGATGTGTTTCTCATCTTATTTTATAACGACCCAGAAAATCTGAACCAATTTAATTTTTTTTAAATTGGCTAAAATAATGGATTTTAAATATTCAAAATAAATATTTTAAATAATTGAGATGAAAAGTGAGTTTGAATCGACAATTGAAAACGAATATAATTATAATTATAAATAAGTCCTGAAATGGCGCTGTAGTTTCAAAAATTGAATTCAAACTTTGTTGGACTGTACCGGGTGCAAAACAATCCGGATTTTGGTGAAACCAAAAATATTTAAATCTGTTAGTGAATACTTTTCTAACGAATCTGAAAAATCGAATTTTCATAGCGGAAAGCAAAAGTTATGGCCGAATGAATTTTCAGAAGTGTCGCTATGGATTTTATATAGCCCGTGAAATTGGCCATTTTGCATACGACCTCGGAATTCGACGAAACCACTTTTGTTGGATCCGGGATGTGAAGTTATTGCTATGTTTAAAATTTCATAATTTTTGAAGCTAGTATGTGAGTGTGGCAAAGGAAAATGTGTTTTGGTCAATTATAGTTAAATTGGATCGACCAGAAATGGGCCTTTTTGCAAACAGTCTCAGAATTCGACGAAACTAGTTTTGTTGGGACCGTATCGTCAAAACATAGCTAGATTTATTTTTCTGGAATTTTTCGAATCAGTTTGTGGCCCTGGCAAATTGAAATGTACGTTCAAATTAAATATTGAATATTTTATATTTTAATTTGAAGGAAAACTGATTGAAAAAGTCGAATGGGCCTTCGAAACATATCCCATTGTGTTCAGAATGGGGGTAAAACACTAGGGACGACAGTCGTTGGGTTTGGATTGGGGTTCGCAGGAGGCAAGGGGTATTTTCGGATTTTAAAACTTTATAAATAAAAAAAACCCTATTTGGCCACGTCAGCCCCCCCGTCTTCTCTCTCCCCCCCATCACGATTAACGGCGATAAGCCTTCGCCATTTCCCGATCAAATCCCGATCGCCACAGCCACTTTCAGCACCTCCGCCTATTGAACTTTCGGAAGCCCTCTCCTCCGCCTTCAAATCCGACCCCGCTACGCCACCTGTCGCCTCGCCATCGTTGAGCAAAACCCCTCGGAAGTCGCGCCCTTTGAAGGCCCGCCGCCGCTCAAATCGGAGTTCGAACCCGACGTGGCGCACCTGCGTGGGAAGCTCTCTCGTAGCTCTAGGCCGTGGTACCCTCCGATCGTCTCCACGCTGCTCGGTTTTCGCGAATTCTTCAACCCTAGATTTGAACCTTCAAAAGAGGTATACGGTTTATATTATTTAAACTGATTTCGACAGTTTTAAAGTGTTGCAAACTTTGAAAAATCATATCTTTATCATATGTTAATGAAATTCGATGAAACAGGAAACATCGTGACCGTGTGGACGCCTTCAACATTTTAGAAGAGACCGCATATTTTTCTGAGCCTTCTGCTATTTTTGGTGGAGTGGAACCCAATGTGAGATTTCTAATTTATAAACGATATGGAAAACGACGATGTATAAATTATATAGTCGATGTATGAGTTATATAAGCGTTGTACACCTCATGTATAAGCGTTGTATAAGTTGTATGTTCAATGTATAAGTTATATATGCATTGTAAAAATTATATATGTGTTGAAATAAAAGTGAATTGCTATATATAAATATAAATATATATATATACGCCCCTCTTCCACAAACCATGGACGATATTTATTGGTTGTGATTGGTGTGAAAAATGATTGATAGCGAATGGTTGTTTGGGATTGTTTGTGGTTGATATTGATTGATTATGGTTGAAAAATACCCGTTTGTGGTTGATAAATATTTGGTTGAAACCACATAGGATTAGTTTGCGGAAATGAAATAAATATATACATGCCGCCTGCGTGCGAACTAGATGCATGATCCCCATTGTCCAAAACCGCGAGGTTTTAAGGTAGAGCGAGGAGCCGTACTAGGGACGGTCCCGGTTTTAACTACCCTGCCGTTATGCTGCCGAAATTTTGAATAATATTCATGTGTTTGAATTATTTTCATTTGTTGAAACTATATTTATTCATTGAATAGAAAACCTTCATGTGTTGAATCGATATTCATTCGTTGAGTAGAAATTCATGTGTTGAATGGTATTCGTGTTTTAAATATAAAAATCACCTTTTTATATCATCTATATGAGCTATGTAAAATTACCTCGTTTTAAAATAAATTGTTTTATAATAAAAATCACCTTTTTATCAACTATATGAACTATATAAAATAATAGTGTTTTGAAATGAATTGTTTTACAATAAAAATCTCATTTTTATTATATACACGAATTGTTGAAATATTCATTAATTAGCTAATGATATGATTTTGCCTATACATGCAACATTAGAATGAATGGTGTTTTTAAACCAAATGGAATCAAATATGACGTTTAATGGAAAATGATAAGTGATAAAGAACTGTATATATGTACTTGCATATTTATTGAACAGGTTATAGCAAAGGGGCTAGAGAAGAGGAATAAAATTTTGTGCCCGACAAATAGGTACACATTTACTATTTTGTTTGGGTGATGATTTTATGAGCCTGTTGGCTAGCCGCTTGGCTTTTTCTTTTTCTTTTTGACATGAGACGCCCGTGTGGTTATTTGGGAATTTTCCCAGCCCCTCCCGTACAAAGGAGGTTATGGCGAAATTTTCCAAAATTTAAAGGCGTTAGTGAAATATTTGAAGTGAAAACGATATTGAAATTGTTGAATGAACTATATTTATGTAAATATATAAATATAAATAAAATTAAAATGAAACGTGGCCGTGCAGTTCGTGTTTTGAAACCGTGATTTCAAACAACTAGTGCGGGAAATCCGACCATCGGATTTTCCCGAAATCGCAACCGTTTGGTTCGCTTTGGAAAAATCTTTCCAACGGCACCAACTTTGTAAAAATCCAACGGTTAGATGGTCAGGAAGGTTTAATTCAAATCTGAAGAAAAACAGCGCCAGAAACGATTATATTTATATATATATATATATAAATATAATTATATATTATCGAATAACGACGCTGCAGTTCGTATTTTGAAATCGAAACTTCAAACGATTGTACCGGGAGATCCGACCGTCGGATTTTCCCGAAACTGGAACCGTTGGATTCGTTTTGAAAAGCACTTTCTAATGATGTAAATTGTGTGAAGATCCAACAGTTAGATTTCCAGATATGTGTAAATCAAATCTGAAGAAAAACAGCGCCACGGCCGCGCTATGGCCCGAAGCGTCGTTTTGAATAAATTAGCTATTTTAAAATAAATAAAAATAGCGATAAATCGTTATAAAATATTATAAACGTTATGGAATGGAAATAAACTGAATTTGCTCGATTTATGTGGTATTTGATGGTTGAATGTGTTTGGTGTGAAAATTACATTAAAGAACAAAATTGGTGTTGTCGAATGATTTAACCATTGAAGTAAATTGATTTGAAATTCTAAATATACGTGAATTATTTGAAAGGGACGAGTTAATTCTCATTTCAAATAATTGACTGACGATTGAAAGTCGAAGATAAAGATGGTGGTCGAAGACCGGAGATCTTCACCTCGTTTGGATGGTAACCGATGTCCTGTTTGGGAGGCATCCCGAAATATGAATAATGAGTGGTGATCGTCCATACGTACGTGGTGATCGATGGGTTCGCGAGGTATTTAGTGCCTCCGGTTTCGTTCAGACCCAGAACGGACTTGTAAATGGACTGTGTGTCTGACATTGGAGTTTATTCTGTGTTGATTGATTTATGTTAAATATACATCTGTTTGGCGGTGGAGAATTTATTCTTTTGCTTAACGCCCTTCTCTGAAACGCACGAGCTCAGAAGTAGTATATCGATGGACATCAGTCGCATGGCATGAATTGCCTGTGTGGCATGCTAAGATGCAGTGATCAAGGCTTCTGTTGAAAAGCAAAGTCTTGTGGTGATGATCAAAGCACCGCCTGTGTGGCATAGCTTTGTGTATAACGTGAATGCGTGAGCCTCACACCCCGGTATGAACCAGAAACGGGAGAAGGACCTCAGGGAGGGCATGCGTTTCTTTTTAGCTAGGGTGGTGTCAGTGACCTACCAGCCCTGACATTTATATACTTTTCACCTGTGTGGTTGTTTCTGTTGCAAGGCGCCTCGGTTAGATCGGACGATCCGGGTCCGATGGAGCCATTCGTTGGCTCATTTACACCCCAAAGGGTGGGGAAACGCAGTGTTCAAGAATTTTAATCCACATCGGTGGACCGGCCCTGACGATCCTAGGGCCTACCTGAGTCTGGGTCCTGAGGGGCGGGCTAGAGCGTCTCGAAGTCGGTAAGGACTATCTTTTGCCTTGGTTCAGGACGAAAATCCAATTTCCAAATACGTCATCGTGCGGTTTTGATTGTATATATATATGGCAACATGATATATGGTACCCATGCCGCCTATGATTGATAGTTATGATTTGAAATAGTTTTCAAAACATATAAACACTAGCATCCCAGAATATCATAATACAAGGTGATATGACCATCCCAGAATATCATAAGAAATTCAACGAACTTGCTCACTTTGCCCCTCATCTGATTCAAGATCCAAAGAGGAAAAATCTGAGATTTATTCATGGCCTGCAAAGGAGATATCAGAATAGTGTAATGAGAAATGTGAAGCTTCCTTTTTCAGAAATGATATACATGGCTTACCAGTATGAAGATCTCCATAAGAAAGGAATGTTACGCGACGAAGAAGAAGTCTGTTCTAGCGACAAAGAAGAGTCGGAAACTGATATTCCTGAAGCCAGTACAAGGTCGGAGGTCAATAAGAAACCCAGTGCTAAGAGAAAAAGGGCCAGATCAGGGAGAGAACCAACAACGACCGCCACGTGCTCAAGCTGCAATAGAAAGGGACATTTGGCGATAAGTTGCAAATCTTGGAACAAACGAAGAAAGAGTGGATTTGAACCCAGTAAGATGGTTCCTGAGGGCAGAGGATGCCATAAGTGCCATCAAGCTGGGCATATTGCAAAAAACTGCCCGCTATCTCAGAAATCTGAAATAGTACAGGTAAATGAAGTAGCAGAAACTTCCGAGCCCTCAGCTAGTCAAGAAAGGGCGGATGTTTTAGAAGGAACGCTTACTATCAAAAACATTCCAGTCAAAGTACTGTTTGACACAGGCGCGTCACGAAGTTTCATTGCCAAAGATGCAGCTAAGAAACTGGATTTGAATTTGAAAAAGCTGAAGGAACCAATGACTGTCCAGAATCCGGTTGGGGGTTCCATTGATCTCAGTTGGATTTGTGGAGTGCCGGTTTCTTTCTCTCGTTATCGGTTTCCTACCATCGCAGTTGTCATGAATTTTAAAGAGTTTGATCTTATCTTGGGGTTAGACTGGTTGACCAAATATGAAGCTGAAGTTAAATGCGCCGACAGAGTCGTAAAGGCGAAGATTTAATCAGGTGATTATATAACCATTCCCTGTGAAGGTCAGAATGCTAATAGAAAAGACTTCTGGGCAGCTTTGAATGTTTATCCAGCCCAAATAGAAAATATCCCTGAAGTTGCAGAGAATATTCCCGACCTCATCAAAGATATTCCTGTCGTCAAAAATTATGCGGATGTGTTTGAAGAAGTTGTTCGCTTACCTCTGCAGAGAGAAATAGATTTCAAAATTGCTTTGATTCCTAATGCAAGGCCGGTAGTTCACTCTATTCGAAGAATGTCCTTGAAAGAGAAGGAGGAATTAGACAATCAAACACGACAGCAAGTATGGAAAGGTCTGATCAGGCCTAGTTTCTCTGATTGGGGTGCAGCAGTGGTGTTTGTCCCAAAATCTGACGGTACTCTATGGTTATGTGTGGATTATCGTGATCTGAACAAACAGACGATAAAGAACAAATATCCATTGCCGCGGATTGATGATTTGTTGGATCGATTAAATGGAGCACAAGTATTTTCACGAATGGACCTAGCTACAGGTTTCCATCAACTTCGAATTGCAGAAGAGTGTGTTCCAATGACAGCATTCAGAGGCCCCGACTTATTCTACGAGTGGTTAGTAATGCCGTTCGGCTTATGTAACGCTCCAGCCTATTTCGTCGATCTAATGAACAGAGTATTCAGAGGAGTTTTGAATAAATTTGTTCTGGTTTTTATTGATGATATTCTAATCTTCTCTAAATCGAAGGCCGAAAATGAAAAATATTTGGAACAAGTGTTAGAAATTCTCAGACGGAATGTATTAAAAGCCAAATTTTCCAAATGTATATTCTGGCAAGATGAAGTGAAATTTCTGGGCCACGTCGTATCGAAAGAAGGAATTGCTGTGGATCCAAGTAAAATCACATCTATTCAGAACTGGAAACAACCCAGCACCCCCACTGAAGTCCGCAGTTTTCTCGGATTGGCTAGCTATTACCGGAAGTTCGTTAAAAACTTTTCGAAGATATCTGGTCATTTAACAAAGCTTACGAAGAAGCACTCTAAGTTCAAATGGACTCCAGAAAGTGAGGAAGCTTTCGAAGAGCTAAAGTTAAGACTAACGACTGCTCCAGTGTTAACCATCATCGATGGCAACCAGGATATAAAGGTCTGGACTGACGCTTCTAGAGAAGGCCTTGGCGCAGTGTTAATGCATAGAGGCCAAGTGATTGCTTATGCTAGCCGTCAACTGAAGCCACACGAGAAGAACTACGTAACTCATGATCTTGAGTTATTGGCTATAGTATTCGCTTTGTAAATCTGGAGACACTATCTTCTGGGTGAGAGATTTGAACTGTTTACAGATCACCAGTTGTTAAAGTACCTGTTCACTCAGAAGGACCTGAATCTGAGGCAGCAACGTTGGCTGGAGTTTCTTACAGCATATGACTTTGAAATTATATACACTCTAGGGAAAGCCAATGTCGTGGCCGATGCGTTAAGCCGAAAGAATGAAATGATCGCCAGTTTTATTACCACGACTTCACTGATAGATAAAATATCTGCTCTTCAGGAGGATGATCACTTCATTCAGAAGATCAGAGAGATAATTCAACAAGGCGAACCCTCGAGTTTTCAAGTTGATAATGATGGGATTCTAAGGCTCAAAGGTCGAATATGTGTCCCTAACATTCCTGAGCTTCGAAAGGAAGTACTGGATGAATGCCACAAGTCAAAACTCAGTATTCATCCGGGAGTAAGCAAAATGTATAATGACATCAAACGCACTTTCTGGTGGAAGTCGATGAAGAGGGACATTTCTCTATATGTCAGTCGATGCCCTACTTGCCAGCTAGTCAAAAGCGACCAACAAAAACTGGCTGGATTGTTGCAACCGCTAGAAGATCCTGGTTGGAAGTGGGAACATATTTCTATGGATTTCATCGATGGTCTGCCCAGAACCAGAAAAGGAAATGACAGTATTTGGGTGATCGTAGATCGCTTCACGAAGACCGCCCATTTCATACCTGTCAGATCAAACAGAACTGCTCAGAGTCTGGCGCAGATATACTTCAAGGAAATAGTTAGACTACATGGAGTGCCGCTCAGTATAGTCAGTGATAGAGATACAATATTCACTAGTAAATTCTGGGAAGCATTTCAAGTCGAGCTGGGAACGAAGTTGAACTTGAGCACCGCTTATCATCCTCAGACAGACGGTCAGACTGAGAGGGTGAATCGTATTTTAGAAGATCTATTGCGGGCTTGTGTTATGGATTTCGGTGGATCATGGGAAGACCATCTGCATTTGGCTGAATTCTCTTATAACAACAGCTACCAGGCGAGTCTGACAATGTCGCCATTCGAAGCATTGTACGGTAGACCGTGCCGATCTCCTGCTTGTTGGGTCGAACCAGGTAATAAACATGTGTTGGGTCCTGATATGATTCGAGAAGCTGCCGACAAAGTCGATTTTATTAAAAAGCGATTACTCGCCGCTCAAAGCCGACAAAAGAGCTATGCCGATAGAAGAAGAAGAGATATATCCTTTGTTGTTGGCGACTATGTATATTTGAAAGTATCGCCGATGAGAGGAGTTATCCGGTTCGGTAAAACTGGAAAGTTGGCGCCCAAATTCATTGGTCCGTTTCATATTCTGGAACGGATCGGGACTCTCGCTTATAGGGTCAAATTGCCTGACTGGTTGCCTGGAGTTCACGATGTATTTCATATATCTCAACTTCGAAAACACGTTCATGATCCAGACTTGATCGTGGAAGAAGCAGCTCAACAGGATATTGAAATTACTCCAGAATTAGCTGTGAGAAGAGAGCCGCTAAAGATTATCGGCAAAGGAACCAAAGAGCTGAGGAACAAGAAGGTTCACTTAGTCAAAGTGCAATGGAGTGGAGATCCATGAGATTGTACTTAGGAAACTGAGGAGAGCATTCAGAAAGCCTATCCCAGATGCCGAGTAGATATCTCTCATTGACTCCGGTGCAAGGTACATTTGCCATACTTTGCATTACCATTTAATTCTCTTCTCTATTGTTATTTTCTTTCCATGGATGTGCACTTTTAAAAAAAATTCTATAGTCTGAATGATTTTAAAGGGAGTATAGAAATTGATTAGTATATTTTTGAAAGGTTGAAAACAATTGGATTGGTTGTTGGGTTGTGTGATTGAAGATTTATCAAACCACTTTCGACTTTGTTCCTTTTCGGGGACGAAAAGTTTTAAGTGGGGGAGATTGTAACGACCTAGAAAATCTGAACCAATTTAATTTTTTTTAAATTGGCTAAAATAATGGATTTTAAATATTTAAAATAAATATTTTAAATAATTGAGATGAAAAGTGAGTTTGAATCGACAATTGAAAACGAATATAATTATAATTATAAATAAGTCCTGAAATGGCGCTGTAGTTTCAAAAATTGAATTCAAACTTTGTTGGACTGTACCGGGTGCAAAACAATCCGGATTTTGGTGAAACCAAAAATATTTAAATCTATTAGTGAATACCTTTCTAACGAATCTGAAAAATCGAATTTTCATAGCGGAAAGCAAAAGTTATGGCCGAATGAATTTTCAGAAGTGTCGCAATGGATTTTATATAGCCCGTGAAATTGGCCATTTTGCATACGACCTCGGAATTCGACGAAACCACTTTTGTTGGATCCGGGATGTGAAGTTATTGCTATGTTTAAAATTTCATAATTTTTGAAGCTAGTATGTGAGCGTGGCAAAGGAAAATGTGTTTTGGTCAATTACAATTAAATTGGATCGACCAGAAATGGGCCTTTTTGCAAACGGTCTCAGAATTCGACAAAACTAGTTTTGTTGGGACCGTATCGTCAAAACATAGCTAGATTTATTTTTCTGGAATTTTTCGAATTAGTTTATGGCCCTGGCAAATTGAAATGTACGTTCAAATTAAATATTGAATATTTTATATTTTATATTTTAATTTGAAGGAAAACTGACTAAAAAAGTCGAATGGGCCTTCGAAAAATATCCCATTGTGTTTGGAATGGGGGTAAAATGCTAGGGATGAAAGTCGTTGGGTTTGGATTGGGGTTCGCAGGAGGCAAGGGGTATTTTCGGATTTTAAAACTTTATAAAAAAAAAACCCTATTTGGCCACGTCAGCCCCCCGTCTTCTCTGTCCCCCCCCATCGCGATTAACGGCGATAAGCCTTCGCCATTTCCCGATCAAATCCCGATCGCCACAACCACTTTCAGCACCTCCGCCTGTTGAACTTTCGGAAGCCCTCTCCTCCGCCTTCAAATCCGACCCCGCCACGCCACCTGTCGCCTCGCCATCGTCGAGCAAAACCCCTCGGAAGTCGCGCCCTTTGAAGGCCCGTCGCCGCTCAGATCGGAGTTCGAACCCGACGTGGCGCACCTGCATGGGAAGCTCTCTCGTAGCTCTAGGCCGTGGTACCCTCCGATCGTCTCCACGCTGCTCGGTTTTCGCAAATTCTTCAACCCTAGATTTGAACCTTCAAAGGAGGTATACGGTTTATATTATTTAAACTAATTTCGACAGTTTTAAAGTGTTGCAAACTTTGGAAAATCATATCTTTATCATATGTTAACGAAATTCGATGAAACAGGAAACATCGTGACCGTGTGGACGCCTTCTACATTTTAGAAGAGACCGCATATTTTTCTGAGCCTTCTGCTATTTTTGGTGGAGTGGAACCCAATGTGAGATTTCTAATTTATAAACGATATGGAAAACGACGATGTATAAATTATATAGTCGATGTATGAGTTATATAAGCGTTGTACACCTCATGTATAAGCGTTGTATAAGTTGTATGTTCGATGTATAAGTTATATATGCATTGTAAAAATTATATATGTGTTGAAATAAAAGTGAATTGCTATATATATATATATATATATATATATATATATATATATATATATATATATATATACGCCCCTCGTCCACAAACCATGGACGATATTTATTGGTTGTGATTGGTGTGAAAATTGATTGATAGCGAATGGTTGTTTGGGATTGTTTGTGGTTGATATTGATTGATTGTGGTTGAAAAATACCCGTTTGTGGTTGATAAATATTTGGTTGAAACCACATAGGATTAGTTTGCGGAAATGAAATAAATATGTACATGCCGCCTGCGTGCGAACTAGATGCATGATCCCCATTGTCAAAAACCGCGAGGTTTTAAGGTAGAGCGAGGAGCCGTACTAGGGACGGTCCCGGTTTTAACTACCCTGCCGTTATGCTGCCGAATTTTGAATAATATTCATGCGTTTGAATTATTTTCATTTGCTGAAACTATATTTATTCATTGAATAGAAAACCTTCATGTGTTGAATCGATATTCATTCGTTGAGTAGAAATTCATGTGTTGAATGGTATTCGTGTTTTAAATATAAAAATCACCTTTTTATATCATCTATATGAGCTATGTAAAATGACCTCGTTTTAAAATAAATTGTTTTATAATAAAAATCACCTTTTTATCACCTATATGAACTATATAAAATAATAGTGTTTTGAAATGAATTGTTTTACAATAAAAATCTCATTTTTATTATATACACGAATTGTTGAAATATTCATTAATTAGCTAATGATATGATTTTGCCTATACATGCAACATTAGAATGAATGGTGTTTTTAAACCAAATGGAATCAAATATGACGTTGAATGGAAAATGATAAGTGATAAAAAACTGTATATATGTACTTGCATATTTATTGAACAGGTTATAGCAAAGAGGCTAGAGAAGAGGAATAAAATTTTGTGCCCGACAAATAGGTACACATTTACTGTTTTGTTTGGGTGATGATTTTATGAGCCTGTTGGCTAGCCTCTTGGCTTTTTCTTTTTCTTTTTGACATGAGACACCCGTGTGGCTATTTGGGAATTTTCCCAGCCCCTCCCGTACAAAGGAGGTTATGGCGAAATTTTCCAAAATTTAAAGGCGTTAGTGAAATATTTGAAGTGAAAACGATATTGAAATTGTTGAATGAACTATATTTATATAAATATATAAATATAAATAAAATTAAAACGAAACGTGGCCGTGCAGTTCGTGTTTTGAAACCGTGATTTCAAACAACTAGTGCGGGAAATCCGACCTTCGGATTTTCCCGAAATCGCAACCGTTGGGTTCGCTTTGGAAAAATCTTTACAACGACACCAACTTTGTAAAAATCCAACGGTTGGATGGTCTGGAAGGTTTAATTCAAATCTGAAGAAAAACAGCGCCAGAAACGATTATATTTATATATATATAAATATAATTATATTTAATCGAATAACGACGCTGTAGTTCGTATTTTGAAATCGAAACTTCAAACGATTGTACCGGGAGATCCGACCGTCGGATTTTCACGAAACTGGAACCGTTGGATTCGTTTTGAAAAGCCCTTTCTAATGATGTAAATTGTGTGAAGATCCAACAGTTAGATTTCCAGATATGTGTAAATCAAATCTGAAGAAAAACAGCGCCACGGCCGCGCTATGGCCCGAAGCGTCGTTTTGAATAAATTAGCTATTTTAAAATAAATAAAAATAGCGATAAATCGTTATAAAATATTATAAACGTTATGGAATGGAAATAAACTGAATTTGCTCGATTTATGTGGTATTTGATGGTTGAATGTGTTTGGTGTGAAAATTACATTAAAGAACAAAATTGGTGTTGTCGAATGATTTAACCATTGAAGTAAATTGAGTTGAAATTCTAAATATACGTGAATTATTTGAAAGGGCCGAGTTAATTCTCATTTCAAATAATTGACTGACGATTGAAAGTCGAAGATAAAGATGGTGGTCGAAGACCGGAGATCTTCACCTCGTTTGGATGGTAACCGATGTCCTGATTGGGAGGCATCCCAAAATATGGATAATGAGTGGTGATCGTCCAGACGTACGTGGTGATCGATAGGTTCGCGAGGTATTTAGTGCCTCCGGTTTCGTTCAGACCCAGAACGGACTTGTAAATGGACTGTGTGTCTGACATTGGAGTTCATTCTGTGTTGATTGATTTCTGTTAAATATACATCTGTTTGGCGGTGGAGAAATTTTCTTTTGCTTAACGCCCTTCTCTGAAACGCACGAGCTCAGAGGTTGTATATCGATGGACATCAGTCGCATGGCATGAATTGCCTGTGTGGCATGCTAAGATGCAGTGATCAGGGCTTCTGTTGAAAAGCAAAGTCTTGTGGTGATGATCAAAGCACCGCCTATGTGGCATAGCTTTGTGTATAACGTGAATTCGCGAGCCTCACACCTCGGTATGAACCAAAAATGGGAGAAGGACCTCAGGGAGGGCATGCGTTTCTTTCTAGCTAGGGTGGTGTCAGTGACCTACCAGCCCTGACATTTATATACTTTTCACCTGTGTGGTGGTTGCTGTTGCGAGGCGCCTCGGTTAGATCGGACGATCCAGGTCCGATGGAGCCATTCGTTGGCTCATTTACACCCCAAAGGGTGGGGAAATGCAGTGTTCAGGAATTTTAATCCACATCGGTGGACCGGCCCTGACGATCCTAGGGCCCACCTGAGTCTGGGTCCTGAGGGGCGGGCTAGAGCGTCTCGAAATCGGTAAGGACTATCTTTTGCCTTGGTTCAGGACGGAAATCCAATTTCCAAATACGTCATCATGCGGTTTTGATTGTATATATATATGGCGACATGATATATGGTACCCATGCCGCCTATGATTGATAGTTATGATTTGAAATAGTTTTCAAAACATATAAACACTAGCAATAATATCAAATGCCTTTGTTTTATTCGTATCAAGCATATTTTGGCCGTTATAAGGTAAAAACTCTATCCTCCGGTTTGCGTTGCATTGTGTGATGGGAACTGAGTCTTATAACGGCTTCATTTTTATAAAAAGCATAGCGATGTTTAAAAGAAAGATTTGTTTTAAAGCACTGGCAATCCAATGGAGTAAACCCGTTCCACGAAAGTGGCGTGGTCCTGTGATTAGCCATATTATATATGTGTTGAGTAGATTTCTCATACCAGTCCCATGACTGACTCGTAGTTTGTTTCACTTTCAAACTCGGGTGCCCCTTTTTCTACACGGGCAGCCTTGTATTCAGGTTTAGCTGGTTATTTCTGGATAGCTGGAGCTGAAGATAGATTCCATCATTTATCTCTTTTTATGCTGTTCAGCTCCTATCGTACATATTTTGTTTATTTCCGCTGTAGACATTTATGTATAGCTGAACTGTATTTGTACTAAGTAAGATCCTGTATACTGTGTAACTCTGATGATTACTTTTATCTAGCATATTCTATTGTTCATTATCTGGTGTATTTAATTATTCTGTTCTGCTATTACCTGTTTCTGTGTTATATTCCAATGATAACCCTTGCCACCGTCAGTACGGGGTTTGGGGTCGTCTCATATTTTTAGACGGTCTGATATGTATATACACCTATTTGTATCTAGACTGCTTGTGATATTCACATTGATTCACTGCAAATACCACAATGTAGACTATATAACTTGTGGCTGCAGATCAGCCTCAACACAACTATAGTGGTATGGTGATCAAGACCAGCTTCAACTCACAATTGTGATCTACTTATCTTGACCATCCACGACATAATGTATAGTGGTCTGCTGATGTAAATAGAAAATATAAATGCACATGCACAGTACATGCATACAAATACATGTGTATGTATATACACATATATAATGTGTAGGGACAACATGCTCAAACATTAGTAAGTGCACAATTCCGGCCAAAATAAGGATGGTCAAGCTAAGCCACTAACCAAATCAAGTGTACAACAAACCGAAATTTCCCAATAATCACAAACAGTAAGTGATCACAAGTGTGCATCATGGAAATGCGCATGGAAATAGTGAAGACATAATACAAATGGAGAAAGAAGTTACAAATGGTCATGTACAAGTCAAGATGCCTAGTGATTCGCCTAAACAATAGCCAGCTACAAGTGACAATGGTGAAAAGAAAATATAGCATCAGCAAGTTTGAATAAACCAGTAAATATGTTTGTACAAAAATTTATACACACATATACACAGTTCATATATGGTGCAACTAAACTAGATGATAGGACAACACACTCAAGATCAAATGTACAGAGTTTAAGTTATGAACAAGGTCAAAACATGACTCAACAAACATAAAGAAGTACACTAGTGTGCATGGTGCAAGGGCAAGTAAGTGTTGGATACATGAATAAATGCACATGAATCTGGATATGGAGGCAGGTTCAATAGCCAAGCAACACATACACCAGTCAAGCATCCCAAGTCCATGAGCACAGAGGCGCATCAACAACTATACAACAACACAAATGAGCACAGTGGTATTGTAACACCCCACCTCCGCTAGGGTCACTCACAAAGGGAATGCACTAGTTTTGGTGGAGTATTATCTAGGTAATCATGCACAGAGGTATCACAAGGCAGAACATAAGTAAAGCAGCGGTAGAAATTAAAAACCAACTTTTTATTATTTTCCAGAAAAGAGTCAAAAGCTCATATATCCAAGATACAAATTATTCCTTTACATCAAGTTCATAATAAAGAAGCATAAACTTAAAACAAAAGTAATTTATTCCCCATAAATAGCAGAAGCAGCCATAGCATAGCCCAAGACCAAACCGTACATGAGCTGTCAGAAAGCAAGCTAAATCCAAGCTAAGAGCTAGTGTTTCCTCCCTGAGAACCTGGGGGGAAGAAACGAAAGAAAAAGAGGCGAAAGAAAAAGGGTCAGTCATAAATACTGGTAAGCCCAAGTGACTTTCAGTATGAAAACTAGTAAAGGTAAAATGATATGTGAAAATTGGAATTAAACATAAGGATGATAACAGAACTAGTAGGATAATTAAGATAATAAGATAAGTCAAGTCTGGCATCGTATATTCAAGGTTCGCTGCACCAACTGTACTAGTATTCTAACCCATGTCAATTATTAATCATGAAATGATCCCTTGGCCAAGTATCACGAAGTGACCCATTACGGGGTCCTACGGTACGATCTACTAATCGATCGGCTCCCTATATGTCCTAGCTCGTCATGTGTCTGTGTCATACGACCCTATCATGAAATGTAGTTACCTGTGCTAGGTCCACCATAGGGTGTATCAAGTCCTATGATGCCAACCACCGACACGAATCAAGCATGCACAGCGTAAATCTACGGGTGCCCAATGCCTGCTTTTTCAACTCTAGGCTACGTGCACGACCATAGCCCGCCTGAACCTACAATGGCGCACCTACTCAACCGTCGTTATGGTCGCTTACAATCAGTCCAGTAATCGTGCCCCACCCTGCCTAGTCCCGGGGTATCGTGATACATCTAAGTGGGTTACTGCTGAAAAGGACCGCGTAACTAGGGTTTCTAATGGGTTAAGTGTTGTCATTCAAATTCGTGACTTAACCCTATCCAGATCGTGTATCAAGTTTGTTAAGTGTGTTCAAGCAGTTCATGACTTAACCCTATCAAATCATCATGTCAAGTTGGTTAAGTATATTCAAGTGGTTCATGACTTAACCCTACCAGGTGGCGTTAATTCATTAGTGCACGCCAACCTCTCACATTAGACTAACTGTTGTGGTTACTGGATTTGCCGGGCGGTTCCGGGCAGATTTACACCACAACCTAGTCTAACCTCAGGTTTTTACGTGCAATATGACCAACTACCCACATTGGATCCTATTGTTTGCAGCCACTGGATTTACCGGGCGGTTCTGGGCAGATTTACACTGCAAACTCAACCCAACCTCGAGTTTGCCATTTTCAAGTTTATCTAATTGTCATGCCCACGTTCAAGTTTTCACGTCTAGATTCATGTCAAGTTTTCAAGTCATGTTTCTTGTCAAATCGTGTCAAGTTCATGTCCATATTCAGGTTCAAGTCATAATAACCTTCATGTTCAAGTTTAAAGCTAATTTATGTTTTACCTAGTCTACCCAAATCGTATTCTCATCGCACGTAAGTTCGAATCGATACAAATAAATCTAATAGGGAATAACATAAAAAGGAACGGGTATAATGTGGTGAAAGTGATTACTAGCATAGCATGATATGACTTGAAATAAAATATTAAAATATTACTGGCATATGAAATATTGCCCTCGAACATAAAGATTCCAAATCTAGCAAGATAAGGTACTAGTCAAAATAACAGTTGTCACAAGGTGATAGTATAGTCATGGTAACGACTGTCATAAGGTGATAGTATAGTCATGATACGATTGACATAAGGTGAGAGTATAGTCATGGTAACGATTGTCATAAGGTGATAGTCATAAACATGTGACTATTAACAGATTCAACATGATAATAAGAGGGGTTTCTTTTGATTTACAACATGAATAGGCCCCAAATCAATGTCATAGTAATATTCGAGAGTCAAGATCCAAGATGAGCGAGAATGAATGTAAACAGTCATCATACATAGGACCAATTTCAATTTACATCATATTCATAATTCATTTACAGTTTAAATCTGAAAATGATTTGGGATTACAGATCGTGGTTCGAGAATCAGAAAAAGAGAGTCGATTGTTGCTTAGTCAAGTCCTAATAGATGTCCCCAAATCAGCAGTTCCCTTAACGCAGTCTCAACGTAGAAGAAGCAGTCCTTCTCTCAAACTTCTCAATCAGAATCAGAGCAGCATAAGGTCAGAAAGAATTTTGTGTAGAGAGACTGGTGTTAGTGGCTGTATTTATAGGGCCAGGTCAACGAATGTGGAAGAAATGAGGCCAGATACATCAGAGTGAATCCAGCTTCAGAAATGGGTTCGGGCACCAGGTCGACCCCCAGGTCGACACTATGGTCGACCTGGTCCTGGGTAGGTCGACTACATAGTCGACCCCCAGGTCGCCCTGGTCCTGGGCGGGAAATTTCCTGCCCAGTCCATTTGGAGGTTTGAAATTCGAATTTTGAATTCGAATTGAGTCTGTTTTGAACTTGAAAATTTCTGAAAACTTCGAATGGTCATAACTTAGTCATACGGACTCCGATTTTGGAAAACTCGGACTCGTTTCCAAGCAGAATTTCGAGACGAACGCAATGCCGCAACCCGTTTCCCTTGATTCTTATTTTAAAAATTAATTCTGCCTTGATTTATGGTTATTACACGTTATAAAAACACGGGTTGTTACATTCTCCCCCCTTAAAGGATTTCGTCCCCGAAATCTCTAAGTTAGGGAGGATGTGTCCTACCATCCATCATCCATCTACTCAAAGCATCATCTACAGGCAGCCATTGTCCTAAAAAGATTTCTAGTGCTGTATGAACATATGCAGTAAGTGTGTTTATATGTACCTATCTAATGGAAAAGATCAGGCGGTTACTGATTCAGTAAACCTCCTTAGTGCAAAATATGTTAGTGTCATGAATCCAACATGTATGCAAATTCCTAACATAGTTCAAAATCTCTACATAAGTGCACAATCATTCATCCATATGCAACATCCAAGTGATAGCATAACAAGTTCCATCCATGTACAAGTATTAGCACTCATGCATATGCAACATAAAAATGTGCCTGAGCCGAATTAGTGCCTAATGTATGTCATGCATCCACTAGCAACCACTTGCAACCATTTGCAAACATCAACCATAACATGTTTCAATCACATGTTTACATCCATATGGTTCTACCTAAGGTTCTCAAGATAAGATCGAGAAGATAACAAGACAAACATAGATATTTGAAGCATGATACGAAAAGGTTTTCAAGTTTATAGGAAAAAGAGATCGAGAATGTACCCTTAAAAAGAAATGGGTAAAGCGCGCGTATCTTCTCTTCGGTTTCCCAAGTGGCATCTTCTTGGGTTTCACTCCACTGCACTTTCACTGGCTTGACTTCTCGATTCCTTAGCTTCTTAATCTCCTTTCCTAAGATACGAATCAGAACTCGCCTCAATGTCGCTTCTTTTTCCACCTCTACGTCTTCAAGGATGCTTGGCTCAACCACATCGGCTGACTCATGCAAGCACTTCCAGAGATGTGAGACGTGAAAGACATTGTGTACTCCAGATAACTTCTCGGGTAAGTCTACCTTATAGGCCATCCATCCAATCCTCTCAACGATAGGGAACGGTCCTACGAACCTTGGTGCTAGCTTTCCATCTACCCCAAAACGAACTACATTGTGTAACGGAGAAACCTTTATAAAGACCATATCTCCGACTTCGAATTCTAGGTCTATCCTTCTCTGGTCCACATAAGATTTCTGTCTATCTTGGGCCGTTTTCATCCGTCTTTGTATCAACTCAATCTTCTCAGAAGTGTCCCTTATCATATCAGGTCCAAGTATAAGCATGTCTGTCATCTCCCACCAACAAGTTGGTGACTAGCACGGTCTTCCATACAGGGCTTCAAAGGGTGCCATTCCGATGCTAGCTTGGTAACTATTATTATATTCAAACTCCACGAGAGGAAGATGGTCTTCCCAAGTACCAACGAAGTCAAAAATACATAGCCTCAGGAGATCCTCTAGTGCCCTATTTACCCTTTCGGTTTGTCCATCCGTCTGTGTGTGATAGGCCGTGCTTAAGTTCAGTCGTGTTCCCATTGCTTCTTGCAGACTATTCCAAAACTGGCTAGTGAAAATCGGGTCACGATCACTAACTATACTAGAAGGAACTCCATGCAATCGTACTATCTCTCGAAGGTAAATGGACGCTAGCCCTGATGCGGTCCTCTTGCTCTTCACCGGAATGAAATGAGCACTTTTCGTGAGTCTATCAACTATGACACATATGCTAGTATTTCCCTTCCTTAACCTAGGCAGTCCATCCACGAAATCCATCGAGATACTCTCCCAATTCCATTGCGTAACTTCAAAAGGATGTAATAGTCCATTGGGCTTCTTCGACTCGGCCTTTACTTGTTGGCACACCATGCACTTCGAAACGAACTCTGCCACGTCCTTTTTCATTCCAGCCCAAAACAAAATGTGTTTCATATCCCTGTACATCTTATCCCCACCAGGATGTATAGTCATCTTCGAGTGATGCGCCTCTTCGAGAACTCTCCTTACCTGGTCTCCCACTTGTGGGACACATAGTCTCCCATCGCGCCTTAGCCATCCCTTGTCATCTATGGCATACCTACTGAGGTGACTTGACGTCTCACCCCTAATCAACTTGTCCATGATTTCGACTATCTGCGGGTCTTCCTTCTGTGAAGTCCCTACTTGATTTAGAAATGTAGGTCTTAGCTCAAGGGATGCTAACGTAGCAGTCAATGACTCAACAGCAGGTGTAAAATCAAAGGTTGCTATAAACTCAAGGCTTTTCATTTCAACAAACAAGGGGCTCAAAGTTAACCTTTTTCTACTTAGCGCGTCTGCCACCACATTACCTTTGCCAGGGGTATAAGCTATATCGAAGTCATATGATGCCAAGAACTCCATCCACCGCTGCTGCCTCAGATTTAAATCTTTCTGTGAGAAGAGGTACTTAAGCGATTTGTGGTTGGTATACAGCTCAGACCTCTGCCCTAGAAGATAATGGCGCCAAGCTTTAAGTGCGAAGACAATCGCGGCCAACTCCAAGTCATGCGTGGGATATTTTTTCTCGTGAACTTTAAGTTGTCTGCCCCCGTAGCATATTACTCTTCCTTCTTGCATTAGGACAGCGCCTAACCCCGTGCCGCACGCATCTGTGTACACGGTAAACATCTTACTTCCACCGGGTAATGCCAAAACTGGAGCTGTGGTGAGGGCTCTCTTAAGTCTCTAAAAAGCAGCGTCACATTCTATGTCCCATGTAAAAGCTAGGTTCTTCTTTGTTAACTTAGTAAGAGGGGCTGAAATCTTAGCGAAGTCCTTAATGAACTTCCTGTAGTAGCCTGCCAAACCGAGAAAGCTCCTCACCTCCGTTGCATTCTTAGGAATTTTCCAGTCCTGTACCGCAACTACCTTTGCGGGGTCCACGGCTATGCCTTGCTTAGAAACTACATGTCCAAGGAACTGAACTTCCTTCCTCCAAAAATGGCATTTGGAGAACTTAGCCTTTAACTGGTGTGCTCTAAGCGTTTCCATGACTTCCTTGAGATGCCTAGCATGCTCTTCTTCATCTTTTGAGAATATCAAAATATCATCCACGAAAACTACCACAAACTTGTTAAGGAACTCCCGAAACACCCTTCTCATCAAATCTACAAAGTACGCGGGTGCATTCGTTAACCCAAACGGCATGACGAGCCATTCGAATAACCCATCTGGAGTCCTAAACGCAGTTTTGTCAATGCTATCCTCAGCCACTCTAAGCTGATGGAATCCTGTGGCTAGGTCGAGTTGAGAGAAAACAGATGCTCTCATAAGCTGGTCAAACAAATTGTCGATTGTTGGTAGTGGGTGCCTATTCTTCTCTGTCAGCTTGTTTAATTCACGATAATCTATGCACAGACGAAGCGATCCATCCGCCTTAGTAGCGAATACCACCGGAGCACCCCATTCAGAAATGCTTCGTCTTATGAAATTTTTCTCAAGCAACTCGTTGATTTGTTTACTGAGCTCTCTTCTTTCTCGCGGGGCCATGTGCCTAACGGGCAATGAAACTGACTTGGCATTATCAACAAGATTAATTCGCAACTCTATCTCACGTTTAGGAGGTAATCCCCTCACTTCATCAAAGACATATGGATATTCTCAGACCACTCTTACAGATTGCAAATTATCGTCGGACGAGTCAAGGGATTCAAGATAACATAACATGACCGGACCCTTAGGGTTACAAGAAACTTCAAGGGTATTACCAAGGCGAGTCATGAGCCTCACTACCCTTCGTTCACAATCAAGAATGGCTCCATAATCGGATAGCCAATCCATACCTAGGATCAAACCGTATCCTATGAATCCGAGAACATAAGCATTACACGTGAATTCTACGCTTAAGATAGAGATCCTCAAATCCACACACATCATAGATAAATGGGCGGAGCCCCCAATTGGATTTCAAACTATAACGCGATCCTCAACCAGACTAGTACTTAGGTGCATATTTTCAACAATATCAGAAGAAATAAAAGTATGCGATGCGCCAGAGTCAAATAAGGTTCGAACAGGAAAGTCAGAAATGTAAACAAGGCTCTCTACGGAAATATTACTACCTTGGTCAAGAGCTGGAGTGGTGTTGAGAGCATGCAAATGCCCTCCAGAAGGTCCTACTCGTTAGGTCTGCCCTTGCCTCTGTCCTTGCTTCTTAGGGCAATCCTTGCTGATGTGTCCAGTATCTCCACAATGAAAGCATTCACCCAACTACCTCTTCTTTCTATAGTCTTAAGCTAGATGTCCAGTAATACCATAGAAGTTGCACTTCCTCGTCTCACGTGATTTGTTGTTGCTTTTGTTATTCTTGTTATTCTTGTTGTTCCCTTTCTTGAAGTCAGCTCTCTTATTCTGAGTTTCAGTAGGCTTAACCTCCTTCTTGCTATTCTTGTCTTCCTCATGGAGTAGAGCCATATCCACCAAGTTTTCAAAGGTCGCCCCCATGGTTATATGAGTTAGGGCCAAGCTGTGTAGTGGCTCGTTCAATCCTCGAGCGAAGCATACGGCCTTTTTCTGGGATGTGTTGACCAAATCCAAACCGAACCGAGCAAGCTGATTTATGTTTTACCTAATCTACCCAAATCATATTCCCATCGCATGTAAGTTCGAATCGATACAAATAAATCTAATAGGGAATAACATAAAAAGGAATGGGTATAATGTGGAAAAAGTGATTACTAGCATAGCATGATATGACTTGAAATAAAAGATTAAAATATTACTGGCATATGAAATATTGACCTCGAACATAAAGATTCCAAATCTAGCAAGATAAGGTACTAGTCAAAATAACATTTGTCACAAGGTGATAGTATAGTCATGGTATCGACTGTCATAAGGTGATAGTATAGTCATGATACGATTGACATAAGGCGATAGTATAGTCATTGTAACGATTGTCATAAGGTGATAGTCATAAACATGTGACTAATAACAGATTCAGCATGATAATAAGAGGGGTTTCTTTTGATTTACAACATGAATAGGCCCCAAATCAATGCCATAGTAATATTCGAGAGTCAAGATCCAAGATGAGCGAGAATGAATGTAAACAGTCATCATACATAGGTCCAATTTCAGTTTACATCATATTCATAATACATTTACAGTTTAAATCTGAAAATAACTGGGGCTTACAGATCGTGGTTCGAGAATTAGAAAAAGAGAGTCGATTGTTGCTTAGTCAAGTCCTAATAGAAGTCCCCAAATCAACAATTCCCTTAACGCAGTCTCAACGTAGAAGAAGCAGTCCTTATCTCAAACTTTTCAATCAGAATCAGAGCAGCATAAAGTCAGAAAGAATTTTGTGTAGAGAGACTGGTGTTAGGGGCTGTATTTATAGGGTCAGGTCAACGAATGTGGACAGAAATGAGGCCAAATACATTAGAGTGAATCCAACTTCAGAAATGGGTTCGGGCACCAGGTCGACCCCCAGGTCGACACTATGGTCGACCTGGTCCTGGGTAGGTCAACTACATAGTCGACCCCCAGGTCGACCTGGTCCTGTGCGGGAAATTTCCCGCCCAATCCATTTGGAGGTTTGAAATTCGAATTTTGAATTCGAATTGAGTCTGTTTTGAACTTGAAATTTTTTGAAAACTTCGAATGGTCATAACTTAGTCATACGGACTCCGATTTTCGAAAACTCGGACTCGTTTCCAGGCAGAATTTCGAGACAAACGCAATGGCGCAACCCATTTCCTTTGATTCCTATTTTAAAAATTAATTATGCCTTGATTTATGGTTATTACACGTTATAAAAACACGGGTTGTTACAGGTATCACAAGTGACATTAATCATGCAAGTGAACCAACAAGAAATAGCACCAGCCCCAAGTTCAAGCAAATGCACCAAGCAGTATAGTCAAATCAAAGCATGGAACTAGTGATGCACACAATTGGTCGATCTCATGCACAGGTGGACACAACAACATGGAACGAAATGGACATATATAATATGGTACATGAATAATGCATCAGCATGTAAAACAGTTCAAGAGGTTCAAGTGTGAATCAACTCAAACAAGCATAAAAAAATGAAATAAGGATGCTTAGGAAATTATACAAGATGTACTCAATAAATGACAATTATGCAGGCCACAATATCAAAGCATCCCAAATTCTAGTTCACGAGCAAATACAAAAGGCAACTGCACAAGCAAGCACAGGTGCACATGTGCACTTGATTTTATACAAGTCTATGTGCAAGAGTATATACAAATACAAATAGGTCAAAATGCAATTTAAGACAAAAGCATAGGTCAAGACAAGCAAGATGTTTCAAAAACATGTCAGGAGCAACAAATACACTCAAATGCAGCATGTACAAGATTAGGTCAGGTTCAAAGCTCAACAATCAACAATGACATATATATATATATACATACGATATTATGTGTGTATATATATGTATTAAAGCATATGCAGTCATGAATCATAACATGGTAGAAATGGAAACAAATGTGCAAATGATATAAAAATTGCTCGAATGATCCCAGTAGAAAAAGGGAATTTTTTTTCCTTTCAAATTAACTGATTTAGAAAGAGGAAAGAAATCAATTTGCATTGGTGGCATAAATAATTTGGCAAGTTATTTTTGCAATTTATCTCTCCAAAATGCACAGTGGCAAAAACATAGGCAAATACATCCAATAAAATCTGGCAAGTGTTTATCAACAAAATCAAAGGTACTATTTTGGGCAAGTATGATTTTTCGAATTTAAAATCACTCCAGAAATACGCATGCGATTTTTAAAGCCATAAAAATCAAGCAAAGGTTTCCAGAAAACAAACCTGTACACACATGGTAATTCATCAAGCAATTCAATGCCGTGGCTAATCAAACAAAATCAAGACCATATCATGCAATGAAATCCGAGTTGATTAAGGGTTTTAAACCATATATATTAACCAATTCATCATAGGAAATTTTCGCATCAAAACAAAACAACAAATCATCAAACAATTATCAGAGAAGATAGAATACTCATAATCATTTTGAAGTTTCGATCGCAATCCACCAAATCATTGACAAGAGAGGACAAGCATCACAATCCATCAGAGAAGCAACTTCATCAAAATTGCAAGAGTCGTGATTTTGGGAAATAAACAAAAACCCTTATTTGTTGACATGTGGCCAGCAAAGAGACAATGAGAGGAAGTCACATTTACAAAGTGACAAAGTGAAAAAGGGGCCAACTATTTTATTTATTCAAAGGGTTTTTTTGTTTTGTGTTTATTCTAAGTCGTTTTTAATTTTCGTATAAACCATTTTGCAATTTTTTAGTTTTCTGTAAACTTAGGTGTCTAGCTATAGGATTAATAGTTAGGGTTTATGAGTTACGGGTTTGTAATTCTGGGAAAATATGATCTTGGGGATAAAGATTAGTGCAGGATTTTGAGTGTAGGATTAGAGCAGTTGGGAGCTGGTATCGCGAGTTTACAGGGAATTGTTAGCGTAGATATTGTTTCAATCCTAGTAAAGACCTTGGAGAATGCAGTAGTAGGCACAGGTTTGCCGAAGTTGGGTAAAATCCGTGTCATTTAGTTTTCGCATTTATTTATTCTGTTGTGATCTATGTTGAGGTATTTTTATATTCGTTAAAACTGCAATTAACCCTATTAACCGCCTCTAGGGTTAATCTAGATCCTACAAGTGGTATCAAAGTTGGTATTTCTCGTTAACTATAAAGTCATGGATTACCCTAGTTGTCAGTCTAGAGTGAGCCAGTCTAGTAATATTCCAATTATTTTCAATGGAACAGATTTTTTAAACTGGAAATCAAAAGTTGAATTCATTTAAAATCTGTTAATTTTGAATATTGAAGTATTACTAAAAATATTGGAGATATGCTAAATAAGAGGAGTAAAGTTATCAATGTTCATGTGATGCATATTATTTATTCTTATCTTAGTATTAATTAGTTTAAACATATCTCACTTTGTTTAACTGCACAGGAAATCTGGAAAACTCTTGACACACAGTATGCAAGAAATGACAACAAGTGCTCAAAACCTTCGAATGTCAACTCAGATTCAGAATCATGCCTAACTGGTTTTAAAGAAGATGGATCAGATGATGATAGTTTTGGAGACTCAATAGATGATGAGTTTGGTGAAATATCTTTTGAAGATTTAGTTCTTATCTATGATAAATTAACTAAAACTGTTGATACTCTCCAACGGAAAAATAAAATTCTGTAATCCAATTTTTTTGAGTTGATTAGCAAAAATAATTTTTTGGAATTGAAACTTGAAAAAGTCAAGAAATTTTTAAACTCTGATTGCAAAAATTGTTTGGATATGGAAAATAATTTTGTTCTTCTCAATGAAAATATTCGAAAGCTTGAAAAGGAAAATCTGATTTAAAAAAAACAAGATTGAGCTAAAAAGAAAAAATAATTTTTTGCAAAAGGAGTTGGAAAATTTTAAGACAACTAAAAATTCCAAACATGAAATTGCTGAGAAATAAAAGTTGCTAAAACTTGAATCAATTTTGGGTGAGCTTGAAAAAGAGATTGAGAAATTCAAGAAGTTTAAAAAACTTGATTCTGAAAAACAAAAACATTTTGAAAATGAAATTTCTGAGTCAAAGACCAAAATTAAATTACTTGAAAATGAAAATATGGTTTGAAACAAACTAATGCTGAAAAGAAGATCGTTATAAATCGGTATTTAAATTTATTGAAAGAAAATAGTGATCTTAAATTTAAATTAAATGACTTGAATTAACTTTAGATAAATTTTCAAATTGAGAAAAAACGTTGAATATGTTGTTGAAAAACCAATTTTCTTCTGGAAATAAGAATGGTCTCGGCTTTGGGAAAATTGATGATTTTGTAAAGACTGAATTCAAATGTTTTTAGAATCCATAAAATTGCTTTTGAAAAGATCGACTTGAAAATTTGGAGTCTAAAAGTTTCAAAGGATTTTTAAATCATAAACGAGATGAGAACTTGTTTTGTAACAACCCGGAAAATCTGAGCCAATTTAAAATTTTTATTTTGGCCTTTTTAGTAAATTTTGAATATTTAAAATGAATTATTTTAAATAATAACAATGAGAAATCTATTTGGAATAGAATTAGAACCTATATATTTATTTGAATCGACGTTAGAATATAATTATTTTATTTTAATTATAAAAGGAATTGAAAATGGCACGGTAGTTTGAAAATTTGATTTTAAATTTCAAATGAATGTACAGGATTCAAAATAAACCACATTTTAGCGAAACCAAAAATATTAGGATCTACTTGAAAATATCTTTCCAACGAATCCGAAAAATCAAAATTTCATAGTGGGAATAAAAAGTTATGTCCAGTTGAAATTTCGGAATAGTCGCTATGGAAAATATAGCCCTTAAAAATGGAAATTTTGCAATCGACCTCCGTTTTTGATGAAACCACTCTTGTTGGATCCGGGATGTCAAATTATTGCTAGATTCCAAAATTCATAATTTTCTGAATCAATATGTGAGCGTGAAGAAAACGTGTTTCGTCAGTTTTAGTCAAATTTAATCAACTGGAAAATGACCATTTTTCAAACGGCCTCCAAATTTGACGAAATTAGTTTTGTTAGGACCATATCGTCAATACAAAGCTAGAAATAATTTTTCTGCAATTTTTGGAGTCAGTATGTGGCCCCGGTAAGTTAAAAATGAAAATTAGGCTCACATCCTTAAAAGTAAACTTAATTAAGCTCATATCCTCCCCATTTGAAACATATAAATTTCATCCTTATTTTCAAACAACCGTACTTTTTTTTCCAAAACATCCCTTTTCCGTTAATTAACGGTGTGAATAATATACAACAAAACACGTATTAGGGTTTTATTTTTTCCAGAATCATATAATTTTCTCTCATGGCGGCGTCGTCATCGTTCTCAATTTTTGCATTTCGTCGGTCTAAAATGTGCTGTGCTCGGAATTCTTTCAGTGATTTAATTACATCCATCCTTGATTTTTATAATGAATGTTTCTTCTTCAAGGTTATTTATACTTTATATTAATTTTTATTTTCAACGGTTATCATTTTTTGCTTGATCTTTGTTAATTGATTAATCTAATCTTCTTTAATTGTATAGACTTGTCGATGGACAATTTAATTATTATATATAGTTTTAATGTTATAATAGATAGTACAGTTTTTTTTGTTAAGTTTGGCGATATATTTGTTCTTATATTCTGAATAGATGCATACAATTATCCTTCTTTTGGTTAATATTAGCATGCAATAATGCATAAATTGTAAACAAATGCATACAACTGTTCGGAATATTGAATTACTTGCATGAAGGTATGCATTTAATCTGGATATATGCATACTTGAATGCAATTATTATGACTACAGATTGTTTTCAACTGTTATAGTTATGTACATTCATGTATGCAAATATTTTTAGAATCTGAATGCATGTGTGCAAATTTGATTAAAACATGGAAAAATAAAACAGACTTGTATGTATGAATGTGGTTTTATAGTAAATCTGTGCTGTAGTGTATTAATTATTTGTGCATGTTTTACAAAAGTAATATTTTGTTGATGTAGTTTATTTTATTCTTTTGTTAATATTTTTTATTTATTTTTTTCATAGGTTTTCCCCTACAGCAATTACTATTGTGTACGGAGAAGATGCAGACTATGAAAATGTGCATACAAGTATGCAGGTAGTATTGTTATATGCACACATGGATGTATTTATTTATAATTATCTAAACATGTTTATGTCATTTTATTTGATTATGGAAGATGAGGCTTATTAATCTTGATTCTCTTCTTTGTGTTGCAGTTTTCCTGTAGATAGTGATGTATTGGTGTTCTTGAAGTTCGGGAATGATGACATGTTTCTGCTATTTGTTGTAAATATTTATGTGATTGTATGTAATCAGAAAAATTGCGTACTGTTATGCATATATTATTTATATATACATATAAATGTACAACCCTTTTTGAATATCTGTCTGTTTGCGTGCATGATGATTTATTGCAAACAAATATGCTTATATTCTTAATATTTGCATATTCAATTTTTTTTTTTTGTGACTGTATGTAATCAGTTCAATAAAGCCAATTCTGTATTATTTGTAAACATTTCTGTAATTCTATACACTCTGTTCATATTTCATAGTACTTTTGTGTGATATCTACATGGAAGCTTTTCATCTTATATGTATGAAACTATTCGTAAATAGTTGACTAAATTTATGCAATAATTCTGAATAGTTTTATACATCAGCTGCACAACTTTTTTCTAATTATTCATAATACTTGTATACAATAATTCAAATTACCTGCATACAGGTATACGATTATTCTATAAATATACATACTAACATTCAACTATTTGATCATTGTTGCATATAAGTGTGCAAATATTCCTACTATTTGCAATTTTTCATAATATATGCATATAACTCTGCTAATATTTGAAATAAATGTACCAAAGTAATCAACATTTCACAATATCATGTAAAATCAAATTAACTACATTCAATACAAAATTTTCGAGCATAAAATTGTTTTCCAAAGTGGTCACCAAGCGGCCGTAGCTACTAAACAAATAAACCACTACATATATTTACAAAAAATCCAAATAAACCAAACTTTGCAATATTTTTTTGAATCACGTGAAGAAGTCTATGGTTGTTCAGTAGTAACTAGAGAGCTTTCTCCTACACATTGTCATCTTCAACATCTTCTTCAACATTTGGTCCTGCACAAAATGGTAGAATACTTTTTAGGTAACCATGACTAAATGCATACAATTACAGAATTTTCAGTGGATATTTGCACTCTTGTATGCCATAATTCAAAATTTTTGCATACTATCGTGCTAGTATTTTTATCCAATGTGTTTTTTTAAATCAATTACTGCTATTTTATGCATATTATCATGCAGTAACGACTAATATTTGTAGACAAGCATGCAGAAATTGATGCATACAGTCACACATGCAACACACAAGTTTAAATATATGAACACAAGCATGTTATAATTCAAAATATATTTACATACTTAAACCATTATTAAACAATGTTACAAGTTTGTTTAGGATAATACGACGGATTTTTTTTGTAAAATTCTACTTTTTTCACCCACAATTGCATTAATATTTGCATAAAATCTTATAATCAATCATCAAATCCATATTTACACATATTTTAATATATATTACGCGCAGATTATCAGTTCTTGAAAATAAAATAAGTGGATCAACAGCTTACCTTCGTTCTTGCCATTTCTTTGAAAATCTGATCAAATCGGCGACGACTTTGGTTGTTTTGGTTTGATCGAGATTAAAAATTTGACAATCGCCTGTGGGATTTTAATTTTCTTCCTTGAACGACTGCGCTAATTAAGCGATGAACGGAGTGTTTTTAGGGTTTAAAGGACAGATGCGTAATTTTAATTGCAGCATTTCAAAAATAGGGATGTATTCTATATTCTTTTTATCAGCGGGTTTTTTATTTATTTTGAAACTTAATAGGGACTTATAAAAAATGCACCCAAATTAAAATGTACGTTAAAATGCAATATATTGACTTATGGGACATATCCCATTGCGTTCGGAATGGGGGTAGTTAGCTAGAGGCGGCAGTCGTTGGGTTCGATTTGGAGTTCGAATGAAAAACTAACTTATTAAAAATTAGATTAATTATATATTGGTCAAACCCCCTTTTCATCCTCATTCTCTCTCTCTCTTCCTTCACGAGAGAAAAAGTCGATGTCCTCAGCCCCTTCCCCTTTTACGTCGCCACTCCCTCCCACTAGAGCCACCGCATCGTGTTGGTCCTCCTCTCCTCTCTCTCCTCCTCTTTCTTTCTTCAATTTTGCAAACCCTAAGCCCCAAATTGCAAACTACCACCACTGTGGGCCCCTCCAGCACCACCACCAGCACCAGCACCCTTCCTCCTCCCAGTCAGGCCTGCGTCGCTGCCCCTCAGCTTCGGCCATGGACCCGACCACCTCAAAAATCACATTTTTGACAAAATCCCGTTTTTGCAAATAACACCCTGAGCTTCCACAGCCCATAACTCTTAAACCGAGCGCTTCTGGCCAAAACACGTACCAAATTCGAAGAGCACGATTTTCTCTTCAATTTAGTATATGATAGTCCTATTTTGGATTGTGAAGCTGTCGGGAAAACACGTCCAAAGTCTGCTGTCAAACACTGTCCAAATGCTGTCTTTTCGAAATTTCCGGTGAAATGGTACATTTCCGGAAGGAAGACCACTAGGAAAAGTGTCTGAAATGACGCGTTTAAGCTAGAAAAAAAATGGTGTGAAAATTGGAGCTCGTTTGCAAATTCTGGAACCAGAACAGCAAATCCGGGCGATAGAAAATATGTGAGTTTTCTCCGCTTTAAAACTTCTATGGTTTTTGATGTATGAAGTATGTAAAGTTATGTTTTTTATTTATGTAAAGTTATGATTTTTATTTATACAAAGTTACGATTTTTATTTATATAAAGTTATGATTTTTATTTATGTAAGAATACCATTTTTGGTTAGTTAAAAATAGGATTTTTATCGTAGGAAGGAACTATTTTTGGCAAGATTAAAAATATGATTTTTTAACTAGTGTATGGCATGGAAATGTCTTTAGAAAGATAAAAATATGATTTTAACCTATATAGTAGCGTTATAAAAATATGATTTTTATATATGTAGAGTATTAAAAATATAATTTTTAGCGAAGTGAAAATATAATTTTTAGAACTGAAATAAAAATGCGATTTTTACTATGAACAGCCGGGAAAGATCGCATTGGAATTTTGGTCAAATCCAAACTGTTCAGAAATAAAGAATGGCGGAGTGGAACCCAAAGGTGAGAACTCCTCACTGAAATTTTCTTATACAGTTATTTATTTTATAACTGCATATATGAAATGTTCCCCCATCGTCCACAGACCATGGACGACTTGTTTGATTGTTTGGTCTGGTTGATTAGATTATTTGGCTGAATTTGGTTGTTTGGGTAAAATGAAATGATTATAATTGTAATGTATGTAAGGCGCGAGCCAATATCAGGAGGGGGGTAATGCTAGACATTACTCGATTTTGATATCGCGCCATTATGCCGCCGAAATTTTCTAAAATATGTTAGAAAAATAAAAATACAATTTTATTGTGTAAATGGACCGAATAAATATTTATCGTTAAAAATATAAATGACTATGTACACCCATTTACAAATCAGATGATTTGTTTATGTACACCCATTTGACTGATGTGGATTGGGACAATAAATTTTACACAGCGCCCAATTGCACAAATAAAATTCATTATTTGTTGATTGAAACCCCACACGGGTGTTGGGGTGATATTTAACGTACACTAATCCCGACTATTTAGTTGTATGTCAATCGATAGGTTGACAGACTGTTGTAAGCGTTAAATATTTGTATTTAATGCTTATGTAGTGTAGAATGCACTCTAGATGATGGATGATTATTTATCACTGTTGTTGTATACATATGCTGTATGAATCCATATAATAACATTATATGGAAATTGACTGTGTCTGATTCCAGTTCAGAAATAATGAACATTTCAAAATAATGAATATTTTTAAATAAAGAATATTTTAAAACAATATTCAGTAAAAGATCAAAATCGGATTTTGATGTCCGATTTAGGATGGACACAAATATATTTAAATATATATAGCTGTGTTGATTAGATATGCGCTATTTTGATGCGAACAATATTTATATCGATTTTATTCATTTTTATAATGAATATTGAAAAGAAGATGATTTTGAAATCTAATGTTTTAAAAATATTATCATTTATATATTAATGATATGGAATATTCGATTTTGATTTGAAATTGAATATGAAGTTGAAATCGTTTTGAAAACGAATTTAAAATGATTTATAAAATACGTTTTAATGGAAATCGACGAAATATATGTAATATATATATATATATATTATATATATAATGGCCAGAATAGAATGCGTCTCGCCGCGGTAGTTCGCGAATTTCGACCATTGACTTCAAACGGACATTACGGGAGATCCGACCGTCGGATTCTCCTAAAACCGGAACCTTTGGGTTCGTATCGAAAAGATCTTTCTAACGGATATTAGAGATTTGAAATTTAATGGGTGGATTTGTAATTATGTCCAAATAAAATTTGGAAAAGGTCAAGTAAGTTCAATTTGATGGCCGTTTATGGAAATCGACTGTACGGGCCTTGATAAAATTATTAAAAATATCAATAATTTGTGTAAAATCGTAATAAATGATTTGCAAAGAATTGGGATGAAAAATTCCAAATTTGAAAAGATAAAAATATTTTTTTATCGAAATGAACTAGTTTTGAAATAGAATAATAAATCCAATATTTTTAAAATAAATAAATTGGATTTGAAATGGTTTCACAAATAACAAGGATTTCCAATATATGAATCGAAATGGATTTGAATCGAAATTATCTTCGGAATATTTCGATATTGGATTCCGTGATTATACGGATATTGTGGAGGAATTTGGAAGATATATATATATCGTTATTCCAATACAGTATTTATTGATTTCAGAATTTGATATTGAATATAAGACGATATATTTTCTATTTAGAGCCTTGTATTTAATATCAAATTGGATTTTGGGTTTGTGTGAATGGTATCTTTAATAATACTGTTCTTAAACCCAATGGTGTTAGGAAAATTAGGAACTGACGGGAGATTAGCTAAGTTAAATGGTTTCCTGGGTGTTGTTCTGATGTTGGTTTCGACCTTCGGGATTAATACTTAGAGAATTGTTCTCTTACTAATTTACGGTTAAAGACTGATAGGATTTTGGGTTTGTCGTGAATGGTGTCTTCATCAACACTGTTCTTGAACCCAATTGAGAAAAGATTAAATCTTTTTATTTAGATTTAATGAAGTATACCAATTAATTAATATCTAATTGGAATTGAATTGAAATTGGTTTTTGGGTCTATCGTGAACGGTGTTTTAAATAACACTTGTTCTTTAACCCGATTAACAATGGAATAAGATTATGGGTTGTCCTGAATGGTATCTTTAATAATATTGTTCTTAGACCCAATGGAGTTAAGAAAATTAGATACTAATTGAAGATTAGTTAAGTTGAATGGTTTCCTTGGTATTGATCTGATGTTGATTTCGGCCTTGGGGGTTAATACTTAGGGAATTGTTCACTTGGTAATTTACGGTTAAAGGCTGATGGAATGGAATGTGATTTTGGGTTTATCGTGAACCGTGTTTTAAATGACATTGGTTCCTTAACCAGTTAAAGACAGGATATGATTTCCTATGTTAAACAATCGTTAATATTGATTTTTGGGAAGATTAAAACCAAGTGGAGTTTTAATGCATCTTTAATTAGATTGAAATAATATCCAAAGGAAGATTAAAGAATAAATTTAAAGAATTTATCTTTGATAAAATTAATGGGAAACTTTCCCAAAGTATAAGAATATTTGAATAAAGGAATATTCTAGATTGGAATGAGGCGTATGTTGTGTTTTTATGGCACTTGTTTATTATATACGCGAGTTATTCAGAAAGACCGGGTTTATCACATTCTGAATAACTGATTCGACGATGTGTCGAGGATGAAGACGGTGGTTGAAGACCGAAGGTCTTCACATCGTTTGGATGATTACTGATGTCTTGATTTGGGCCTTACACCCAAGACGAGGTAATAAGTGGTGATCGTCCAGATGTACTTGGAGATCGACGAATATGCGAGGGCCTCTCCCTTGTATTGGACGTATGAGGGAGGAATAAGATGCCTCCGGTTTCTTTTAGACCCAGAATGAACTTGTAAATGGATGTGTGTCCGACATTGGATTTTATTCTGTGTGATTGATTTCTATTAAATATATATCTGTTTGGCGGCGGAGAACTTATTCTCATGTGGATTGGTGTCAGCGTTTTACCATCCCTGACATTTTACTCATGTGGATGTTGCATATGTTGCTTATTACTTGATGAATAGTGAGGCGCCTCGGTTATATCGGTCGATCCGGGGCCGATGGAGTCATTTGGCTCATTTACGCCACATAGAGTGGGGAAACGCATGCTAAGGAATTATTAATTCACCATTGCACTTAGTGTGAACCTGCCTTGCATGTTGCCTAGGTACAGTTGCGGGTGAGTCCTGAGACATGGGCTAGATTGTCTCGAAACGGTAGGATTGCGCCTTGCCTTGGTTCATGACGGAAATCTAACTTCCAATACGTGACATTTGTGGTTTTGATTATAGAGCCTAGTATTAGCGACATGATATATGGTACCCATGCCGCCAAGGATTGATACATTTATTTTGGAAGTTGTTTTATACACTATGCACTTATAATAGTATAAAATGATTTGTTTTAACGTACCAAGCATGCTTGGCTATTATAAGGGAAAACCCTATCCCCCGGCTTGCGTTGCATTGTGTGATAGGACCTGGGTCTTATAATAGCTTCATTTTTCCAAAAAGTATTGCGCTGTTTTGTTATATGCACAGGTGTTCTTGGGAGGAAACCCGTTCCGTGTTATACGGCGTGGTCCCTTGATATATCTAATTTTGAAGTAAAGTTTTAAATAACTGTTTTAGTTCTCACACCAGTCACATGACTGACCTGGAGTTTATTGTTTTAACCTAAACTCTGTGTGCCCCTATTTTCCGCACGGGCAGCTAGTAGTTTTGGTTTTGCAGATATATATTCACATGATCCTAATTTACAGCTGAAGTGATATTCGGAAAGCTCTGTATCTGTGTATCACTTTCAGTTGTGTTTTGTATTGTTTTCCGCTGCTATGTATTTAAATGTAATTTAAATCTCTGATATTGATCAAATGTATATGATTTATTCCTACTCTATTATATTCTCATATTCTGATGGAATTATTGTAATAACAATGAAATGTTCTTCTGTTTGTGTTTTGATTCGTCTTGTCCTCAACTCAATCCGCGCTTTCCTTCACGGGGAAGTTCGGGTTGTCTCATTTTGGTATCAGAGCTCTGGTTTACAAAGCTCGAGAACAAGGCACATTAGAACCAAACGAAAAAATTCATCAGAGATTGGATTAGCAATATCCAATGAGAGTGACTCGTTTGAGATAGGAACAGTAGTATCCTAGAACGAGTGTGAAGAGTAATGTTTTTTTTTAAATGTAAACAAACTTTGTTTTGAAAATTTAAACCTTATTCAATGTATTTGAATATTTATTTGTATTGAATTTGGACAATCCAATATATAAAGATTTTGCATATATGCCTAGCAAACGTATATTTGAATTTTAATATACTGGATAGATATAGAATCACGCTGTAGTCGCTCGGAGATGATTCTGATGATTGCTCGAGCATCATCAGCATTTATGTTCGGGTTTCGAAAGTGGGAATTCTATATATTTCCAATTGACTGGTGTGAGAACCAAAACTAGATAGGGCTTATTGTTGTGATTTGGCATCAAAAATCTGATTTTTGGACTATATATCAAAGTTATGAATTTGAAAAGCTAATCAACTAATTGATTGATGGTTGTGTTGTATGATTATTCCTTTAAACCATTATGTGAAAAAAGGTAAATTTGGGCCAAATGGTACCAAATATTGAACTGTATTGAAAATTGTTTGGAAATGCATGCATGTACATATATATATATATATATGTTTGTGTGTGTGTGTGTGTGAACAGGTCATTGCAAGGAGGCTAGAGCAGAGGAATAAAATTGTATGCCCGACAAATAGGTACATGTTTACTAATTTATTGGATTTGGATGATTTTATGAGCCGATTGGCTAACCGATTGGCTGGTTCTTTTTCTTTTTGGATTGGAGAGGCCTGTATGGCGATTTTGGGATTTTCCCGGTGCTCTCGTATCGGGGAGGTTATGGCGAAAATTTTCAAAAATTTAGGGTGTTAGCCAAATTTTTGAAAGATTTGAAAGGTTCTTAGAAACTGAAAAGTTGAAGAACTTAAGCCGTAGTGAAAATAATGAAAGTTGAGTTGGTTTGTAAAACAACTTTCAGTTCCGTTCCTTTTCGAGGACGAAAAGATTTTAAGTGGGGGAGATTGTAACAACCCGGAAAATCTGAGCCAATTTAAATTTTTTATTTTGGCCCTTTTAGTGAATTTTGAATATTTAAAATGAATTATTTTAAATAATAACAACGAGAAATTTATTTTGAATAGAATTAGAACATATACATTTATTTGAATTGACGTTAGAATATAATTGTTTTATTTTAATTATAAAAGGAATTGAAAATGGCGCGTTAGTTTGAAAATCCAATTTCAAATTTCAAATGAATGTACAGGATTCAAAATAAACCTGATTTTGGCGAAACCAAAAATATTAGGATCTATTTGAAATTAACTTTCCAACGAATCCGAAAAATCAAAATTTCATAGCGGGAATAAAAAGTTATGTCCAGTTGAAATTTCGGAATAGTCGCTATGGAAAATATAGCCCTTCAAAATGGAAATTTTGCAATCGACCTACGTTTTCGATGAAACCACTTTTGTTGGATCCGGGATGTCAAATTATTGCTAGATTCCAAAATTCATAATTTTCTGAATCAATATGTGAGCGTGGCAAAAGAAAACATATTTTGTCAGTTTTAGTCAAATTTAATCGACTGGAAAATGGCCATTTTTCAAACGGCCTCCAAATTTGACGAGATTAGTTTTGTTAGGACTGTATCGTCAATACGAAGCTAGAAATAATTTTTCTGTAATTTTTGGAGTCAGTATGTGGCTCCGGTAAATTAAAATATATGTTAAAATGCAATATATTGATTTATATTTTAATTTAAGGAAAAAATGATCAAACCAATCTAATTGACTTACGGGACATGTCCCATTGCATTCGAAATGGGGATAATTAGCTACGGGCAGTAGTCGTTGGGTTCGATTTGGAGTTCAAATGAAAAGCTAACTTTTTGAAATTAAAAATTAAATTAATTATATATTGGTCAAACCCCCCTTTTTCTCTCATTATCTCTCTCTTCCTTCACATGAGAAAAAACCGATGTCCTCAGCCCCCTCCTCTTATATGCTGCCGCCCCCTCCCCTAGAGCCGCCGCACCGCGCTCCTCCTCCTCCTCCTCTCCTTTCTGTCCTCCTCTTTCTCTGTTCAATTTTGCAAACCCTAAACCCCAAATTGCAAACTACCACCACCTAGGCTCCTCCAGCGCCACCAGCACCCTTCCTCCGCCCAGTCGGGCCTCACAGCCGCCCCTCAGCCCTCAGCTCCGGCCATGGGCCCCACCACCTCAAAAATCACATTTTTCACAAAATCCCATTTTGCAAATAACACCCTGAGCTTCCACAGTCCATAACTCCCAAACCGAGCGCTTCTGGCCAAAACTCCACAGTAGCAAATTCGAAGAGCATAATTTTCTCTTTAATTTGGTATATGATAGTCCTATTTTGGATTGCGGAGCTATCGGGAAAACGTGTCCAAAGTCTGCTGTCCAAACACTATCCAAATGCTGTCTTTTCGCGATTTACGGCGAAATGACACATTTTCGGAAGGAAGACCACTAGGAGAAAGCTGTCCGGAATGACGCGTTTAAGCTTAAAAAAGAGATGGTGTGAAGATTGGAGCTCATTTGCAAATTCTGGAACCAGAAGAGCAAATCTGGGCGATAGAAAATATGTGAGTTTTCTCCGCTTTATAACTTCTATAGTTTTTGATGTATGAAGCATGTAAATTTATGATTTTTATTTATGTAAAGTTATGATTTTTATTTATATAAAGCTACGATTTTATTTATACAAAGTTATGATTTTTATTTATGTAAGAATACCATTTTTGGTTAGTTAAAAATAGGATTTTTATCGTAGGAAGGAAATATTTTTGGCAAGATTAAAAATATGATTTTTAACTAGTGTATGGCATGAAAATGTCTTTAGAAAGATAAAAATATGATTTTAACCTATATAGTAGCGTTATAAAAATATGATTTTTATATATGTAGAGTATTAAAAATATATTTTTTAGTGAAGTGAAAATATAATTTTTAGAACTGAAACAAAAATGCGATTTTTACTATGAACAACGAGGAAAGATCGCATTAGAATTTTAGGCAAATCCGAGCCGTTCAAAAATTAAGAATGGCGGAGTCGAATCCAAAGATGAGAACTCCTCATTGAAATTTTCTTATACAGTTATTTATTTTATAACTGCATATATGAACTGTTCCCCCGTCGTCCACAGACCATGGACGACTTGTTTGATTGTTTGTAGATTATTGGTTGAATTTTGTTGTTTGGGTAAAATGAATTGATTAGAATTGTTATGTATGTATGGCGCGAGCCAATATCAGGAGAGGGGTAATGCTAGACATTACCCGATTTTAATATCGCGCCGTCATGCCGCCGAAATTTTCTAAAATATGTTAGAAAAATAAAATTATCATTTTACCGTGTAAATGGACCGAATAAATATTTTATTATTAAAAATATAATTTTTAACGTGTATACGAATAAAAAAAATATTCATTTACAAATCAGACGATTTGTTTATGTACACCCATTTGACTGATATGGATTGGGACGATAAATTTTACATGTCGCCCAACTGCACAAATAAAATTCATTATTTGTTGATTGAAACCCCACACGGGCGTGGGGGTGATATTTGACATACACTAATCCCGACTGTTTAGTTGTACGTCAATCGATAGGTTGCTAGACTGTTGTAAGCGTTAAATATTTGTGTTTAATGCTTATGCAGTGTAGAATGCACTCCGGATGATGGATGATTATTTATCATTGTTGTTTTATACATGTGTTATATGAAATCCATATAATAACATTGTATGGTAATTGACTGTGTCTGATTCCAGTTCAGAAATAATGAATATTTCAAAATAACGAATATTTTTAAATAAAGAATATTTTAAAACAATATTCAGTAAAAGTTCAAAATCTGATTTTGATGTCTGATTTGGGATGGACACGAATATATTTAAATATATATAGCCATGTTGATTAGATATGCGCTATTTTGACGCGAACGATATTTGTATCGATTTTATTCATTTTTATAATGAATATCGAAAAGGAAATGATTTTGAAATCTAACATTTTGAAAATATTATCATTTATATATTAATGATATGGAATATTCAATTTTGATTTGAAATTAATATGAAGCTGAAATCATTTTGAAAACGAATTTAAAACTATTTATAAAATACGTTTTAATGGAAATCAATGAAACATATATAATATGTATTATATATAATGGCCTGAATAGAACGCGCCGCGCCGCGGCAGTTCGCGAATTTCAACCATTGACTTCGAACGGACATTACGGGAGATCCGACCATCGGATTCTCCTAAAACTGGAACCTTTGGGTTCGTATCGAAAACAGCTTTCTAACGGATATTAGAGATTTGAAATCTAATAGTTGAATTTGGAATTATGTCCAAATCAAATTTGGAAAAGGTCATTGTAAGTTCAGTTCGATGGTCGTTTATGGAAATCGACTGTACGGGCCTTGATAAATTATTAAAAATATCAATAATTTGTGTAAAATCATAATAAATGATTTGCAAAGAATTGGGATGAAAAATTCCATATTTGAAAAGATAAAAATATATTTTTATCAAAATGAACTAGTTTTGAAATAGAATAATAAATCCAATATTTTCGAAATAAATAAATTGGATTTGAAATGGTTTCAAAAATAACCAGGATTTCCAATATATGAATTGGAATGGATTTTAATCAAAATTATCTTCGAAATATTTCGATATTGGATTCCGTGATTATACAGATATTGTGGAGGAATTTGGAACATATTTATATTATTATTCCAATACGATATTTATTGATTTCCGGATTTGATATTGAATATAAGCCGATATATTTTCTATTCAGAGCCTTGTATTTAATATCAAATTGGATTTTGGGTTTGTCGTGAATGGTATCTTTAATAATACTGTTCTTAAACCCAATGGTGTTAGGAAAATTAGGAACCGACTGAAGATTAGCTAAGTTGAATGGTTTCCTGGGTATTGATCTGATGTTTGTTTCGACCTTCGGGGTTAATACTTAGGGAATTGTTCTCTTACTAATTTACGGTTAGGGACTGATGGGATTTTGGGTTTGTCGTGAATGGTGTCTCATCAACACTGTTCTTGAACCCAGTTGAGAAAAGATTAAATCTTTTTATTTAGAATTAATGAATTATACCAATTAATTAATATCTAATTGGAATTGAATTGAAATTGGTTTTTGGGTTTATCGTGAACGGTGTTTTAAAGAACACTTGTTCTTTAACCGAATTAACAATGGAATAAGATTTTGGGTTGTCGTGAATGGTATCTTTAATAATATTGTTCTTTGACCCAATGGAGTTAAGAAAATCAGAAACTAACTGGAGATTAGTTAAGTTGAATGGTTTCCTGATCTGATGTTGGTTTCGGCCTTGGGTGTTAATACTTCGGGAATTGTTCATTTGCTAATTTACGGTTAAAGGCTGATGGAATGGAATGTGATTTTGGGTTTATCGTGAACCGTGTTTTAAACTACATTGGTTCTTTAACCTAGTTAAAGACAGGATATGATTTCCCAAGTTAAACAATGTTAATATTGATTTTTGGGAAGATTAAAACCAAGTGGAGTTTTAATGCATCTTTAATTAGATTGAAATAATATCCAAAGGAAGATTAAAGAATAAATTTAAAGAATTTATCTTTGATAAAATTAATGGGAACCTTTCGCAAAGTATAAGAATATTTGAATAAAGGAATATTCTGGATTGGAATGAGGCATATGTTGTGTTTTTATAGCACTTGTTTATTTTATACGCGAGTTATTCAGAAAGACCGGGTTTATCCCATTCTGAATAACTGAATCGACGATGTGTCGAGGATGAAGACGACGGTTGAAGACCATAGGTCATCACATCGTTTGGATGATTACTGATGTCTTGATTTGGGCCGTACACCCAAGACGAGGTAATAAGTGGTGATCGTCCAGACGTACTTGGAGATCGATGGATATGCGAGGGCCCTTCCCTGTATTCGACATATGGGGGAGGAATGAGGTGCCTCCGGTTTCGTTCAGACCCAGAACGAACTTGTAAATGGATGTGTGTCTGACATTGGATTTTATTCTGTGTGATTGATTTCTATTAAATATATATCGGTTTGACGGCGGAGAATTTATTCTCTTGCTTAACGCCCTTCTCTAGGACGTACGAGCTCAGAGGTTAGATGTTAATAGACATCAGTCGCATGACGTGAATTTCCTGTGTGGCATGCTGAGATGCAAATGATCAAGACTTCTATTGAAAAGCAAAGTCTTGTGGTTGATGATCAAAGCACGACTTTAATATGGCATAGCTTTGTGTAGCATTAATTCGCGAGCCTCACACCCCGGTATGAACCAGAAACAGGAGAGGACGGCAGGGTGGGAATTGTGTTTCCTTGTAGATAAGAGTGGTGTCAACGTTTTACCAACCCTGACATTTTACTCATGTGGATGTCGCATATGTTGCTTATTACTTGATGGATAGCGAGGCGCCTCAGTTATATCGGTCGATCCCGGGCCGATGGAGTCATTTGGTTCATTTACGCCCCATAGGGCGGGGAAACGCATGCTCAAGAATTTTTAATTCACCATTGCACTTAGTGTGGAACGCCCCTACATGTTGCCTTGGTACAATTGTGGTTGAGTCCTGAGACATGGGCTAGATTGTCTCGAAACGGTAGGATTGCGCCTTGCCTTGGTTCATGAACGAAATCCAACTTCCGATACGTGACATTTGCAGTTTTGATTGTAGAACCTAGTATTGGCGACATGATATATGGTACCCTGCCACCTAGGATTGATACATTTATTTCTGAAGTTGTTTGATACGTTATGCACTTATAATAGTACCAAATGATTTGGTTTACCGTACCAAGCATGTTTGGCTATTATAAGGGAAAACCCTATCCCCCGACTTGCGTTGCATTGTCTGATAGGACCTGGGTCTTATAATAGCTTCATTTTTCCAAAAAGCATTGCGCTGTTTTGTTATTTGCACTGGTATTCTTGGGAGGAAATCCGTTCTGTGTTATACAGCGTGGTCCGTTGAAATATCTGATTTTGAAGTAAAGTTTTAAATAACTGTTTTAGTTCTCAGACTAGTCACATGACTGACCTGGAGTTTATTGTTTTAACCAAAACTCTGGGTGCCCATATTTTCCGCACGGGCAGCTTGTAGTTTTGGTTTTGCATATTTATATTCATAGGTTCCTGGTTTACAGCTGAAGCGATATTCGGAAAGCTCTGTATCCGTGTATCACTTTCAGTTGTGTTTTTTTTTGCTGCTATGTATTTAATTGTAATTTAAATCTCTGATATTGATCAAATGTATATGATATATTCCTACTCTGTTATATTCTCGTATTCTAATGGAATTGTTGTAATAACAATGAAATGTTCTGCTGTTTGTGTTCTGATTCGTCTTGTCCTCAACTCAATCCGCGCTTTCCTTCACGGGGAAGTTCAGGTTGTCTCATGATTTGTAACAATCCATTAAACGAATTTGGATCCCAAAAGATAACAAAATGAATTCGAGTAAGATCAAATGGATTTGGGTTCCTAAGGGCACAAAGGTAAATTCAGATGGATTATTATACAAACAGGTTTGGGTACCAAAATGTGTAAACGAAGCTATGACTGGTAAAACAATCTTTGTTAGACCACTCGATCCTATAAACAGTGAGGTACCAGAGGAGGCTAAGGACCAACTTTGTGAAAGAGAGATTGAATTCAATATTATTCCACATTATTGAACTATTCAAAGTTCCTTAGCCATGATTTTCAAGTTAAAGATTCGACATCATCACTTGTAAATCAGGTATGATCCCTAAATTCATTTACTAAACCTCCCATGTTTTGATAATTTCCAGATTGTGAAATTTGTAAATAATTGCATTTCCTTTGAAGTTTAATTTTTTGATAGTTCCCTGAATTTTTAACAGTGCTATACTATCTTGTACATATCTTAAACATTATTTATTGAAATTCTGAAAATTCTTGAAGTTCTGAAAAGCTAATGAAATTTCATGCATCTTTGCTATTTTTAGTTTCTTTTAATTCGCCTTGGAAAGACTTGAAAAACTGTACCCATTACAACATACTTCCTGAAAACTACTTTTAATATATTGTGATAATTTCATTGGTTTTCGGTTGGGCTTGACCATTTTTGAATTGAAAATCATTTGGAATGGATTGTTGTGTTGTATATTGAAATTGAATTTTAAATCATGATCATTTGGCTTGGATATTTGATTTTGAAATCATTTGAAATTGTTGATGTCTTGAATCTCATACACCTTTTGGACTTAAAATTGATAATCTTGTATGACTGATGCTCTCGTGGATCATTGTGTTTATTTTTGAATCTTGAAATTCACACATCTGTTCAAGTGATTTCAAACGAACTATTTTTTAATCTTAGATCATGAATTGACTCTTAGGCTTGATGTAAATATTCTGAAGAATTCTCTTATGAATCTCTATTCTGAATTTGATACCGCTGCTCTGATAAAAGGAATTAATTTGTAAATGTTTTTATGACTGCTTGATTTGGTATCAAATGTTTATTGCTGCTCGATTTAAGTGTTGTAAATTCAGTGTTTAGTTTTCATTGACCACTATGGATAATTAGGAGATACAAGTGGTATCATTCTTAGAAGTCTTGAAAAATTTCTCATTCAATTGATTGATTTTTTTTCAGCTTGTATAGTTCTTTCAGAATACCTCTTGATATTGATTTTTTCAATTTAAAATCCATACTTTTATTATTTTTCAAAAATTGAAATCATTGACCAAATTGTACTATATTTGAAACTCATTAAAATAATTATTAGATTTGTGAAATTGTGATGTGTTGTGACTGTAGTCTATTTCATAACAAGAGGAGATTTATTTGAATTCTCATGATGTTTGAACAGATTTATGAAATTGTGATGTGTTGTGACGAGCATTTTCTTTTCCTTCCATCTTTTTGTCGTCCATCATGGTTTTATTTAATGTGGAGAGTTTATTTTTTTCGTCATTAAAGAATGTACAGTTTCAAAAAATTTGATGGAAATGTGACTATATTATTTTTTAGAATATAGGAGAATTGAATTTTTTTCAAAAATCCCGGTACGGTTGAACATATTTATATGATTAATTTAGAAATTTATATCACGACCAAATCTATCCCTAACATATTTCTGTCATTCATTATTGGTTTTATATACTGAGGGTATTTTGTATCTAATAAGTGTTTCTCTAACCTCTTTTGGAAAACCTAGATATTGTCATGTATGGTTAGAGATTACTTATGATTTAAGTTGCAACTGATCGCATTTAAAAGTCGTTATAGGCTATGCATGGTTAGTGAGCTCTTAAAATAGAAAAGGAAAATAAAAAGCTTGTTATGTAAAACCCAACCTATCAATCCATTTTATGAATTGTGGAATGTGTTAATATTTTATGATATATTATGATTCTTTGGTTGATAGATTTGGGATTTGCGATAATTTGATTTTTTTTTCTCTTGATTTGAATTTATAATCATAGTTTAAACCCATCACCATTTTGTGCTAATTTTTAAATTTTATTTGAAAATAATTGGAATTCATATGTTTTATAACTCTCTTCATTTATAAAATCCATCGTAAATCCATCATTCTAAAATGTGAAATTTGCCTTGTGTTTGAAGAATATTATGATTTTTGTTTGATTGAATGAGGTTTACGGTGTTCATTCTCTCTTTTAATTTTGAATTTATAGTTCTAGTCTATATTCATTACTATTTCGATTTCTATATCCTTTTGATGATAACAAAAGAGGGAAATGGTTAAGATTTTGATTGATGAGTGAATATTTCATGAAATTTTTTAATATTCAAAATTCAGTTCATTTCTCATCTCACTCATATTCAGTTGTAGGAGGAGCATACATTTAGGGGGAGTACTGCACCTAACTATCAAAAGCATTTATCACATTCAAAATCTTATGTGTATGTTTGCCATCATCAAAAGGGTGAGATTGTTGAATATAACAATATGATTTTTGTTTGATTATAACAAACATATATATTATAATATAAATGTGTTTGCAACTGTACTATTCTATACTACATCACATACTGAAATAAATATTTATTTCTGAATAGATATACTATTGCACAAGAATTTAAATATTCAAACAGTGTTTTATTCAAATAAAATATTTTATTTCAATACAAACTTATGACTTCACTATTGTATATTTCTTTGTAATATAATATATTCAATTTCATATACATTGTTTCCCCACTACAACACTATGAATTCACTCATTTACATACACTTAGTCACTCATATTCACTCAATTTCATATACATACTCGGTTACACACACTCTCTCATGTATAACCACATATACACTCATTGACACATTTCGGTCTTCAGTTTGCTTTGGAGTAGTTCAGTCACCTGCATACCTGTCATAGAAACACACATAGTAAAATGGAACAAAATAGAATTAAATTCTAGTAAGTATAAATTTATTTTATATTTGATTTGCCTTAGAATTTTGGTGTGTTTCCCATTATATTTCTAGACTTAGTCTAATATGTATATACATCTATTTGTGTCTAGATTGCTTGTAGTATTCACAGTGATTCACTTTAAATATCACAAGGTTGACTATATATCTAGTGCATGCAGATCGGCCTTAACATAGCTATAATGGTCTACTAATCAAGACCAGCCTCAACTCACAATTGTGGTCTGGCGATCTTGACCAACCATGACACAATGTATAATGGTCTGCTAATGTAAAAAAATAAATATAATTGCACATGCAAAATACATGTATACACATACATGTGTATGTAAATACACATATATAATGTGCAGGGACAATATGGTCAAACATCAATAAGTGCACTATTCAGGCCAAAACAAGGATAGTCAAGCCAAGCTAGTGACTAAATCAAGTGTACAGCAAACCAAAATGCCCAATATCACAAACATCAAGTGATCACAAGCATGGAACGTGGAAATGCACATGGAAATAGCGAAGATATAATAAAATGGAGCAAGCAGTTACAAATGGTCATGTACAAGTCAAAATGCATGGTGATCAGCCTGAACAATGGCATCTTCAAGTGTCATTGGTGAAAGGCAAATCTAGCAGTTGCAAGTTTGAATAAACCAGTATATGTGTGTGTACAAAAATTTATACACACATGTACATAGTTCATATACGGTGCAACTGAATTAGATGACATGCCAACACACCCAAGCTCAAATGTACAGAGTTCAAGTTATGAACATGGTCAAAAAGTGGATCAACCAACATGAAGAAAAACACTAGTATGCATGGTACAAGGGAAAGTAAGTGATGGATACATGAACAAATGCACATGAATCTGGATATGGAGGCAGATTCAATAGCCAAGCAATGCATGCACCAGTCAAGCATCACAAGTCATGAACATAAAGGTGCAATAACAACAATACAACAACACAGATGAGCACAATGGCATTATAAGTGATAGTAATCATGCAAGTGAACCAATAAGAATTTGCAGCATCCCCAAGTTCAAGCAAAGCGCCATGCAGTATAGTCAAATCATAGCATGGAACTAATGATGCATAGGACGGGACAATCTCATGCACATGTCGACATAGCAACATGAAAAAAATGGACATGTACAGTATGGTACATGAATAATGCACCAACATATGTAATAGTTCAAGTGTGAAGCAACTCAAACAAGCATAACAAATGAAATAAGGATGCTCAGGAAATTGTACAAGATATACTCAACAAATTACAAGTGTGAAGGCTACAATATTAAGGCAGCCCAAATTCAAGTGCACGAGCAAATACAAAAAAGCAACTACATAAGCAAGCACAGGTGTACATGTGCACTTGATTGTACACAAGTCTTTGTGCAAGAGTTTGTGCAAATACAAACTTGTAAAAATGCAATTCAAGCCAAAAAGCATAGGTCAAGACAGGCAAAATGTTTCAAAAACATATCAGGAGACACACTCAAGTGCAACATGTACAAGATCAGGTCAGGTTCAAGGCTCAAGCAATAATAACACACACATGTATATATATATATACACACACACAAAATTGTGTGTATATGTATATATATGTGTGTGTGTGTGTGTTAAAGCATATACAGTCACAAAGCATAAGATGGCAGAAATGGAAACATAATGTGCAAATGATACACAAATTGCTCGAATGATCTCAGTAGAAAAAGGGAATTTCTTTCTTTAGAATTCACCGATTAAGAAAGAGGAAAGAAATCAATTTGCCGTCGTCGCATAAATAATTTGGCAAGTTATTTTTGCAATTTATCTCTCCAAAATGCACAGTGGAAAAAACATGGGTAAATACATCCAAGAAAATATGGCAAGTGTTTATCAGCGAAATCCAAGGTACAATTTTGGGAAAGTATGATTTTTTGAATGCAAAATCAGTCTAGAATTACGCATGCAATTTGTAAAGCAATAAAAATCAAGCAAAGCTTTCTAGAAAACAAACGAGCACACACATGGCAATTCATCAAGCAATTCAATGTTGTGGGAAATCAAGACCAAATTTGTAACATCCCGGATTTTTAGCAATTTAATAACTGATTTATTTAATTATTTTAATACAGCTATTTGATAATTTAAATGGTTTGAATTCAAATATTTTGAATGTTTAATTAATATAAATAGTGGAACAAGAAATTTAAATTTCTGGAATAGTCGGAAATAGGTTGAACTGGCAACATTGTGTGAATTGGATAATATATGATATTTAGTTGAATTTGAATTCGAGTTATAATAATTATTTTATTTATAAACAACGTTTGAACGTATTAATTATAATATAATTTAGGACAACCTCGTAACATCGCGGTAATTCGTAATATTGAGTTTTGAACTTCAAACAATTATACAGAATTTGATATTATTTATTTATTCTAGATAAAGAATCAAAGTTATATTTTAAATATTTTGGGAAACAGGTATCATAACATTATCGTTATAATCAATGTTTTATACAATGTTCGTCTAAATCTATATAAATGGATTTTGGAAATGTTTCTACAAATATAACCAAAGACGTTTTCTAAGTAAAGAAAATAATTTTGAAGTTAATAATGGAGCTAAGGGAATTATAAACTAATTTGAGATTGGTTAAGTTGAATGGCTTTCTGAGTATCGATCTGATGTTGGTTTCGACCCTCTATATTAATGCTTAGGGAATTGTTCTCTTACTAGTTTACGGTTAGGGACTGACGGATGTAAAAGAATAGTGATACGTGAATAAGATATGGAAATGTTTTCCAATGTTAATAAAGTATATTTTCGAAATATGGGAAACGTTTTCCAAGAAATCGTGAGAGGCTAAGCGAGTTAAAAAAATACTTGGGTAAATATATTTAAGGGAGATTGGGAAATGAATATTTAAATGATAAATTAAATTAAAGGGGCATAGTGTTTTTTGATGGTTGATCGATATAATTTCCATTTGGAAATAAGATCGTTGTTTGCATGAATGTTCTCTGATAGTTAAATAACCAGCTATCAAAATTTTTGACCATTTTGGTGTTGTCAATAAGGAAAGACCGGGATCAGACTTATTTTCTGAAAACCACTCTGTATGGGCATTAGAGTTGCGAATCAAATATACTAAAGATAGTCAAAGAAGGAGTTTATGCAAGGGATGTTCTGGCAATCCTAGGTAGAAATTTCCTAAGATGGATTTATAGAATAGTGCTGTAATGACCCGCATTGTCAGAGGTATTATAATTAATTTATTTATTTATATAGATAGTGATTTAGGGAATTAAATCGTCGTTAATTGAATTATAGTGAATATTTAATTTAATTAAATAATTAAATAATATATTTAATTCAAAAATAATCAAAAATATTGGAAATCACAATATTCTTTGAACGGGGTCGTCCCTTAGATTTAATTCAGCTTAAAGTTGAATTATATCGATGAATATATTCAATCAACGACAGTTTGAACGTATAATTATATTATAATTATAATCGAGCTCGAAATGGCGCTGCAGTTCGTAAATTGGCGATTCGAACTTCAATTGAATGTACAGGATTCGTTTTAAGACGGATTTTTGTGAAACAAGAAACGTGTGGAGCTGGTGGAATATATCTTTCTAGTGGAAGAGAAAAATCGGGATTTCATCAGGTAGATTTTGATGTATGTCCAAATCAAATTTCAGAAAAATCGCTGTGGAAATTCCTTTATAATTTGCAATGCTTTATTTACGTTATAAAAGGATTTTCGATACAAATTGAATTTAGAGATAATCTGGAATCTGAAATATCAAGCTGCAATTTCTGATATGATATTTTGAAGCTGTACGATATCATATGTGAAGATATATGATAATATAAATTTATTTGTATTTAATTCAATTTTATTTAAATATATTTATATATTTAAATGGGTCATCCAGAGCTTTAAAAATAGCCACTTTTGCAAACGAAGTCGGAATTCAACGAAACCAGTTTTGTTGGATCCACAATATCAAATAGTTGTTAGATTTCCAGTTTCGTGATTTTTAGAGTCACTGTGTGGCCGTATGGATTTTTATAGTGAAAAACAGTCAGTATTTTGACAGTTAAAAATATGCTGTGTGAGCATACGAAGTCGGAATTCGACGAAACCAGTTTCGTTGGGACCGTAATGTCGAACTATAGCTGCATGTCCGGTTTCGTGATTTTTGGGTATCGTGTGTGATCACACGAATTTTTAGAAGGTAGAACGAATATTAAAATGAAAATATATTCATAAATATCTCCAACAAAATATCTAAAACAAACACCCTATAAATACCCCCCTTACTTCCCTTAAAACCTAAATCAGAAGTCAACACAGCAAGAATGAGGCTCCGTCGGTTTTTTCCCACTTTCACTAGGATTTCGATCTTCAACAAATCATTTTAAAACCAAATAAAATCCTATAAATCCTCTAATACATATATTTGAGATCGCCAAAGCCTACTCTTCGATCTGAGGTGAGTAGCAAGGAGTTCGACACCGTCTTTCTAGCATTGGGTTTTGACAGTAAGAGCTAGGGTTCACGAAATCGGAGTATTGAGTCATCGAATCGAAGAATAGAGGTTTCCGTTGTGTTCGCGAGATCAACTAGCACGTCACTGCTAATTTTGGTGGAATCCGATGATGAAATTGGTCGTGCGATGTCTGATCTTGATTGTGAAATCGAGAACGACAGAAGTCGTTGAATGGTTGCGAGCTTGTCCTAAATGGCATAGGGGAGAAGAGCGTTCAATGAGGAGTTTCACGGTGGAATCCGTTTGGACTGTTTTGTGTTTGAATGGCGTGGGCTGTCATGTACTGGAGAGGCCGAGTTTAGGATGGAGGCGAGTGGAAGATGAAGCTCATGAGGTTTGAGGAAGGGGTCGATACCATTTCTGGAGTTGGGTTTCAAAGTGAGGCAGCGGGTTCGAAGATTTGGGAAGAAGGAACCAAGGGCTGTCGGTTTCAAGAAGAGCGAGCAGCGAGGAACCAGATGTTGTGGGGTGAGGTATAGAGTGTTCGAAGTTGTGTCTTATGGGGATGCAGAATTGGATAAGAAAACTTACGGTGTGGGTTTGGGTTCGGGCCAGGTGGGTCAAAAAAATTATGGGCCGAGTTAAATATGGTAAGGCCCGGTTTTCCAATAAATTTAGTTACTTTAATTTTTAATGAATGTATAAACTTTGAATGTTAATATCCGGCACATCAGTGATCAGAATTTCAAACCGCTTGTCACGTTGGATTCACACGGACGGGGGCTACAACATGAGATCAGTTTGAAATGATTCGAAGATTTTGGAAAATATGATGGAAAATAACGTCAGAACAAAACTGCTAAACGGTTATCGTTATTTAACGATTCCCGACAATGTGAGTAAAACTCACCAACTCTGAACAGTTCTATTTTTACAGCGTATTCTTAGAACTGTTATAAATTGTCTGTTTGATTGTGTATTGACTGTTTGATTGAACGGCTAGTCAGTTAATGAAATATTATATATATATAAACAGTTATATAGTTATATATTGATTTTGGTTATCAGAATAATTCATATTGAACTGAAAGTGATGATAATCATGTTGTGTAACATCTGTGGATGCAGGGAAACAGGTTGGAGGAATTCGACTGGATTCCTCAACAGTTATTTTATTGTTTTTCATATATTTTGATATATGATGTGAATTATAACCTGTTGCTGATTGTGTGTGTATGGACGATATTGGACATCGTAATTTGATGTGTTAAACACCATAACATACCGGAATATTGATAAGGGGATTTTCAAAGTGATATTAAAAATAAAATATTTATAAATGGAATATTTGTAAATAAGAGATGTTTATAAATTTGAATATTTATAAATAAGGAATATTTATAAATTGGAATATTTATAAATATGAGATATTCAAGAAGGAAAAAAATTCCAAAACATTTTCTTTTTGAATGGAAAGGCCTGTGTGGCGGGTTTGGGGATTTTCCCGATGCCCCCGTTACAAAGGAGGTTATGGCGAATTTTTCAGAGAATTTAAGGAGTTAGAATATTTCAAGAATAAATTTGAAAAGGAAATATTTGTAAACCATTTACAAATAGAATTAAAAAGGAAACGTTATAAAAAGGAAATCATTTTTAAAGTGTAGAACCGTTATTTAAAAGTAAATCTTTTCAAATGAATAAAACGTTGTTAAAAAGGAAATCTTTATAAAGTGAATAAAGTAAATCGAATATGGTATTCGAAAGGAGTAAATCGAATATGTTATTCGAAGGGAGTAAATCGAATATGGTATTCGAAAGTTAGTAAAATGAATATGCTATTCAAAAGGGGTTAGTCGAGTCAAGTTAGTTGAATAGAGTTAACCAGTTCAGTAGAGTTAACCAGTTCAGTAGAGTTAACCAGTTCAGTAGAGTTAACCAGTTCAATAGAGTTAACCAGTGAGTTAAGTAAGTCAAGTTAACCAGTGAGTTAAGTAAGTCAAGTTAATCAGTTGGAGTTAATCGATTCGAGTTAAGATTTTCGAGTTGATAATCGAGTTAAGTTATCGAATACCACTTATTCGAAGTAGAAGTTATCAAATATAGTTATTTGAGATAGAGTTAGTCAAACAGAGTTATTCAGGATAAGTTGCCATCTCGTACGACTGCTAGCGTAATTCGCAGGGCTGTAAATAGCCTACGGCAGTCGGATGTTTCCTGAGGGAGTCAGGCGTAACCATTGTGATCGCTGTGATCTAGAGTCAAGCGAATGAAGTTAAATCGAATATTAGTTATTCGATAGGAGTTAAGTTCTTGAGTTAGATTATCGAGATAAGTTAATTGAGTTAAGTACTTGAGTTAGATTATCGAGATAAGTGGGTCGAGTTAAGTTCGTCGAGTTAAATTAATCGATGTTAATTTCATCGAAAGGAGTATCGATGTTAGTTTCATCGAAGGGATTTATCGATTAGTTAAATCGAAAGGAGTTATCGATTAGTTAAATTGAAAGGAGTTATCGAATTTATTTACTCGAAAAGGAGTTATCGATTTGTTAAATCGAAAGGGAAGATTATCGAATATCGTTTATTCGAGAGGAGATTTTCGAATGTAGTTTATTCGAAGGAGTTATCGATTATTAGTTAATCGAAGTGAGTTATAGAATATTAGTTAAATCGAAGGAGTTATCGAATATAGTTTATTCGATGGAGTTAATCGATTAGAGTTAAATCAAATGAGTTGATCGAATATAGTTTATTCGAATAGAGTAAAGGAGTTAATCGAATATAGTTTATTCGAATAGAGTAAAGGAGTTAATCGAATATAGTTTATTCGAATAGAGTAAAGGAGTTAATCGAATATAGTTTATTCGAATATAGTAAAGGAGTTAATCGAATATAGTTTATTCGAATAGAGAAAAGGAGATAATCGAATATAGTTTATTCGAATAGAGTAAATGAGTTAATCAAATCTAGTTTATTCGAATAGAGTTAGAGGAGTTATCGAATATAGTTTATTCGACAGGAGTTAAGTGAATTAGTTAAGTTAAACTAAGTGAATTAGTTAAGTGAATTGGTTAAGTTAACCAAAGTGAATTAGTCGAGTTAATCAAAGTGATTAGTTCAGTTAATCGAGATAAGTAAATCAAGTTAGGTTAATCGAGTTGAATTAGTCAGTAAAGTTAATAAATTGAGTTAGTCAAACCAAGTAAAACCAGTTAGAGTTAATTAATTAAGGTTGACCAGTTAGAGTTGATCGGTTAGAATTAACCAGTTAGAGTTAATCAATCAGAGTTAATCAAATAGAGTTAAGTAAAATTAGAACTGACTAGAGATTAGTAAATTAAATGGTTTTCTAAGTGCCTATCTGATGTTGGTTTCGGCCTTCGGGATTTATACTTAGGGGATTATTCTCATACTAGTTTACAGTCAGGGACTGATAGTTGGGGAAGAGTAGTGATTTGTAAATAAGCAGATGGAAACGTTTTCCAATGTTAATAACATATATTTTCTGAGCATAGAAAATAAGGCAATGTGAATATATATATATATATATGTTGATGATTGATCGATATAATTTCCATCTGGAAATAATATCGTTGTTTGCACACTTGTTTTTCTTTGATAGTTAAATCACAGACTATCGAAGTTTTGACCATTTTAACGTTGTTAATATGGAGAGACCGGGTGGATTATTATCCAAAGAACCACTCTGTATTGGCATAAGCGTTGCGAATCATTTATGCCAAAGATAATTGAAGACGGAGTAAAATGCAAGGGCTGTTGTATAAGTCTTAGATAACGGTGACTAAGATGGATATACTGAATAGTGCCTTCGGTTTGTCCAGTCCCAGGACAACGTGTATGGACGAAGGTCTGACAGAGTATATCCAATGGATCGCGTAAGTTGATCTCTTCAAACGTATATACGTGGTGGCGGAGGAATTCATTTCTCTTAGCTGTATACACGTTGTATTTTTGAGGAAATCAATTTGTGATTTGGCGGGTATGACAATGTGACATTCTAAGGGAATGAAGATGAATGTCTGACAGAGTATTTCCAGAAAGGTCACGTACATTGATTTCTTCAACTGTACCAAGAGTGGAAGCGGAGAAGGAAACTTCTTTTAGCTGACACGTAATGTACTGTTGTAAACGTCAATTAGTGATTTCGATGGATTAGACAATGTAGCATTCGAAGTGAATCTGATGGAATGATAAAGCGTAGCTTCTAGCCTCATCAACCGGTAAATGATAGAAATCGGGCAGGCAGCATGGCTAAGTCGGTCGCACCGAAGTAGGGTGTATAATCACCTATCTAGAGAATATTCAATTGTTTCTTAAATCTATCAATGCTGTCCCATATATATACGGGAACGGTTGCTGATCCCAACTGTTGGTGATATACATTCGATACACTCAAGCAAAATGAGTGGTCGGTCATGTGTGGCTGAGTTACAAGATGTTCTTGTTGAACTCCAGTGTATCGTTCCTAGAGCACACTGATCGGAAGGTGGTTCCATAGCTTGTCATAGTTGGAAATCCATTACCCAATACGTGCTTGCGGTTTTGATTGTATACTATATATGTAGAACGTGAGATGAAAGCGTTTCTGCTAGTTGATATCTATTTGTACATAGACATTATTATAATATCAAAAGGTTTTTGATATAAAGATATTTTGGATTCTCATAAGGGAAAAAAACCCGTTCCGTTCTGCGGCGTGGTCTTATGAGATATCGTTTACTTGTTCATATACCTGTTTAAAATGTTTTACTCATACCAGTCCCATGACTGACCGGGAGTTTACTTTGTTGTTTTCCCTAAACTCTTGGGTGCCTAAATTTGTATGGGCAGTCAAGTAGTCGGAATTTACAGATATACATGAAGAGCTGGAGCAGGAGGCTTCAGGATCATATAGCTATAGTTATTTCCGTTGTGTTGTAAGTGCTGTACTCTGATAAGTGCTATTGTATACATAACTGTTATATTTCAAAGTTATGTTATTTAATATATGTTATTCGTTCCGCTGTGAGGTTCGTGTTACTCTGATGTTGTGTTCTTCTTCTTCTTCTATTCTAAGTTTCTATCTTATCTATTCTCGCCTTCTAATTTCTTTCATTAATTACCAGGATTTTTCGATGTTTTGGTTATCGACATCGTGCTTATGTCGATAACCAAAGCCGCTCAAAATCCGGGTCGTTACAAGTGCCTTCGGTTTATCCAGTCCTAGGACGACTGGTATAGACGAATGTCTGATAGAGTATACCTAATAGATCGCATAAGTTGATCTCTTCAAACATATTTACGTTTATTGGTGGAAAAATTCGTTTCTTTTAGCTTTATACCCGTCATATGGGGAAATTAATTTGTGATTTGGCGGGTTTGACGGTGTGGCATTCAAAGTGAATGGTGACCAGGCGTTCCAAAAGATACATTATGACCTCAAGCCTTATCAACTGGGAAATGACAAAAACCAGGCAGGTAGCATGACTAAGTGGGTCGCTACTATTTAGTGTATATTGTCACCATCTAGAGAATATTCATTTTTGTTCTTCTTTCACTTTTGTATCTCCCGGGAACTGTTACGTTGGTATACCAACTGTAGGGTGACATATATTCGGAATATTCAAGCGAAATGAATGGCAGGTCATATGTGGCTGAGTTGCAAGATGTTCTTGTTGAACTCCAGTGTATCCCCTCTAGAGTGCACTGATCGGGAGGTGGTTCCATACCTTATCCTAGTTGGAAATCCATTATCCAATAAGAGCCCACAGTTTTGATTGTATATTCTGTATGTGGAGCATTAGATGCAAGCGTCCTGCTAGATTGTTATTTACTTGTATTAGACACTATTATAATATAAGAATGGTATTGATCTTGAAAATGTTTTGGGTTATCGTAAGGTAAAAACCATCCGTGTTTATGTGTGGATCAGTCTTACGATTATCATGTCTTTGAACAGTATTTTGAAAAGTTAAACCGAAATGATTAGATTTTACTCACACCAGTCCCACGACTGACCCAGAGTTTATTTTTTTATTTTACCATAAACTCTTGGGTGCCCAAATTTGCTTGGGCAGTCAAGCAGTCGAGATTATACAGATATACTTGGAAGAGCTTGAAGCAGGAGGCTTTAACATTAGTTATACATATAGTGTTTATTTCCCCTGTGATGTTATGTGTTTTACTCTGATAATGGTATGTATATGAAGTTACAGTTTTGTATTTCAAAAGTTGTTTTATAATATATTTTATTAGTTCCGTTGTGAGATTCGTGTTACTCTGATTCTGTTTTTTTTCTTCTTCTTCTTCTTATATTCCAGCTTTCTTTCTTTCTATTTCTCATCCTCTAACTTCTTTCTATTAATGATCCATTTTTTCCGATACCTGAATAGTTTACATAGGGTTTTTGTTGATTTTAAAGGTCAAAAATTCTTGGGTCGTTACAGTGGTATCAGAGCGAGGTTAAGTGACTAGCTTGGCTCTGTGGCATATCACAATAGAGACGGGGTTAGTAATATCCGGATTGAGTTAGAGTGTATATATACGAGAGAACGTATTTGTAGATTGTATAAAAATGGTTTTATATTGTAGAGATTTATTGGTTGAGTGGCTTATGAATTTTGGTCGATGGTGGGACACCACAATGTAGATAGGGGTTTCTAAACACTCGAATACGATGAACCGACACCTTATGTTTTGAAAGAGGGTAATTGAAATAATTTTACCCAAATTATATTTTGATATAAAAGAAGTATATATCTTGGGATTATTATAATATATATATATATTTGATGTGTTGGTTGTTATTATAATCGAATAAGATTATAATTGGGATGGTTATAAATAACAATCAGAATTCGTACAACTGTAATATATAAAATCAAATGAACAAAATTTGAATTTAAAACAGAATCAGAACTAAAATTCCAGAAATCTGAAAGGTATTTTGAAATTGAATTTTGAATTAAATATAGGGAAATTTTAAAATATTGGGTGATTTTGAAAATGTTTTCCAAAAGTATTGTGAATGACCTTTTGAAGTAATTTCAAAATGAAAATGTTTGAAAATAAGTTTGAATGTGATATACTATTGAACTTACTTCGATCGCTTAAAAATAATTTCGATGATGATCCAGACATCATTGGTGCTCATTTTCTAGTTTCTAAGTGATGGATTACTACCAAAGATTTGGTTTTGAATTATTTTGAGGAAACAAGATGTCAAAAATTCCAATGTTTGTAACTACTATTATATGTAAATATATATGATTGCAAACGGTTTTGAAATAAACCCAGGAAATTAAATTCTAAAATTTAAATTTAACTCATGAAGTTAAATAAATTGAAATGGTAAATGTGAATAAATAAATTAGAATTTAACTTAAACTAAGTTAAATGAAATTGAATTGGATTAGATATAATCTGGAATGAGATTGAATTGTTGAGTCAGAATTTGGAAATGAGATTGGAACTGGAGTTTGAAGTGGAATTTGTCTTGATTATAAGCAAGTGATTTGGATTGAGAATGAATTGATTGGAAATAAATTAGGATGCATTGGTATATACAGAATTGATAACAAATGGAAGAGATAAAGTTGAATGCCCGACTAAAAGGTACAAGTTTATATTTTATATGAATATGAGATTTATGAGCTATTTTGGCAAACCACTTAGCCGGTTGATTTTCTTTTGGATTGGAGAAGGCTGAGTGAGGCAAGTTGTAGTTGTACCGATTGAGTCGTGCAAAGGAGACACTGGCGAAAGTTTTCGAAAATTTAAGATGTCAGAAAATTTTCAGAATTTTTGAAAATTTTCGTTTCTGAAAATTTTCATTAATATGAACAAATTAATATTTCAATTAAAATTAATTGGTTCAGTTGAATAAATGATTTTTAACCTAGTTAATAAAGATTTATAGCATTTTTCCTACCTTATTAACTTCGGGGATGAAATTCTTTTAAGGGGGAAGGAATGTAACGTCCCGGATTTTTAGCGATTTTATAATTTATTCATTTAATTATTTTAATATAGTGGTTTGATAATTTAAATGATTTGAATTCAAATATTTTAAATATTTAATTAATATAAATAGTGGAACAAGAAATTTAAATTTCCAAAATAGTCGGAAATAGGTTGAATTGGCAACATTGTGTGAATTGGATAATAAATGATATTTAATTGAAAATGAATTTGAGTTATAATAACGAATTTATTTATAAACAATGTTTGAACGTATTAATTATAATATAATTTAAAATGAGCTCATAACATCACAGTAGTTCGTAATATTGAGTTTTGAACTTCAAAACGATTACACAGGATTCGTTATAAGTTGGATTTCATTGAAACAAGAAACGTTCGAATCTAATTAACTGTAATTTTCTAATGGAAGTTAAAAATCAAGATTTTTTCTTATAGATTGTAAGTTATGTCCAAATCAAGTTTTCAAATAGTCGCCATGGAATCGTTTATAAACCATAATGATTTGTTTAATTATAATAAAATATTGGTTTCGAATTGGATAAGATTCTTGAGACGTATTTTTAATTTAATTTATAGAAATTTTCCATAATTTTTAATTTGGAAAATTATCAACTTTTTTTTAATGTATTTTGCACCCTATATCAGCGTTTTGGAATTTCACAGAATAAGTTATTTTGTCCGTTTTATTATATTTTTGGGGTCGTGCGACATTGCTCGTTACAACGATATTTTTATTTTTGTCGATAGTGGTCTATAAACAAATGGATTATTATGAAACAGGTACGCTAAACAAATATAAAGAAAAAAATATTCATTCCTTCAACCCCAAGTATTGTATACCATCCCTTTTCAATGCAAATCTTAAAATCTTATAACATATTAGATTATGAAGTGAAAACTCATTCATGAGACCTACCTATTTCTACATCTATCTAAATAACGTGCTTGCCAAACCACCAAATTCCTTGGCTACCAAAATTTTTGTACAGCCTGATTCTTTTCCAAACGCAGCTATGTATCTTCTAATCATAGCTGACCCTATTTGAGCAGGCTAAAATTCCTTAGGTGCCAAGGTTTTGCAAACATGTAGATACACAACTATTTCCTCATTTCTTCACTTCTGCTTCAGGGAGTAAACTGCCAAATGTTTATGGCAAATAAAAAAACAAAAAACTAATCCAAGACATTAGAAAAAACCGAGCTTTATAAATCGATTAAAAATCGAAATCTTGATGAATTTCCACAAAGTTAAATCTGTTTGAATCCTATGAGTTGGCTCTTTAACTCAGTAGCGTTTTTATAGGGTACGACATAAATTCGTATGATCGAAATATCATCGCGATGACCGCTGTTCGAATTGGAGATGGCCAGATAGGGTTATTTTTGGATTTCAGCTGAGTTGGCGCGCATGGGGGAAGATTGTGGGGGTAAGTTGGCGACAATAAATTTTCGCACGTCTGCTGTGCAGTGGGATGGGAGCTAGAAAACGAGATGTAAATGATGACCATGGGTTGTAATATTGGGGAAGTTCCATAGGTGTGTGCGTTTGTTAGTTAATGGCAATGAGAAGATGGAGATGTTGTAACGGCCCACAATTCCGTACTATCTGAGTTGACTACATACATCACACGTCCAACCCAAATATCACAGAAATACGAATCATTTTTTAGAAGAAAAAGGTAGAAGAAGAACAGAAATAACAACATAGAATCTCACATCGCAGCGGAACAAAATATAATATATCATAACTTTTGAGATAAAAAATTTTGACTGTATAACACACAATTGTCAGAGTACAACACTTACAACACAACGGAAAAACAATAAATAAATACGCTGAAGCTTCTTGCTCCAACCTCCTTCAGATAAATCTGTAAAATCCTGAACTACTTGACTGCCCGTACAAATATGGGCACCCAAGAGTTTAGGGAAAACAAACAAAATGAACTCCGGGTCTGTCATGAGACTGGTATGAGTAAACAATTTAGAACAGTTTAAGAAAATAAATGATATCTCATAAGACCACGCCGTATAACACGGAACGGACTTTTCCCTTATGAGAATCCAAAACACTTGATTTAACATTCAAATTCTTTTTGAAAGAAAACTATAATCTATATATCAAAACTCCTTCAATATTATAATAGTGTCTAAATCAAATAAATAGAAATCTAGTGGAACGCTTTCATCTCACGCTCCACATATATAATATACAATCAAAACCGCGGGCACTTATTGGGTAATGCATTTCCAACTATGACAAGGTATGGAACCACCTTCTGATAGTGTGTCTCTAGAGGAGAATACACCGGGTTCAACAAGAACATCTTGTAACCCGGCCACACATGACGGACCACTCATTTCGCTTGAGTGTATCGAATATATATCACCAACGATTGGGATCAGCAACCGTTTCCCGAATGGGGCAACATCGAATAGAATAAGGAATTAAATGAATTTCTCTAGATATGTGATAATACACCCTAATGGAAACTACCCACATAGCCATGCTGCCTGCCCGATTTTTGTCATTTCCCGGTTGTTGAGGCCTGAGGCTACGATTACTTTCCATTCATTAATAGCACAATCACTTTGAGTGCCATATTGTCAGATTCATTAATCACTAATTGATTGCGCAAATATATTCTGGATATTATGCTAAGAGAATAAATTCTCCGCCGCCATATATATTTGTACAGAACAACATATGCGATCATTAAAAATACTCTGTCAGACATTCTTCCATATACGTTCGTTCTGGGATTGAACGAAACCGAAGCCACAATTTCCATTAATCGAAAAAGCCCTTGCACTCTACTCCGTCTTCGATTATCTTCATATAATATGATTCGCAACGCTACTGTCAATACAGAGTGGTTCTCGGATAATAATCCAACCAGTCTCTCCATATTGAGAACGATACTGGCAAATACTTCGATAGTCGGTTATTTAACTATCGAAGAAAAACAAACATCCATTCGAAGCATCCAACAATCACTGGGCCCTTAATTAATATTTCATTCATTAATTAAATCACTACTCCATTTCCTTATCAATATTTGTTAGCCAAAAAATTTCAACAATCATCTTGGCCCTTTTCGCTATTTCGAAAACATTTCCATATATCGCCTCCTTTTATTTTCTATACGTAGAAAATATATTCTATTTATAATTGGAAAACATCCCAATTACTTATCTCTTTTACGCCCGTTCATTTCTACACTCAGGAAATATTTATTTATTATATTTCCACAATTCCACTTCCTTGGGTTAAAACGAATGTTGTATAAAACATTGTTACAACGACCCAAAATATTTCATTCAACTAAATTTCTTTAAACATCTCTCTTCGAGATTGAATCTTGTTACTTATCGGTTAATAGTGGAGTCAATCAAGTTGGGGTATAACTACCTCTCATACCTTGACTGAAAACATCGTTATTCAAAAAAGACAAGACCACTTACCTCGAATAAACACACCATAATAAAAACATGTATATGGTTTGCTTTCTATTTTTAACAAATCTAATTTATAGATTTCCTTTTTGTTTACAATATTCTATTTTTAATTTCATTTCCTTATCGAATTCTATATTATATATCAATACATTGATTTCTAGTTATCCAATTTTCTTAAAAATATTTTAACTCCTTAAATTTCCAGAAAATTTCGCCATAACCTCCTTTGTACTGGTCAACAATTCAAACCTCAACTCGCCTCTCTAGGCCCTTTCCATTCAAAAAGAAAATCAAAAAGCCAAGCGGCTTGCCGATTCGGCACATAAAATCTCATATGGAATTTAAATATGTACCTTTTGGTCGGGCATTTCAATTTATATCTCTTCATATACTTCATTCCAAACCTGCTTAACACATATCCAAATATTCCTATTTGGTTTCAACTCAATCCATTCGTCTTAACCCAATTCGCTAATTTATTTTCTAATTAGCTATTTTGCCTATTTCATTTCTTGGTTTAAACATAACATGTTCAAATATAATATCAACTTGCTTATAAACAAATTGAATTCCATTCTCAACTCGAGTTTCATATTCGATCCCGAATATGAATTCACTAACCCCGTTCACTTATCCAATGCCTAATTTAGATTCAAAACACGTTTAACTAATTATTCTTCAAATTATTTACTTCTATTCAATAATTAAAAATCTGATTTTTGTTTTAAAATCAGTTCACTTACTCCACTTGAGTTCATCTTATTAAATATCTCAAGTCTGGATTTTTCTAATGAATTTTCGGATTTTATTTTCTTAAAATCCTTTTATTTATTTAAACAAACCGTTATGGTTTTAAAATGGTTATGGTGCTGCTTTTCTGAAAATTTAATTTTGACATAACTCAAAATCTATAAGACGAAATCTAGATTTTTTATCTTCCATTAGAAAACTATTATCAAATCGGTTCTAACGGTTCTTGTTTCTAAGAATTCCAACTTAAATTGAGTTCTATATACTCAATTGAAGTTCGAAACACCAATTTACGAACTGCCGCATTGCGACGAGTTCGTTTTAATTATATATATATAAACTTTTAAACTTCATTTAATTTTAATTTCAAATCCATTCTAATATATATTTTAAAATATATAAATTCAGTTCCAAATTCAACTTAACATTTTCGATTGTCTCTAACCGACGATTTTCCTTACTCAATGATAAATTAATTTATACCTCAATTTTCTATACTGAAATCCAATTCCTTTTGAAACAAATTGTTTTATAAAATTCGATATAATCGAATTTCAGTTATAAACCCATTCGATTTTTCTTAATTTTGTTTATATCCCAACTCCATAATATAATCAATCATTTTGTTTCAAAACACTTCCCAATTTACTTTTAAATTCTAATTTGAATTTAAATGGTTTAAATTATCCAAATGATAATTTATTTCACCAAATTTACAACACTATTTATAAATTCAACTTCCTTGTTTCATATATTTAAACAAGTTCCCCTTTCAAATTTCTATTTGAAACTCCATCCCTTTGATATTCCGAATTGCGGAATAAAAATCGTTGTTCCCTTTCGAATGATTTCAAATTCTATTTTTAAATTAATATTTGAATTTAAATATTCAAATTATGTCTTGATAATTAATTCATTATATTTATAAACACCATTTTATAAATTTCCTTGTTTAATATTTAAACAAGTCTATTTCAAAATCTATTTATAACCAAAATCTTATTTTGGAAATTTCTATTTATAATAACTTATATATATAACACCCAATTTATTTTCATATTCAATTTAAATTTTATTTAAATAAATTCGAATTAATCGGATTCAAATCATAAATCCTTACAGATTTATTTTAGTTCAATTTATAGTTTGAACATCAGAATAAATTCCATAGTTTATTTCTTTAAAATGATTTTCCCATTTCTACCCCCAACTTGTTTGGGATATATGGCTTTGTTGTTGTTGTTGCTGTTGATTTTCCCATTTCTATTTTTAAATTCACATTTGAATTTAAAATTCGAATTATCCAATGATAATTTTTTCCCATTTCTATTTATAAACATGTATATAAATTCTTTTCAATTCCCTGGTTATCCCATGAAAATCATTTCATTTTATTCATAAACACTATTTATAAATTCACTGCATTATCTAATTTATAAAAGTCGTTTATAAATTCAATACTTGTTTTTATTTTACAAAACAAGTAAATATTTATAGTCCATTCAAAATTCGAATTCTATTTTTGGAAAAATAGATTTCCCTTTTAAATCTCTAAATATCATTTTACGATATTTTATATAAATCAACATTTAGGGCCAGTGACATTTAACCAATCAAAAACGACCAATTATCAAACACATATTTTCTAACACATCATATATGATAATATATGTGAAACAAACACATAATAATATTTTTGAGGAATCCAGTCGGATTCCTCCAACCTGTTTTCCCTGCATCCACAGACGTTAGCCAACATAAATAATACCCATTCTGCTTCGTGGCAGAATATCGCGGTATAGAAGGTCATCCACTATCATAGCGTGGGGCATATAGGGTCATCCGCTAATGATACTGAGGGCATCCTCTAATGATACTGCGGGAACTATCTGATCACCAATACATATATATATATATATAATAACCACAAACACCAATCCTAAATAACTAATATATATTTAATAATAGCCACACTAATATTTTAATGCAACCACGCAACCAATGAACAATTATTTTAATGAATTAAATAATTCTAAAATAAATTGAGTGAGATTTACTCACCGGATTTTATTTGTAATCCATTCCAATCCAAATCTCATTGCGTTGTTAGCGTTATTACGAATCAGATGTATCTAGTTCCACTCAAATCTAATCACGAACGACATAGAAATTTATGTTACAATTTTGTAAACATATTATAAAATTTATACTTCATTACCATAAATTAATTACTAAATTATCCTCACCTAATCACATCCCCTAATACATTTTCCCCTCTTCTGCTTTACAGGCAGCCTCTTTCATACACAAACCCATCATCGTGAATCATCATCCATACAACATTTGTTTTCCTTTGATCCCAGCTGAAACAAACAAGCCATGATTCTAATTCAAACCACTAACCTTAAATTATATGATTAATTCAATTTAAATTACCTCATTATCAAATTAATCAAGGTCGTATCTTTCTGTACCCAGGCAACTCGCGATTCTTTCCTGGCTTCAAATAACACTTCGAACCCATCCTGTATAACTGCAATCACCAATTCAAGTATCGGCTTCCCGTTACCTTCAAAAATACAGATTGATCCCCACTATTTTCCCAAATCATGAAGATAGACAACCTCCATTAACAGTTGTGCGCTCCCGCTATGAACACCATCGCATCGTTTAACTCACGTTCTTTGATACTGCACCGATTTCCAGAAGAAAAGAAATGGTACAATTTCCTTAATTTCTCACGAATGCCATACAAGTCACGAACGAGAATCAATCATCACCGAAAATCCTGCCTCCTTGATTATCGCTTCTGCAGCAAGCTTTAATCCTTACGCTACGTTATATTGCCAAAAGCCCTAAACACCCTTTTCCGTTCAGTTGGCCTCCATCGCTTGCAGATGCAATGCCGATCACACAGGGAGCCTCCCGATAGTGTTTTCCCTCTTTTCTTTTATTACGATAGTGGTTCGAAATGATTTTTAGAGAAGAGGGGGGGGGGTTTCGTGATATTGAAATCAGTCGGGGCCATTTTTACAGAAGCTTTCAAAAAGTTTGATTTGCAAATGAATGGAGGTTGCAGCCATTTTTATTTTGTTTGTCTGAAGCTTTCGATTTCAACAGAAGAATAACAAGAAGGGAAGTCGCGATTTTGTAGAAGACGAATACTTAGGGGTAAAGAGATCATGTCTATGTAAAGTACATTTTATTGAATTCTGATTTGATTTAAAGAGATTTTTATTCTTTTTAAAACGATATCGATTTGATTTCGAATTTATCCACAATCAAATATCTCGGGGTCCATTATTTTAAATCACGAACCGCTATTTTAGCGTATAGACTGACATTTAAATGTAATAACGATATTCTGAGGTCAACAGAATATATTCTGAATTTTACTTTGAACGTATATATAAAATAACCAAAATAAATTAATATAATATAATTTAAATTCAGAAACAAATCAATTAGCTAGTAATAAACTATTTCTATTATCGTCTATATTCAAACAAAATTAATATTGATCATCTGAAACGTTTGATTCAGTTTTTAACTTCGAATTGAATTATTTTTCGTATTATGGTAATCTAACATATTCGATATTAAATCGAAATCAATTTTTAAATCGATATCTTAATATAAAAATTCCTTTATATAATCAACTAAATATTTAAAATAAACTGTTCGAAAATTCCGGGTCGTTACAGACGTGTTTTCAGGGGAAGTACTTGCGGTTGCTGTACATGTGAACGAAGGAAGGAGAGAAAGCACTGTAGAGAAAGGGTGACGGACCGTATGTTAGGTTAAGGCCTAAATAAGAAAAAGGGTAAAGAACGAAAGCATGCAATAGTGGAGATGTGTTTACTAGAGCATGCGGTTATAACAAAGGAAGGAGAAGAAATAGTGAACGAGGTAGGTCATTATTCTCATGAGCCGTTTAAATAAAATGGTGAGGCCTAAAAAGATTAATTAAAATTTAGTTTATTTAATTTAAAAATAATATACAATCCTGTTAACACAATATATCATCCATATGTGGTCATAATTACGAGCGGTCAGTTATGTTGGAATCGTATGAACACAGGCTACACAATAGAACAAGTCTGGAGCAATTTTGAGGTCATTAAAATTTTAGACGAAATTAAATGCTTGATTGAATAAAACGAACATTAATCGTTATTTAACGATTAACAACCAAGGTGAGTAAACCCACTAACTCTGCCAATTTTATAATATTAAAAATATTATTTAATATTGAAAATGATGATTGAATGCTGTGTGATGGTTCTTTAGATGAATCACTTATAAATTGGTTGAAATTTTACAAACATACATACATACATACATACATACATACATATATATATATATATTAGTCGTTAGTTGAATACCAACTCTATTTATTATAATATTTTATATCGATATCAAATTGAAGATATCTATGTTGATTAACATCCATGGATGCAGTGAAATAGGTTGGAGGGATCCAATTGGATTCTTTAACAATTTTATTGTTGATTTTCATATATTACATTTTATGATGCGACAAATAATCTGGTGTTGATTATTGTGGGATTGGGATTTTTGAATAACATTAACCTTGAAATCATTACTATTTAAATACCGTAAAAATATATTAGAAATGATTCGAGTTTTAAAAAATGGAAAATTCTATTTTTAAATAGAAACTGAATTTCGAATGGACAAGAATAAAATAACTTGTTTTAATTATATTAAAACAATTAGCTTGATTTATAAATGATGTTTAGAAATAAAGTGGAATAATTTTTCTTAAATAATTAGAAAATATAAGAATGAATTTGAAAGGAGGAAATTGTAAATCATTTAAAAAGGAAACGATGAAATTATTTCGATGTTTGAAATGTGAATAGAACTAAGTAAAATCATAAGAATTTGTAAATATAATTCAACGATGTCAAATATTATTTAGAAACTATTGTTTTATCTCGCTGTATAGCGTTTTGACTATGACAACTAAACATAAGCATATGTTATATATCAAATAACTCTGTTTTGCAGGAAGATATTCGACAAGCAGATTCTAGAAAACAAAATGAAGATTATATATGTTGTAAGAGTCTGCTAGTCCTAGATTTTATGGTTAAAGTCTTCCTTGATGATTACACACACATATTATATATATATATAGTTGAAAAGAGGCAAGGAATAAGTTTTTCCTAGAAAACAGACGTCTAAAATAATTTAGACAAACGTCTGTTTGCTGAGACAAACTAAAAATTTACATAATATTCAAATGTCTGTTTTTGAATTTTTCAGACGTCTGAATCTTCTACGAGATACACTATTTCCTTGTTGTTTTATTTTTCAAATCAAAACAGACATCTGAAAATTATTTTCAGACATCTGATTACGAAGAGTTGCAACCTATTATGAAAGGTCACAGCTTTCTAATCCATATCTCTTGATCAAATCTCTTCATGAAAAGTTGTAGCTATTTACAAATTATAAATAGAGACTTGATTAAGAGATCAAATCATCAAAACTCATTCTAACTTTTTCTATATTATTCAAAGCTCTCTAATCTCCAAAAGCACTTTACTTCCAATTATTTGATTGTAATGACCGGCATAGCCGCAGCATCGGAGTTGACTATATACATCATACGTCCAACCCAAATATCACGAAAATACGAAACATTTTTTTTTAGAAGAAAAAGGTAGAAGAAGAACAGAAACAACAACACAGAATCTCACATCGCAGCGGAACAAAATATAATATATCATATCTTTTGAAATACAAACTTTGTACTGTATACACATACACTTATCAGAGTACAACAATTACAACACAGCGGAACAAAACTCTATATAACTAACGTTGAAGCCTCCTGCTCCAAGCTCCTTTAGATAGATCTGTAAAATCCTGAACTACTTGACTGCCCGTACAAATTTAGGCACCCAAGAGTTTAGGTAGAACAAAACAAAATAAACTCCGGGTCAGTCATGGGACTGGTATGAGTAAACAGTTAAAAACAGTTTTAGAAACTAAATGATGTCTCATAAGACCACGCCGTATAACACGGAATGGGTTTTTCCCTTATGAGAATCCAAACACTTGACTTAACTTTCAAAATCCCTTTGAAAGGAACGATAATCTTTATATCAAAACTCTTTTGATATTATAATAATGTCTAAATCAAGTAAATAACGATCTAGTGGAACGTTTGCATCTCACGTTCCACATATATAATATAAAATCAAAACTGCAAGCACTTATTGGGTAATGGATTTCCAACTACGACAAGGTATGGAACCACCTTCCGCTGGTATATCTCTAGAGGAGAATACACCGAGTTCAACAAGAACATCTTGCAACTCAGCCACACATGACCGACCACTCATTTCGCATGAGTGTATCGAATGTATATCACCAACGGTTGGGATCAGCAACCGTTTCCCGAATGGGACAACATCGACATTAGATTTTTAGAAGTAAATGAAACTCTAGATCAGGTGATTATACACCCTAATAGGTGCGACCTACATAGCCATGCTGCCTGCCCGATTTCTGTCATTTACGGATGATGAGGCTTGAAGCTACGCTTTATCATCACACCAGATTCACTTCGAATGTCACATCGTCATATCCATCGAAAATCACTAATTGACGTCCACAATAGTACATTACGTGTTAGCTAAAGAAGTTTCCTTCTTCGCTTCCACTCTTGGTACGGTTGAAGCAATCAATGTACGTGACCTTTCTGGAAATACTCTGTCAGACATTCATCCATACAAGTCACCCAGGAATAGGATGAACCGAAGGCATTATTTCTATAAATAGAAAAAGTCCTTTCACTCTACTCCATCTTCGATTATCTTTATATAATCTGATTCGCACGCTACTGCCAATACGGAGTGGTTCTTCGGATAATAATCCAACCGGTCTCTCCATATTGACAACGATGGTCAAAACTTCGATAGTCTGTGATTTAACTATCGAATAAAAACAAGTGTTTCGATAGTCGATGATTTAACTATCGAAGGAAACAAGTGTTCATCCAAACATCTAATTATCAAACAATCACTAAGCCCTTAATTAATATTCCATTAATTAAATCACTTCTCTATTTCTTTATCAATATTTGTTAACCAAAGATTTTCAATAACCATATTGGCCTTTTACGTTATTTGGAAAACATTTCCGAATATCGCCTTCCTTTATTTTCTATACTTAGGAAATATTTATTATTCTATTTCCAAGCTTACATTTATTTGGGTTAAAACGGATGTTGTGTAAAACATCGTTACGACAACCCAAATACTATATTCAACTAACTCTTATTCAACATTGATCTTCGAGCCTGAAATCTTACTGTTTATTTGTTAATAATGAAATCAATCAAGTTGGGGTATAACTACCTCTCATACCTTGACTGAATAACATTTATAATGTCAAAACAGATATGACTACTTACTCGAAAAATCAATACCATACAACTACTTCTTCACTTTTAAACACATATACACCTTCTCTTTTTATTCTTACGAGGTTTTATTCTTATACTTCCTTTTTGATTATACTATTCTATTTCTAAGTTCGTTTCCTTATCGACTTCTATATATATAGATACGTTGATTTCTAACTATCAAATTATCTTAAAAATATTCTAACTCCTTAAATTCCCGGAAAAATTCGCCATAACCTCCTTTGTACCGGAAGCTTCGGGATATTTCAAATAGCCTCCCATGGCTCTCACCAATCCAAAAGAAAAAGAAAAAGCCAAGCAGCTAGCCGATACGGCGCATAAAATCTCATATATGAATTAAATGCGTACCTTTTTGTCGAGCATTCTATTTATATACTTGCATTATCCTTATCCCATACATGTCTCCTGTATGTCTATACCTGTCCAACTATACCCGATCGTTTTAACTCAATTCTTTAATTAATTTGTTAATTAACTATTTAGGCTATTTCACTTTTATATTTGAACATAAAATATATTTTAACTTGTTTATACTCTAGTTGAATTCTATTTTCCATTTTCAATTCTATTTGAATTTCTCTTAATTCAAATTCTCATTTCAACTCTATTTGAATTCCTCTTATTCAAATTCTCATTTTAAATCCTTTATTCAAATTCCATTTCAAATCCTTTATTCAAATCCCATTTCAATACTATATTCAAATCCTGTGGTTTAATTCCATTTGAAATACTATCTTCAAATCTTATGGTTTAAATTCCAATTGAAATACTATCTTCAAATCCTATGGTTTAAATTCCATTTGAAATACTATCTTCAAATCCTATGGTTTAAATTCCATTTGAAATACTATCTTCAAATCCTATTTGAATACTATATTCAAATCCCTTTTCAATTTCTTTATTCAAATTCTATATTTGAATTTCCTTTATTCAAATTCTATATCCAAATCTATTTGAATTCTCTTTATTCAAATTCCAAATTCAATTCTATGCATTATTTATAAACAATGTTTATAACTTCACTTAAAATCCCACACTATATATTTATAAACAAAGTTTATAAACTCAATTCAAATCCCACATTTTGATTTATAAACAAAGTTTATAAATTCACTTCAAATCCCAAATTTTGATTTATAAACAAAGTTTATTAATTCCATTCAAATCCCACATTTTGATTTATAAACAAAGTTTGTAAATTCAATTCAAATCCCACATTTTGATTTATAAACAAAGTTTATAAATTCCATACTTGTTTTATATATATTCAAAACAAGTTAATATTTTTATTCTATTCGAAATTTCAAATTCTATTCTATTTGAATCTTATATATTCAAATTTCAAATTCTATTTTAGAAAAATAGAATTTTCTTCCTAAATCTCAAATATCCTTTTTCATGATATTTTTAAATATCAACACTTAGCCCAGTGATTTTTTAAATAATCAAATCAACGAATTTTCAATCATTTGATTTTTAACATATCATATATGAATATATATGAAATCAAACAAACAACAAACAGATAATATATATTTGAGGAATCCAGTTGGATTCCTCCAACCTTTTTTCCTGCATCCACGGACGTTAGTCAACATAGTAATACCCATCCTGCTTCGAGGCAGGATATCGCGGTATAGAAGGTCATCCACTATCATAGCGTGGGGCGTATAGGGTAATCATCCGCTAATGAAACCGCGGGCATCCGCTAATGGTACTGCGGGAATCCAACCAATCATCAACCCAATATATATATATATATCCTAAATAACTAATATATATTTCAAACAATCAGAAAGCATCCAACAAGAAACAAACAATTATTTTTAACGATAAAAATAAATTCTAAACAAACAGGTGAGATTTACTCACCGTGATTGCAGTTTTGTCGAATATCCTGTTTATCTCCAAATCATTGGTTATGAATCTTCTCGAATGAATTTGTTTAGCAACTTAATACTGCATTTCATTACTGAGTTCGAAACCACGAGTACCACTCGAATGGTCCCTTCCAAAATGCGTTGTTTCCTCCTGCTAATCCTCCATGATTAAATATTTATTTCCCTTTTTAAATAACCTTCCAATGTAATAACTTTCAAAATCTATTTTCGTTATAAAATATATTTATAACTCAAATATTATCGATTCACTGTCGATAAAACCCCTATTTTATAAATCGATTGATTTATAAGCCAGGTGATGCCAATTTCCCAACCATACTATCCATTAGAACGAATGTTGAAATCAGGTTCAACAATCAACAATACTCGATCATTTCTTTTTATATGACTGAGAATTTCTATAACGATCATCCATTAATCAACAGATCATTCAAACAATTCAACCAATTCCAAACACGTTTATAAACGTGACCAATCAAGGGAAATTACTTTGTTTGGGTCAAATCAACACGACTGGTGTTTTACTGAAATTAAACGGCCGTTTAATTTCAGAATTTGAATCAACAATAAATATATATAACTAGCAAATAGTCAACCACTAGCAATCAGAACACATAAAAATAAAAACCCAATTTATATGAAATATAAATGGGAAGAGCTGAGTCAGTTTAGCTCACTTTGATTTGAATCTGTCGATAAACAGTCTATTTTAGTCAAATTAAACTGACGTTTAATTCGACTAAAATTTCCAGTTACTTAGATCTGGACTAAGCCTGCTCCATCTCGAAGTGCTCGTCTTCTCAGTCCCACTGCAACTGACAGTGCGTAAATCTAACATCGTATGTACGAGATATCATACAAACAATTTTATAAAATAATTAAATTAAAACATAGATTTTATATTTGAATTAGACGGGTTTTACCTCAAAATCATTTGGCCCAAAACAACCCGACCCACTCCTCTTTAAAAACCCTCACCGGTTCCTTTTGACCATTCACACAGCTGCCTTCACCACTTTGATCTCAAGCCCGAAATGAAAAAAAAAACTAAATGATTGTTGACGTCAAAAGTTGGTCACTAGTGACGATCAACCCCCAATCGCGTGATCTACACATGAATAAAGATAAAATACGCAATAAAAAGTAAAAGAACGGGGAGCACAAACAGAATTTTTATAGTGGTTCGGCAAAGACAATGCCTATGTCCACTTTATATATTATTTCTCTCTTTTTTTATTACAAATGCAATGCTTTTTCAGTTTGGAGAAAAGAAAGAAAATGACTATTTTCCTTTCTTCCTTTTGAGAGATTAAGATTCTAGAGGAGAGTAGAGATGAAAAGTCTGAAGAAAGCCGTTAGGCCAAAAGAAATAGTCCCTTTTCTCTTTAAGCTTGGAGGTATTTGTAGGTAGAAATTGCTGCTTGGGTTGTTGTGAAATGGTCCGGCCATTTTGGGAAGGTCCAGACACGTGGAATCCATCCATTGGCTCGAATTGCAGCTGGAAGACTGATTCCACTGCTCATAAATAGTATCCTCGAAAGTTGTGGCTGACGTGGCATTCGTGGAGAGGTATATCAAAAGCAGAGCTTTGCCCGGATATGGTTGACCGCCTTTACCTCCTTGGAAGTCGGGATATTAAGTGGATTGGCTCTGTAGAGAAACCTTCTACTCTGGCTCGAGATAACCGGTCGACGAGTTCTTTCTGGAAGCAAGAAACTCGGTCGCCCTGGTGAACGATTTTTCAGGTAATGCGTAGTCATTCTGACTGAGTTGGATTTGGGCCGATATACCATTGCTTGATGTAATGCCCTTGATGGGCCTGTTGGAGCGCGACTTGTATTTGGTTGTGCATTTGGGCTTTGGTTTTGGCCCGATGAGATTACTTCCGAAAAGAGGGCTAACACTTTGCCCCTCAGAATGTATCTTCATCGACAGAGGGAGGTGTATTCTAAAATCTGAACTGAAGCACAAACGCTCGAGCTGCTATGGTCACGCCGGACCATATCAAGGCCAGAAAACCGACGTTCCGATGTTGTATTAAGACCAGAAATCCGACGACCATGCCAGGTCGTATTAAGACCAGAAAACCAACAACTATCAGAAACTGTATTAAGGCCGAGATGATGATCACCACTGGTACAAAAGTTGGTTCCTGCAAATACAAAACAAACCATGGGTCGAGCATTTTATTCCACTTGGCTTTAGAGGGTGGCGAGCATAAACCATACTCGGCTTAGTGGCGAGCATAAACCATACTCAGCTTAGATAGGGCGAGTATTAACCATACTCGGCTTAGTGGCGAGCATAAACCATACTCGGCTTAGATAGGGCGAGTATTAACCATACTCGGCTTAGGGCAAGTGTTTCTCATGCTCAACTCATGTTGGGTTAGTTAGTTTAACGAGCTATGCACGCTCGTGGTGTAAAGAAAGAGAGTGTAATCCACACTCGTGTTTAAGAAAAAGCGACCTCTCTCACTTGAAAGAGTAGGTGTTTGAAGTAGTGGTGGGCTTTCGCGCTAACCACATAGAACAGGGGGCGAGCATTAACCATGCTCGGCTTAATGGTGAACACTAATCTGGTTCGGCTTAGAAATTTTACAACAATCGATCTACTTTTGCAAAAAGTAAAGTTCATAACTACTAAGCAACTATTACAAAGAAAATCTACTGGGACAGTGATTGATTACATAGAATCAAGGCGTCCCTATTATTGAAAGAAATACATCGAGAGAAAAGATAAAAAATCTAATTAATGATAGTGTCGCGAGTACTAGTCTCAGGGTGCTTCCCATTTCTAGGAGCTTGCGGACCAGCCTGAGGAGCTTGGGCAGAAGGTCGCGGTGGCATGGCCGGGGCGTGATTTTTGACATACTTAGCAAGTTCCCCTTTTCTGACTCGCCCTTCGATGAGATCGCGCAGATGTCGGCAATCATTTTTATTATGTCCAGCTACATTGTGGAATATACAATGTTTGCCAGAGTCAAGTTCCATCTGGGTCGGTTCTCGTTGAGGTGGCCTTTGGAGTGGGGAAGGACTCGCGCATATCGAGATAGATATCGAGCAAAGAGGAATTGAGCTCGGTGTACCGATTATATTTGTTTTCATTTCGAGGTCGTACATTGCGTTTATCCTTTTCCGGGACCGTTCCTCTTCCTTTATTCTAGCCATTGCCGTTGAGTGGACCTTGTTATTTGGATACTAAAACTTCAAAGCTCTCCATCTCAAGGCTGGCATCCTCTTGTCGGAGGAATCTTTCGGCCTCGAAATAGAAATCATCTATATCTTTGGGAGGATCCCTAGTTAAGGAGTTCGAGAATTCCGATCTCTTCTGGACTCCCGCGATGGCTGCCATCAACACCATCGATGGCTTGGGCCGATCGACAAATGCTACGGCTGTGTTCAACCTTTCGAGGAAGGATCTTAACGTCTCTCCGGAGCGCTGTTTGATGGTAAATAGAAACATGACATTTTTCGGTCGAGAGATATGCACTCGAAACTGCTCGATGAAGCGGGTGACCAGAGTATTCCAACTACTGATCGACTTCGTTGTTAGCTGCCGAAACACATACCGGCTATATCTGTGAGAAAGAGTGGAAAGCACTTAGCCATGAAGTTGGTCGATGCACCAAGTACTTCCATATGTCGCATGTATCGAAGAAGATGAATGGTCGGGTCAGTGCGACCATTGTATGGTTCGATGGCAGGGAACCTGAAGTCCGGAGGGTTTCAAAATTTTTTGATTTCTCTAGTGAAGGGGCTGCGATTGACATTGTCTATGTCTTGCTGCGAAGAATTGCCCCGAGTGAAACATCGGATGATGCTTGCAAGCTGACTCCCATCTCTGAGGAGTCGTTGCCATGAACTTAACTCTGCATCCTGAGGGGGTTCTGCACGAGGATCCGGCAAAAGCATGCTCGAAAGGGTGGCCGTTGGCTGGGCTGGACCTCCGAGAGTTGAGTGAAGGTGTGAGGGAAGGTGAGATCTGGCGGGTGGTTCTGGGCAGAGTGGCCCCTATGGAACCTGATGAGTTGTGGATCGAGTCATATTTGTAGCTAAAGGTCTAGGCTGGTCCAGCATAGCATGTGATGTTCAGGGGCCAGGGTTGCCCCCGTTTGAAGCGAGGTTAGAAGGGTCTACAGTAGCGTTTTCTTCCGCTATGGTGAGGACCGACATGGTAGGGTGGCTTCCCTCATTCGAAGGGACGGGTACTCCAACTCTTCGTTGAAGAGGAAGAGTAGTTAGACTGGTCTGCGGCAAGATCCCGGGTTGTAATGGGAATGGTTTTGATTCTGAGGGACCCAGGGGTAGCTCGACTGATTCGATAGGTCGAGATGTTCCAAAGAGTGGAGGCATATTTGCTAGACGACCTAGATCTTGGTCGCCTGCCTCCTGAGGTTCTATTGTTGCAGCCGCGCTGGTTGCTGGAAGCGATATTCTCGGCGGGGATCGATCGATTGGTGGAACCACACCAGGATGAAATAAAGGTGTAGCCCGATCAGTGGCCTGATTTCGTGCAGACCGAAGATCGGTTATTGCCCCAGCTTCGGTCGATGAAGGAATTGATGTTGAAGCATTCAACCCTGTTTCCAGTCGACCGAGAAGGTGATCCATCAACTGTTGTTGTCGCTCGAGGACTTTACCCTGAGATGTCATATGTTCTCTGAGTTCGGCCATGATTTTATCTAGGTCGTCCCGAGTAAGGAATCGGGACATGTTGTTATGAGAGGAAACTTCGTGGCTTGCTTCTGCAGCATCAGCATCAGCTGCATCGGCGTTTGCGGGACGAGAGGAGGTTGCATTTTTCTTACGTTTGTTCGCCATGACCTGGGATAAGCAGGAGCTCGATGGCGGTGTCGGTGTACTTCCCCTTCCTGGCACGCCAAAGTGTTGATGTCAAAAGTTGGTCACTAGTGACGATCAACCCCCAATCGCGTGATCTACACACGAATAAAGATAAAATACGCAATAAAAAGTAAAAGAACGGGGAGCACACACAGAATTTTTGTAGTGGTTCGGCAAAGACAATGCCTACGTCCACTTTATATATTATTTCTCTCTTTTTTTTTTGATTACAAATACAATGATTTTTCTGGTTGGAGAAAAGAAAGAAAATGACTATTTTCCTTTCTTCCTTTTGAGAGATTAAGATTCTGGAGGAGAGTAGAGATTAAAAGTCTGAAGAAAGCCGTTTGGCCAAAAGAAATCGTCCCTTTTCTCTTTAAGCTTGGAGGTATTTATAGGTGGAAAATGTTGCTTGGGCTGTTGCGAAATGGTCTGGCCATTTCGTGAAGGTCCAGACATGTGGAATCCATCCATTGGCTCGAATGGCAGCTGGAACACTGATTCCACTGCTCATAAATAGTATCCTCGAAAGTTGTGGCTGACGTGGCATTCGTGGAGAGGTATATCAAAAGCAGAGCTTTGCCCACATATGGTTGACCGCCTTTACCTCCTTGGAAGTCGGGATATTAAGTGGACTGGCTCTGTAGAGAAACATTCCACGCTGGCTCGAGATAACTGGTCGACGAGTTCTTTCTGTAAGTGAGAAACTCGGTCGCCCTGGTGAACTATTTTTCAGGTAATGCGTAGTCATTCTGACTGAGTTGGATTTGGGCCGATATACCATTGCTTGATGTAGCGCCCCTGATGGGCCTCTTGGAGCGCGACTTGTATTTGGTTGTGCGTTTGGGCTTTGGTTTTGGCCCGATGAGATTAGTGCCATAAAGAGGGCTAACAATGATGAAATCGGATTCTCCAGCAATTCACGTTTGTCTTCGTCGCAACCCCTTCTCGTCGCTACCCTCTTTGGTCTTCCCTTCTCTTTCCTTCTTCCGGCGATCCATCCTCAAACCCTCCGTCCGGCCCTCAATCGGCTTTGCAGATGTACCCAAGCATTTTCGTGACTTCATCGTGAATGATTTCAATAGAGAATAGCCCAAACCGCAAGCTAAGTTTCTTACTTTATTTTTTTATATTACTGTATCTTTTTGTCCTTTTCTTTTCTCTGGTTCGAATTGTTCTTGACGATTGGTTGAGTGAACGCGTGTATTTATAGTTGCGGATTGAAACTAGATGAGAACACTGTCTAAATCGAACTGAAATATGTTGTAAAATCATAGGTTTTGGTTCTAGTTTTCTTAGTTCTTAGGTGCCGCTTCTTTTCATTCAGTTGTATTATCAACTGTGGTACTGCTTGATGGACGTTGATGACTGTTTGATGTTTGCGAGATGTTCAACAAAGTATTTTAAAAGATTTTGTTATGGAATTTACAGCACTGGCCGAACTATATAGGTTTTATAAGATTTAGGCCATTACTTGTTTAATCCCCTCAGAGATTTTGAATTGTACATTTAGATTTTTTTTCCCTCATTTCTAAATACGTCGCGGCAGTCTGCTTATGATTTTACTGTATATGAATATATATACAATCTGTTCGATTGATGTGTATATATAAAAATATAAAATCTACTAGCTTTCTCTTAGCTGTTAAGCTGTACAACATATAGCTGTTCTATTCGGTCCTATAGATTTTGATATACATTTCTTAGCTGTTCATTTCAATTTCAACTGTTCTGGATCATAGATAACTGTCTAGCTATGTATTGTCTATTACATAGCGGTATATTTCCTGTTCTTCTTAGCTGTTTTCATTGTCCATTACACTGTTTTTGTTAAATTTCCTTTTCCTGTTCATTTGGTTTGTTTATAGGGGTTTATATTATATATATAGCTATTCTTATTTATTACAGTTCACTGTTTTTGATTATATTGTCTCAAGAAGATTTTTTCTTTCTTTTTCTTTTTGTTGTTCACATGATGTCATGAAATCACCCTTATTGATGGGTTTTCTTATTTCTTTTCGCAGATCAAAAGCTGATCGAGGTGGATCCACTAGCATTGGAAAGGGCGAGACATTGCAGAAGTGGATTTCCAATATTGATTTTTTTTTCCTTTTTTTTTCCTTTTTGTTTTTTTTGTATTCGAGCATTTGTAAATGTATATTTTTTTTTCTTCTTTGTAAAATAATAATAATGTGCCTGATTCTTTTTGTATCTGCATGTGTAAAGATAATATGAATTTTGAATCATTGTGACTCGTGTTTTGACACCACAAAAGTTATGTATATTTCATGTTTACACCTACCGTTTAGGAGTTAATCAAAGAGTGCGTACAATATATCATCGCTAAACATTGGAGAAATAAACTTTTTGTATCATTAAAATTTTCATAAAAAGAAAGTATATTATCTGCGCAGTCATCAGTGTTTAATACATATAACATGCTATAAACCAAATATACTCAAGTCATTGAATTATATTATATTCTGTATCGAATATGTGTAAATTTTGAATATACCAAAGTATTATTAATAGAGTTTTAAACCGTTTACTTTTAGGCCATCAGCATTTGTTACCGTCACCATTTGTCTTAAGCCGTTTAATCAGATTGCACTATACCAAAGAGCGAATTTGGCCAAGTGATTTGGTATATGGCATGTTATATCTTTCTAGAAAAGAATTTGGTATACGATTTCATTTTTGAAATGATATAAAGTATCATTTAACATCTTGGTTGGTTTGCAAAAGTTCAGCATTTTTTTCCTGTTTTTACTGATTTGTTTGTTATGCAGTTAATATCCACAACCCCTTCATTTTCTATCTATTCAAAAATTCAATATTCAAACATCTTAGTTTTAAATGAGATTTTATTTTAAAAATAAAAATAAAATCGTTTATTATTTACAAATAAATCGATAAAATTTAAAACGATTTCACAGCGACTATTTGAAAATTTAAATTGGACGTAACTTGAAATTTACAAGCTGAAATCTCGATTTCTTCCTTCCATTATAAAAATATAATCGAACCAGACCCAACGTGTCTCGTTTTACAGGAATTCGACTTATATCGGATCCTGTATATCCCATCAAAGTTCAAATCGAAAATTTCGAACAACCACGGCGTTTCGAGCTCGTTTTAATTAATATATAAATATATATATATTAGAACTCTATTCTAAATAAATAAATTCGATTAAAATATAATATATTAACAAATTTAAATATTCGAATTTAAATGGCCGAAAAATCCGGGATGTTACAAGAATAGTGGAGAAATCCTAGCAATGTTAGTTGTTAGGTTCAGAATGGAGTTCGGGATCATGGAGTATTTTAATTTAAGGATACCGGTTCAAAATAAAATAAATACTTGTCCCTTATTAAAACACGTATCCCCTTTCCTCACCATAGAATTAAACAAACGTGGCCACTGCTAAATCCATTCCTCTCCACGGTTTAAAACAAGTCCATGCAGAGATGTTTTCCCATACTTAAACAATGTCATAAGTCCACAAATTCATTCAGTACAAAATCAAAACGAAGACATATTTCCCCTTTTCATCGTTGTGTAAAACTGCACCCCTCCTTTAAAGATTTGCGAAACCAAATAAACATCAGACTCGTATTCCTTCAAATCAAAATGCAGTGGACATCCTGGAGCACTCGCCAGTTGAGCGCGATCGATGTTCGAATACATCGAACTGGAGTTCATCGCGATGGTGTCTTGGGGGTCGAAAATGGAAGGGTGTTTGTTAGCGAACTAAAGGAGGACGATATGGTCATTTCAACGTTGAAAGGGGTTCGGTTGGAAAAGGGGTTGCGATAGGAAGATGAGGATCGAATTACGACATCGATTTTTCATTGGATTAAGTGATTCGAATTTAGGGGTTTTGCGATGTTTAATCCGCGAATCTGGGTAGTTAAAATGGGTTGTGGCGAATTGATGAGGGGATTAGCACTTGCGTGCGTTCTAGGATGGATTTCTGGTGTTAAATGTTGCTTCCTTCTTCTTGGACACAACTACAAGCCAGATCATGAAAGGAGGAAGGGAAAAGAAAGTGTGATGATGTTATTTGGATTACTGTTTGAGCAATGGTGGTTAATGGGGTTTAGTTTGGTTGATGTAGGCGTGGTTGTGCTTTATGAAAGGATACTTGAGTAGTGGATATGGAGTACGAGGGAACAACAAGCACGATAGTAAAAAGAGGAAGGATTTGATTAACAAGGTCCAAAATCACGAAAAAAATGTCATATGGATTCGCAGCTATGGGATTCTCAAGATGGAGTTGGTTTGGATTTATCTTAGAGTCGATTGGATTTTTAATTTAAAGTCGAAACGAGTCACAAATAAAATCACGGTGAGTAAATCTCACTCACCTGTTTAATTAGAATTATTTTTATTTCATTAAAAATAATTTTTGTGTTGCTTGTTTGAATGCTTTCTGGTTGATTTAAATATATTAGTTATTTAGGGTTGACTATTATATATATATATATATATTGGGTTGATGATTGGATTGATTCCCGCAGTATCATTAGCGGATGCCCGCGGTATCATTAGCGGATGATTTCCCTACGCGCCCCACAAATATATTAGTGGATGACCTTCATACCGCGATATCCTGCCTCGAAGCAAGATGGTATTATTTATGTGCTAACGTCTGTGGATGCAGGAAAACAGGTTGGAGGAATCCGACGGGATTCCTCAAAAATATATTTTCTGTTTGTTTATTTGTTTGCATATATACTGTCATATATGATGTGTTAGAAAAATAAATAATTGGTTGTTTGGTGTTTAAAAATCACTGGGGCCTGAATATTGATTTTTAAAAATATCGAAAAGGAAATTTGAGATTTAAAAAGGGAATTCTATTTTTATAAATATAATTTGAATTTTTAATGAACTATAGAAAATATTAACTTTTTTGAATATATAAAACAAGTATGGAATTTATAAACTCTATTTATAAAATTAAAATGTTGGATTTGAAGTTGAATTTATAAACTCTGTTTATAAATTAAAGTGATGGATTTAAATTTGAATTTATTGGTTTATAAATTTATAATGTGGAATTTTAAGTGAAGTTATAAACATTGTTTATAAATTTAATAATGCATAGAATTGAATTTGAAATTTGAATATAGAATTCAAATAAAATTGAAATGAAATAAATAGAATTCAAGTAGATTTGAATATAGAAATTCAAATGGAGATTTAAATATGGAATTTAAAATGTAGAAATTTAAATATGGAATTTGAATATAGAATTCAAATAGTTTGAAATGAAATTTGAATATAGAATTCAAATGGATTGAAATGGAATTTGAAAATAGAATTTCAAAATAGAATTTCAAATGGGAATTTGAATATAGAACTCAAATAGAATTGAAATGGGAATTGGAATATATAATTCAAATGGAGTGTGAAAATAGATTTGAATATATAAATTTAAATGGAGTTTGAATCGAAATTGGGCTTTAAACAAGGAAAGAGATTGTAAATTCATATTCGAAATCGAAAATGAAACTTAGATTGAAATTGAGATTCAAAGAGTTATAACCAAGTTTAAAAATATACTGAACATGTTATGTTCAATTATTAAATGAAATAAGCAAAAGTGCTAGTTAACAAATAGATTAACAAATTGAGTTAAGAACGACTAGATTGAATTAAAATGAATTGGAAATAATTAGATATATGTTAAATAGGTTTGGAATGAAGTTAATGAAGATATATATTAGAATGTCGGACAAAAGTTATGTATTTAAATTGAATATGAGATTTTATGCACCGTATCGGCAAGCCGCTTGTCTTTTTCTTCTTCTTTTGGATTGGTGAGGGCCATGGGAGGCTATTTGAAATTTCCCGATGCTCTCGGTACAAAGGAGGTTATGGCAAATTTTTATGGGAATTCAAGGAGTTAGAATATTTTTAAGATAATTTGATAGTTAGAAATCAACGTATCGATATATATAGAAGTCGGTAAGGAAACGAACTTAAAAATAGAATAGTAAAATCAAAATGGAAGTCTAAGAATAAAATCTCATAAGAATAGGAAGAGAAAGTGTATACGTGTTTAAAAGTGAATAAGTGGTTGTATGGTATTGATTATTCTAGTAAGTAGTCAAATCTGTTTTGACGTTATAAATGTTATTCAGTAAAGGTCTGAGAGGTAGTTATACCCCAACTTGATTGATTTCATTATCAACAAATAAATAGTAAGATTCCAGGCTCGAAGATCAATGTTGGATAAGAGTTAGTTGAATATAGTATTTGGGTTGTCGTAACGATGTTTTACACAACATCCGTTTTAACCCAAACAAGTGTAAACTTGGAAATAGAATAATAAATATTTCCTAAGTATAGAAATAAACGAGATCGGAAAAGAGATAAGTAATTGGAATGTTTTCCAATTATAAATAGCATATATTTTCTAAAGTTTAGAAAATAAAGGAAGGCGATATTCGAACATGTTTTCCAAATAGCGTAAAAGGCCAATATGATAATTGAAAATATTTGGTTAACAAATATTGGTAAAGAAATAGGGAAGTGATTTAATTAATTGAATATTAATTAAGGGCTCAGTGATTTGTTTGATATGTTGAATGAACACTTGTTTTCTTCGATAGTGAAATCATCGACTATCGAAACACTTGTTTTTATTCGATAGTTAAATCATAGACTATCGAAGTTTTGACCATTTTAATGTTGTTAATATGGAGAGACCGGTTGTATTATTATCCAAAGAACCACTCTGTATTGGCATAAGCGTTGCGAATCATATATGCCAAAGAAAATTGAAGACGGAGTAAAGTGCAAGGGCTATTGTATAAGTCTTAGATAACAGTGCCTAAGATGGATATACTGAATAGTACATTTGGTTCATCCTGTTCCTGGATGACTTGTATGGATGAATGTCCGAAATAGTATTTCCAGAAAGGTCACGTACATTGATTTCTTCAACCGTACCAAGAGTGGAAGCGGAGAAGGAAACTTCTTTAGCTAACACGTAATGTACTATTGTAGACATCAATTAGTGATTTTAAATGGATCTGACAATGTGGCATTCGAAGTGAAATCTAATGTGATGATAAAGCGTAACCTTAAGCCTCATCAACCGGTAGCATGGCTATGTAGGTCGCATCTATTAGGGTGTATAATCACCTGATCTAGAGTTTCAATTATTTCTAAAAATCTATTGTTGATGCTGTCCCATTCAGGAAACGGTTGCTGATCCCAACCAATGGTGATATACATTCGATACACTCAAGCGAAATGAGTGGTCAGTCATGTGTGGCCGGGTTGCAAGATGTTCTTGTTGAACCCAGTGTATTCCTCTGAGACGACCCCAAACCCCGTACTGACGATGGTAAGGGTAATCCTTGGAATATACACATAAACAAATAATAGCAGAACAGAAATAAATAAATACACCAGATAATGAACAATAGAACATACTGGATAAACGTAATCATCAGAGTTACACAATATACAGGATCATACTTAGTACAAATACAGTTCAGCTATACATAAATGTCTACATCGGAAAACAAACATAATGTACAATAGGAGCTGAACAGCATAAAAAGATATAAACAATAGAATCCATCTTCAGCTCCAGCTATCCAGAAAGAGCCAGCTAAACCTGAATACAAGGCTGCCCGTGTAGAAAAAGGGGCACCCGAGTTTGAAAGTGAAACAAACTACGAGTCAGTCATGGGACTGGTATGAGAAATCTACTCAACACATTTATAATATGGCTATTCACAGGACCACACCACTTTCGTGGAACGGGTTTACTCCATTGGATTGCCAGTGCTTTAAAAAAAATCATTCTTTTAAACAACGCAATGCTTTTTATAAAAATGAAGCCATTATAAGACTCAGTTCCCATCACACAATGCAACGCATACCGGAGGATAGAGTTTTACCTTATAATGGCCAAAATATGGTTGATACGAATAAAACAAAAGCAATTGATATTATAACTAGTGTTTACATGTTTCAAAACAACTTCGAATCATAACTATCAATCATAGACGGCATGGGTACCATATATCATGTCGCCATATATATATATATATATACAATCAAAACTGCACGGTCACGTATTTGGAAATTGGATTTCCGTCATGAACCAAGGCAAAAGATAGTCCTTACCGAATTCGAGGCTGCCTAGCCCAAGCCTCAGGATCAGAACGCATCGACCCTTGGAGCGACATGGCCGGTCCACACGGAGTGGATTAGAATGCCTGAGCACTACGTTTCGCCGCCCTTTGGGGCGTAAGCAAGCAAACAAATGACTCCATCGGACCCGGATCGTCCGATCTAACCGAGGCGCCTCGCAACAGCAACAACCACATAACTCAAACTCGTCAGGGCATGTAAAACCACTGACGCCACTTCTAGCTAGGAGGAAACGCAGGCCCTCCCTGAGGTCCTTTCTCCCGTTTCTGGTTCATACCGGGGTGTGAGGCTCGCGATTTCACGTTATACACAAAGCTACGCCACACAGCCGGTGCTCTGATCATCAATCACAAGACTTTGCTTTTCAACAGAAGCCCTGATCACTGCATCTTAGCATACCACACAGGAAATTCACACCGTGTAACTGATGGCTATCAATCAGATAGAATAAATTCCAATGTCAGACACACAATCCATTTACAAGTCCGTTCTAGGTCGGAACGAAACCGGAGGCACTAAATACCTCGCATATTCATCGATTCCCACGTACGTCTGGACGATCACCACTCATTATCCATATTTCGGGATGCCTCCCAATCAGGACCTCAGTGACCATCCAAACGAGGTGAAGATCGGTCTTCAACCCCCGTCTTCATCTTCGACTTCTTATCGTCAATTCAGTTATTCAAAATGGGATAAACCCGGTCTTTTTGAGCAACTCGCGTATATAATAAACAAGTGCAACACTAACATACATACGCATCATTTCAATTCATTAGTCACTAACCGTCAATCAGTAAGAGAACGATTTCCCAAATATTAACCCCGAAGGCCGAAACCGACATCAGGTCAACACCCAGGAAACCATTCGACTTAGCTAACCTTCAGTTAATTTCTAAATTTCACATCCATATCGTTTATAATATTTTAAAACGATTTATCGCTATTTTTATTTAATTTAAAATAGCCAATTTATTCAAAACGACGCTTTGGGCCATAACATGGCCATGGCACTGTTTTTCTTCATATTTGATTTACACATATCTGAAAATCTAACCATTGGATCTTCACAAAATTTACATCACTAGAAAGATCTTTTCAAAACGAATCCAACGGTTCCAGTTTCGGGAAAATCCGACGGTCAGATCTCCCGGTATAATCGTTTGAAGTTTCGATTTCAAAATACGAACTGCAGCGTCGTTATTCGATTAAATATAATTATATATATATATAATCGATTCTGGCGCTGTTTTTCTTCAGATTTGAATTAAACATTCCAGACAATCCAACCGTTGGATTTTTACAAAGTTGGTGCCGTTGGAAAGGTATTTCCAAAGTGAACCCAACGGTTGCGATTTCAGGAAAATCCAATGGTCGGATCTCCCGGTATAATCGTTTGAAATCACGGTTTCAAAATACGAACTGCAGCGTCGTTATTCGATATATTTCAATTCTATTTATATATATATATATATCGATTCTTCGATTTCAAAGCTATATTCTTTTCATACATTTGATAAAAATGATATTTTTATCTAACTGTCTTCTATTTCAACACTTCACTATATTTAACAATTCATGTATATAATAAAAATGTGATTTTTAATGTAAAACAATTTATTTCAAAACACGATTATTTTATATATTTCATATAGGTGATAAAAATAGTATTTTTATTATAAAACAATTTATTTCAAAACAAGATTGTTTTATACATTTCATACTGATGTTAAAAATGGGATTTTTATTATAAAACAATTTCTTTAAAAATATGAATACCATTCAACACATGAATTTCAATTCAACGAATGAATATCGATTCAACACATGAAGGTTTTCTATAGTTTATATAAATCGATAAAAAGGTGATTTTTATATTTAAAACACGAATACCATTCAACACATGAATTTCAATTCAACGAATGAATATCGATTCAACACATAAAGGTTTTCTATAGTTTATATAAATCGATAAAAAGGTGATTTTTATATTTAAAACACGAATACCATTCAACACATGAATTTCAATTCAACGAATGAATATCGATTCAACACATGAAGGTTTTCTATAGTTTATATAAATCGATAAAAAGGTGATTTTTATACTTAAAAACACGAATACCATTCAACACATGAATATGATTCAACGAATGAATTTCTATTCAACACATTAAGGTTTTCTATTCAACAGACGAATATAATTTCAACACAGGAAAATAATTCTAACACATGAATATTATTTAAAATTTCGGCAGCATAACGGCACGGTAGTTAAAACCGGGACCGTCCCTAGTACGGCTCCTCGCTCTACCTTAAAACCTCGCGGTTTTTGACAATGGGGAATCATGCATCTAGTTCGCACGCATGCGGCATGTATATTTATTTCATTTCCACAAACTAATCCTATGTGGTTTCAACCAAATATTTCTCAACCACAAACGGGTATTTTTCAACCACAATCAATCAATATCAACCACAAACAATTCCAATCAACCATTCGTTATCAATCAATTTTCACACCAATCACAACCAATAAATATCATCCATGGTTTGTGGACGAGGGGCGTATATATATATATATATATATATATATATATATATATATATATATATATAGCATTTCACTTCTATTTCAATGCATATATAATTTATACAACGCATGTATAACTTATACATCGAACGTACAACTTATACAACGCTTATACATGAGGTGTACAATGCTTATATAACTCATACATCGACTATATAATTTATACATCGTCATTTTCCATATCGTTTATAAATTAGAAATCTCACATTGGGTTCCACTCCACCAAAAATAGCAGAAGGCTCAGAAAAATATGCGGTCTCTTCTAAAATGTAGAAGACGTCCACACGAGTCCACTGTCTCTTGTTTCACTGAATTTCGACAAGAAACGAAAAAGATATGATTTTTACTAGTTTGCAACGGTTTAAAAGTTTTAAAACTGATTTAAAATATACACAGTCGTTACCTCCTATTTTTATTCAAAACTAGGTTTGTAGAAATCTTTCAATCCGCACAGCGATTCGTCGATCGGGCTGCGCCACGTTCAAGGGGCTGGAAGCGCGCGCCTGAAGGTGGTGGAGGCGTCAGGCGTGACGACGGATCGGAGGAGCACGGCGAAGATGAACGGTGCAACTTCACTGGCGCGATTCTCGACGGATACAACTCGATGGAGGGCGCCACCTATATGGATTTGAAGCTGGAAGCGAGCTCTTCAAAATCCCCAACAGGAGCAGGGTCTAATTCGTAGTGTGGAGGGAGTAATCAGAGGAGGAAGCAATGAAGAGGGAGCTGCCGTCGATCTGTAGGGTTTACGGGTTTTTTAGAAAATATAATTAATGAAAGAAAAATTATGATTGGCCCGTATTAATATTTAATTCTAAAATAGTCTTTTCATATCCGGACACCAAATCAAACCCAATGACTATCGTCCCTAGCGTTTACCCCCATTCCGAACACAATGGTATATGTTTCGTAGGCCCATTCGACTATTTCATTCAGTTTTCCTTCAAATTAAAATATATAACATTCAATATTTGATTTGAACGTACATTTCAATTCGCTAGGGCCACAAACTGATTCGAAAAATTCCAGAAAAATAATTCTAGCTATGTTTTGACGATACGGTCCCAACAAAACTAGTTTCGTCGAATTCTGAGACCATTTGCAAAAAGGCCCATTTCTGGTCGATCCAATTTAACTATAATTGACCAAAACACGTTTTCCTTTGCCACGCTCACATACTAGCTTCAAAAATTATGAAATTTGAAACCTAGCAATAACTTCACATCTCGGATCCAACAAAAGTGGTTTCATCGAATTCCGAGGTCGTTTGCAAAATGGCCATTTTCACGGGCTATATAAATTCCATAGCGACCTTTCTGAAAATTCATTTGGCCATAACTTTTCCTTTCCTCTATGAAACTTCGATTTTTCAGATTCGTTAGAAAGGTATTTACTAACAGATTTAAATATTTTTGGTTTCACTCAAATCCGTTTTGTTTTGCACCCGGTACAGTCAGTTGAAGTTTGAATTCAAATTTTGAAACTACCGCGCCTTTTCAGGCCTTGTTTATAATTAGGATTAATTATATTCGTTTTCAAACATCGATTCAAACTCACTTTTCATTGCTATTATTTAAAATATTTCTTTTAAATATTTAAAATCCACTATGATAGCCAATTTAAAATTTTTTAAATTGGTTCAGATTTTTCGGGTCGTTACAATCTCCCCCACTTTAAACTTTTCGTCCCCGAAAAGGAATAAAGTCGAAAGTAGTTTGATTAATCAACTCTACGTTCAATCTAGCTTCCATTCTCCAACTTTTCAGTTTCTGAGAATTTTCAAATTCTTCAAAAATTTGGCTAACACCCGGAATTTTCGAAAAATTTCGCCATAACCTCCTTTGTACGGGGAGGGGTTTGGAAATTTATTGGGCCGTATTAGGTACCCAATAAATCCTAATAAGCATACACATATTTATAGTGATATATTCTTGTGTTTACAGGGGAGCGTGTATAGATAATAACTCCAGAGAATAAATTCTCGTCACCCTGTCAAAGCCTGAGGGATTGTGTATTTTAAATGCTCCAGAGGCTAAATTCTCATCACCTCGTCCCGTGTGGGAAATAAATAGTCCATGTGCCGTATCTAATAATTAGAGAGACTTGATTATTGTCAACTCCAAACTCGTGTGGGTTTTTTATTAATTTGGCAATTTTATCGTTACAATTTAAATAGTCCATATCAGTCATCAGTTCATCCTGTAAAATATAGTCATCGCCATACAAGCCTCTCGCTCGTATGGTAAATCTTCCACCTCGTCACACAAGCTCCAAATGCTTATGTGGTATATGATGAAGTATGTCTATCTTCAGAAGTATGCCATGTAATGTAGTTCAAAATTAATTGTTACTATCCTATGGCGATGTTTATTATTTCACATAGAACAACTAGCACTCCGCATCCAATGGCATTCACAGGAGTTGATATAATAATATTTCGCATCCAACTCATTAAGGTTTACCTATTTGTCGGGCACGCAAATAAAATCTTTACTCAACAGCTATCCATTTACCTGTTCTAACATATATAATGCACATGTATATATTTCTATCTATTTTCTAATCAGTTCAATGTGTGATATAATTGAATAAATTCTACCATTATTCACTTATTAATTAAATTAACTATTGTTTCAACAATTTTAATTAATCAAATCTACTATCACACAACACAAACAGCAATCAATTTGTTTTTAACTTTTCAAAACCTTACAAATTAATTCCTATACTCTTTTAAAATCATTCAGACTATAGAATTAAAAGTGCACATCCATGGAAAGAAAATAACAATTGAGTAGAGAACTAATTGGTAATGCAAAGTATGGTAAATGTACCTTGCACCGGAGTCAATCAGAGATATCCACTCGGCATCTAGGATAGGCTTTCTGAATGCTCTCCTCAGTTTCCCAAGTACAATCTCGCGGATCTCCACTCCATTGCACTTTGACTAAGTGAACCTTCTTGTTCCTCATCTCTTTGGTTTCCTTGCCGATGATCTTTAGCGGCTCTCTTCTCACAGCTAATTCAGGGTTAATTTCAATATCCTGTTGAGCTGCTTCTTCCACGATCAAGTCTGGATCATGAACGTGCTTTCGACGTTGAGATATGTGAAATACATCATGAACTCCAGGCAACTAATCCGGCAGTTTAACCCTATAAGCGAGAGTCCCGATCCGTTCCAGAATAGGAAACGGACCAATGAATTTGGGCGCCAACTTTCCAGTTTTACTAAACCGGATAACTCCTCTTATTGGCGATACTTTCAAATATACATAGTCGCCAACTGCAAACGACATATCTCTTCTTATTCTATCGGCATAGCTCTTCTGTCGGCTTTGAGCGGCGAGTAATCGTTTCTTAATGAAGTCGACTTTGTTGGCAGCTTCTCGGATCATATCAGGCCCCAATACAAGTCTATTACCGGGTTCGACCCAACAAGCAGGAGTTCGGCACGGTCAACCGTATAATGCTTCGAATGGCGACATTGTCAGACTTGCCTGGTAGCTGTTGTTATAAGAGAATTCAGCCAAATGTAGATGGTCTTCCCATGATCCACCGAAATCTAGAACACAAGCCCGCAATAGATCTTCTAGTATATGATTCACCCTCTCAGTATGACCGTCTGTCTGAGGATGATAAGCGGTGCTTAAATTCAGCTTTGTTCCCTGCTCTACATGAAATGCCTCCCAGAATTTACTAGTAAATATTGTATCTCTATCACTGACTATACTGAGTGGCACTCCATGTAGTCTAAAGTCTAACAATTTCCTTGAAGTATATCTGCGCCAGACTCTGAGCAGTTCTGTTTGATCTGACAGGTATGAAATGTGCGGTCTTCGTGAAGCGATCTACGATCACCCAAATACTGTCATTTCCTTTTTTGGTTCTGGGAAAACCATCAATGAAGTCCATGGAAATATGTTCCCACATCCAACCAGGAACGTCTAGCGGTTGCAATAATCCAGCCAGTTTCTGTTGGTCGCTTTTGACTACCTGGCAAGTAGGGCATCGGCTAACATATACAGAAATGTCCCTCTTCATCGACTTCCACCAGAAAGTGCGTTTGATGTCATTATACATTTTTCTTACTCCCGGATGGATACTAAGTTTTGACTTGTGGCATTCATCCATTACTTCCTTTTGGAGCTCAACAATGTTAGGGACACAGATTCGACCTTTGAGCCTTAGAATCTCATCATTATCAACTTGAAAACTCGAGGGTTCGCCTTGTTGAATTATCTCTCTGATCTTCTGAATGAAGTGATCATCCTTCTGAAGAGCAGATATTTTATCTATCAATGAAGTCGTGATAATAAAACTGGCGATCATTTCATTCTTTCGGCTTAACGCATCTGCCATGACATTGGCTTTCCCTGGAGTGTATATAATCTCAAAATCGTATGCTGCAAGGAACTCTAGCCAACGTTGCTGCCTCAGATTCAAGTCCTTCTGGGTGAATAGATACTTTAAAGACTGGTGATCTGTAAACAGTTAAAATCTCTCACCCAGAAGATAATTTCTCCAGATTTTCAAGCGAACACAATAGCCAATAACTCAAGATCATGAGTTACGTAGTTTTTCTCGTGCGGCTTCAGCTGACGGCTAGCATAAGCAATCACTTGACCTCTTTGCATTAACACTACGCCGAGGCCTTCTCTAGAAGCATCTGTCCAGACTTTAAAATCCTGATTGCCATCGATGATGGTTAACACTGGAGCTGTCGTTAATCTTAACTTTAGCTCTTCAAAAGCCTCTTCACTTTCTGGAGTCCATTTGAATTTAGACTGCTTCTTTGTAAGCTTCGTTAAGTGACCAGATATCTTCGAAAAGTTTTTAATGAACTTCTGGTAATAGCTAGCCAATCCGAGAAAATTGCGGACTTCTGTAGGAGTGCTAGGCTGCTTCCAGTTTTGAATAGCTGTGATTTTACTTGGATCCACAGCAATTCCTTCTTTTGATACGACGTGGCCCAGGAATTTCACTTCATCTTGCCAGAATATGCATTTGGACAGTCTGGCTTTCAATACATTCCGTCTCAGAGTTTCTAGGACCGGTTCTAGATGCCTTTCATGTTTGGCCTTTGATTTAGAGAAGATTAGAATATCATCAATAAAAACCAGAACAAATTTATTCAAAACTCCTCTGAACACTCTATTCATCAAATCGACGAAGTATGCTGGAGCGTTACATAAGCCGAACGGCATTACTAACCACTCGTAGAATAAGTCTGGACCTCTGAATGCTGTCATTAGAACACATTCTTCGGCAATTCAAAGTTGATGGAAGCCTGTAGCTAGGTCCATTCTTGAGAATACTTGTGCTCCATTCAGACGATCCAATAAATCATCAATTCGCGGCAATGGATATTTGTTCTTTATTGTCTGCTTGTTCAAATCGCGATAATCCACACATAGCCGTAGAGTACCGTCAGATTTTGGGACAAACACCACTGCTGCTCCCCAATCAGAGAAACTAGGCCTGATCAGACATTTCCATACTAGCTGTCGTGTTTGATTGTCAAGTTCTTCTTTCTCTTTCAAGGACATTCTTCGAATAGCGTGAACTACCGGCCTTGCATTGGGAATCAAAGCGATCTTGAAATCTATTTCTTTCTGCGGAGGTAAGCGAACAGCTTCTTCAAACACATCCGCATAATTTTTGACGACAGAAATGTCTTTGATGAGGTCAAGAATATTCTCTGTGACTTCAGGGATATTTTCTATTTGAGCTGGAGAAACATCCAAAGCTGCCCAGAAGTCCTTTCTATTAGAATTCGGGCCTTCACATGGTATGGTTATATAATTCCCCGATTGGGCCTTTTCCTTTACAACTCTCTCGGCGCATCTAACCTCTGCTTCATATTTGGTTAGCCAATCCAATCCCAGAATAAGATCGAATTCATTAAAATTCATAACGATAGAGATAGTAGGGAATTTATAGCAGGAAAAAGAGACAGGTACTGCACAAACCCAACTGAGATTGATGGAACCCCCTACTGGATTTTGGACAGTCATTGGTTCTTTGAGCTTCTTCAATCTCAAATCCAACTTCTTGACTGCACTCTTTGAAATAAAGCTTCGTGACGCGCCTGTGTCAAACAGTACTTTAACTGGAATGTTCTTGACATTGAGCATGCCTTCTAAAACATCAGACCTTTCCTGAGCAGACGAAGATGCAGGTACTTCTACCACTTCATTTACATGCGCTTCTTTGGATTTCTTAAATTGCCTGCAGTCCTTTTCAAGATGGCCAGTCCGACGGCATTGAACGCACTTTCTATTCTCTCGAAACTGATTATCGGGTTTAAATCCCTTCTTTCGTTTCTTCGAGGTTTTACACTTCCTGGTCAGATGCCCCTGTTTATTGCAGTTAGAGCATGTGGCAGTTGTTACTGGTTCCTTCTTAGATTTAGCCCTTTTCCTCTTGGCACTGGGCTTATTACCGATCTCAGACATCGTACTGGCCTCAGGACGAACAATTTCAGACTCAATTTTATCACTAGAGTTGACTTCCTCTTCGTACTGTAACATACCTTTCTTGTCTAGATCTTCATACTGATAAGATATATAAATCATTTCTGAGAAAGGAAGCTTCACATTCCTCATTATACTATTCTGATATTTCCTTTGCAGGCCATGAATAAATCTCAGATTCTTCCTCTTTGGGTCTTTAATCAGATGAGGAGCAAAGTGAGAAAGTTCGTTGAATTTCTTATGATATTCTGGGATGGTCATATCACCTTGTATCAGATAAGAAAATTCGTCACATAATCGCTCAGTCGCTTCTGGAGGAGTAAATCTTTCCAGGAAAATCACTTTGAATATGTCCCAGGTGATATCACCTTCTGGATTATTCTCTATAACCGAATCCCACCAGAACAAAGCTTCATCTTTGAGTGCCCAGGAGGCTAGTAATCTTTTCTGGTCATCCCTCAGCTTTAAACCATCAAATATTTTCTCAGCAGAGTGAATCCAAGCCTGTGTCTTCATAATAGATTCTTCACCAAGGAACGGTATTCCACCCATATTTCGATATTTGATTAATAGGGCCTCAATATTCGATTCTGCATTCCTTCTGTTTCTGACACTCATTTTCTAGTACTTCTGCAAATAGCAGATCAAGTGTCAGGTCACAGAAAAGATATTTTAAAACATAGAAACAAATACTTCAAATGTAAATGTGTCTATCGAGGTGTAATTTCATTCTGCTTTACTCATACTAGGATATTACTGATCCTATCTGTATAGAGTTACCCATCCTAGAACACTACTGGTTCTATTTCTGAAGAATTCATTGTATGTTATATTCCAGAACTAAGCTTAACCAAAGCTCTGATACCAAATGAGACGACCCCAAACCCTGTACTGACGGTGGCAAGGGTAATCCTTGGAATATACACATAAACAGATAATAGTAGAACATAAATAAATAAATACACCAGATATTGAACAATAGAATATACTGGATAAACGTAATCATCAGAGTTGCACAGTATACAGGATCATACTTAGTACAAATACAGTTCAGCTATACATAAATGTCTACAGCGGAAAACAAACATAATGTACAATAGGAGCTGAACAACATAAAAAGAGATAAACAATAGAATCCATCTTCAGCTCCAGCTATCCAGAAAGAGCCAGCTAAACCTGAATACAAGGCTGCCCGTGTAGAAAAAGGGGCACCCAAGTTTGAAAGTGAAACAAACTACAAGTCAGTCATGGGACTGGTATGAGAAATCTACTCAACACATTTATAATATGGCTAATCACAGGACCACGCCACTTTCGTGGAACGGGTTTACTCATTTGGATTGCCAGTGCTTTAAAAACAAATCATTCTTTTTAAAAAACGCAATGCTTTTTATAAAAATGAAGCCATTATAAGACTCAGTTCCCATCACACAATGCAATGCAAACCGGAGGATAGAGTTTTACCTTATAATGGCCAAAATATGGTTGATACGAATAAAACAAAAGCAATTGATATTATTACTAGTGTTTACACGTTTCAAAACAACTTCGAATCATAACTATCAATCATAGACGGCATGGGTACCATATATCATGTCGCCATATATATATACAATCAAAACCGCACGGTCACGTATTTGGAAATTAGATTTCCGTCGTGAACCAAGGCAAAAGATAGTCCTTAACAAATTCGAGGCTGCCTAGTCCAAGCCTCAGGATCAGAACGCATCGACCCTTGGAGCGACAGGGCCGGTCCACACGGAGTGGATTAAAATGCCCGAGCACTACGTTTCGCCGCCCTTTGGGGCGTAAGCGAGCCAACAAATGACTCCATCGGACCTGGATCGTCCGATCAAACCGAGGTGCCTCGCAACAGCAACAACCACATAAGTCAAACTCATCAGGGCGTGTAAAACCACTGACGCCACTTCTAGCTAGGAGGAAACGCAGGCCCTCCCTGAGGTCCTTTCTCCCGTTTCTGGTTCGTACCGGGGTGTGAGGCTCGCGATTTCACGTTATACACAAAGCTACGCCACACAGGCGGTGCTTTGATCATCAATCACAAGACTTTGCTTTTCAACAGAAGCGCTGATCACTGCATCTTAGCATGCCACACAGGCAATTCACACCGTGTAACTGATGGCTATCAATCACATAGAATAAATTCCAGTGTCAGACACACAATCCATTTACAAGTCCGTTCTGGGTCCGAACGAAACCGGAGGCACTAAATAACTCGCATATTCATCGATTCCCACGTACGTCTGGACGATCACCACTCATTATCCATATTTCGGGATGCCTCCCAATCAGGACCTCAGTGACCATCCAAACGAGGTGAAGATCGGTCTTCAACCCCCGTCTTCATCTTCGACTTCTTATCGTCGATTCAGTTATTCAGAATGGGATAAACCCGGTCTTTCTGAGCAACTCGTGTATATAATAAACAAGTGCAACACTAACATACACACGAATCATTTCAATTCATTAGTCACTAACCATCAATCAGTAAGAGAACGATTTCCCAAATATTTACCCCGAAGGCCGAAACCAACATCAGATCAACACCCAGGAAACCATTCGATTTAGCTAACCTTCAGTTAATTTCTAAATTTCACATCCATATCGTTTATAATATTTTATAACGATTTATCGCTATTTTTATTTATTTTAAAATAGCCAATTTATTCAAAACGACGCTTCGGGCCATAACGCGGCCGTGGCGCTGTTTTTCTTCAGATTTGATTTACACATATCTGAAAATCTAACCGTTGGATCTTCACAAAATTTACATCATTAGAAAGATCTTTTCAAAACGAATCCAACGGTTCCAGTTTCGGGAAAATCCGACGGTCGGATCTCCCGGTATAATCGTTTGAAGTTTCGATTTCGAAATACGAACTGCAGCGTCGTTATTCGATTAAATATAATTATATTTATATATATAAAAATATAATCGATTCTGGCGCTGTTTTTCTTCAGATTTGAATTAAAAATTCCAGACAATCCAACTGTTGGATTTTTACAAAGTTGGTGTCGTTGGAAAGGTATTTCCAAAGCGAACCCAACGGTTGCGATTTCAGGAAAATCCGATGGTCGGATCTCCCGGTATAATCGTTTGAAATCACAGTTTCAAAATACGAACTGCACCGTCGTTATTCGATATATTTCAATTCTATATATATATATATATATATATATATATATATATATCGATTCTTCGATTTCAAAGCTATATTCTTTTCATACAATTGATAAAAATGATATTTTTATCTAACTGTCTTCTATTTCAACACTTCACTATATTTAACAATTCATGTATATAATAAAAATGTGATTTTTAATGTAAAACAATTTATTTCAAAACACGATTATTTTATATATTTCATATAGGTGATAAAAATAAGATTTCTATTATAAAACAATTTATTTCAAAACAAGATTATTTTATACATTTCATATTGATGTTAAAAATGGGATATTTATTATAAAACAATTTCTTTCAAAATATGAATACCATTCAACACATGAATTTCAATTCAACGAATGAATATCGATTCAACACATGAAGGTTTTCTATAGTTTATATAAATCGATAAAAAGGTGATTTTTATATTTAAAACACGAATACCATTCAACACATGAATTTCAATTCAACGAATGAATATTGATTCAACACATGAAGGTTTTCTATAGTTTATATAAATCGATAAAAAGGTGATTTTTATATTTAAAACGCGAATACCATTCAACACATGAATTTCAATTCAACGAATGAATATCAATTCAACACATGAAGGTTTTCTATAGTTTATATAAATCGATAAAAAGGTGATTTTTATATTTAAAAACACGAATACCATTCAACACATGAATATGATTCAACGAATGAATTTCTATTCAACACATTAAGGTTTTCTATTCAACAGACGAATATAATTTCAACACAGGAAAATAATTCTAACACATGAATATTATTCAAAATTTCGGCAGCATAACGGCAGGGTAGTTAAAACCGGGACCGTCCCTAGTACGGCTCCTCGCTCTACCTTAAAACCTCACGGTTTTTGACAATGGGGAATCATGCATCTAGTTCGCACGCAGGCAGCATGTATATTTATTTCATTTCCACAAACTAATCCTATATGGTTTCAACCAAATATTTCTCAACCACAAACGGGTATTTTTCAACCACAATCAATCAATAGCAACCACAAACAATTCCAATCAACCATTCGTTATCAATCAATTTTCACACCAATCACAACCAATAAATATCGTCCATGGTTTGTGGACGAGGGGCGTATATATATATATACATATATATATATAGCATTTCACTTCTATTTCAACACATATATAATTTTTACAACGCATATATAACTTATACATCGAACGTACAACTTATACAACGCTTATACATGAGGTATACAACGATTATATAACTCATACATTGACTATATAATTTATACATCGTCGTTTTCCATATCGTTTATAAATTAGAAATCTCACATTGGGTTCCACTCCACCAAAAATAGCAGAAGGCTCAGAAAAATATGCGGTCTCTTCTAAAATGTAGAAGACGTCCACACGAGTCCACTATCTCTTGTTTCACTGAATTTCAACAAGAAACGAAAAAGATATGATTTTTACTAGTTTGAAACGGTTCAAAAGTGTTAAAACTGATTTAAAATATACACAGCCGTTACCTCCTATTTTGATTCAAAACTAGGTTTGCAGAAATCTTTCAATCCGCACAGCGATTCGTCGATCGGGCTGCGCCACGTTCAAGGGGCTGGAAGCGCGCGCCTGAAGGTGGTGGAGGCGTCAGGCGCGACAGCGGATCGGAGGAGCACGGCGACGATGAACGACGCAACTTCACTGGCTTTATTCTCGACGGATACAACTCGATAGAGGGCGCCACCTATATGGATTTGAAGCTGGAAGAGAGCTCTTCAAAATCCCCAACAGGAGCAGGGTCTAATTCATAGTGTGGAGGGAGTAATCAGAGGAGGAAGCAATGAAGAGGGAGCCGCCGTCGATCTGTAGGGTTTACGGGTTTTTTAGAAAATATAATTATTGAAAGAAAAATTATGATTGGCCCGTATTAATATTTAATTCTAAAATAGTCTTTTCATATCCGGACACCAAATCAAACCCAACGACTATCGTCCCTAGCGTTTTACCCCCATTCTGAACACAATGGGATATGTTTCGTTGGCCCATTCAACTGTTTCAGTCAGTTTTCTTTCAAATTAAAATATATAACATTCATTATTTGATTTGAACGTACATTTCAATTCGCCAGGGCCACAAACAGATTCGAAAAATTCCAAAAAAATAATTCTAGCAATGTTTTGACGATACGGTCCCAACAAAACTTGTTTCGTCGAATTCTGAGACCGTTTGCCAAAGGGCCCATTTCTGGTCGATCCAATTTAACTATAATTGATCAAAACACGTTTTCCTTTGTCACGCTCACATACTAGCTTCAAAAATTATGAAATTTGAAACCTAGCAATAACTTCACATCCCGGATCCAACAAAAGTGGTTTCGTCGAATTCTGAGGTCGTTTGCACAATGGCCATTTTCACGGGCTATATAAATTCCATAGCGACCTTTCTAAAATTCATTTGGCCATAACTTTTGCTTTCCGCTATGAAACTTCGATTTTTTGGATTTGTTAGAAAGGTATTCACTAACAGATTTAAATATTTTGGTTTCACTCAAATCCATTTTGTTTTGCACCCGGTACAGTCAGTTGAAGTTTGAATTCAAATTTTGAAACTACCGCGCCTTTTCAGGCCTTGTTTATAATTAGGATTAATTATATTCGTTTTCAAACGTCGATTCAAACTCACTTTTCATTGCTATTATTTAAAATATTTATTTAAAATATTTAAAATCCACTATAATAGCCAATTTAAAATATTTAAATTGGTTCAGATTTTCCGGGTCGTTACATCCTCTCTAGAGTTACACTAGCGAAAGGTGATTCCATACCTTGTCATAGTTGGAAATCCATTTCCCAATACGTGCTTGCAGTTTTGATTGTATAATATGTATGTAGAACGTGCAATGAAAGTGTTTCTGCTAGATGATTATTATGTTATGGTTGATAGACATTATTATAATATCAAAAGGGTTTTTTTGATATAAAGATATTTCGGATTCTCATAAGGGAAAAACCCGTTCCGTTATACGGCGTGGACTTATAAGATATCGTTTACTTGTTCAAGCTAATTTAAACTGTTTACTCATACCAGTCCCATGACTGACCCAGAGTTTATTTGTTTTGTTTTACCTAAACTCTTGGGTGCCTAAATTTGTATGGGCAATCAAGTAGTTCAGGATTTTACAGATCTATCTAAAGGAGCTTGGAGAAGGAGGCTTCAGCGTTAGTTATATAGAGTTTGGTTCCTCTGTGTTGTAAGTGTTCTACTCTGATAAGTGTATGTTATACAGTTGAAATTTTGTATTTCAAAAGTTATGATATATTATATTTTGTTCCGCTGCGATGTGAGATTCTGTATTGTTATTTCTGTTCTTCTTCTACCTTTTTCTTCTAAAAAAATGATTCGTATTTTCGTGATATTTGGGTTAGACATATGGTGTATAGTCAACTCTGATATTATTGATTTGCGGGTCATTACAGTTGGTATCAGAGCTTAGGTTGAGCGAATATCTAGGCTTGTGTGGCAAGTGCTCATTAGGGATAGGGTCAGTAGTATCCTAGAATGAGTTGAGTGTATATATATATATATACGAGAGAGCGTATTTGTTATTTGATTTAAAAACTGTTTTATATTTTGTTGTCTAGTCTGTTGAGTGAATTATGAATTCTTATCGAATCGTGGGACGCCACGATGTCGATAGGAGTTTATAAACATTTAAACAGAAGATTGGACACGACATTGTTTTTAAATGGTTGAGTTGATTGTTAGGATTATAATCGAATGGGATTATAAAATTTAAATGGTTATGTATAACCAATTACAAATTTGTATATGAATGAAATATACAAATAAGATGAACTAGAATTGAATTCAAACGAGAATTCAGAATTTAAAATCCTGGGAGTTTGGAAAATATTTTTCTAAATGGAGTTTGAAAGAAATATAGCACTGGACTCATTCAGTAGCTGGGAAATAATTCTGATGATGGTCGCAACCTCATCAGTGTTCATTTTCGAGTTTCTAAGTGATGGATTGCTACCTTAGAAAAGTTTTTGATGGAAATTTGTTTAAAAAGAAAACAAGTTGTTTGAAAATTCAAATGTTTTGAATTTGAGATGGACATAAATATATGTATATATTTATATTACTTCAAAGGAGTTTTGAAATAAAAACCCTGGGAATTTGAGTGATTGAAACTAAATTTAACTTAAGTAAGTTAAATGGATCGAAATGAATAAATTGAGTAAAATCAATGTGAATGAAATATGAATTGGGTGTGAATAAAGGAAAAAACAAATATAAAAGAAAATATATTTGTAAAACAAATATAAAGGAAATATATTTGTAAAACAAATACAAAGGAAGTTATGTGCAAATGAATAGAAGGAGAAATATTTGTAAAAACATTTACAAATAGAATTTAAAAGGAAATATTTGTAAAACATTTACAAATAGATTAAACGGAAATATTTATTTATAGAAAATAAATAGAATGTTATAAATGAGATATTTATTTGTTAAATAAATAGAATTTAATCAAAGGAATATTTAGAAGATGAATAGAAAATGGAAATCTGTTTTTAACAGATAAATAGTAAAGATTAATTTATAAATAACAATTTATAAATTAAATTAAATATTTATCATTCGATAAATGGAATATATAAGTTTGAACTTATATAGAGAAGAGATATTAGTTTTTAACACCGATAGTTTTAAATAGAAGGGGTACACAACACTTGTATAAGTGAAGTAACGTTATTAAAGAGAACATTTATAAAGTGAAGAACCGTTACTAAAAGTAAATCTTTATAAATGAATAAACGCTATCCAATAGGAGTTATTCGAATAGGAGAAGTCGATTAGAGTTAGAAATAATCGATTAGCATTAGAATAAATCGATTATAGTTAGAATTAACTAGTTAGAGTAAATTAGTTAGGGTTAATCCATGGAGTTAATTGAATATTTGTTATTCAATTAGAATTTATCGAATATTTGTTATTCAAACTAAGAGTTAACCAGATAGAGTTAATTGAACATAGTTAATCGAATTAGGATTTAATTGAATGTTAGTTATTCAATTAAAGTTGATCGAATATAGTTATTGAGATAGAGTTAGTCAAACATAGTTACTCAGGATAAGTTGCCATTTCGTACGACTAACAGCGTAATTCGCAGGGCTGCAGATAGCCTAGGGTGGTCGGATGTTTCCTGAGGGAATCAGGCGTAACCATTGTGATCGCTGCGATCTAAAGTCAAGCGAATGGAGTTAAATCAAATATTAGTTATTCGAATAAAGTTAAGAGGAGTTATCGAATACTAGTTATTCCAATAGAATTAAAGGAGTTAATCGAATATAGTTTATTCGAATAGAGTTAAAGGAGTTATCGGATATAGCTTATTCAGAAGGAGTTAAGTGAAAAGAGCTAATCAAATAGGGTTAATCGATAAGAGTTAAATCAAATAGATTTAATTGATAACAGTAAATTGAATAGAGTAAATCGAATATAGTTTGTTCGAAGAAAGGTTTTCGAATCTAGTTATTCGAAAGAGAGATTATCGAATATAGTTATTCGAAGGGAGGAGTTATCGAATAAGGATTTATTCGAAAGAGAGTTACGTAAGGAAGTTTTGAAATGTTGAGTATGAACATAAATAAGTTTTGAAAAGATAAATGGGTTTGTAGCACTTTTCTACCTTAGCAATTTTGAGGACGAAATTATTTTAAGTGGGGAAGATTGTAATGACCCGGATATTTCGTCGGTTGATTTTAAATATTTAATATGGATTTAAATATTGAGTTGATAATATAAACGAAATTTTATATTTAGTTATCGATTTAATAATCAATTTTGATTTAATATCGAATATATTAAATTATCGAAATATGAAATATAAATCAATTCGAGATTTAAAACTGAGTGGAAAACAGTTCAGATAATCAATACGAAATCCAGTTTGAATTAGAATAATAATATTAAATTATTATCGAAGAAATTAATGGTTTTGAATTTAATTTATATCGGTTTAAATTAATATCTTCACAAGGCGATCAAATGAGACATCGGAACCTGTCCCAATGGGTTCAGAATAGTGGAGAAACCCTAGGAATGTTAGTTGTTAGGTTCAGAAAGGAGTTCGGAATCATGGAGTATTTTAATTTAAGGATACCGGTTCAAAATAAAATAAAATAAATACTTGTCCCTTATTAAAACACATATCCCCTTTCCTCACCACAGAATTAAACAAACGTGGCCACTGCTAAATCCATTCCTCTACACGGTTAAAAATAAGTCCACGCAGAGATGTTTTCCCCAACTTAAACAATGTCAGAAGTCCACAAATTCATTCAATACAAAATCAAAACGAAGACATTTTTCCCTTTTTCATCGTTGTGTAAAACCGCACCCCTCCTTTAAAGATTTGCAAAACCAAATAAACATCAGACTCGTATTCCTTCAAATCAAAATGCAGTGGACATCCTGGAGCACTCGCCAGTTGAGCGCGATCGATGTTCGAATACATCGAACTGGAGTTCATTGCGATGGTGTCTTGGGGGTCGGAAATGGAATGGCGTTTGTTGGCGAACTAAAGGAGGACGATATGGCCAGTTCAACGTTGAAAGGGGTTCGATTGGAAAAGGGGTTGCAATAGGAAGATGAGGATCGAACTGCGACATCGATTTTTCATTGGATTAAGTCATTCGAATTTGGGGGATTTGCAATGTTTAATCCGCGAATCTGGGTAGTTAAAATGGGTTGTTGTGAATTGATGAGGAGTTAGTACTTGCGTGCGTTTTAGGATGGATTTCTAGCGGTAAATGTTGCTTCCTTCTTCTTGGACACAACTACAAGCCAGATCGTGAAAGGAGGAAGGGAAAAGAAAGTGTGATGATGTTAATGGGATTACTGTTTGAGCAATGGTGGTTAATGTGGTTTAGTTTGGTTGATGTAGGCGTGGTCGTGCTTTATGAGCGGATAGTTGAGAAGTGGATATGGAGTACGAGGGAACAACAAGCATGACAGTAAAAAGAGGAAGGTTTTGATTAACGAGGTCCAAAAATCACGAAAAAAATGTCACATGGATTCGCAGCTATGGGATTCTCAAGATGGAGTTGGTTTGGATTTATCTTAGAGTCGATTGGATTTTTAATTTAAAATCGAAACGAGTCACAAATAAAATCACGGTGAGTAAATCTCACTCACCTGTTTAATTAGAATTATTTTTATTTCGTTAAAAATAATTTTTGTGTTGCTTATTTGAATGCTGTCTGGTTGATTTAAATATATTAGTTATTTAGGGTTGACTATTATATATATATATATATTGGGTTGATGATTGGATTGATTTCCGCAGTATCATTAGCGGATGCCCGCGGTATCATTAGCGGATGAATTCCCTATGCGCCCCACAAATATATTAGTGGATGACTTTCATACCGCGATATCCTGCCTCGAAGCAGGATGGTATTATTTATGTGCTAACGTTTGTGGATGCAGGAAAACAGGTTGGAGGAATCCGATTGAATTCCTCAAAAATATATTTTCTGTTTGTTTATTTGTTTGCATATATACTATCATATATGATGTGTTAGGAAAATAAATAATTGGTTGTTTGGTGTTTAAAAATCACTGGGGCCTGAATATTGATTTTTAAAAATATCGAAAAGGATATTTGAGATTTAAAAAGGGAATTCTATTTTTATAAATAGAATTTGAATTTTTAATGAACTATAGAAAATATTAACTTGTTTGAATATATAAAACAAGTATGGAATTTATAAACTCTGCTTAGAAAATTAAAATGTTGGATTTGAATTTGAATTTATAAACTCTGTTTATAAATTAAAATGAGGAATTTAAAATTGAATTTATAAACTTTGTTTATAAATTTATAATGTGGGATTTTAAGTGAAGTTATAAACATTGTTTATGAATTTAATAATGCATAGAATTGAATTTGAAATTTGAATATCGAATTCAAATAGAATTGAAATGAAATAAAGAGAATTCAAGTAGATTTGAATATAGAAATTCAAATGGAGATTTAAATATGGAATTTAAAATGTAGAAATTTAAATATGGAATTTGAATATAGAATTCAAATAGTTTGAAATGAAATTTGAATATAGAATTCAAATAGATTGAAATGGATTTTGAAAATAGAATTTCAAAATAGAATTTGAAATGGGAATTTGAATATAGAATTCAAATAGAATTCAAATAGAATTCAAATAGAATTGAAATGGGAATTGGAATATATAATTCAAATGGAGTTTGAAAATAGATTTGAATATAGAAATTTAAATGGAGTTTGAATCGAAATTGGGCTTTAAACAAGGATAGAGATTGTAAATTCATATTCGAAATCGAATATGAAACTTAAATTGAAATTGAGATTCAAAGAGTTATAATCAAGTTTAAAAATATATTGAACATGTTATGTTCAATTATTAAATGAAATAAGAAAAAGTGCAAGTTAACAAATAGATTAACAAATTGAGTTAAGAACGACTAGATTGAATTAAAATGAATTGGAAATAATTAGATATATGTTAAACAGGTTTGGAATGAAGTCAATGAAGATATATATTAGAATGCCCGACAAAAGATATGTATTTAAATTGAATATGAGATTTTATTCGCCGTATCGGCAAGCCGCTTGGCTTTTTCTTTTTCTTTTGGATTGGTGAGGGCCATGGGAGGCTATTTGAAATATCCCAATGCTCCCGGTACAAAGGAGGTTATGGCGAATTTTTCCGAGAATTCAAGGAGTTAGAATATTTTTAAGATAATCTGATAGTTCGAAATCAACGTATCGATATATATAGAAGTCGATAAGGAAACGAACTTAAAAATAGAATAGTAAAATCAAAAAGGAAGTCTAAGAATAAAATTTCGTAAGAATAGAAAGAGAAAGTGAATAAGTGGTTGTATGGTATTGATTATTCGAGTAAGTAGTCATATCTGTTTTGACGTTATAAATGTTATTCATTCAAGGTCCGAGAGGTAGTTATACCCCCACTTGATTGATTTCATTATTAACAAATAAATTGTAAGATTCCAGGCTCGAAGATCAATGTTGGATAAGAGTTAGTTGAATATAGTACTTGGGTTTTCGTAATGATGTTTTACACAACATCCATTTTAACCCAAATAGGTGTAAACTTGGAAATAGAATAATAAATATTTCCTAAGTATAGAAATAAACGAGATCGGAAAAGAGAAAAGTAATTGGAATATTTTCCAATTATAAATAGCATATATTTTCTAAAGTTTAGAAAATAAAGGAAGGCGATACTCGGAAATGTTTTCCAAATAGCGTAAAAGGCCAATATGATAATTGAAAATATTTGGTTAACAAATATTGGTAAAGAAATAGAGAAGTGATTTAATTAATAGAATATTAATTAAGGGCCCAGTGATTTGTTTGATTTGTTGAATGAATACTTGTTTTCTTCGATAGTTAAATCACCGACTATCGAAATACTTGTTTTTATTCAATAGTTAAATCACAGACTATCGAAGTTTTGACCATTTTAACGTTGTTAATATGGAGAGACCGGTTGGATTATTATCCAAAGAACCACTCTGTATTGGCATAAGCATTGCGAATCATATATGCCAAAGAAAATTGAAGATGGAGTAAAGTGCAAGGGCTATTGTATAAGTCTTAGATAACAGTGCCTAAGATGGATATACTGAATAGTACCTTTGGTTCATCCTGTTCCTGGATGACTTGTATGGATGAATGTCTGACAGAGTATTTCCAGAAAGGTCACGTACATTGATTTCTTCAACCGTACCAAGAGTGGAAGTGGAGAAGGAAACTTCTTTAGCTAACACGTAATGTACTGTTATAGACGTCAATTAGTGATTTTCGATGGATCTGACAATGTGGCATTCGAAGTGAAATCTGTTGTGATGATAAAGCGTAACCTCAAGCCTCATCAACATGTAAATGACAGAAATCGGGAAGGTAGCATGGCTATGTAGGTCGCACCTATTAGGGTGTATAATCACCTGATCTAGAGTTTCATTTATTTCTACAAATCTATTGTTGATGCTGTCCCATTCGGGAAACAGTTCCTGGTCCCAACCGATGGTGATATACATTCGATACACTCAAGCGAAATGAGTGGTCGGTCATGTGTGGCCGGGTTGCAAGATGTTCTTGTTGAACCCAGTGTATTCCTCTCTAGAGGTACACTAGCAAAAGGTGATTCCATACCTTGTCATAGTTGGAAATCCATTTCCCAATACGTGCTTGCTGTTTTGATTGTATACTACGTATGTAGAACGTCAGATGAAAGCGTTTCTGCTAGATGATTATTATATTGTGGTTGATAGACATTATTATAATATCAAAAGGTTTTTTTAATATAAAGATATTTTGGATTCTCATAAGGGGAAAACCCGTTCCGTTATACGGCGTGGTCTTATGAGATATCGTTTACTTGTTCAAGCTAATTTAAATTGTTTACTCATACCAGTCCCATGACTGACCTGGAGTTTATTTGTTTTGTTTTACGTAAACTCTTGGGTGCCTAAATTTGTACGGGTAGTCAAGTAGTTCATGATTTTACAGATCTATCTAAAGGAGCTTGGAGCAGGAGGCTTCAGCGTTAGTTATATAGAGTTTTGTTCCTTTGTGCTGTAAGTGTTGTACTCTGATAAGTGTATGTTATATAGTTGAAATTTTGTATTTCAAAAGTTATGATATATTATATTTTGTTTCGCTGCGATGTGAGATTTTGTATTGTTATTTCTTTTCTTCTTCTACCTTTTTCTTCTAAAAAAAATGTTTCATATTTTCGTGACATTTGGGTTGGACGTATGATGTATATAGTCAACTCCGATATTATGGATTTGCGGGTCATTACACTCAGCTTGGACGATAGTTCAAAAAGATAGGGCTAATTCAAATGCAAAATCTATGAATATGCTATACTGTGCACTGGATAGAAATAAGTTCAATCGTGTTAGCATTTGTACATCAGCATATCAAATATGGGAAACACTCAAAACTATCCATGAATGAACACGCAAAGTAAAACAAACAAAAATTTCAATGCTCAAAAATCAATTCCAGAACTTCAAGACGAGACAAAATGAAACCATCAATGAAATGTACTCAAGATTTCAAGACATTTTTCATGCATTGATAGGACTAGGAGAAAAATATAGTGATTTTGATATTGTATCAAAAGTGCTAAACTCTCTAACTGATGACTGCAAAAGAAAAGTACTAGCCATTGAGGAAGTTAATGATTTATCAGCTACGAAACCTGAAGAACTCATAGGCAGTCTCACGTCTTATGAAGTAAATCTTCAAGAAAAAAGAGAATTAGCACAAGAGAAAAAGAACGTAGCTTTTCATTCAGATAAAGAAGAATCAGAATCAGAAGATGAGGATTTGGCATTTATTGCTAAAAAATTTAAGAAATTTTTAAAATATAAAAAAGGAAATTTCAAGAAAAATAATTCAAGCAAACCTTCATCCGCAAATTTAGAATGCTTTAATTGTCATAAGAAAGGCCACATGCTCAAAGACTGTCCAGAATTAATAGAAAATCAGAAGAGCTTCAACAACAAGAATAAGAAAGAAAAAATCAAAAAAGATGTCATTTTCTGTCACAAGGGACGACTCCGATTCAGATTCATCAAACGGTGATAGTGAGAGTGAAAATGAACAAGCAAATGTGCACTTCATGGCTTAAGAAGTAAGTGATTTATCTTGTGAAGAATTAATAGAAGTTAATGCTGAATTTTTAAACGTTAAAAAAATTCTAAAAAAGATGCTTCAAGAAACTCATGAAAATCAAAATAAGGCTGAATTTGAAAGAGATAAGCTAAAAGATAAAAAAATGATCTTATAAGAAGAACTTGAAAAAGTTCAAGAGACTCTTACAAATTCAGACAGTTAGCTTTCAATTTTGAGTCAAGAAATTGAAACTCAGAAGCAAATAATGACGAAATTAGTTCTGAAAATAACTTGTTGAAAACTAAAATAAAAGAATTAGAATTAGAAAATAGAAGTATTCTAACTAAGTTAGAAAGTATTTCTAAAAATGTATCTAATTTCAATAAAGGAAGAGAAAATTTATCTAGAATTATAGAAAAATCTCGACCATCTTCAAACAAAAATGGTTTAGTGTAACAACCCGGAAAATCTGGGCCAGTTTAAAATTTTTATTTTGGCAATTATAGCGAGTTTTGATTATTTAAAATGAATTATTTTAAATAATATCGGCGAGAAATTTATTTTGAATATAATTCGAACGTATATATTATATACGTCGTCGTTAGAATATTAAATAATTATATATAATTATAAATAGAATTGAAAATGGCGCGGTAGTTCGATAATTCGATTTCAAACTTCATTTGAATGTACCGGGTGCAAAACAATCCGGATTTTAGTGAAACCAAAAATAATGGAATCTAATAGTGAATATCTTTCCAACGAATCCGAAAAATCCAAAGTTCGTAGCGGGAATCAAAAGATATGTCCAGTTGAAAATTCTGAATAGTCGCTATGGAATTAAGGCCCTTAAAAATAGCAATTTTGCAAACGACCTCGGATTTCGACGAAACCAGTTTTGTTGGGTCCGTGATGTTAAGTTATTGCTGGATTCCAAATTTCATAATTTTTCGAACCAGTATGTGAGCGTGGCAAAGGAAAACGTGTTTTGACCATTTCAGTTGATTTTAATCGACTGGAAATTGGCCATTTTTCCAACGGTCTCAGAATTCAACGAAACTAGTTTTGTTAGGACCGTATCGTCAATACGAAGCTAGAAAATATTTTTCTGGAATTTTTCTAGTTAGTATGTGACCCCGGTAATTTGAAATGTACGTTTAAAATTCAATATAGTGATTTAAATGTAAATTTAACGGAAACTGATTGTAACAATCGAATCAGCTTGCGATACATATCCCATTGTGTTCGGAATGGGGGTAAAACGCTATGGACGACAGGCGGTGGGCCTCGTTTCGAGGTCGTAATTGAAAGTCAACTCTTTAGGATAAATTAATAAAAAAAAAAAAAAAAAAAAAAAAAAAAATTTATCTTTCCCCCTTTAACCGTCTGGCCCCCCCCTCTTTCTATCATTTCGATTTCAGATTAGAATAAAAAAAAAAAAAAAAAAAAAGGGGGGGAAAGAGGCGACGAAGGCGGGGAGGAGCCGCCGCCCTCCCCAAGTGCCACCGCGCCTCGTCAACGACCCCCCCCCCTCTCTTCCACCTCGACCGCGAAGCAAGAAGACCCCCCCCCCCTCGCCAGGAACAATCGCGAAGGACCCCCTGACGCCTGACGCCGCGCCCAAGTCGGATCCCGACCCCCCCCTTCTTGTCGTCGCCGCCTACTAACAGCCCTCCCCTCTCCCCGAACTTCAACTGTAAGTTTTCGTTTTTTTTTTTATTATTTTATTTACTATTTTATTTCTGTTTTATTTTAACAGATTTAAAACGGATTTTTTTTTAGATAAATAAGAAAACTGATTTATATTAAATAAGAAAACTGTTTTTTTTTAAGAAAGTAAAACTGTTTTTTTAAAGAAAGTAGAAAACTGTTTTTTTAAAGAAAGTATAAAACTGAAATTTTTAAAGAAAGGTTAAAACTGATATTTTTAAAAAAAGGTAATAAAGCTGATTTTGTTTTAAAAGTTAAAACTGATTTTAGGAATTTTAAAAAAAACTTTGATTTGAAAAAGGTATTTAAAACTTTAAAGGTGAAAAGATTTAAACTTTAAAGGTGAAAAGATTTAAACTTTAAAAGTGAAAGATTTAGATTTTAAAAAGGAAAGGATTTGAACTTTGAACTAAAAATTCGATTTTTATATATTGAACTTTGAATTAAAAATTCGATTTTTATATATTGAACTTTGAACTAAAAATTCGATTTTTATATATTGAACTTTGAATTAAAAATTCGATTTTTATATATGGAATAGCGAAGTAAAATTCGATTTTTACATATGTAGTGAAAGCGGACAACGGAAGCGACAAAAGGCGAGTTGGCGAAGGTTTCCTGCATTAGAAGTGCCGTGGAGCTAGGATAGCTTTCGGTGAGAACTTCTCACTCAAAATTCTTTTTCTAGTTATATATATATACTAGGATGCAGACGGTGCTTAGTAGCACCCGACACAATCGTCCACAGACCATGGACTTGTTTGTTTGGCTGTTTGGTTATTGATTGTGATATTGGTTTGAATGTGGTTTGTGGTGTGAAAAATCGAATCGATAAATTGGTTAGGATTAGACGTGCGCCGTTATAAGGCGAAGGAGTAAGGCTAGGTTAGACCCTTACTCCAAATTTTGTGGTTTGCATAACGAAAGTGAATTTGATTGATGTGTGAATGGCGTGGGCCTTCACTAGACCGGGGATAAGGCTAGGCCTTGTCCCGTTTCTAGTATCGTGCCGTTATGCCGCCGAAATTTTCTAAAATAAGTTAGAAAAATAAAAAAATATCATTTTATTTAAAGAATGAATTGAATAGAAGTTCATATGTTGAAATAAAATGTGTTATCGTTAAAAATATAATTTTTAACGTGAATGTGAATAAATAAATATTCATTTACAAACCGGATGGTTTGTTTATGTACACTTATTTGAATGACATTGATTGGGTCGATAAATTTTACACATCGCCTAACTGCACAAATAAAATATGTGTTTGATTGTTTGAAACCCCACACGGGTGTTAGGATGAAATTTGAAGTTCACTCATCCTGATTGATTAAATATGTCGATCGATTGATTGACAGGCTGTTATAAGCGTTGAATATCTATATTTGATGCTTATACAGTGTAGTGCACTTTGGTTGATGGTTGATTATTTTCAATGCTATTATATACATGTGTTGTATGAAAATCCATATAATTAATTTTATATGGTAATTGATTGGGCCTCATTCCAGTTTTGAAAAAGAAATATTTGAAAAAGAAATATTTGAAATAGAATATTTGAAAATAAAGGAATATATGAAGCCGTGTTGATTAGATTGACGCCATTTTGACGTGAACGATATTTATATCGATTTTAAAAACGATTTCGAAATGAATTGAATTGAAAACGAATTCGAAATGAATTGAAAACGATTTCGAAATGAATTGAATTGAAAACGATTTCGAAATGAATTGAATTGAAAACGAATTCGAAATGAATTGAAAACGATTTCGAAATGAATCGAATTGAAAACGATTTCGAAATGAATTGAATTGAAAACGATTTCGAAATGAATTGAATTGAAAACGATTTCGAAATGAATTGAATTGAAAACGAATTCGAATTGAATTGAAAACGATTTCGAAATGAATTGAATTGAAAACGAATTCGAATTGAATTGAAAACGATTTCGAAATGAATTGAATTGAAAACGAATTCAAAATGAATTGAAAACGATTTCGAAATGAAATGAATTGAAAACGATTTCGAAATGAATTGAATTGAAAACGATTTCGAAATGAATTGAATTGAAAACGATTTCGAAATGAATTGAATTGAAAACGAATTCGAATTGAATTGAAAACGATTTCGAAATGAATTGAATTGAAAACGAATTCGAATTGAATTGAAAGCGAATTGAAATGAATTCAAATTGAATTGAAATTTGAATTGAATAGAAATGAATTTTAAAACGAATTTATAAAGAAGAATTCAATTTTGATTTGAATTGAAAAGAAAGTTGAAATAGCTTTTGAAACGATTTTAAAACTATTTATATAATTCGTTTTGAATAGAAATCGACGAAATATATATTATATATATTATATATATAATATAATGGCCTGAATAGAACGCGCCGCGCCGCGGCAGTTCGCGAATTTCGACCATTTATTTCAAACGGACATTGCGGGAGATCCGACCGTCGGATCCTCCTAAAACCGGAACCGTTGGGTTCGTATCGAAAAGAGCTTTCTAACGAATATTAGAAATTTGAAATCTAACGGTTGGATTTGGATTTACGTCCAAATCAAATTCGAAAAAGGTCGCTGTAAGTGCAGTTCGATGGCCATTGATGGAAATCGACTGTACGGGCCTTGATAAAATTATTAAAAATAGTAATAATTTGTGTAAAATCATAAGAAATGATTTGTGAAGATTTGGGATGAAAAACTCCATATTTGAAAAGATAAAAATAGATTTTTATCGGAATGAACTAGTTTTGAACTAGAATTATAATTCTATTTATTTTTAAAATAAATAAATTGAATTCGAAAAGGGTTTTAAAAATAACCAAAATTTCCAATGATTGCATTGGAGTGGATTTGAATCGAAATTGTCTTCTGAATATTTCGATGTTGGGATTCGTGATTATACAGGTGTTGTTATGGAAATTTGAAAGATATATATATTTATATCGTTATTTCCCATACGACATCTGTTAGTCGTAGAATTCGATATTGAATATAAGCCGATATATTTTCTATTCAGAGCCTTGTATTGAATATCGAATGTGATTTGGGTTTGTCGTGAATGGTGTCTTCACTAACACTGTTCTTGAACCCAGTTGAGAAAAGATTAAATCTTTTTATTTAGATTTAATGAAGTGTACCAATTAAATGATATTTAATTGGAATTGAATTGATATTGATTTTTGGGTTTATCGTGAACAGTGTTTTTAAATAGCACTCGTTCTTTAACCCGATAATTAATGAATGGGATTTTGGGTTTATCGTGAACCGTGTTTTAAATGACACTGATTCTTTAACCCAGTCGAAGATTAAAACTAAGTGGAGTTTTAATGAATCTTTAATTAGATTGAAATGATCGAAAATGGAGTATCACCAGTTTTGCTCCAGGCGATAGTTAAATCTTTAATTAGATTTGAACGTGAAATGGTGATTGAATTTACCGATAACACTGTGGTGTTAGATATGAAGTATTACCAGTTTTACTTCATGGGATGAATAGGTTGGGATTGGGAAATTAAAACAAATGATTACTTCGGTAAGGTTCGCTAATCCCGACTAGTTTGAATTGATATTCAAAAGTTGATTAAAGAATAAATTCAAGAATTTATCTTTGATAAAATTAATGGGAACCTTTCCCTATGAATGTGAAATTAGAAACTAACTGTCGGTTAGCTAAGTAGAATGGTTTTCTGGATATTGATCTGATGTTGGTTTCGGCCTTCGGGGTTAATATTTGGGGAATTATTCTCTTGATTAATTTACGGTTAGTGACTAATGAATTGGAATGAGGCGTATGTTGTGTTTGTGTAACACTTATTTAAAATATACGCGAGTTATTCGGAAAGACCGGGTTTATCCCATTCTGAATAACTGATACGACGATAAGTCGAAGATGAAGACGATGGTCGAAGACCGGAGGTCTTCACGTCGTTTGGGTAATTACTGATGATCTTGATTGGGCTGTACACCCAAGAAGATGGAAACAGTTAGTGATCGTCCAGACGTACTTGGAGATCGATGGATATGCGGGGTACTAGGTGCCTCCGGTTTCGTTCAGACCCAGGACGGACTTGTAAATGGACTGTGTGTCTGACATCGGATTTCATTCTGTGTGACTGATATCGGTTGCATAGGATGGTTTGCCTGTGTGGCATGCTAAGATGCAAATGATCAAGGCTTCTGTTGAAAAGCAAAGTCTTGTGGTGATGATCAAAGCACGGCCTTTGTGGCGTAGCTTTGTGTAACGTTTACCTCGCGTGTTTCACACCAGGTATGAACCAAAAACGGGAGACGGACCTCAGGGAGGACTTGCGTTTCTTTCTAGCTAGAAGTGGCGTCAGTGGTTTTACACGCCCTGACGAGTTTGACTTATGTGGTTGTTGCTGTTGCGAGGCGCCTCGGTTATATCGGTTTCGGCCGAATGCATTCTGGTCGGCTGACGGACCAGACTTACACCCCATAGGGTGGGGAGACGTAGTGTTCAGGCATTTTAATCCACATCGGTGGACCGGCCCTGACGATCTAAAGGGTCGATGCGCTCTGACCCTGTGGCTCGGGCTAGAGAGTCACGAAATCGGTTGAGGATCTTGCCCCTAGCCTCGGTTCATAGATGGAAATCCAATTTCCAAATACGTGACATTTGCGGTTTTATTTGTAAACCTATATATGGCGACATAGTGGCATGGGACGCTCATGTCGCCTATGATCGATACTTATGATTTGAAGTTGTTTTATACACTATGCACTTATAATAGTATCAAAAGATTTGTTTTAGACGTATCAAGCATGCTTTGGCTGTTATAAGGGAAAACCCTATCCCCCGGCTTGCGATTGCATTGTGTGATAGGACCTGGGTCTTATAACAGCTTCATTTTTCTTTATTTAGCATTGCGCTGTTTGTTTTAAGCACTGGTATTCTTGGGAGGAAACCCGTTCCGTGTTATACGGCGTGGTCCCTTGATTTACCTAACTTTCAAAATAAAGATTAACTGTTTTAGTTCTCACACCAGTCACATGACTGACCTGGAGTTTATTGTTTTAATCTAAACTCTGGGTGCCCTTATTTTGACACGGGCAGCTAGTAGTTTTGGTTTTGCAGATTTATATTCACAGGATCCTGGTTTACAGCTGGAACGATATCCGGAAAGCTTTGTATCCGTATATCTACTTCTAGTTGTCTATTGTATTATTTTCCGCTGCTATGTATTTAAATGTAATTTAAATCTCTGATATTTCTGTGTAATATTCATTTATACTCTGTATATTCATGTAATCTGATGCATTGTTGTTATATACAATGAAATGTTCTTCCGTATGCGTTCTGCTGTGTCCTGTTCTCGAACTATCCGACGCTTTCCTTTACGGGGAAGTTGCGGGTTTTTACAGTTGGTATCAGAGCTTTGGTTTACAAAGCTTAGAGAACAAGGCACATTAGAACCATACGAAAGAATTCATCAGATATGGGATTAGTAATATCCAACGAGAATGACTCGTTAGAAATAGGATCAGTAGTATCCTAGAACGAGTGTGAAGAGTATATTTTTCAAATGAAAACAATTTTTGTTTTGAAAATTTAAATCAATTATTCGTATTTGGTTATTTATTGATATTGACGTGGACAATGCAGTATATAAAGATTTTGGGTATACGTCTGATCCACGTGTATTCGAAGTTTTAATATACTGGATAGATATAGAATTACACCCTAGTCGCACGGACCTGATTCTGATGGTTGACGCGTCATCATTAGTAATTAGCTTCGTGTTTCGAAGGTGTGATTTTCTATATATTTCCATTAGACTGGTGTGAGAACCAAAATTAGATAGGGCTAATTGTGTGATTTGGCATCAAAAACATGATTTTTGTATGTGTATCAAAATTATGAATTTGAAACTCTAATTCACTAATTGATTGATGTTTGTGTTGTTTGTTTAGTTGTTTGCTAATTTTTAGCCATTTAGCCTAATTGAATCAAACATTGACTTGTATTGAAATTTGGTCGCATTTGCTTGCATATACATGTATATCATTGAACAGGTCATAGCAAGGAGGCTAGAGCCGAGAATAAAATTTGTTTGCCCGACAAATAGGTACATGTTTACTACATAATTTCCTGTTTTGTTTGGGTGATGATGATTTTGTGAGCCTATTGGCTAGCCGCTTGGCTTTTTCTTTTTCTTTTTGAGATCTGAAGGACCGGGGAAGCTATTTGAAATTCCCCGATGCTCCCGGTGCAGGGGAGGTTATGGCGAAATTTTTCGAAAATTTAGGGTGTTAGCCAAATTTTTGAAATTTTGAAAATTCTCAGAAACTGAAAAGTTAGAGAATGCAAGCCAGATCGAGCGTAGAGTTGAATTATCAAACCACTTTCGACTTTGTTCCTTTTCGGGGACGAAAAGTTTTAAGTGGGGGAGATTGTAACAACCCGGAAAATCTGGGCCAGTTTAAAATTTTTATTTTGGCAATTATAGCGAGTTTTGATTATTTAAAATGAATTATTTTAAATAATATCGGCGAGAAATTTATTTTGAATATAATTCGAACGTATATATTATATACGTCGTCGTTAGAATATTAAATAATTATATATAATTATAAATAGAATTGAAAATGGCGCGGTAGTTCGATAATTCGATTTCAAACTTCATTTGAATGTACCGGGTGCAAAACAATCCGGATTTTAGTGAAACCAAAAATAATGGAATCTAATAGTGAATATCTTTCCAACGAATCCGAAAAATCCAAAGTTCGTAGCGGGAATCAAAAGATATGTCCAGTTGAAAATTCTGAATAGTCGCTATGGAATTAAGGCCCTTAAAAATAGCAATTTTGCAAACGACCTCGGATTTCGACGAAACCAGTTTTGTTGGGTCCGTGATGTTAAGTTATTGCTGGATTCCAAATTTCATAATTTTTCGAACCAGTATGTGAGCGTGGCAAAGGAAAACGTGTTTTGACCATTTCAGTTGATTTTAATCGACTGGAAATTGGCCATTTTTCCAACGGTCTCAGAATTCAACGAAACTAGTTTTGTTAGGACCGTATCGTCAATACGAAGCTAGAAAATATTTTTCTGGAATTTTTCTAGTTAGTATGTGACCCCGGTAATTTGAAATGTACGTTTAAAATTCAATATAGTGATTTAAATGTAAATTTAACGGAAACTGATTGTAACAATCGAATCAGCTTGCGATACATATCCCATTGTGTTCGGAATGGGGGTAAAACGCTATGGACGACAGGCGGTGGGCCTCGTTTCGAGGTCGTAATTGAAAGTCAACTCTTTAGGATAAATTAATAAAAAAAAAAAAAAAAAAAAAAAAAATTTATCTTTCCCCCTTTAACCGTCTGCCCCCCCCCCCTCTTTCTATCATTTCGATTTCAGATTAGAATAAAAAAAAAAAAAAAAAAGGGGGGGAAAGAGGCGACGAAGGCGGGGAGGAGCCGCCGCCCTCCCCAAGTGCCACCGCGCCTCGTCAACGACCCCCCCCCTCTCTTCCACCTCGACCGCGACGCAAGAAGACCCCCCCCCCTCGCCAGGAACAATCGCGAAGGACCCCCTGACGCCTGACGCCGCGCCCAAGTCGGATCCCGACCCCCCCCTTCTTGTCGTCGCCGCCTACTAACAGCCCTCCCCTCTCCCCGAACTTCAACTGTAAGTTTTCGTTTTTTTTTATTATTATTTTATTTACTATTTTATTTCTGTTTTATTTTAACAGATTTAAAACGGATTTTTTTTTAGATAAATAAGAAAACTGATTTATATTAAATAAGAAAACTGTTTTTTTTTAAGAAAGTAAAACTGTTTTTTTAAAGAAAGTAGAAAACTGTTTTTTTAAAGAAAGTATAAAACTGAAATTTTTAAAGAAAGGTTAAAACTGATATTTTTAAAAAAAGGTAATAAAGCTGATTTTGTTTTAAAAGTTAAAACTGATTTTAGGAATTTTAAAAAAAACTTTGATTTGAAAAAGGTATTTAAAACTTTAAAGGTGAAAAGATTTAAACTTTAAAGGTGAAAAGATTTAAACTTTAAAAGTGAAAGATTTAGATTTTAAAAAGGAAAGGATTTGAACTTTGAACTAAAAATTCGATTTTTATATATTGAACTTTGAATTAAAAATTCGATTTTTATATATTGAACTTTGAACTAAAAATTCGATTTTTATATATTGAACTTTGAATTAAAAATTCGATTTTTATATATGGAATAGCGAAGTAAAATTCGATTTTTACATATGTAGTGAAAGCGGACAACGGAAGCGACAAAAGGCGAGTTGGCGAAGGTTTCCTGCATTAGAAGTGCCGTGGAGCTAGGATAGCTTTCGGTGAGAACTTCTCACTCAAAATTCTTTTTCTAGTTATATATATATACTAGGATGCAGACGGTGCTTAGTAGCACCCGACACAATCGTCCACAGACCATGGACTTGTTTGTTTGGCTGTTTGGTTATTGATTGTGATATTGGTTTGAATGTGGTTTGTGGTGTGAAAAATCGAATCGATAAATTGGTTAGGATTAGACGTGCGCCGTTATAAGGCGAAGGAGTAAGGCTAGGTTAGACCCTTACTCCAAATTTTGTGGTTTGCATAACGAAAGTGAATTTGATTGATGTGTGAATGGCGTGGGCCTTCACTAGACCGGGGATAAGGCTAGGCCTTGTCCCGTTTCTAGTATCGTGCCGTTATGCCGCCGAAATTTTCTAAAATAAGTTAGAAAAATAAAAAAATATCATTTTATTTAAAGAATGAATTGAATAGAAGTTCATATGTTGAAATAAAATGTGTTATCGTTAAAAATATAATTTTTAACGTGAATGTGAATAAATAAATATTCATTTACAAACCGGATGGTTTGTTTATGTACACTTATTTGAATGACATTGATTGGGTCGATAAATTTTACACATCGCCTAACTGCACAAATAAAATATGTGTTTGATTGTTTGAAACCCCACACGGGTGTTAGGATGAAATTTGAAGTTCACTCATCCTGATTGATTAAATATGTCGATCGATTGATTGACAGGCTGTTATAAGCGTTGAATATCTATATTTGATGCTTATACAGTGTAGTGCACTTTGGTTGATGGTTGATTATTTTCAATGCTATTATATACATGTGTTGTATGAAAATCCATATAATTAATTTTATATGGTAATTGATTGGGCCTCATTCCAGTTTTGAAAAAGAAATATTTGAAAAAGAAATATTTGAAATAGAATATTTGAAAATAAAGGAATATATGAAGCCGTGTTGATTAGATTGACGCCATTTTGACGTGAACGATATTTATATCGATTTTAAAAACGATTTCGAAATGAATTGAATTGAAAACGAATTCGAAATGAATTGAAAACGATTTCGAAATGAATTGAATTGAAAACGATTTCGAAATGAATTGAATTGAAAACGAATTCGAAATGAATTGAAAACGATTTCGAAATGAATCGAATTGAAAACGATTTCGAAATGAATTGAATTGAAAACGATTTCGAAATGAATTGAATTGAAAACGATTTCGAAATGAATTGAATTGAAAACGAATTCGAATTGAATTGAAAACGATTTCGAAATGAATTGAATTGAAAACGAATTCGAATTGAATTGAAAACGATTTCGAAATGAATTGAATTGAAAACGAATTCAAAATGAATTGAAAACGATTTCGAAATGAAATGAATTGAAAACGATTTCGAAATGAATTGAATTGAAAACGATTTCGAAATGAATTGAATTGAAAACGATTTCGAAATGAATTGAATTGAAAACGAATTCGAATTGAATTGAAAACGATTTCGAAATGAATTGAATTGAAAACGAATTCGAATTGAATTGAAAGCGAATTGAAATGAATTCAAATTGAATTGAAATTTGAATTGAATAGAAATGAATTTTAAAACGAATTTATAAAGAAGAATTCAATTTTGATTTGAATTGAAAAGAAAGTTGAAATAGCTTTTGAAACGATTTTAAAACTATTTATATAATTCGTTTTGAATAGAAATCGACGAAATATATATTATATATATTATATATATAATATAATGGCCTGAATAGAACGCGCCGCGCCGCGGCAGTTCGCGAATTTCGACCATTTATTTCAAACGGACATTGCGGGAGATCCGACCGTCGGATCCTCCTAAAACCAGAACCGTTGGGTTCGTATCGAAAAGAGCTTTCTAACGAATATTAGAAATTTGAAATCTAACGGTTGGATTTGGATTTACGTCCAAATCAAATTCGAAAAAGGTCGCTGTAAGTGCAGTTCGATGGCCATTGATGGAAATCGACTGTACGGGCCTTGATAAAATTATTAAAAATAGTAATAATTTGTGTAAAATCATAAGAAATGATTTGTGAAGATTTGGGATGAAAAACTCCATATTTGAAAAGATAAAAATAGATTTTTATCGGAATGAACTAGTTTTGAACTAGAATTATAATTCTATTTATTTTTAAAATAAATAAATTGAATTCGAAAAGGGTTTTAAAAATAACCAAAATTTCCAATGATTGCATTGGAGTGGATTTGAATCGAAATTGTCTTCTGAATATTTCGATGTTGGGATTCGTGATTATACAGGTGTTGTTATGGAAATTTGAAAGATATATATATTTATATCGTTATTTCCCATACGACATCTGTTAGTCGTAGAATTCGATATTGAATATAAGCCGATATATTTTCTATTCAGAGCCTTGTATTGAATATCGAATGTGATTTGGGTTTGTCGTGAATGGTGTCTTCACTAACACTGTTCTTGAACCCAGTTGAGAAAAGATTAAATCTTTTTATTTAGATTTAATGAAGTGTACCAATTAAATGATATTTAATTGGAATTGAATTGATATTGATTTTTGGGTTTATCGTGAACAGTGTTTTTAAATAGCACTCGTTCTTTAACCCGATAATTAATGAATGGGATTTTGGGTTTATCGTGAACCGTGTTTTAAATGACACTGATTCTTTAACCCAGTCGAAGATTAAAACTAAGTGGAGTTTTAATGAATCTTTAATTAGATTGAAATGATCGAAAATGGAGTATCACCAGTTTTGCTCCAGGCGATAGTTAAATCTTTAATTAGATTTGAACGTGAAATGGTGATTGAATTTACCGATAACACTGTGGTGTTAGATATGAAGTATTACCAGTTTTACTTCATGGGATGAATAGGTTGGGATTGGGAAATTAAAACAAATGATTACTTCGGTAAGGTTCGCTAATCCCGACTAGTTTGAATTGATATTCAAAAGTTGATTAAAGAATAAATTCAAGAATTTATCTTTGATAAAATTAATGGGAACCTTTCCCTATGAATGTGAAATTAGAAACTAACTGTCGGTTAGCTAAGTAGAATGGTTTTCTGGATATTGATCTGATGTTGGTTTCGGCCTTCGGGGTTAATATTTGGGGAATTATTCTCTTGATTAATTTACGGTTAGTGACTAATGAATTGGAATGAGGCGTATGTTGTGTTTGTGTAACACTTATTTAAAATATACGCGAGTTATTCGGAAAGACCGGGTTTATCCCATTCTGAATAACTGATACGACGATAAGTCGAAGATGAAGACGATGGTCGAAGACCGGAGGTCTTCACGTCGTTTGGGTAATTACTGATGATCTTGATTGGGCTGTACACCCAAGAAGATGGAAACAGTTAGTGATCGTCCAGACGTACTTGGAGATCGATGGATATGCGGGGTACTAGGTGCCTCCGGTTTCGTTCAGACCCAGGACGGACTTGTAAATGGACTGTGTGTCTGACATCGGATTTCATTCTGTGTGACTGATATCGGTTGCATAGGATGGTTTGCCTGTGTGGCATGCTAAGATGCAAATGATCAAGGCTTCTGTTGAAAAGCAAAGTCTTGTGGTGATGATCAAAGCACGGCCTTTGTGGCGTAGCTTTGTGTAACGTTTACCTCGCGTGTTTCACACCAGGTATGAACCAAAAACGGGAGACGGACCTCAGGGAGGACTTGCGTTTCTTTCTAGCTAGAAGTGGCGTCAGTGGTTTTACACGCCCTGACGAGTTTGACTTATGTGGTTGTTGCTGTTGCGAGGCGCCTCGGTTATATCGGTTTCGGCCGAATGCATTCTGGTCGGCTGACGGACCAGACTTACACCCCATAGGGTGGGGAGACGTAGTGTTCAGGCATTTTAATCCACATCGGTGGACCGGCCCTGACGATCTAAAGGGTCGATGCGCTCTGACCCTGTGGCTCGGGCTAGAGAGTCACGAAATCGGTTGAGGATCTTGCCCCTAGCCTCGGTTCATAGATGGAAATCCAATTTCCAAATACGTGACATTTGCGGTTTTATTTGTAAACCTATATATGGCGACATAGTGGCATGGGACGCTCATGTCGCCTATGATCGATACTTATGATTTGAAGTTGTTTTATACACTATGCACTTATAATAGTATCAAAAGATTTGTTTTAGACGTATCAAGCATGCTTTGGCTGTTATAAGGGAAAACCCTATCCCCCGGCTTGCGATTGCATTGTGTGATAGGACCTGGGTCTTATAACAGCTTCATTTTTCTTTATTTAGCATTGCGCTGTTTGTTTTAAGCACTGGTATTCTTGGGAGGAAACCCGTTCCGTGTTATACGGCGTGGTCCCTTGATTTACCTAACTTTCAAAATAAAGATTAACTGTTTTAGTTCTCACACCAGTCACATGACTGACCTGGAGTTTATTGTTTTAACCTAAACTCTGGGTGCCCTTATTTTGACACGGGCAGCTAGTAGTTTTGGTTTTGCAGATTTATATTCACAGGATCCTGGTTTACAGCTGGAACGATATCCGGAAAGCTTTGTATCCGTATATCTACTTCTAGTTGTCTATTGTATTATTTTCCGCTGCTATGTATTTAAATGTAATTTAAATCTCTGATATTTCTGTGTAATATTCATTTATACTCTGTATATTCATGTAATCTGATGCATTGTTGTTATATACAATGAAATGTTCTTCCGTATGCGTTCTGCTGTGTCCTGTTCTCGAACTATCCGACGCTTTCCTTTACGGGGAAGTTGCGGGTTTTTACATTTAGGGTATAAAAAAGAATAAAAAATTCCTCTAAAGAAAAAACCAAACTAAAGAGGAAAATTGATTCAAAAATTAAAAATGAACCAAAATCCATTAAAAAGATTAATAAATTTGAGATCTGGGTTCCGAAAACTAACAATAGTTTGATTAGGAACAAACATATCAAATCATTTATGGAATTTATGCATAATAATAGAAATTACTTGTACAAAAGGGATAGTAAACCCACTTGGGTTGGCTTCCTAAGATCTAACTTTTATGACCCTATCAAAAAGTGAGTACCAATATGCTTATTAATATTTTTTGTAGGTCCCACTCAAAAAGAGAAAATGGATCTTAGACAGTGGTTGCTCAAAATATATGACCGGAGACAAAGATATGCTTACCTGTAATAACCCGAACTTATGTACCCATTGAGTCGACTAATAAGACTACACGTCCAACCCAG